>CM060306.1:33866980-33874480 GCA_030674185.1 Monoplex corrugatus | reverse complement strand
TTCCTGATTCAATCATCTGTATGCTAGTGTGAAGGTAACACGTCATTTCAGCGCCATCATTTTAGCGCCACCAATTTAGCGCCACCATTTCAGCGCGGAACATTTCAACGTCGTACATTTTAGCGCCGTACATTTCAGCGGGGGGGGGGGGGGGGGGGGGCATTTGTTTTACGTGGTTTAAGTGATGTGAGTGATCATCTGGCACAGAACGTCTGGCGTCACATTCAAGACAATGGACTCTCAAATGACTACAGAAACGACGAAAATTTCGCGAAATTGATGAGAATGCTGCCGGGTTTGGCATATCTGCCTCCTGGAGACGTCGAGCATGCCTTCGAAACTGTCTTTGATCCTACATCGCCTTTTTATGACGTACGTGGCCAACCAGTATTTGACTACTTCGAGGACACATACATCGGCAGACCTCGTCGTCGTGGCCCCCGTCACTCACCACTTTTCGAAATGGGAATGTGGAATGTGCATGACCGAGTCCTTTCGGATGCAGCGAAGTCCAACAACAGTGTGGAAGGATTTCACAACGCTTTCCAGAACCACGTAGGGGCGTACTCACCAACTTTGTGGAAGCTCATTGCAGTCCTCAAAAATAGCAAGCGATGGTTCAAGCTGACGTTAAGCGTCTTATTGGAGGTCAGGCTCCTGCCCCGAAGCGGCGAAAGTACAAAGACTTACAAAAGCGTGTGAGAACCATAATCCTGCAGTACAATGCAGGAGATCGTTCTCTCATGGACACGATGGAGGGACTTGCATTTGCGTTCATGTTTTAGGCCAACTAGGCATGTTTTACAATGGAGAGACACCAAGTGATTTTAGTGATTTTAATGGACACCATGGGTTTTAGATGATTTATCATTAAAGTTCAACTTGTTCAAAAAAAATGTGATTAGCTAGTTTATGTGTTTAGCTAGTTCTCTCTCTCTCTCTCTCTCTCTCTCTCTCTCTCTCTCTCTCTCTTCTCTCTCTCTCTCTCTCTCTCTCTCTCTCTATTCCTCTATCTCGTTTGGCCGTTTGGCGCTGAAATGTACGGCGCTGAAATGTACGGCGCTGAAAACTCGCCACGCTGAAATGGTGGCGCTGAAATGGTGGCGCTGAAGTGTCATGGAACCTAGTGTGAAAGAGGGAGACCGTCCTCCGGCTGACAAAGTGTTGTCACCTGAAGTCATTTGGGTATTCAGACTTCCTGTAGTGGACGCTTCAAAGACGATGTCCGGTCCTTACATGGCCAAAAATATTTATGATCAGGTGGAAGTGTAGTGATGGCCTTGGTAAACCAAACAATGCAAAGCAAAATAAAACAAAACAAAAACAAAAACAAAAACAAAAAACGAAACAAAAACGAGATGGTAAAGCCATTCTATTAATTTCCATTTTATACAACAATTCTTATGTAAAATCCTGTGTTTTTTTTTTACTTCTCAAGATAACTGTGACCTTGAAGAAATTTCGATTGAAATGAAATGTGACGTTTGTCTAAGAACAATGGCAGACTGTCACTACAGTGAAAACGCTTTTAAATACTGTCAAAAGATCCTCAAAAAGAGCTGTTCACGCGCCTCTCTCAAAAATGGCAGATTTCAGGCATTTTTTTTGGGTCTGTGTGACCTTGATCTTGATCTTTCCTCCATGACTTCAGACCCTAAGCAAGTTTTATTCTCAACGGTCTTCTCTTCGACCCAACATTTGGCAAAGATCCATCAACAGAATGGCTGAGAAACTTGCTGACACAGTTTGGTCTCACACACACGACACACACACGCGCGCACACACACACACATACCACACACACACACACACACACACACACACACACACACACACACACACACACACACACACACACACACACACACACACACACACACACACACAAACACACACACAAACACACACACAACACATACAAACATACATTGTTGTGTGTTGTGCGCGCCGCGCGTGCGCACGCCAAAACAATATCGAATACACTTCTGTTTATCCAGACCATTTCTAATGCCTGTGTATTTGATGTCTTGGTAGAAGTCTCATTGTATTAAGTTTATTTGTGAATAAATATCAGTCTGAGTGTTCAGCCTATCCCTCGATGTACAGTAGATATGAAGGCAATTATGTGTATGATGTGGAAGATTGCTTGCGGCGACAAGGGATAGATGCATATGGAGGGCCATGATCGCCAACACCATGCGACAGGGCACATGATGATGATATGTGCATGCACGCTATTTTGCCCAGGGTATGCAGACTGTATGTTGCTGCACAGTCTGCAAACTCCATCTTCGGTGGGTGTTCATGATGGGTGTTTTCATGTTTTGCAGATTTGATATTCTGTGTGAGTATGCACACGAAGGGGGTTTAGCCACTACCAGGTGTGCACGCATGTTGACCTGGGAGGTCATAAAATATCTCCACTCTTTAACCCTTTGACTCCACCCTGCCCACTAGCATCCTGGGTTGTCAACCATGCTAGCAAAACAGAAACTTAACCCTTGGATGCTTGGGGCAACAAGAGATAGAGACAGCTGGAAGTCCATGATCGCCCACGCCATGCGGCAGGGCACCTGATGATGATGATGATGATGAACCCTTGGATTCCCTCACCTGAAGGAAGTTGGTGGATAGGGTAAGAAAATCAAAGAGTTAACTTTTTGCAGTTGGTGGATAGGGTGCGGGAGTCAAAGGGTTAAACTGCCAGGCGGGAGGTACCAGATAGGATCGAACCCAGACCTTCTGATTGAAGTCTGACATCCTACCCAGCTGACAATCGCGCCCGTCAAAGCCAGTATGATGTTGAAGCGTAAAACGGATCGAAGGTCAACATAGGTCAGTAATAATACTTATAAATGTTAGTGTCCTCCATTACAATTCAAGGCCGCGTGTAATCATTACCGTTCGAGCATCGTTCAGTGCCGTGTGCAGCAACACTCATCACATTGATGGTAGGCCTACATCATATTGCTAAAGATAGTTCATTGTTCAGTTATTTAAAATGCTGTTTTGATACAAGTGGGGTTTGAACTAGAAGTGCAACCAAAGAAGGGTCTATGATCCAATCGATAACACCTGTTACTCCTTTTTTTTTTTGTTTTTTGTTTTTTGTGCACTCTCGTCACTAGTTGATGGACTTTTACAATCTATCATTATTCATTTGAGGACCAGTCATCCTTCTTGACACAACAAATCATTGTGTGCTGCACATAGTAGTCCTACTTAACTGTTATAGAACACTATGACATTCATAACATTTTATTCACAAATATTGATCTTGGGTTTAAGTGAAGTGAAACACTAATTTCTGTTGGCTTCTGTGAAAGTTCGTGTGTTTTGCTGAACTTTAGACGACAAAGCAATACAAACCAAACAAACAAACAAACAAACAAACAAGGCGAGACCAAGAGAGGTGATGGGAAGACCATGGCATCAGGCTTGCCACAAAGATTGCTGCGTAGAATAGAGCAGTAATCTTAACCTTTTGACTCCCGCACCCTATCCACCAATCGCAAAAACTTATCCTTTGATACCCTTACCCTATCCACCAGCTTCTTGCAGGAAGCTGGTGGATAGGGTAAGGGAATCAAAAGATTTAGTTTTTGCTTTGCTGGCGTGGTTGACAATGCGGGATACTGGTGGACAGGGTCCGGGAATCAAAGGGTTAAGCGCCGTGTTGTACTGCTGCAAGATCTGGACTGCCTATCGTCAGCACATTCAACAGCTGGACGGGTCCACCAAAAATATTGCACAAGACCTGCCACATCGCTCAGCAAGATTGTGTGTCTAACTGTCAAGTTCTGAAGAAGTGTAGCTTACCAGGTATACAGTGTCTGCCCAGCTAATGCCAGCAACGTTGGACAGGAAACGTTGTCTGTATGGAAGACAACTACATCCTAAAGATATTTCTGTATGGAGAGCTGAAGCAAGGACACTGCAACCAGGAAAGACCACTAAAACAATACAAGGATACACTGATGGCTAACCTCATCAGCTGTGGCATCAACTGGGAAGACACTGCCCTTAACAGAGTGTACTGGTGACAGCAATGCACGTAAGGCACAGTTACATTTGAACATAGCGCAGAACAGCTGCTGTTCAACAGAAGAAGGACCAGTGGAAGCAGAACCCAAGGTCGCAAGACTCTTTTCTGTGCAGCACCTGTAGAACATGTGCGTCTAATATCGGTCTTGTGTCCAACATGTGGACCCATGTCAGGTGATGAAGGATTAGTACGTACCAGTCATCGTGGTGTAGTGGTTAGTGCAACGAACTACCGACTGGAAGGTTGTGGGTTCGAATCCCCATCAGTCCCTTCAAAAAATAATTGTGGGATTTTTTCGGCTCTAACCGGCTCCTACCCAGATTTGGGCGTGCTATAAGTTCACTGGGAAGCTTGGGACCACACAGTCGAGTCTCATCCACTCCATAGATGCGTCATTGAGGGTGTTGCTCAAATCTTCTGACCGGCACCACAGGTATCTGTATCTTTCGGGCCTGGTTGACACCAGGATATATTATGATAGTAAGCGTAGAGTAGACCCCTGTCACGCAGTCTCAATCCTAGAAGGAACTCCATAGCATCATGATTATCATCCTCATCGACATCATCATCATTATCGCATTATAAAAACTGTCCCAGCTTCTCTGGCCATTAAGATGGCGCAGAAAATGGGACGAAAAAAAAAAGACGGTGGGCACAAAGGTAACCTCCCTGAGTGCAATGATCAGTATGCCTACGTACCCATTGGATCACCGGGAGAGCCTATCAGACAAATAAGATATCTCGTGTCTTGTATCTGGCACGCCATTTCATCTAACGATAGCACGTCACAAATGTCAGCAGAAATAGGAGGTTCAAACCTTGTGAAATGAAAATGTTATGTCCGCTTTGCTAAAATTAACGCTGTCTCATAACCCTGAGGTCATGGTTATAAGGGATTGAAATGGTAAGACCTCAATTGTTCTTGGAGCCAGCAGCATGAGGCCGGTGCCCATTTCTATCCCTCACGTGTTTACCTTTCCTACATCTGGACAGGGTCAGGCACACCATTACAGCTGAGTGGGCAGAACGCTTTACACACAATGTTTCTCATAAGCCAGATTTGAACCCGTGCAGTCAGACTGGAAGACAGAATCTTTATCTTTACGCCAACAGAAAACGTAGAGGGCTGAAGTCAGAGGTGCAAGGTCTCCTGGCGCCCTCTAACAACCCTTGGTGTCATTTGATATAACGCAAATGTCTGCACTATCTTCTGCGGCAGAGAGAAGAGTGGCAGAATGGTTCAGGCATCCGCCGTCCAATAATTAAACTCGAGGTTCCAGGTTTCGCTCCTCGTAGAGGCCTCGACTTTTCTCCGCAGTTTGACCGGAAAATCGAACTGAACGTCAGTCCTTTGGAAAGGGATGGAAAACGAGTCGGACCTGTGTGCCTTCTAGCTGCGCACGCTAAAGATCTCACGGCAGTTGAAAATCGTGAAGAGCAGGCATTGCCCAGCTCCTTGGCATAAAACATTGGAGAGATAGGTTGATTTCCCAGATCCCACCCCTTGAAGATCAATTAGCCTTCTTGCCTTTCTGAAGTCTTGGTATAAAAAATGTGAATATGAATTTGAAGCCGCCCTCGTGGTGCTGGCCCCAGGAAAAGTTGAGGTCTCTTCCACCTCACTCCCCTACGACCCCAGGGTTATGGAACTATCTAGGTAGGACCGCAGGACCTGGCCAGCTCATGGATTTATGTGCAGACTTAAAGCTTGTGCCGTGATCATCCATCACACGGCACCTGTGACGTTAGTGCATATGGAATTCATTCCCAGCGCGGAGACATCATCATGAGAAATTGAAACTGAAACTACGGCAGACGCGAATAGCGATCGTCCCTTGAAGGATACAACAGTACCGGGCCCCGTCTTTCAACAGAGTCACACTCAACTACTGGAGATCCCTCCCGTCGTCTTGCCTCACCAGGGGACGCCGGAGAAAGAAAAACTACAACTCCTCTGACCACGAGGCACTATTGCATCCGGAAGGAGCGAGACAAAAACGGTCACATCCATACCAGAAGGTGCTGAGAGAAGACAAACCCCCCAACAAGCTATATTTAGTATGGATAACAACATAACATCAGTCGTTACTATATGTTTTATCAAAGCGCCATAACGCGACAAGTAAGAGATGGTGACGGTTGTCTCATAACCCTGAGGTCATAGGGGAGTGAGGTGGTAGATATCTCAAGTTTTCCCTGGATCAACATTATGATGGTGGTGCTACCTTCTGGTGCTGCTGCTGTTGTTGTTGCTGCTGCAGCTACTGCTACTACTGCTACTAGTTACTGCTTTACCACTGATACTGCTACTACTACTACTACTGCTGCTGCTACTACTACTACTACTACCACCACTACTACTTCTACTACTAATAATAACAACAATGATAATGAAAAGGTATTGATGATGATGATGATGATGATGACGACGACGACGACGATGATAATGATACAACCTCGCAAAACAACAACAACAACAAAATAATAATAACAATAATAATGATAATAATATAGTAATAATAACACAACAACAATAATAATAATGATAATAATAATAAATAATACATGTAATAATAATAATGATAATAATAATAGTGATGATGATAATGATAAAAAAATAATAATAAAAAAAGAAGACACTGATAATGATGCTGATGCGCAAAACAACAAAACAAGACCCAAAAAATTGGTCGTGAGTCAGGTTCATGTCAGGCTCATCTTTTTTTTTATTTAATTCAAACTAATGCAATGCACCATAATCTAGTTTGTACCATACGTCTAAAAGCGCTATAGGTTTACCCAGGAGCACTTGAATGAGAAAACTCAAAAGGTATCCAAAGTATCCACAATGTTTCGTGTTTAAATCAAGCCTTATACTCTCTCATCTTCTTCATCAGCTTAGTATGTCCATGTCAAATATTTAACCCATTCAAGCTCGTAGGTAGGGTAAGGGAGTGAAAATTCAGTGGTGATCCAGCTAGTTAAAGGTCATAGCTGGAATTTGATAGCTTCTGGGTTCGATTCCCGTCAGACATGGATTTTCTCCCCTTCCACTGACCAGACTTTCAGTAGCGGTCTGGGCGCTAGTCTTTTGAATGAATAACAAACAGAGGTCCCGTGAGTTGCATGCACTCAGGGCTGTAAAAGATGCTAAGGAATGAAAAAGGTTGTCCCTGGCAAAAGTCTGTGGAGAAGTACAGTGTCTTAGGTAAACAAAATGCACGTAAACAACAACTAGAAGAAGAGAGAGAAAATAAAAACGTCAATGGCGTCCTGTTAAGGGTAATCTGATTTCTCCAGTAAAGGGCTTCTCACACTTCACCCGGGAAATCATCGTTCTAAAATCAAACAAACAAACAAACAAAAAAAAAAACACATCACACCAATACGCATACAAATACATCACACAAACAGCCAAATAAACAATCAAACAACCAACCAATCAACCAACCATA
>CM060306.1:33839480-33861980 GCA_030674185.1 Monoplex corrugatus | reverse complement strand
ATTTTATTCTTCTTCCTTCTTCCTTCCTTCCTTCTTCCTTCCTTCTTTTCTTTCTTTTTTTTTTTCTTTATTTTTGTCCTCAACCAGCTCCTGTTCACAGCTGAATGTGCTACGGGCTCATTGGGAGACTTGGACAACTCAGTCGAGTCTCATCCGCTTCATGGATACGTCACTGAGGGTGTTGCTGAAATATTTCCCGACCAGTTCCATTGGTGTCTGTATCTCGCCAGCTTGGTTGACATCAAAAGGGAGCATAAAATACAGCCCTGTTATACAAATAGTCTGGACCTCCATAGCATCGTCACTTCTTGCCTCATTTTCAGATATCATCTCAACACTGTCAAAAAATTGTCCCAGATTTTGTGACCCTTCATACCTTACTTTCATAGTGACTGCAGCTTCGATGAGTATCAGGACAAAGGGGTGGATGAAAAGGGGGAGGTGGGGGGGGGGGGTCGAATGCTGTCAGCACTAACTCACCTGATGCAGTCTTGAACTGCTGAAGTTCAGTTTTGACTTGGGTCACCTCGGCCTTCAGCGCTTGTAGTTCTGCTTTCTGTTCTTGTATCAGCTGACTTTGTTGCGCTACCACAGCTTCTAGGGGACTGGCGTCATCCGACCTCTTGACGTCATTGCTTCCTGACGTCATCGCCTTGAAGACTACGTCATCAATACGTGCAGTTCCAGTGTGACGAGCGGAGACAACACACCATGTGAACGTCAAGATCAAGAACTTTATAAGCGCCATTTTATGTAACAGTGGACGCGACAGAAACGATCAACTTGAAAGCACCTGAGACACACTGAGAGAGTTATTAGTACAAATTATAAGCCAAGCCAGATACAAGTAACCCACAGACGTTTGTCACTGTGAGAAATGAACACCTGAATCCTTATCTCTGCTGTAGGCCTGACTATTGATCGACATACCTCTAAGAATGTAGGACAAAACTGAAGTAAGATCCGCTACTTTTGACGTTGATTTTAATAAGAATGAATGGTTTCTTCGTCCTGTTTGACATTGTGATACTAGGTCTAGTTCTATAACCTCCATGTCTGCTAAGACCGCTTCGATCCTTTCATATAGACTGGCGAAAGCAAATGAAATGTAACATGATCGAGTTTAAATTGTACGTATAATAGGCCTTTTGGCATCTCAAGAATCCTTTCCATGACTTTCATTTGAACCCCTCCCTCCCCAACAATTTTTTTCAGTCGGTTTGCATCATGGGAACAAACGGACTGCCAAATTTTACATTAGTGTTGTATTTACTCCTTTATTTGGGGAAGTCATACGTTAATTCAGAGGATTTTTATGTTGTATCCAGTTGTTTTTTAAACACTCCCAGACTGAAAGCATTTGGTTGTGTCTGGTAGAAACTTTCCCATTACCTTGTTATCATTCGGTTCAGCTTTCTCTGTCTAATGCTGTCAAATAGCCCAGTGTAGCTCTGTTGATTGTAAGACATCAATCTGACGATTTCTGTGCGATGCAACACAGTATCATTCCATGCAATATCTTCATCTTCTTTGTAGCATTTCTTGCAGTATCATCAGTTTCTGTGTAGTTTTTGTCTGCGAGTTCGTTTGCTCGTTTTCCTCATTCCTTCATGCCACTACGAAAGGCTTGTTTCAAGGGAAAGCATCAGCACTGACTATACACGCGTAAAATTAATGGCTTATTTCCCTTAGACCAACATGCGGTAAGGTTGGTCTCGTAACAGTTACTGGGGACGTGCTGGTAGAGGTCTTATTAATTTCGGATTAGCAGTTTGAATGCGGGTTCCCTCCACTCCTCTCTTTGATGCCTTATTTTCCCAACCCTGAATAGGGTTAGATATCAAGTCAGCAGCTGGTTTGGATCGGAGGCTGCTTGCACCAAGTTCAGACCATAAATAAAGACCCTAAACTAGTGCTGCGTACGAACCTTTAGGCCTACAGTTCGGTTCACTCTGTCTCGTTTAATATAATTCTTATGTGTATTCAAAAAACGATGTTCTTTCTTCTCCAACAAAGACCCTGTCACATTATAATAACTCCTTCAGCATGAATTCCAAAAAGTCTTTGTCGCCATTATTATCGTTATCACTGAGTCGTCGGTTTGGAATCGCAGTTTGGAAATTATTTACGAGGAATTCATTACAGTTGGACATTTCCATATATGCTCAACACAAGTATGACATCTACACTGGGCTATTTAATAGCAATAGACGGAGAAAGCTGAACCAAATAACAGTGGGAAAGCTTCCATCAGATGTAACCAAATGCTGTCATATGCTAGTCTGGTCCCCTGTGGGGATGCCGGGGGGCTCTTTCAGTATAAATGGTATCCCCAATCTCTGGAAATTCTGTGTTAGGAATTTCCTCTTTTCTGTCACTCTCTTTGCTTCTTTCTTTCTCCTTTGCTTTCTGTCATTTCTTCTTATCGTTTTCTGCGTAGCTGGTCTATTCACCTGTATGTGTTCGACAAAGACTTACGTACTTTTTCTTAGAATTGATAATTGGGTACATGTATTAAGCGCATTTTTAACTCTAGGGAGGTGAGATATGCAGAAGCAATTTTAGGTAATTTATGCCCGTTTTTATGTGCGCAAATGCATTGAATTGTTTACTTAATTTTCTTTTTTTGCCAATTGAAGTTTTGTGTGTTTTGAAGCGGTTACAGCTCTGATAGGGCTCTACGCAGTCGGCTGGGCTTTAAACAACAATAACAACAATGACAATGCAAGTCTGGTTTATCACTGTAGCCTGTTTTGTCGAGGTCTTTAAACGGGTAAGAGATGGAACCAGATATTTTCAACTGACTCATGCCAGTGGGATTTAGAGAGCTAGGTCAGTTTCATGCTACAGGCTGAGACTGAACTTGGTATATAAAACCTCGAGTCATAGGTTGTATCAAACCTGAAGGCCTACCGAGTCTAAATAGTAATGATTTCTTTTTGTCTGTCCCAACTTCTTCACCGCCTTAGTGGTGTTGATCGTATTCTGTTCAATCCAGGTCCACAACACATCACTAAAACTAAGTTCATTTAAATGAAGTCACAGTGCAAAGAAACCCATAGGATCCAGAGATTTTAGACCGCCATGGGCCACCCAACGGAGCAGACCCTGCACTGTTGCTCGGTCACTTCGATAGAGATTACTATTGTCTGTAATGATCCAGCTCACTAAGGACACTGCCTACTAAACCTGCTACTAATGACATTAATCGCTCTGGCACATTTGGAGCCAGACAAAGTGAAAGACACTTCGGAAAGGAGACCACCACCACCCAACAACAGCCCCCCCCCCCCCGCCCTACATGAACCTCTTACACCCAACACCCTATCTTGAGTTCACCACAGGCACGGAAGCAGTAGAAGAAACCAAAACTGAGGTCATCACAAGATCACAAGATTAAGGTTTGCAGGGCCACAGAATGTGGGATACTTTTCACGATGCTGTAACTATTGATGATTTCATTATTATGGGGATGATGGCTATGACGGTAAGGAGGGCCATCTAGAATTGACATTGCGTGACAGGACTGTACTCCCTGCATACTAGGTAGATATATAGATAGATACATAGATGGAGAGAGAGAGAGAGAGGGAGAGAGAGAGAGAGAGAGAGAGAGAGAGAGAGAGAGAGAGAGAGAGAGAGAGAGAGAAGCATGCGCTGAACGCTATTGTTTGACCAGCAGTGGCACACATACACATACTCAAACATACACACAAATGAAGAACATATGTAGCACTGAAAAAAATCTATTTGTGCGTGAGTGTGTGTGTGTGTGTGTGTGTGTGTGTGTGTGTGTGTGTGTGTGTGTGTGTGTGTGTGTGTGTGTGTGTGTGTGTGTGTATGTGTGTGTGCGCGCGTGTGAATTTGTGTTGGTGTGTGTAAGTGTGTGTGTGCGTGCGTGTGTGTATGAGTGTTTGCACGTGTGTGTGTGCGTGTGTATGTGCGTAAAGAAAATAAGAAAAGTAAAACAGACGCAAAAAGTGTTCCATCTACCTGCATGCAATTGAGATTTAGAGAGAGAGGGAGGGAAGGGGAGGGAGAGAGAGAGAGAGAGAAAGAAAGAGAGAGAGAGCGAGAGAGAGAGAGAGAGAGGAACAATGAAGAACATGTGCAGCACTCAAAAATGTCTGTATATCTGTATATGTGTGTGAGATAGAAAGAGACAAACAGAAAGACAGAGAGAGAGAGAGAGAGAGAGAGAGAGAGAAGAGAGAGAGAGAGAGAGAGAGAGAGAGAGAGAGAGAGAGAGAGAGAGAGAGAGAGAGAGAGAGAAAGAATACAGACACAAAGAGTGCTCCATCTACCTACATGCAACAGAAATTCATAGAAAAAAATAATAAACTAAAGGAGAGACTGACATGGCGCGTTAAGCCTCAGCTAAACAACTAATATCCATCCGACAGGAATTGATCTGTCCGCTGGATAAATGGGCGAAAGTAAGTAGCTTAGCCACTATCTGACCCTTAGGAAGCATTTTGGTCTAAATTGGATGGCAGGGGAGTTGAGATGGTGGGGGGAGGGGAGGGGCGGAGAGGAAGAGAGTAATTTCCAGTGACGTCATTGATGGTGATCAAAGGGCTGTGTGATTGAAGGGAGCGGGAGAGATCGATGAGACCTGTAGACCAGTATGTCACTGTGTGTGTCCATTGCATGACGTGAAAGTGGCAATTAAGACGAACTGCCTGACAACGGTCATTGGGGCATTCATCAGATTCATCCAATCCCTTCACTCTGTGTGTGTGTGTGTGTGTGTGTGTGTGTGTGTGTGTGTGTGTGTGTGTGTGTGTGTGTGTGTGTGGTGTGTGTGTGTGTGTGTGTGTGTGTGTGTGTCTTTCTTTCTTTTTCTCTGTCTCTCTATATCTGTCTGTCTCTCTGTCTGTCTGTCTCGCTCTCGCTGTCTCTCACTCTCGCATACGTACGTGCACGCTCACACACACACACACACACACACACACACACACAGCACACACACACACACACACACACACCACACACACCACACACACACACACACACACACACACACACACACACACACACACACACACACACACACACACACACACACACACACACGTACACACACACACTCTCTCTCTCTTTCACACACACACATTTTCTCTCTCTCTCTCTTTCTCCCTCCTCTCTCTCTCCTTTCTTTAACACACATACACACACACACACACACACACACACACACACACACACACATACACACACACACACACACATACACACACACACACACACACACACACACACACACACACACACACACACACACACACACACACACACACGACATCGTCGTAAATTCCAGTCTTTGATGATGGCGTGATGACGTGAGGCAGCACAGCGCCAGTCCAGTGCCATCTCTGGCTTCTGTTCCCTGACAGTCCCCAGTAATGACAGCTCCAGTGTATAGGCCCACCCTTTCACTCCCTAACCCTTTATCCACCGGCTTCCAACAGAGAGCCCCTTTAACTCATCTTGTTGTTGTTGTTGTTGTTATTGTTGTTTAAGGCCTAGCCGAATGCGTAGAGCCATATCAGGGCTAAAACCGCTTTAAAAAACATACAAAACTTCAACAGGAAAAAAGAAAAGAAAATTAAGTACACATATCAATGCATTCGCGCACATAATCTAAAGACATGCCCCTGGCGTTGACCACTCCGTCTAATTTATCGCACAGGGGAGATTTAAAAAACACACCTGAATACAAATATAATCATACGTAAGGGCATCAAAACATACATAAAAACAGGCATGAATTACCTGAAATTGCTTCCGCATATCTCACCTCCCTAGAGCCAAAAATGCACTTAATACATGTACCCAAATATCAATCCTAAGAGAAAATATATAAGACTGTATCGAACACATACAGGTGAATGGACCAGTAAGGCAGAAAATTATAGGTAGAAACGACAGAAAGCAAAGCAACAAGGCAGAAACAAAGAGAGTGACAGAAAAGAGGAAATTTCTAACACAGAATTTCCAGAAGGTGGGAATACTATTTATACTGAAAAAGCCCCCGGCATCCCCACGGGGGATTTAGCTCATCTGATTAGAACGCCGTGCAGAGTAACGTGAAGATGGTGGGTTCAGCTCCCATGTGTATCTACATTGTTTTAGATAGGGGAGTACTGTTCGTTTCTGCGATCTCTAACCCTTTGACTCCCGGACCCTATCCACCAACTGCAAAAACGTAACCATTTGACTCCATCACCCTTTCCACCAGCTTTCTGCATGAAGCTGGTGGAGAGGGTGATGGAGTCAAAGAGTCTAGTATTTTTTTCCTTTGCTACCATGTTTGACACTGCATAATGCTGGTGGACAAGGTGCAGGAGTGAAAGCTCTTGATTGTGCCACCATGTGTACCTTCCTTGGATTATTTTTTATGAGCTTAGGACATGTTTCACTGTTTGTTTGCCCTGGCAGAATGGGCACACAGGGTCATCTCATTTTTTTTTTCTCATTTCACCAGATTTGCTTCGAGGGCAGAAGGCCAAATAGGCCTACAAATCTGAAGATGAAACTTATCCTGAGAAGGGCCATGTGCTATATGTTATTTCTGCTGACTTCTTTGGAAGCTGCTTTCCCATGTTGTCCATTGTGCCTGTTGCTGTGGTAATAGATGGGCCTGCCTCTTGTGGTCTATTCTTATAATAAGTATTCTCCTTTTGTGATGTCCGCCATTGCCTTGGTAGAACGGGCACACAGGGTCATCGGATTTCTCTCATTTCACCAGATTTGCTTCGAGGGCCAAAGATCATGTACAAATCCGAGGACGAAACTGATCCTGAAAAGGACCATATGGTACATGTTATTCCAGCTGACTTTTTTGGAAGTTACTTTCCCACGTTGTCCATTGAGCCTGTTACTCTGGTAATAGATGGGCCTGCCTCTTGTGGTCTATTCTTATAATAAGTATTCTCCGTTTGCGATGTAATCAGCAGCAGCCTCCCCTTGTGATGAACACTCCCTCCACACATACACACAGAGAGAGAAAGGATGGGCAAGAGAGAGAGACAGAGAGAGAGAGAGAGACAGAAGAGAGAGAGAGAGAGAGAGAGAGAGAGACAGAGACAGAGAGACAGACAGAGAGACAGACAGAGAGAGAGAGAGACGGGCGGGAGAGAGAGGGAAAGAGAGAGTGAGACAGACACACACACACACACACACACACACACACACACACACACACACACACACACACACACACACACACACGCACACACACACAGAAGGTTCCTATTATCAACTGTAAAAGAGGCCTTTGTGATATATGTGATCAGTGCCTTATAGTAATGATTCGGCTTGATAGATGTGTGCAAAATCTATCAGTCCCATCATTCTCATTCTCTGTTATTACTGGACGATTGAGCATCCAACCTCTTCATTATCTTTTCACAAAAAAGCAAGAAACAAACAAAGAACTACACACTCACAGACACACACACACACAGACACACACACACACACACACACACACACACACACACACACACACACACACACACACACACACACACACACACACACACACACACACACACACACACAGTGAGGAGATTTCGCTGCCTCTAAGGGCGTGCTGCTGACGCAGTCAGCAGATTCCTAAATTCCTAAAGGCCAAAACGGTCACACTTGTGGGGTTTGTTTGAAGTGAAATGCACAGTTGGAAGAGGGAAATGTTGATATATGAAACTTACTGTGTTACAATACTGTTATTTTATTCATGTCTCCATGTATTCATATATATGTATTCATGTTTTCATATGTCATGGCCAAGTAGGCCTCCAAATCTGAGGATAAAACTGATCCTAAGAAGGGCCATGTGCTTTATGTTGTTCCAGCTGACGTCCATGTACGGACGTTAAACTCCAAACACACACACACACACACACACACACACACACACACATACACACGCACACACACATATACATACACACGTACATTCGCACGCGCACACACAGACACATACACACAATCCCAACCCCTTCTCTAAATGGAGACAAAAACAATAATGACTCCGCTTGGCCCACCAATCTTCCCGTATCTCTCAATGTTTTCAACTATATACGCCTATTTGGCGCAATCGTGGCATCAAAATAGCCTGCTCGATATGTGCCATTAGAGGTAACAGAAGAAGAAAGAGAATGAGAAAGCCACTGCAATTATAGCAGGGTAAAAATATTAAAAAAAAGCTGAAAAGTAAAGAGAATGACATGGTTGAATCGATGCTGTTGGTATCTTTCATCTTTTTCCTGCTCAGATGCTTTTGTTGAGAAAAGAAGTACAGTAGAAGAAGAGTCTAAAAAAACAGTTTCTCTGCATCAACAAAACAGTCTACAGGCCGACTGAAGCTTCATCGATCTTTCTATGATTTTGTCTTCATCATCTTCATCAAGATGTCTGAGTAGTGTCTTCAGGTGTTTGGTCTCAAAGGCCTGAATATTCCTTTCTGAGTCAGTAAGCAGTGTCCAGGTTTCACATTTGTAGAGGAGGATGGACACAATAAGTGACTTATGTACAATCTGTACTTACTTGGAAGTGCCTCGGCAATAACAACATAGGAATAAAAGAAAAGTATTGTAACACAATAAGTTTCATATATCAACATATCCCTTTTCAAACTCTGCATTTCAGTTCAAACAAACCCCACAAGTGTGACCATTTTGGCATTTAATTGCATTGGCGCCAAATAAGTGAACGAGAGGAAAGGAGAAAGAGTAAAATTGAAAGAAAGAAAACTGAGTTGCGGGAGAGAGAGGGGGAGACAGGGGAGAAAGAGGGGGAGAGAGGGGGGGCGAGGTTCAGGGCAAGAGGAGAATATAAAGAAGGAAACATGTGGGCATTTCATTGTCCGACACGGTCATTTGAAGTCTAGAGTTTATACACGTGTCACTGACTGTCGTAGGATTGATTCTCTGTGGTTCTCACTAACAGCAAATAGAGGCTCTAAAAGAAAATGAAAGATACGGGGGAAAAACAGAAAAGATAAGAGTGGAAAGGGGAGGGGGAGAAAAAGAATACTGGACGTTGATTGACATTTCACGTTGTGCAAATGTTGTTCACTCGAGGTCAAAACTCCGTACACGTGCGACCATCAACAGCTAGAGTCTATGTGGTGCTTGTTGCATAATGGCAGGCCAACAGACTCTCTGTTCACATTTCCACACGCCACTGTTCAAATATTATTGCCGACTTTAGTCCACATCAAGTCCAGGATACGTGTGGCCAGGACTAGTCGAGGTTAACCATAGACATGGACAGCGAGACAGACCACTAGCTCTGTCGCACCATGATATGAGAGCCTCGCCATTGATTGATTGATTGATGATTTGGTTCAGTTTTTACGTCATGAGAAAACTAGAGGAAGACCCTGGATGAAAGGTTGGAGGAAAATGATAAACAACATTCGGTACGCAGATGACACCGTGCTAATTGCAGAAAGTGAAAGGGACCTACAAAACCTTGTGAATATACTTGAAATAGAAATCAAAGGTAAGGGGTTGGAACTAAACAGCAGGAAGACTGAAGTCATGGTGATCAGTAAAAAACATGAAATCCCCTCATGCAAAATAACAGCAAATGGTACAACCTTGGGACAGGTTGATAAATTTAAATACCTGGGAACGGTCATTTCATCAGACGGCAGACGCACATCAGAAATAGCCAGCAGAATCGGCCAAGCCAAAACAACATTCAAGAAGATGGAAAGCATTTTTACCAACAAATGCCTATCAATTAACATCAGGAAGAGAGTTCTTGAATGTTATATAGAACCAATACCGTTGTAATTTGAGATATAAAGGCTTTAATCCAACAAAATAAGCAAAACTGTTCAATGATATTCAGTAACTCTATTGATTAACAGATTTGTAATAACACATATATATAAACTTGTCAAACACACGTTAATTTAAAAAAAAAATCAGTCCGAGTGCTGAGAATGTTTTACGTGTTGCTTGAATGTGCGAATGAATGTGGGAATTAATGAATTCAGGAAACGAGATTTTCTTGTGTGAGGAGCTCTAAACCTAAGGTATCAGTACTGAGGTCCAGACCAGATATTGGCCGAGTTGCTAATCTGCATATTGATATCTGTGGGGGTGTATGTACTGCCAGCTGAATGGGGTACAAACAGAACTATTCATTGGTGTTCCTACAGTTTTCAAGAGGGAAAGCCGACACATCTGAGTGTTTCCACGTTGGATTAAATGGAACAAAACGTATGGATTTACGCGTGGAATTCAGCCTTTTATAAAGGAGAAGAAAAGTGTATTTGTTTTGTAAAGTTGAAAAGGGGATACAAAGTAAGATGGCGGATAGAATTAACGCAATAACTTGGTAAAGAGCAAGTAAAATAGTGAGTTTAGCTGAAATGGAAATATAAGAACGAGAGCATCGCATTAGTAAAACACAGGGAAGGAAAAATATCAATTGTTTGATTTTGCACATCTGCTTCATAACAAATAGTTCAATAAGTTTTTAAGAGATAATGAGTTTATGTTGCATGTCAGCTCTCTCCTTCTGTCTGTCTGTCTGTCTGCCTGCCTCCCCCCCCCCCTCTCTCTCTCTCTCTCTCTCCCCACTGAAATGAGGGCTGATGTAAAACTGAACTAGATCAATCAATCTTTCTCTGTCTCTGTCTTTTTTCTGTCTGTCTGTCTGTTACTCTCCCTGTGCCTCTGTCTGTCTGTCTGCCTGCCTGCCCCCCCCCCCCATCTCTCTCTCTCTCCCCACTGAAATGAGGGCTGATGTAAAACTGAACCAGATCAATCAATCTTTCTCTGTCTCTGTCTTTTTCTGTCTGTCTGTCTGTTACTCTCCCTGTGCCTCTGTCTGTCTGTCTGTCTGTCTGCCTGCCTGCCCCCCCCCCTCCCATCTCTCTCTCTCTCCCCACTGAAATGAGGGCTGATGTAAAACTGAACCAGATCAATCAATCTTTCTCTGTCTCTGTCTTTTTCTGTCTGTCTGTCTGTTACTCTCCCTGTGCCTCTGTCTGTCTGTCTGTCTGTCTCTCTCTCCCCACTGAAATGAGGGCTGATGTAAAACTGAACCAGATCAATCAATCTTTCTCTGTTTCTGTCTTTTTCTGTCTGTCTGTCTGTTACTCTCCCTGTGCCTCTGTCTGTCTGTCTGTCTGTCTGTCTGTCTCTCTCTCTCTCTCTCTTACCCCTATTTTTATTTTTACACTAGATCACACGCACACTGATTTTTGGATTAAGAAGTAATGAGGCGAATTCCAGTTATAACTTTCATGATAGGTATTATCAACCTAATGTTGTAGGATTTGTAAAGTCGGTGGAAAACAGACACATCGTAACGCTACACCGTCTGGAAGTGGTTAACATAGGTACACATAATTACATCGTCCCCTGGGACTATGCTCAGCCGTATCAAAGATAAGTAAAAGTGTGTCAGTTTGGTGAGGTTCTGTCACAAAGACATGTCAATGGTCTGGCAGGCATTAGCAGTCGGTATAAGTAGAGATTACAAGCTGTTCGCAGTGGGGTTAGTATAACGGTAATAGGGTTTCTCTCTGTCTCTGTCTCTATCTGTGTGTGTGTGTGTGAGTGTGTGTGTGTGTGTGTGTGTGGTGTGTGTGTGTGTGTGTGTGTGTGTGTGTGTCTGTGTGTGTGTCTGTCTGTCTGTCTGTCTCTCTCTCTCTTTCTCTCCCCCCCCCCCCAAATACTGGGCAATTCCCAAGGGAAAGAGCAAGCCCTTAAAACATTTTCATTGCCTTGGTTATGACTCGCTACTCTCTCTCTCTCTCCCTCCCTCCCTCTCTGTGTCTGCCTGTCTGTCTGTCTCTCTTTTTCTCTCATCCCCCCCCTCTCTCTCCCCCAGGCTCTGCCTAGGGGAATGGGTAAGCTCTAAAGAGGCTTTCATTGTCCTGTTGTCCGTCCCTCTCTCTCCCTCCCTCCCTCCATCCCTCCCCTTCTCTCTCTCCGCCCCCAGAATAGAGACTTTTACTATCACATGGTCAAATACAAGACTCTTCCCAAGGGAAAGGGCACGCCATTAAAACACTTTCATTGCCTTGGTTATGACTCGTTACTCTCTCTTTGTCTCTGTCTCTGTCTCTCTGCCTGTCTGTCTCTCTCTCTTTCTCTCTGTCTCTCATTCTCTCTGTCTCTCTCTCTCCTCCCCCCCCTCCATCTCTCTCTAAATGTACTCTTATTATGTGTTCGCATGGGTAACTCCCCTTAAAAAAAAAAAAAAGGATTTGGCCTAAAAAGAATAAACTGACAGGTGCGGACTTCCGGTCGGAAAGTCCGGATTTGATCTTTCCTGGGTACCTCCCACATGGTGGGTAAGGGTTGAGGATTTTTCCCATTCCCCCACGTCACCTTGCGTGCAGCAGACCTGCCACTGTCTAAACCTTTTCGTGCACACACGCACGCAGAACATCAAACGTGCACGTTAAAATTTCCTGGTACAGTCTTATCATTGTGGCTTATAGAAACATGAAAACACCCAGCATGCACGCCCACCAATGACGGAACGCAGTGTGCAGAATTCGCAACATCACACCGCCTGCACAGTGTGGGCAAAACGGTATGTATGTATACAAGTACACACATCCTTGGAAAATGGGAACGCTGAGAGAGAGGAAAAAACAAAACAAAAACAAACCAAACCAAAAAAAAAAATGTGGAGAAAAGTACTTTGGTCAACTTTCGTGTGGGAAAAAAGAGGAGACAAAGCAATAAACGTGTCTTTTTGCGTGAAGCTCTCACGGTCCGGACTGAACACTAAAACAGCTGAGCTCGAGAGAGGTGTGGGATGAAGCCGCTTAATGACAGCTCAGGACAGGAAGCGAGCCACCTGCGGGGAAAACCAGCCCTAATACCACACTTTTTGAAAAAAAACTCTGTCATACTCAAGTCTCTCTGTCTCTTTGTCTCTCTGTCTCTTGGTCTCTCTGTCTCTTGGTCTCTCTGTGTGTCTGACTGGGAGTCTGTGTGCCTGTACGTCTGTATGTTTATCCGTCTGTCTATCTGTCTGTCTGTCTGTCTGTCTGTGAGAAATGGCTTCAAAAGTCATATCCGTAATGACACTTTCCTTTGGTAAAAAGACACACATCGTACAAGATGATATGAAGCAATTGAGCTGTGCATTGTTTGCTTTGTTTTGTTTCTTTGTTTGTGTGTTTGTTTTGACATTTATCGTTTGTTAACAGATACAGGCAGGTTCATCGTGATGATATGGATTTGCAGTCCATGCTTTGCGTATGTGAGTGTGTTTGTGTGTGTGTATTTGTCTCTGTGTGTGTGTGTGTATGTGTGTGTGTGTGTGTGCGCGCGTTTGTGTGGTGTGTGTGTGGTATATATATATATATATATATATATATATATATATATATATATTATATATATATATACATACTTATATGTATGTATGTATGTATATATATAAGAACAAAGAAAAATAAGTGAAACAATTACATGAATGAATATTACCTATGTTTCAAGAAAATATTTTCTAAACACACACACACACAGACACACACACACACACACAGACACACACACAGACACACACACACACACACACACACACACACACACACACACACACACACACACACACACACACACACACGCACGCACGCACGCACACGACTTCTTTCCCCTTCTCAACTTTCATCCATCCACCCACCCACCTTGCTTCTGCTCTGCCGCCACACACACAAAATCCCAGTGGTTACAAAACACGCCTTTCTCTAAATGAATTCTCTTTGAAAACTAAATATAAAATAAATATAAAAAAAACAAAAAAACAGCAGAGACAGCCTGCCGCCTGAAATAAGAGCACACAGTCTGTCAGCGACCTGTGGTAGTCCTATAAGTGACCAATTTGACATGTTGACATGTGTCAGTGTGATTATGAAGATTGATTGACTGAAGGCCAAAATCAATAAGGCGTGACACTCTGAACGCTGACCCTGTCACGCACAAAAAATTATGAAACCGGCTCAAGGTCACTCACGCTAATCGATTACGTAAATATTTTTACCATACTATACACACACACAACATGACCTAGTACATCTTTTTATCTTTATAACATATTCTGAAACATGAAATGAAGATCTGGGCCAGCTTTTTTTGTGGGGAAAAGAGAGGAGACAAAACAATAAACTTGTTTATTGTTATTGATACTGATGTATAGTACCCATGTACTGCATTTAAACATTGGTTGCTTTTGTTAGTAGTGTATTATGATTTTTTTGCAATAAAGGTTCTTTTCTTCTGAAATGAACCATGACTTAGAATATTAACATACAGGGAACAAGGTATGCGACAGATGTATTTGTTTGTGTTGTTTGTATACAAAATCCTATATTACACAGAATTAGTACAATCTGCCCATTTCTTTCTGCTGATACCATAAACAAGCTGTGTATGTCTTTCATTATATCTAGACCGATTACTATAACTCTCTCTCTCAGCTGGACTTTTTGATGTCAAGCCATCTAAATTCCAACCAATTCAAAACAGTGCAGTTCGACTTATCCTATGGGAAGGAAAACGGCTCTGTGCATAATCACTCATTGCGAAAATAGTGTGGATTTCAATCAAAGCACGAATTAAGTATAAAATTGCCATACTCTGTTTTTGTTTAAATTCGAATGCTATGCCAACATACACATCAGAATTCCTCCTGACCTGTAAACCTTCAGAGATCTTAGAATTCAAGGAGCTTATCTCTTGACGATACCCTGATATTGTCATTGTTGTTATCATTATCATTATAGATATTCTTTGTTTTGTTTCGTTTGTTCGTGTTTCTGTTGGTAAAAAGTCTTCTCAGCCAAACTAAGAAAAGAAAATACTGACATTGATCATATTGGTGGTGAGAAGATGTCAGCTGAAAGATTGTTTGTCAGTTTGTTTCTTCAGACTACATGTCCTGAAACTTAACACATACGTCGGCTACAGAGAGCTGTGTATATCATAGATTGTCAACTCTGCGAGCTTTGGCCTATGATAGTCTTAGCATCGATTCCTGTTTGTTTGGTCGAATTAATGCCTTTTTACTCGACATAACGATCAGTTAAGTTGAAGACTGTTTGCTGGTAAGTAATATTATGATTATGTAGCGATAGCTTACTTCTTTTTTGGGGGGTATTATTGAGAAAAAGTGTGGGCTTCGTTTTAAGTCTGTTTCGTTTTTCTGCTTCACTCTAGGTTATTTTTTTATTGTTAAATTTCCATTCAGAATAATTGGCACGTTTACTGCTTAGCGTCTTCTATTTGTCTTACAACAGAAATTTGTCTCAAACTTGAATTGAGGTCAGTTGAAAGATTTGGCTCAGTTATTAGTAGCGCTACTCTCATAATGCAGAGATTGTGGGTTCAACTCTCGGAAGAACCACGGTTTTTTGCGGGCCAGTTGGTTCTTTTGACAGAGCCGTTGAATCAAGATCTCGAGTTCAGTACCAGCCTGCAACATCATTTACAAACTGTCCTGTTCGCTGCTTATCCCAATACTTCCATCATTCTTGTGGTGTTGGCTTAGTGATTCATTCGTCCCTTCCCCCCTCCCCTTCCCTACTTCCTTTGGCCAGTGCACAGGGCTTTGCGCAGGCTCAAGGATTCTGCCAGATAATTGCTGACAGATTTGGGTAGAGCACATATGGAATTGTCCGGGAACGATGAATGCCTCTTGAACAAACTCCAAACTCTAGTCTGTATGTTCATAATCTCCGAGGTATAGCAAAGTAGTCGTAACACAGATTGCGACAGAGCTAGTGTCCGATTTGTGTACACGTATCTATGGACTAGACCTATACACATTGGCAACTATGTATACATGTATTGTTTGTATTCTATTACATCTCTCTTTCTATCTCTTTCTATCTCTCCCTCTCCCCCTCTCTCCCTCTCTCTCTCTCTCTCAGTTGTTAATTTGTTGTTTTTGCTGTTGTTTTAAGGCAGAAAAGAACCGTCTCATTAAGGCTGGGATAAAAAGTGCTGACACTGATCAGAATCACTGACTGTGGCACGTGGCAGTGGTGTCAGCGTACTATTATCTTTGTTATTTACTGTCCGAGTATCAGACAGTGTCAGACGAAACCTAACAAGTATGTTGGCCATGTTAACTCTGTGTTTGTGACTGAAATTTGTCGCGCGCGTGTATGTGTGTGTGTGTGCGTGCGTGTGTGTGTGTGTGTGCGTGTGTGTGTGTGTGTGCGGGTGTGTGCGTGTGTCTGTGTGCGTATAGTTTGTTTGTTAGTTTTTTGGGGGGTTGGGGGGGGGGGAGGGTTACAACAGAATTTTTCTGTGTGAAACACGGATCACTCTCAACTGGGAAAGTACATCTCCGACCTTCGGTGCCACCATTTTCTTTCTTTGCTTTCTATTAGTGTTTTGTTTGTTTGCTTCTGACATTTAGATTTTGTTTGCAGAGTTTTGTCAGGGACAGCTCTTCGGATGCCGGGGGATCTTTCATGTGCGTTGTGTACATGTTGGACATGGATCTTATGTTTATCGTCTGATCTGAAAGAAACACTCAGATTCAAGGTGTAACGGAGGGTGTGGGGGGGGGGGGGGGGCGGGATGTTAGAAAAATCGCTGTTGGACTGCGATTTAAACTGAGGTTTCTTACACCCTGGGCAGGTGCTTTATTACTAGGTCACAAATTCCACTGCACACTTTCCAGATTGTGTGAGTGTGTGTGCGCGTGTGTGTGTAACCTCCGCTCCGCGACTAATCTTTCAAAATTCTATGTATATGCACTATACATGCAGGGTCACATTCGCCATTTACAAGCATGTGGTTTCACTTATGAAACTAAAAATGTGCCAAGATGTTAATAATTTCATATATATATATATATATATATATATATATATATATATATATATATACACCGTGCGTGTGAGTGTCCTGTTGAATAGAGAAAAGACAATCGTGTTCTGGACGGCCTCGGTATTCGTTTCTTTGTCTTCGGTTGCAAATTTTATGATCGTTTCTGGTTTTCAGATGCGATATGACATAGACTGCAGAAAATCTTTGGGGTCAGCAAGTTGTGTGCTCAAAAATGACTTGCGTCGTACAATCCTGACGTAGTTGAAGAGAGAAAGAGACGAGAATACCTGTCTGGCAGGATAATTTTCAGTAAACAAATCATTTTTCGGTTTGTCGCCATCTGTTTTTCTCAATACAAAAAATAGATTCTTGGAGATACTGGGAGACGCTACTTCTGTGGTTCTGATATCGATTGCGTAGTGTAGGCTAGTGCAACACTTCGGTTAGCTTACACGCACACACACACACAACGTCTCAGCTTATTTCACATTTAAGTGCTCCAGTTAAGTCCGGAGCTTCCAAATATATCCTTATAGAAAAGGGAGAATGTTAATATGGCTTGACAACACGTGATTCAGATCGAACACGGCGTGTCTGTAAACTTACATAACCGCTATATTATATAGATATCAAAGAAAAATTCTTGCAAGCATGGTTTATATCTCATGCATTTTATAAAAAGGTATAGTCTTGGATTCCAAAAGAGGTTTTATTTCAAATCTTATAAGCTTGAAAGTAATAATATAAGTTGTATAATTTCCAACATACAAACATAGACATAAATCGCCAGATTACCAGATTTATGGTTTAATCTAAAAACCGATACAAACTGGATTGTTTCCCATTGGCGCGTTTCCTCAGTTTTCTCCCTTGTACGTAAAACCGCCTCGCGTGGCGATGAAAAGGCTAGGCTACCGCGACGCACGCGCACAGACCTTGCATTGAGTAGAAAACGTTTCGTTGAATTCAGTGCCGCAGTTAGGAGTCTTTCAATTTCTCAAGCCGTCTGTTTTTATGAAGTTGATGAATTTAAGGTCTGATTATTATGGTCAAATCAAACTGGTTATCCCATAACCCTGGTGATGACTGTCGAGGAATGACAGACGGTTGGGCCTATCATCCTATGTGTTTGCCAAGAATCAATAAAAAATTTCCTTTATTAAAAATCTTTTTTAAAGAGATTCTTTCATCTCGACTGAAGGTGATGTGTGTGTGTGTGTGTGTGTGTGTGTGTGTGTGTGTGTGTGTGTGTGTGTGTGTGTGTGTGTGTGTGTGTGTGTGTGTGTGTGAGAGAGAGAGAGAGAGAGAGAGAGTAACAACAACAACAACATCAATAACAAAAAAGCGGACACACGGGTTTCTGAGCTCTTTACAGATGGGATCTTCACCGATTTTGCTGTTGCTGTTGTTGTTGTTGTTGTTGTCAAGGGTGTGGACCGTTGAGGAGTGGCGAAATATTAAGTTTCTAAGAGAAGACACCAAGGTCAAGATCACACGGACCACAAAAATACCTGAAAATAGGCACTTTTCGAAGGTGTGTGAACGGCACTTTCTCGGGGACTTCTGACATATATTCAAAATCTTTTTCGTAGTTGTGTGTTTACTATTGCCCTCGATATACGTTAATTTTTACTTAATATAAATTTTTTTTCAAGTTCACAGTGAATGACGATCTAAACCGTCTGTATATTCATTAAGATACTGAAATAAAAACTGTCGACAATTCAGGTTCAGGTTCATATTGCTTATGGCCCAGCCCACAACTAGAGCCATGTCAGGGCTGACTCCACATTAAAAGCAACACCCAAGTTTAAGTAAAAACAAACAAACAAATGAACAACGGTTAAAAACCAAGCTCAGCGTTATCGTTGCAAGTCCAAAATGCAATTTAAGAATCGACTTTTTATATAGGCTTTAGGGGAAAAATGTATAGTTGTATCTAATTTTCTTCTTCTGTATGTGTCAAATGATGTGCAAAGGCTTGGGCTCAGAGGGGAAGAAGATATTATCACCACAGTATAACAAAAGCGTGGTTTTGAGTATTGAACTTCCGTCTGACAGAAGCTGAATTAAAGAAAAAAACAAACAAACAAACAAATTGAAGGGAAAAATTAAGTATCACGGTTCCAAATAACGTTTGTTCTTATATATAATACATATATCGAAAAGCACACACACACACACACACACACAATACACACACACACACACACAAACACAACACAACACACACACACACACACACACACACCACACACATCCAGGGAAAAAATGGAAAAGAACAAAGACGTGACTGCTGAGGGTTGGGAGTAGCTTAGGAGACCACCCCAGAGCATTCTGTCAGTATTTAGGTTCCTTAACTTAAAGGGAAGGTCCTAGGTATGTACGAAGGCGAAGCCCACTATTGCTTACCTTTTTCCCCAATGTGAAAAAGTGTCAGACTTTGGACTTGGCTTAAATATGTACGTCTATGACAATGAGATATTTAGTGATAATAATAAATGCTGCTGCTGCTGATAGTAATAATAATAATAATAATAATAATGAATATTTATCTGGAGCCAAATCTTGATAATTAAAATCAAAGTGCACTCACGCACCAGTGCATACAATCAGCGCAGACTACATAAAATAAAAGATACAAAAACTTATTTAAAAAAAAAGCTGTTGGTAGTCGTGGAATTCATGGTCAGGAAAAGAGGTGTCTTTTTTAAAAAACGTGAATTTGGGTAGATGTTAGGCCTATTGCTCGCCTCCCGAATACTAGGCCTATATAGGCCCCTTGCCTTTAATACAAATTACGCCAACATACCCATACACTCCAAGTGATATGGAATAAATGCGTTTTACACACATAATTTAAAAATATGGCTCTGCTCATAAATTGAAAATCTGCTCTGGTTAAAGCCAGAGCTTCCAAATACACCTTTATAGAAAAAGGAGATTGTTAGTAATGGCTTGACAACAACACGTGATTCAGATCGACACGGCGTGTCTGTGTACAGAACAACGCATTTTATGAAAGAGCTTGCTAACATGCTTAAATATAAAATTGGTTACGAAATTGATAATATAATATAAAAATGTTTCTATATTAAATTTTTGTAATAATATACCTTATAATCTATTATAAATAATGAATATGTATAATTATTATATATTGTATTATTTACTGCATCAAAAATTACTTTTTATTCGTATTTTAGCTTAATAAGTGATTTTTATAAAAAATGGGTTGCTTCTCTTGTTGAAAAGTATAGCTGCTATGATGTCCCCTGAGCGCCCACTGTGTTTCGTGCCGGTCTTTTTTTTTCGTCCTCGGGTTTTACGTTCGGTATTGTTTCGTTTAGTTTTGTTGTTTCATTTTCATTTGAGAATTTATTATTATTATTATAATCATTATTGTTATTTTTGATGTTATTGTTATTAAAATAATACTACAAAGAGCGTGAGACGAACTGACGCGGTATGTTTTTCTTTGACACGCGTGAATCCTGTGTAGTCAGTGGGTTTGGGTAGATGTGTACGTACAATTTGCGCGT
The DNA here is from genome assembly GCA_030674185.1 of Monoplex corrugatus. Classification (NCBI taxonomy): domain Eukaryota; kingdom Metazoa; phylum Mollusca; class Gastropoda; order Littorinimorpha; family Ranellidae; genus Monoplex; species Monoplex corrugatus. The sequence goes on along the minus strand of CM060306.1, from coordinate 33,841,606 downwards.
ATACGCGTGCGTGTGCGATCGTGTAAAAGGAAAGGATGTGTGTGTGTGTGTGTGTGTGTGTGTGTGTGTGTGTGTGTGTGTGTGTGTGTGTGTGTGTGTGTGTGTGTGTGTGTGCTGAGAGAGAGAGAGAGAGAGAGAGAGAGAGAGAGAGGGCTCTCATTCGGCAGTTTTTGGACTGATTTTCAAAATACTGATCGCCAGTTTGTTATGTATCATTGTAACAATGGAATATTTCCATGTGCGAGTCCACTTAGGCTCGGTGGATTGTAGGTCATACATGCAATGTAGCCAATGCCTCGGGGGACGTTGCACTGGGTGCAGTCAGACTGGAAGTTCGGAGTTCTGCTTTTACATAACCAGGTCCGTGCAGTTGCTTGTGTAAAAGTTCAAAACTTTTTTTCGGTTCCGAAAAATAGAGGGAAACCGAGGACAGACAGGGATGGAGGCCGGAAGAAAGTTGGGGAGGGAAGGTAGGGTGGGAAGTGTGTTCATAGATAATAGATAGTAACGAAGATCTGACTACTCATCAAACGCGTTGCGTACGTCGGCCTCAGCATGGATTCCGAGTTTGTTTCGTCAGATTAACCCTTTGATTCCCGTACCCTATCCATTAGCTGCAAAAATTGTAACCCTTTGACTTCCTCATCCTGGATATCTGGATATGAGCGCATGTGTTGTGTGTGTGTGTGTGTGTGTGTGTGTGTGTGTGTGTGTGTGTGTGTGTGTATGTGTGTGTGTGTATGTGTGTGTATGTGTGTGTGTATGTGTGTGTGTGTGTGTGTGTGTGTGTGTGTGTGTGTGTGTGTGTGTGTGTGTGTGAGTGTGTGTGTGTGAGGAAGTCAGAGGATTTTTTTGCTTTGCTATCATGGTTGAGTCAAAGGGTTAATGCCCTTAGCCTATATATCGAAACAACCCAGGGACAAGTTGAAGACAGGTGCTTGGCAAATTGTTCTTGTCTTTAAGTGGTAATAGTCTGCTTAGACAGTAGAACATTTCCATAAGAAGACAGTAGAACATCTTCATAAACAGACAGTAGAACATCTTTATAAAAAACAACAGTAGAATGTCTTTATGTGAAGACAGTAGTACATCTTCATAAGAAGGCAGAAGAACATCTTTATTAAAAACAATAAAAAATCATTACAAGAAGTAAGACAGTAGAACGTCTTCATAAGAAGGCAGTAGAACATCTTCATAAGAAAACAGCAGAGTACCTTCATAAGAAGACAGAAGAACATCTTTATAAGACAGTAGAACATCTTCATAAGAAGACAGAAGAACATCTTTATAAGACAGTAGAACATCTTCATAAGAAGACAGAAGAACATCTTTATAAGACACGTTATAAAACGAAACATCTTCATAAAACAGAAGAACCAGCATAGAACATCTTCATAAGAAGACAGAAGAACATCTTTATAAGACAGTAGAACATCTTCATAAGAAGACAGAAACATCTTATAGAAGACAGTAGAACATCTTTATAGAAGACAGTAGAACATCTTCATAAGAAGACAGAGAACATCTTCATAAGAAGACAGAAGAACATCTTTATAAGACAGTAGAACATCTTCATAAGAAGACAGAAGAACATCTTCATAAGAAGACAGAAGAACATCTTTATAAGACAGTAGAACATCTTCATAAGAAGACAGAAGAACATCTTCATAAGAAGACAGAAGAACATCTTTATAAGACAGTAGAACATCTTCATAAGAAGACAGAAGAACATCTTCATAAGAAGACAGAGAACATCTTTATAAGAACATCTTTAGAACATCTTCATAAGAGACAGAAGAACATCTTCATAAGAAGACAGTAAGAACATCTTTATAAGACAGTAGAACATCTTCATAAGAAGACAGGAAGAACATCTTTATAAGACAGAAGAACATCTTCATAAGAAGACAGAAGAACATCTTCATAAGAAGACAGAAGAACATCTTTATAAGACAGTAGAACATCTTCATAAGAAGACAGAAGAACATCTTTATAAGACAGTAGAACATCTTCATAAGAAGACAGAAGACATCTTCATAAGAAGACAGTAGAACATCTTTATAAAGACATCAGAACATCTTCATAAGAAGACAGTAGAACATTTCATAAGAAGACAGCAAGAAACA
>CM060306.1:33806980-33826980 GCA_030674185.1 Monoplex corrugatus | reverse complement strand
TAATTTAAACTGTGCGCTCTCGTTGATACCCATCATTGTATGCTTTGATATCAGTCTAGAGACTAGTTTACAGGTAAACAGAGACAGGTAGACATATAGATAAAAAGACAGACTGACAAAAAGAAAACAAAATGTTACAACGCGCAGAAACTAGTTGTCAATGCTATTGTCATTAATTCTGTTATTATGCCCAAAATATTTATGAGAAACAGTACTGACACAGAAGTATGTAACCTTTTACTAAAGGTAATCATACTACAGAACACTGCTCATTTAATAGAATTGTAGAGTGAGTTAATGATGTAAGAGGTTATGGCAAGATCATAATATCAGGTTAGCCACAAATATTGCTGGGTTCACAACAGTCTTGAGGGTCCCGCTGTATGTTGCAAGTTGGACTGCCTACCAACGGCACATTCAACAGCTTGAATGGTTTCACCAACGATATCTGCACAAGATCTGCACCAATACGTCACAAGATCAAGTGTCCAACCTTCAAGTTATGGAGAAGTATTGCTTGCCAAGTGCAGAGTTCTTACTCTACTCATCAAATGGCTTGCCAGTGAGAGTCTCTCATCAAATGCTGCCAGTACACAGTTCCTACTCATCAAATGGCTTGCCAAGTACACAGTTCCTACTCATCAAATGGCTTGCCAAGGACAGAGTTCCTACTCATCAAATGGCTTGCCAAGTACACAGTTCCTATTCATCAAATGGCTTGCCAAGTACACAGTTCCTTACTTATCAAATGGCTTGCCAAGGACAGAGTTTCTACTCATCAAATGGCTTGCCAAGTACACAGTTCCTATTCATCAAATGGATTGCCAAGGAACAGTTCCTATTCATCAAGTGGCTTGCCAAGTACAGAGATCCTACTCATCAAGTGGCTTGCCAAGTACAGAATCCTACTCATCAAGTGGCTTGCCAAGTACACAATTCCTACTCATCAAGTGGCTTGTCAAGTACACAATTCCTACTCATCAAATGGCTTGTCAAGTACACAATTCCTACTCATCAAATGGTTTGCCAAGCACAGAGTTCCTACTCATCAGTGCTTTCAAGTCACATTCACTCATCAAGGCTTGTCAAGTACACAATTCCTACTCATCAAATGGTTTGCCAAGCACAGAGTTCCTACTCATCAAATAGCAGCTTCATGGACAGTCCACGTTGTCCGTACGAAAGACAACCGCATCCCAAAGATGCCCTCGTATGGAGAACTGAAGCAAGGATACAATAAACAGGGAAGACCACTAAAACGATGCAAGGATAGCCTGTTAAGGGCCAATTTTTTCATGGCATGCCTACTCATCCGTCGGATCGATGGAAGACTCCAGCATCATCATCAGCAGACTGAATAAGCAATAATATAATTACATGCAGATTCTTACATAAAATGCCATAAAATTTAAGACCGTATAGATGCGGTGTACTATGTTTTTAGTGTATTTGTGAAATGTAACAGATGGTTTCCCTTGAACGGTTTGTGTTCTGATGGGGACTTTAGTGAAAGACTATTCCCGCCACTGTAGTACCGAAGACTTGATTTTAATATGTCACTTCTGTTTTTGGAACTTGGAAGTTTGGTGGGATGTTGTGGGTTTGCATGGGACTTTGCAGCGGTTTTGGGACAAATCCTCGTCCATTTTTTGTATGACTATTCTTTTTTGAATTGTAAACATCTCTTTTAATGGAAGCACGACAAGTGTTATATAATCTGTTACTTGGATACTGGATGGCTTTAGAAGTAAAGCTCGCAGTGCACGTTTGTAGGCGCTAACTAAGGGTTTCCTGGTACTTGCGCTGGCAGAGTCAAAGAGCGTAGAGCTCTAACTGATTGACGATACTGTCTCTGAGCGGATAAAAATATATTTCTGGCATGGTCATTTAATAAGAAGTGTTTGATTTTGCATGGCTGGTGTGTTTCCTTCGATTTACTTTTACATATATAATTCCTGTGAGCTGTCTAAGAAAATGTGTTGTCAATTCCGATGTTTAATTTCACATTTGGTGACTGCTTATTTTTTCTATTATTTAGTTATCTGTTGAGACAGACGGAAGTTTTGTTATCACATTCTGTCCTTTTTGTCTTGTTTTTAAAAGCTTAGAATTTGTTTAGATCATGTGGCACGTGATTTAGTTTGCACTATTCGTTTAAATCGTCAACACTGATTTGAAGTGATTTGGACATGTTGAGGTTGGAGTTCCTCATGAATCAGTATGTCACCACGAAAAAACAGTTTACATGACCCTTGTATATGAAGAGGAAGATCATTCACATATATATAGAAAATAGAAGGGGTCCCAGAACTGAACCTTCAAGGATGCTATCCTAAATAGGCACTGCGTCTGAAGTAGAAGTACCACTGCGTACAGTTGTTGTCTGTTGTTAAGACACGATGAAATGAGTTTCAGACTATTGTGTGATATGCCATAAAGAAGGTTATGTTTTTCTTCTTTTTTTCTTATACAGTAGTCATGGTCAATGATATCAAAGGCTTTTGCAAAGTCAAGACAGAGGGCTTCAAAAAAATGTGTTTTCGTTTTTATTGCTCAGCCATCCACCAATTAATTTAGTGAGAGCTGTGCAACAAAAATGTTTTTCCCCCGAAGCCAGATTAGATTTCATTTGGATAATTATAAATTTCAAGACGTTGATGAACATATTTTATTTGGCAAGTTTTCCTAGGGGCTTGCATAGAATAGACTTTGGACTATAGTTGGAAGGTTCTACGCTAAGAGGAAGAGAGGCGGAAGGAGAGAAGGACGGAGGGGGTAGTATAGAAAGATAAAATACTACGACTTGACAAACTCCACTTTTCTTTCCTTTCAATTTATTCCCTACAAGGAGGAAAACACCTGGGAGATGGGGAGGGAGGTGTAAAAGGTCGCGGATGTACGTTTATAGTCGTCTCTACCAGCTATTACCAGGCCATTTTTGTGTCAAGCCACTCGTCTATAAACGATTAGCGTGTATACATATTCACGGTGGATGGGTGATGAAAAGAAAAGTACCAACACGAACGAGTCACCCGAGTACAAACTCGGTTAAAAAGCTCTTTATATCTCGACCTGTCGCACCACTGGATTGTTTACACTTACGTCTGCGTGAAAGCTCAATTACCTCTGGGGTTTCTTCTTTCTTTCTTTCTTTTTTTTCTAATTTTTCTTTCTTTTTCTTCTTTTTTTTCTTCTCTTCTTTTTAATCTGCTAGTTTTGAAACGTGCTAGTACTTTAACCCTTTGACTCCTGCACCCTATCCACCAACTGCAAAAAACTGAACCCTTTGACTCCCTCACTCTATCCACTAGCTTCCTGCAGAAGCTGGTGGATAGGATGAGACAGCCAAAGGGTTAATTAAGTTTTCGCTTTGCTAACATAGTTGACAATAACAGGATGCTGGTGGACAGGATGCAGGAGTCAAAGGGTTAAATTTCTACGTGTGGTACCGCTGGTCGTCTACATTTGCTTTTTGCTTTTATGTAAAAGCTCAATTATCTTGTTTTTTCCCCCACTGTTTTTCAAACATGCTTCGGTACGTTTCGTTTCACTGTTTTCAACGTGTTTTTGAGAATCACCCGTGCATGGCTGGTAATTGATAGTACAGCGAAAATAAATAAGTGAATGAATAAATTGGATGAAACGAGCCGGGGGGTAAAATAGCTACGTGAAAAATAAACGAATGAATAAATACGTACATAAACGATTAGATAGTACAGCTTGACAGATACATTTCCATCTCTAATCCAGATTCTCTCCAGTTAAACAATCAACAAGAAATCATCATACTGGGACATCAAAGGTGAAAAATAAAAGAGACAGCAAGTTAACATACCTTTCATCACCTCCCGATTTTTTCATCATCAGTGGGATAGTTAACTCGATTAATTCATAATGATCCAAAGCATTCTAACCGGTGATTTCAGCCCTGATGTGCCATAGTAGTCGGCTGGGCTGTAAGCAATACGAACTTGAACTTGAGCCGTGATTTTAGCCATTCCAGTTTGGTCTGAACATAACGTAGTACTCAAACTGTGTACACTCGTTCAAAGAGAGAGAGGGAGGGAGAGAGAGAGAGGGAGAGAGAGAGAGAGAGAGAGAGAGAGAGAGAGACAGACAGACAGAGACAGAGACAGACATATAGACAGGCAGGCAGGCAGATAGACAGAGACAGACAGACAGCAGACAGGGAGGAGAGAGAGAGAGAGACAGAGAGAGACAGAAACAGAGAGACAGAGACAGACACAGAGAGAAAGGCAGACAGGACAGACACAGAGAGAGGAAAGAGAGAGAAAGAGAAAAAGAAATAGAGAGAGACACAAGACAGAGACAGACAGACAAACAGACAGAGACAGACAGAGACAGACAGAGGCAGAAACAGAGAGAAAAAGACAGAGACAGACACAGAGAGACAACAGAGAGACAGGCAGAGAGACAGATAGACTGAGAGACAGACAGAGAGAAACAAGTTGGAAAATTCCTGATTTTGAAAGAATTTTGACTGTTAGGTCCAGAAAGGTCTGATTGGCACAGAGATAAAACTCCCGCCCTCCACTCTGACTTCACGGTTTGCACGGGTGCTAATTTCGCTCGGTAAAAAATTTATGCGTGAAGCGTCCGGTCCCTCCAGCTGTAAATAGACACCAGCACGGGGAAGGTAAAGCAACGACAGAGAGGAGGTGGGCATCATAATCGTAATAATAGCCCTGGGAGAAGTTGAGGTCTGCAACACATCACTGTGGGACACTTTTTTCCATACCTAGAATCCAAACTTGGGTTTGAACTTGAACGTAATGGCTACCTGACTGAACCTGTTTCTCAGTGCAAAAAAGGCTACTTACTGCGTAGCTTTCATCGGCGATCCGGCCGACTTCTTCAGCGCAACTGCTGGGTTGAGAACTGCCTTCAGTGCGCACCGCCGTGAGCGAACTCACGACAGTGCGACTGAATAAGTGCGGAGTACACCGATGGCAGGTTGTGTCGGCCCGGTCACGGTTGAGGGTGGGGTTCTTTGCGGCGATGTAAACTGCCTCCTTTATTCCCCTCTGGAACCATCTTGCTTCTTTGTCCAGAACTTGCACACTGTCCTTTTCAAAGTGGTGTTGGGTGTGGGTCAGATGTTCCCCACTGGAGAGGACTCACGTTTGTGTTCTTTTAATCTTTTGTGCAAGTTGCGCTCAGTTTCGCGCTCAGAACTTGAACGTATTATTAAAGTGTTTTTTTTTATAATCCAGTAAGTTTCAAAGACTCAGGACAATCTTTTTATAATTTTCACTCCATTTTCCTATCTCACCACCTTCCTGTTTAGTTGTCACTGTTCCCATAATGCCACTGGTATATGCATGTATAATGCAGCAACAAAGATTCTCCACTCCTATCTGTTCCAGCGCCAATCTCTTTATGGAACCTATGGAACCCTAGGTGTGTTTCAGGGCTTTGAACTCTCCTTCTATCGTTCACGGCCAAATGTTCTTCGATCTTCTTCTCTCTCGCCTTCCTTCTGGTATCCAACGAAGGACAGTTCGGGTGATGTTATCCTGCTGTCTTTATCCGTCTTTACAAGATGATAATGATCATATTCTCTTGACTACTCTGGGCAAATACTTGTTAGAAGAAGGTAGTGTTGAATCAGAAAATAGGTGGGGTGTGGAAAGTTGATAGCTTTGTAAGGTTACTTTCTGTCATCGTCCAGCATTCTGAGCTGTCAAGTACGATGGAAAACATTGGTACAGTCTATCTCGGTGTTGATGCCGTCTGTCTAGCTGCCTTATAATTACCTCCGTTGTTCTATGTATGCGTGGTCTTCGGTAAAGGTCCCAGAGCTAGTATGGCTTGACCATTTTGGAGTTTTGTAAGGATAGAAAGTAGGGGGGGGGGGGGGAACAAACAAAAAAAGTCTACCTAAGTGTTATTGTTCGTACTCCTTGGCTGTCGATTTGTGTATGGGTAAAGTAGAAGAAAGAGCAGGTATAGAAACCTAGCATGTGTTCTATAACCTACAATCTATTATATAGCCTATGACTGACTATAGTCTATAACCTATAGCCTATAACCTACAACTATAGCCTACAGCCTATAACTTACAACCTATAACCTACAGCTATAGCCTATAACATATAGCCAATGGCCTTTAACCTATATCCTACAGCCAATAACCTTCAGCCTATAACCCACAGCGTATAAACCATAGCCTTTAACCTACAGCCTATAATCTATAACCTATAACCTACAGCCTCTAAAAACTATAGCCTGTAACCTACATCCTATAACCTACATCCTATAACATGTAGCCTTTTATCTACAGCCTATAACCTACAGCCTATAACCGTAGCCTATAACCCACAGCCTATAATCTACATCCTATAACCTACAGCCTATAATCTACATCCTATAACCTACAGTCTATAACCTACATCATATAACCTGTAGCCTATAACCTACAGCCTATAATCTACATCCTATAACCTACAGCCTATAACCTATAGCCTATAATCTACATCCTATAACCTACAGCCTATAATCTACATCATATAACCTACAGTCTATAACCTACATCATATAACCTTTGTATCCTACTATAACTACAGCCTATAACCTATAGCCTATAATCTACATTCTATAACCTACAGTCTATAACCTACATCATATAACCTGTAGCCTATAACCTACAGCCTATAACCTACATCATATAACCCATAGCCTATAACCTACAGCCTATAACCTACATCCTATAACCTACAACCTATAATCTACATCCTATAACCTACAGCCTATAATCTACATCCTATAACCTACAGTCTATAACCTACATCATATAACCTGTAACCTATAACCTACAGCCTATAACCTACAGTCTATAACCTACATCATATAACCATGTAGCCTATAACCTACATCCTATAACTACAGCCATAACCTACATCTTACCTACATCCTATAACCTTACTATAACCTACACTATAATCTACATCCTATAACCTACAGCCTATAACCTACATCCTATAACCTGTGGCCTATAACCTACATCCTTAACCTACAGCCTATAATCTACATCCTATAACCTACAGCTATCAATCTACATCCTATAACCTTACAGCCTATAACCTACATCCTATAACCACTAACCTATAACCTACAGCCTATAATCTACATCCTATAACCTACATCCTATAACCTACATCCTATAACCTGTAGCCTATAACCTACATCCTATAATCTACAGCCTATAACCTACAGCTATAACCTGCAGCCGATAATCTATAGCCTGTAACCTACAGCCTATAACCTACAGCTTATCACCTAAAGCCTATAACCTATAGCTATAAACTACAGCCTATACAATATGGTCTATACACTATAGCCTCTAACCCATAGACTATAACCCATAACCTAAAACCTACAGCCTTCTACCTACAGCCTATAAACTATAGTCTGTAACCTACATCCTATAACATGCAGCCTATAACCTACAGCCTATAACCTACAGTCTATATCTATATAGCCTATAGTCTCTAACCTACAGCCTATATAAGCTATCGCCTATATTCTATCACCCATAGCCTATAGGCGTACCACCAATTCTGTGTTGTCCTTATCTGGAATCAACCGATGGGAAAATTTCGCTGCGGGGTACCAGTAGAAGGTATATATGGACAAATCATGCGTAAACATACGGCAGCTTGTGATAGTGATCTTGAACCCACAGTTGTTTTGAGTGGGGCGGTTCGTGGCTTATGAGGATATACATGTAGATTAATCTCAAGTGTCTTGAGTCATGGGAAAATATGGGTCGTCAACATTCTAGCGCTGTGATATCCACACACACACACACGTACTCATGTTCTCAGGAACGTTGCTAGCTCGCCTTACACATAATACTGTGAAGGGGGATTGACTGACCAACTGACTGACTTCTTGACTTTTTGACTTACTTTTGCTTATCAATTGATATACACTGATAGGTTGGTTGGTTGGTTGGTTGGTTGGTGGTTGTTGAGTTGAATGAATGAATGATTGATTGACTGATTAATTGATTGATTGATTGATTGATTGATTGATTCCACTGCCCATTGCATGTGTGGCTGCTATATTTTCATGAATTTAAGCTGGATGGATGGATGGATCGATCGATTGATTGATCGATCGATCGATCGATTGAACTGAATTGATTGATTGATTGACTGATTGATCAATTGATTGATTGAATGAAAGAATGATTGATTGATCGAGAGAGAGACATACATACATACATACATACAGACAGACAGACAGACAGAGACAGAGAGAAAGAGAGAGAGAGAGAGAGAGAAGAGAGAGAAGAAGAGAGAGAGAGAAGAGAGAGAGAGGAGAGAAGAGAGAGAGAGAGAGAGAGGAAGAGAGAGAGAGAAGAGAGAGAGAGAGAGAGAGAGAGAGAGAGAGAGAGAGAGAGAGAGGAGAGAGAGAGAGAGAGAGAGAGAGAGAGAGAGAGATGGGTATCACATTCACAACGCTGGCCCCGAGAATATGGAGGTCTCCACTATCTCATTCCCAACAAACTTCATTACTATGAGACAACATTAGCATTTGGTTTCATTATACGGATTTTGCCTGATATTTGAGATCCTCAAAACATATGGTACTTTACAAAAGAATAGCTCGAACGCTATGGCGGTTTTTTTTGGGTGAAGCCTTACAACTGATTTTTCTCTCTCTTTCTCTGTCTGTTTTCTCCTCTCTCTCTCTCTCTCTCTCTCTCTCTCTCTCTCTCTCTCTCTCTCTGTCTGTCTTCTTATCTCTCTCTCTCCTCTCTCTCTCTCTTTATCTCTCTCTCTCTTTATCTCTCTCTCTCTATCACTATCTATCTATCTTTATCTCTCTCTCACTCTCTCTCTCTTTATCTCTCTCTCTCTCTTTTTTCTATCTATCTATCTATCTATTTCTCCTCTCTCTCTCTCTCTCTCTTTATCAACTATCTATCTATCTATCTCTCGCTCTCTCTCTTTATCTCTCTCTATCTATCTATCTATCTATCTATCTCACTCTACTCTCTTATCTCTCTCTCTCTCTCTCTTTATCTATCTTCTATCTCTCGCTCCCCTTTTCTCTTTTCTTATCTATCTATCTATCTATCTCTCTCTCTCTCGCTCGCTCTCTCTCTTTTCTATCTATCTATCTATCTCTCTCTCTCTGTCTCGCTCGCTCTCTCTCTCTTTTCTATCTATCTTTCTCTCTCTCTCTCTCTCTCTCTCTCTCTCTCCTCCTCTCTCTCTCTTGCTATCTCTCCACCGGCCTCTCTCTTTCTTGTTTCTGTCCTTATCTCTGTCTTGCTCTCTCCGACGTCTCTATCTGTCTGTCTGTGTGTCTGTCTGTCTGTGTGTCTGTCTGTCAGTGTCTCTCTCATAAAAAAAAATCGCGGAACGGTATCATGTTTATAACCCAACCTTGCCTTGACAGAACAACGCTCATATTTTCCAACTATCCGCAAGTTGATCGCCCGCTCAAACCGGTTAGTGAATAGCTGAAGGACTGCAGACGACCAAGAGTGTGAAAAAGTTATCATAGTGCTTTCATGCAGCCTTTGGTCAAATTCAATGGCAATCACATCGTGACTGCTTCCTCACATCCCTATTTCTTCTTCTTCTTCTTCTTCTTTTCTCACAATTGTTTTTCCAGTTTGTTCTTGATCTTTTCAAATTTTCTGAAAAAAAGCTGAATAGAGAATGTGTGTGTGTGTTTGTGTGTATGTTGTGTGTGTGTGTGTGTGTGTGTGTGTGTGTGTGTGTGTGTGTGTGTGTGTGTGTGTGTGTGTGTGTGTGTGTGTGTGTGTGCAAGGAATACACATTTGTGTGCGTGCATGTGTAGCTGTGATTTGCATCAAATTCACGCATACACACACACACACACTCACACACACTCACACACACACACACACACACACACACACACACACACACACACACACACACACACACACACACACACACACACACACACACACACACACACACACACACACACACACACCCGACCTCTCTTCTAACTTGAGCATTCACTTCCTAGAGAGGAGACCACCCAACCACTTAAGCCAATCATTCTTTTATTACCATACAAAACGCATTTCTTTATAAGCAGAGAAAATTTCTTTGCACACCACATTTACACAACTAGAGAAAAGAAAAACTTTTGGGGCTCAGGGAGAGTGGGTGGGGGGTTGTCATTTTTGAGAAGGGATAGGGAATTGGCAATTGGGGGCAGTGCAAAACTCGGTGAGTTGTTTTGATCTGTGCTGGCTCCTCGCCAGCCGTACAGCGCCTCTGCGACCTTTCACTGCAATAGATAGTACAATAATATTGTACTTACCAGTAGTCCTTTTCTGAGGGGAGGGGAGGAGGAGGAAATACGTGGTTGAATATTGTAAGGGCCTGTGACGTCAGTACTAATTCCATGTATAAATGCAGATCGAAGACATCTTTGTGGCGTCGTTAAATATTATATCCATATACATGCGTGCGTGCGTCCGTTACTTATATTGACTTGTATACATATACATACATACGTAGGTACATACATACGTGGTTACATACATACATACATATATGCATACATGCATACATACATACATGTATACATACATACATACATACATACATACATACATACGTACTACATACGTAGTACGTACGTACGTACGTACATACATACATAGTATATACATACATATGTTCAGATACATAGACCGACCGACAGACAGACAGACAGACAGATTGAGTGATTGACTGATCGATCGATCGATCGATCGATTGACTGACTGACTGACTGACTGAACTGACTGACTGACTGATCTATAGAGATACCATTCTAAGTTTGTTATCGTCAATAACACCAGGGAAGCATATCGATATTAACTAATCTAAACAATGATTAAGGAGTAACTACAACTTTTTCAAGAGTATATATATCGCATCATCATTTGGCTTGAAACAGCTATTGTTCCCAAGCATGTACGATCAATACTTACCCCTTGATTAAAACTCCGTACCATGCTAGTAATGTCGGTATTATCCACAATAATTCCATTATTGTATTCGACTTTATTTTTCTTTCTTTACCTCACTAAATGGACAATTCTATATCCAAAGGGAAATTATTATGTTACTTTATTATAACATTCAAACATTAGACATATGAACACTGAATTGAAAATCTTAATCCTGTAATGAAATAAGCTTAGAAATATGAAAACTAAATTAAAATATCTCATACCTTTAAAGAAATATTTTTTCTAACTAGTAGTTACTATCTAAAATTCTCACCTGACATATAAATTTCCCAACTGGTCAACCAAGCCGACATGTTACGCGAGCGAAGTTTTTCTCTCAAACATTCGTAGTTCATGAATAGGTAAGTTTAATACATACACTGTACAAACCGCAATTTCGAAATACACAAAAACCCCATTTCAATACAGCGTTGTGAGTGAAAATGTTTCAAGTTTTATCAGCTATTTAATGTCTATGTGTGTGTGTGTGTGTGTGTGTGTGTGTGCGTGTGTGTGCGTGCGTGTGTGTGTGTGTGTGTGTGTGTGTGTGTGTGTGTGTGTGTGTGTGTGTGTGTGTGTGTGCTGTGTACGTGTGTGTGTGCGTGTTTGTTTGTTTGTTTGTTGTGTGTGTGTGTGTGTGTGGTGTGTGTGTGTGTGGTGTGTGTGTGGTGTGTGTGTGTGTGTGTGTTGTGTGTGTGTGTGTGTGTGTGCGTGTTTGAATGGTAATGATCTATTTAGAATACTAGCTATATAAAATGTTCTAATACTTTAGTCTTTTTTTTTTTACGTTTTAATGTTATAAACCGTTGCCATTGATTTTATTTATTTATCTTTTTATTCCTCAGTTGTGTGAATGAAGACTTCTATGAAATCTCTCACAGCGACATTGTAAAATCTACTTGATTTTGAAATGGGACACCGCCTTTTGGGCCAAACTGTAAACCACTGTGGAGATCAGGATTAATTTCATAGGTCAACCAACCCCTGTCCAAAGCTGAGTGTGTGTTAATGGACTTGAGTAGCGAATAATGAGAAGGCCGACGCCAAACGACCAAACTCTCCACCGTAGGGATGAGACCTTGAATGATACTGATGGACTGTATGTCACTCTTCCGTTGACACTGGTGAGTCGATGATAGCAAACGTGGACGTCGGTCCTGCGAAGTAGTCTCGTAACGCAGGTACTGTTTATGTACAGTGTTTATGTTGCCTGTACTTCAGCCGACCACTAAAGCCACATCAAGGTAAACACTACGTAATGGGTGACGGTACACTTGAGCATTCGCCATCTTTCTCCTTCTCATCATGAAATAATACCCAATCTTCTTCATCAATTATTGCTTGCACAGTAATATGTTCACTGGTTTTTGATGTCCTTCTGTGCGTTCCTCATGTAGAGACTAAGACTTTCTACCAGCGTTCGTTCTCTTTCTGTAGATCACAACAACGGAACGCCTTTCCCTCAAATATTCGTTATTTGAAGTGTGTCCCATTTAAGAGAGCCGTCTAATCTAAATAGTCACACAGTACAATTTCTAGTTATTTGAAGTTGTTGCCCCCTTTTAAGAAAGTTCTCAAAATCTAAATGTTCAAACAATACTATTATTGATTATTTAAAGTTGTCGCCCTCTTTTAAGAGAACTCTCAAAACCTAAATGTTCAAATAGTGCTATTATTTAATTGAAGTTGTCGCCTCTTTTAAGAGAGCTCTCAAAATCTGAATGTTCAAACAATACTCTTAATAGTTATTTTGAAGTTGTCGCCCCTTTTAAGAGAGCTCTCAAAACCTAAATGTTCAAACAATACTATTACTAGTATTAAGTCTACTGTCTTCGGATAATTGGTTGTGTAAGATAATGCTATTTGTGTATATTTCATCGATTTGTTCGTATGCCTGCGTCAGTGCATGTGTGTTTTCCAATATGAATCCGTGTGTAGTGCGTGCTTACGTACATCCATATTTGTATGTCTGTCTGTGATTGTCTTTGTGTTGGTGTATGCATATTCATTCATATAAGATTTTTCTCGATTCATACACATACGTATAGTTGTTTTCTTGTTCTGGTCTATTTCATATCATTCTTCTGTAATTAATTTATCGTTGATTTACATAAATATGTATTGTCCATTTTCTGTAAAGTGCAAAGCGATTAGGAGCTTCTTTCCTGGGATGTTGTGCTCAATTTCTCTTTCATTATTGTTGTTATCTTATGCTCAGGATTTCAGGAAACAACAATGCTAATTAAAATGACCTTCACATGAACGTCAATGTTCAGGTTATGTCAGCTGTGGCACTTTCCTTATCATCATTGCCCGATGAATCAAAGCAAGATCAAAGTTTTACCAGCTTCTGAAGTGTGCGTGTGTGTGTGTGTGTGTGTGTGTGTGTGTGTGTGTGTGTGTGTGTGTGTGTGTGTGTGTGTGTGTGTGTGTGTGTGTGTGTGTGTATGTGTGTATATATATATATATGTGTGTGTT
This sequence comes from Monoplex corrugatus, assembly GCA_030674185.1. Classification (NCBI taxonomy): domain Eukaryota; kingdom Metazoa; phylum Mollusca; class Gastropoda; order Littorinimorpha; family Ranellidae; genus Monoplex; species Monoplex corrugatus. The sequence continues at coordinate 33,813,485 of CM060306.1, read as the reverse complement.
ATGTATGTGTTTATATATATATATATATATATATATATATATAATATTTGTGTGTGTGTGTGTGTGTGTGTGTGTGTGTGTGTGTGTGTGTGTGTGTGTGTGTGACGTCTGCAATACTACAGCAGATGACGAAGGCCAGTCGCCATCAAACCACAAAGCTGCTACTACTGATCATGTTTACTGTCCATGAATCACAAAGGATGACAAGCAAAAACCTCAGTGACGTGCGTGATAGCCAAGTGGGTAAGGCGTCGGACTTCCAATCAGGAGATCTAGGGTTCAATCCTGCGTGGGTACCTCCCGCCTGGTGGGTAAAGGATGGAGATTTTTAACTTTCCTACATCAACATATGCGTAGATCTGTTAATGCTTTAAACTCCTTCGGGTTTGTGTACGTATGTTATGCATGTATGTATGTATGAATGTATGTATGAATGTACGTATGTATGTATGTATGTATGCGTGTAGTTGTATGTATATAGTATGTATATATGTACGTATGTATATATGTACGTACGTATATATGTAGTGTCTATGTGTGTATGTATGTGTGTATGTGTGTATGTGTGTATGTATGTATGTATGTATATCGTATGTATATGTACGTATGTAATATGTACGTACGATATATGTATGTATGTGTCTATGTGTGTATGTAATTGTGTATTTGTATGTGTATATGTATGTATGTATGATGTATGTATGTATGTATGTATGTATGTATGTTGGTGTATGTATGTATGATGTATGTATGTATATATGTACGTATGTATTATGTAGTATGTATGTATGTATGTTTGTGTGTATGTATGTGTGTATATGTGTGTATGTGTGTATGTATGTTTGTGTGTATGTATGTATGTATGTATGTATGTATATATGAATGTATGTATGTATATATGAATGTATGTATGCATGTATGTATGTATGTACGTATGTATGTACGTATTTACTTACGTACGTATGTATGCATGTATGTAGGCTATATATGCCGCAGAACACGTAATACGAACGTTTTAGATCCTGAAAGTCATGTCAGAATCCAGAGGCTTATGGAAACATAAAAACACCCAGCCTGCATGCCCACCGAAGACGCTTTATGCAGACTATGCAGCAATATACGGCCTACGGATAGTGGATATAATAATATGCATACACGCATCCGAGAAAAAGAAGAAGGAAAAATAAAAAATAAATAAAAAATAAATAAAAAGAAACGAATAAAAAAAAAATGAAACAACCGAACAAAAACTCAGCACAATTACTACAAAAGACGACGCCAATCACTCCACCACAAATCACCAGCACACACAATGGTATTATCATATTTTACCGCAAGTCCTAATTGTTACATCAAGATTAAAAGTCATTCGTGTGAGACATCTAAACACACAATTTCAGTTTTTTCCCATCCGGCAACTGCACTTGTTCAGGAAGAAGAGTCAACTCTCTTCTTCTAGTCCTGTCCGTTGCACATGTTGTAATTTCCAGTTTAGTTTTATTGATTCTCCCACTCCATCTCTCAGTGACTCGATCTTGGTGTGGCTGTCAAATTCTTGTTTGTGATGTCTGGTAGGGTCGTCGAATGCCGTCCTCCCCCTCTCTCTCGTCTCTGCTTCTCTCTTCTGTCTCTGTCTCTGTCTCTGTCTCTCTCTCTCTTCTCTGTCTCTCTCTGCTCTTCTCTGCTCTCTCTCTCTCTCTCTTCTGTCTCTGTCTCTCTCTCTCTCTCTCTCTCTGCTCTGCTCTGTCTCTGTCTCTGTCTCCCTCTGTCTGTCGTCTTGCTCTTTCTCGTCTCTTTCTGGCTCATCCCGTGCTTGTGTCTGTCTCTGTTCTTCTGTCTCTCTGTCTGTCTCTCTGTGTCTGTCTGTCTGTCTGTCTGTCTTGTCATGTTTTCTCTTCTCTTCTCCTCTCTCTTCTGTCTTCTGTCTTTTCTTCTCTCTCCTCTCTCTTCTCTCTTGTCTGTCTGTCTGTTTCTGTCTCTCTTTGTCGTTCTGTCTCTCCTTGCTCTGTCGTCTCTCTCTCTGTCTCTCTTTCTCTGTCTGTCTGTTTCTCTCTCTATCTCTATATCTCTCTCTCCCCCTTTCTATTCTCATTATCTCTCTCTCTTGGTGTGTCGACAAAACGGATAATGAATGAAAATGTGCGAAATCAGCAATGTCACCCCCTTTCCAACATCCCTTGTTTGTATTGGATCGGTGGGTTCATAGTACACCATGATTTTTGTGTGTGTTAGCGCAGCGCTAGTGTCAATGTCAGTGTCAATATCAGTGTCAATGTTGTGTGTATGTGTGTGTGTGTGTGTGTGTGTGTGTGTGTGGGTGTGTGTGTGTGTGTGTACGTGTGTGTGTGTGTGTTGTGTGTACGTGTGTGTGTGAGTGTGTGTGTGTATGTGTGTGTGATGTGTGTGGTGTGTGTGTGTGTGTGTGTGTGTTGTGTATGTGTGTGTTTGTGTGAGTGTGTGATGCCCGCGCATGAGAGAGAGAGAGGGAGTGAGGGAGAAACAGAAAGAAATAGTTGAGGGGGGGGGGGGTTAGGGAGCACGCGCGTGCATGCATGCATGCTTTTTTTATATGCGTAAGAAGGAGGGAAGGAGGAAGGGGAACAGAGAGAGAAAGAGAGATAGACAGACAGCAGACAGACAGACAGACAGAAGACGGACAGAGGTGTTAATCTGATAGTACGTTGATAATCATGACGAAGACCATAAGATCGTAACGGCAATGATGACGACGACGATAATGTTATAATGACGATGGTGATGATGATTTGTGTAAGCTGACGTGCTTGACAGCCTGTGTATGTACGTGCATGTGCGTGCGCCGCGCGCGGGTTTGTGTGTATGTGTGTGTGTGCGTGCGTGAGTGTGTGAGTGCGTGCGTGTATGCGTGTGCGTGTGCGTGTGTGTGTGTGTGTGTGTGTGTTTGTGCATGTGTGCGTGTGCGTGTGCGTGCGCGTGCGTGTGCGTGGTGTGTGTGTGTGTGTGTGTGTGTGTGTGTGTGTGTGTGTGGTGTGGTGTGCGCGCCACATTTGTAGGTGATTTCCATATCTCATCTACACATTGCCACGGGCCATTACTCGCCGTAACCGCAAACGCGTGTGTCATTTACACCTCTGCGAGTGAGTGATCAGCTTACCAATTAAATACACCTGCAGGCAAATCGAATCGTCGATCAGGAAGTTTACAATCCGTTTTCTTCCTAGCACTTGACATCTTGCGCTCGGTGCTCGGTCATAGCCATAAATGCTTAGGCATGTGGAGGAATGTAGATTAACGCTCGACATCTTGAACTCGGCGCTCGGTCGTGACCATAGATGTTTAGGCTTATGCAGTAACATAGATTAACACTTGGCATCTTTGGTTCGAAGGTCACTCATCACCATAAATGCATTGTATAGATTAATACTCGACATCTTGAACTCGGCGCTCAGTTATAACCATAGATGCATAGGCTTATATAGTAACATAGATTGACGCTTAACATCTTGGGCTCGGCGGTCGTCATAACCATAGATGCTTGGGCCCATACAGTAAGATTGGAAGGCCTACTCGACATCTTTAACTGGGCGCTCGGTCATAGCCACAGATGCTTAGGTTATATAGAAACATAGATTGACACTCGACATCTTGCGCTCGGTGCTTGCTCATAACCATAGATTCCTAGACCTACATACTAACATAGATTTAGCACTCGACATCTTCGGCGCTCGCTCTTTAACCATAAATGCTTAGGCCTATAAAGTAACTTAGATTGACACTCGACATTTTGCACTCAACCTTTTTTGATAACTGAAGGTCTGGAAATCATGACAGCGTTCCGTATCACGGCAATTCGACTTGCAGGGCCGAGAGAGTGGTTTTGTCACTGTGAAAGGGCATTTCCACTTTAAAACCCTTTGACTCCCATACGCTATCCACCAACTGAAAAAAATTAACCCTTTGAGTCCCACACCCTACCCACCAACTGGAAAAAAAACAACTTAACCCTTTGACTCCCTCACCTTATCACCAGCTACCTGCAGGAAGCTGGTGGATAGAGTGAGGGAATCAAAGGGTTAAGGTTTTGCTTTGCTAGCATGGTTAACAATGCAGGCTGTTAGTGGACAGGGTGCGGGAGTCAAAGGGTTAATCATATTTCATTCGTGCAGGAGGTCCTAGAATTACTTCTTTGATGACTGTCAGAAGCCTTCATCTATCTACACAGTCAAACCATCACGTCGACTTCCCGTCAAGTGGTCTGGGATTCGATCCTACCAGGATACCTCCCGCCTGGTGGGTAAAGGGTGGAGATTTTCCCCATCTCCCAGATCAACATGTGTGCATACTTGCTAGTATCTAAGCCCCCTCTGTGTGCATACGCACGCACGCAGGACATCAAATATGCACGTTAATCATCCTCTGAGTTATGTCTTTGTCCGCTGGCTTAAGTTAAGGAAACAGGAAAATACCCCGCGTGCATACTCACCCGAGAAATTCGGAACGCTAAAACAGAAAGCAAACAAACGAGAGAGAAAAAAGACCCAGACATATCGAAATAGAGTAGAGAAAAATTGAGGGTGACTGCTTGGTAAATACTAGCTTATTTTTGTGTGGCGATAGTTTCTTCCCCGTTATATGTTATCGACCAACCTTTCTCTCAAATCTCTATGATTTTCTCTTTCGATCTTTGTCTTTTTCTTCAACATAAACGTATCAGTTCAGAGTAGTTTGTAAGTTGATTGCTGAACACCAAGAAATTTATCACATCACTGAACGGAAGTTCATGAGATGATACAACAACGTTATTTACCTTGTATACTTGCGAGTCCCGTGGCATGTTGAGCCCCATGGGGATGCCGGGGGCTCTTTCAGTATAAGTAGTATCCCCACCTTCTGGAAATTCTATGCTAGAAATTTCCTCTTTTCTGTCACTCTCTTTGTTTCTGCCTTGTTCCTTTACTGTCTGTCATTCCTTCCTATCAATTTCTGCCTTGCTGGTCCATTTACCTGTATGTGTTTGATAATAAAGTTTTACATAATTTCTCCTAGGATTGATAATTGGGTATATGCATTAAGGGCATTTTTGGCTCTAGGGAAATGAGATATGCGGAGGCAATTTTAGGTAACTTAGGCATGTTTTTATATATGTTTTAGTGTCCTTAGTTATGTTTAAATTTGTATTCAGGTATGTTTTTTTTAATCCCCAGTGCGATAAATAGGACGGAGTGGTCAACTCCAGTGGCATCTCCTCAGATTATGCATCGATATGTGTACTTAATTTTCTTTTTCCTTTTTTTCCTTTTGAAGTATTGTGTATGTTTTAAAACGGTTATTGCTCTGCAATGGTTCCATGCAGTCGGCTGGGTTTTAAACAAATTAACAATAACAATTTTGAGGCAACCATATCATCGAGCGCGATAGAACTGGTTGCCTGTCTCTTTATCAATGTCTATGGTCATAACTTTGCGAGTATACAACCATCCTTGGAGTACTACTTGACCACTCAGTGCTGAGTCATCCATTTTGTCAGCACAACGTCAGCTATCTGTTGGATTTATACAGTCATTCGGTTTAATGTCAGTTTTCTTAAAACGGCGTCACAGAGTGCAGAGCATTGTATACACACCAGCAACACGCCACGTGAAAGAAAAAGTCCAAAATGATCATGGCAAATACAAGCACCTTTTAACAGTACCATGCCATAAACATAGATTGATGCGTGAGGCTCTTGATGGTCCAGTCGTATTGCAGCTTGTCTAAGTGTGTTTGTATACAGAGGTGTTTTGTGTGTGCTCACACACAGATACACAAATGTATGTGCATATATGCGCATGTGTGTATGTAGGTGTGTGCGCGTGTACGTGTGTGTGTGTGTGTGTGTGTGTGTTGTGTTGTGTTGTGTTGTGTTGTGTGTGTGTGTGTGTGTGTGTGTGTGTGTGTGTGTGTGTGTGTTGTGTGTGTGTGTAGGTGTGTATGTGTTTTCATGTGTGTATTGTACATATGTAAAGACTACACTGAGGTGTGTATCAAAAAACATTTAATCATGTACATATTGTTAAGTAGTACCAGAAGAATCTGCTATTGACGCACTAATGTATTTGTATTAGTATGTGTGTGTATGTGTATGTGTATGTGTATGTGTGTGTATGTGTATGTGTATGTGTATGTGTGTGTGTGTGTATATGTATGTAATGTGTGTATGTGTGTGCGTATATATATATATATATATACATGTATATATATATATATATATATATATGTATATATATATTATATATGTGTGTGTGTGTATGTATGTGTATATATATATTCATATATATACTACACGTCATTATTGAAGGGCCAGGAACGTTTTTGAGTCAATTTTTGAAAGGAGAAATAACCTATTTTCTCTTATCTTTTCTCCAATTCGTTGCCGTAACTGAATGGATAAGAGCTCAGACAACATTGCAGTTTCCTTTTGGCACGTGTTTGGGGATTTGCCGATTTGCAATGGGCGGCCCAAGGAAGACAATTTCCACACGAAATT
>CM060306.1:33796980-33801980 GCA_030674185.1 Monoplex corrugatus | reverse complement strand
CTGGGCGGAGCGGATATGGAATTGTCTGAGTGTGATGACTCCCTCTTGAATAAACCCCGAACTACAAACTCCATGGTTTGAAGATTCACTTGAAATATAACATCCGAATCAAATGATACAGGCTTATCGAACGTAGTTATGATATCCCCATGTGATTCACTCAGGATATTACATCTGACTCAGAGTAAAGATGTATGCCTAGAGGCTACCCTTTTCTTTCTGTCTTTTTTGTTTTGTATTTTCTTTCTCCTCTGTGTGTGTGTGTGTTCGTTGCTTGATTTAACGTCTTTTCACTATAAGTGATATTAGACGGGGAAAAATGGCATGGAGGATGAAATAAGGGGGGGGGGGGGGTGTGGAGGGGAGAGGGGAACAGAGTAAGGGACGTAAAAAAAATTAAAAGGAAGCGGCAAGGTCTTAAGAAAAAGGATATGGATGAACAGAGAAATGAAACTAGAACAACGCTAACATCAATAATGTAAAAGAAAAATCGTCATAAAAACAAAACAAAACAAAAATAATCATAATTATAATAATAATCTTAAAGTAACGCATTAACAGGACTGTGAACCAATGATTCTGAAATATTAACTAACAAAACTTGATCCGATACTACTTCTTTAAAATGCGTTTCAAGATAGTTTCCTTGTGTAAACGTCTTTGGTAAAAAGGAACGAAGCTTTCTGCAGTAAAACAAACAGTGATACAATGTGAATTGTTCGCCACAAATACATAAAACGTTGTTACAATATTTTGTTTTCAAAGCGTTCAGTTGAATGCGAAAATATGTCATAACAATTAATCTCAAATGATATAACGAGGAATACTGCAAATTTTTACAGATATTTTGAACTGAAAGTTTGATTCTTTTTTGAGACACAAATTTTTCATTTAAATGTTCATGAAATCGAATCCATGATGCTAATTCTAGCGAGTTGTAAGCTTCTTTTACCGAGGTGTTAACATGTAATTCTATGGAATTTTCAGAATGGAGGGCACCGGATTTAGCTGCTCTATCAACTACGTTGTTGCCATGAAGACCAACATGAGAAGGCACCCAGCATAAATTGATTTCCGAACCATTTATCTTTAAACAATGTATTAGATGATTTGCCTCAATAATTAAGTCAGGTCTTGTGTCTGTATCAAAAGACTGTAAGGCATATAATACAGATTTTGAATCAACAAAGAGAACTACTTTGAATGACACAGGCCGAAGGCTTATTAAATAATGCAACGCTTGAACAACAGCGACCAATTCTGCTGTATATATAGATACATTTGCCCCAATGAAAAAAGACTTTTTAATGTTAAATTTTGGAACATAAAAGGCTGCTCCAGCGCTCTGGTTTGCTAAGACTGACCCATCGGTAAAAATGTGGAGGTGGGTACTGTACTTTTCATCGATGTGTTCACAAGCTGTGGATAGCGTAATGTTGACATTATCATCTTTTTTAACTTTTGAATAATCGAGATCAAATGTGGCTTTTAGCATTTCCCATGTAGGGATAGGCGTTATCGTTGGTTTCTCAGCAATTTCATCCATTGTTATGTTGGACTGTTTGATCAGGCCAGATATGTAAGTTGCGGCTGTAATTTGTGATGAAATGTTTTTTGCTCGTTTTGGAAAGTCAGTATCAGACCTGATCTTAATTTCTTTGCTCACAAAATTATCCACTTGTGAAGTAGTTCTAATTGCAAACTTTGCTGTAGCTAACTCACGATGGTTGTTTAAAGGTAGAATTCCATCAACTTTGTACGTTTCCAGAGTAGAAGCATGAGTTGGTACACCTAGTGCAATTTTAAGACTTTTGCAGTCCAAGCTCTGAATCTTTTTTAGTAAATATTTGGGTGCATTGAAGAAAACTTCTTGCGCGTAGGATAATTTAGACCTGACCAGCGCTGTTGACAGATGAATCAGTACATTTGTATCCATTCCCCAGGGTAATTTGCTTATTATCTTTAGAAAATTTAAGGTTTTTCGCGCTTTTGTTAAAATATAATCAAAATGGACATTCCAGCTTAATTTGGACGTGATGTAAACTCCCAGGAATTTTACGACCTGTTTGTAATTTAACACTTCACCAAGCAATTTGAAAATAGGCAAGTTATTTGAGTTACCACCAGGATCAAACAGCATCATGTTAGTTTTTTCTGCTGACAACGACAGCCCATTTTCTAACATATAGTTTCCAAGATTATCAAGATCAAATTGATACAACTTCCTGATGTAATTTCGCGTTCTCTGTGGAGTTATCTTTTTTAAAGTGATATTCATCCAAGTGCATATATCATCAGCGTACTGTACTAAAACAACACGATTTGAAAGAGCTTTAGGAAGATCCTGTATAAGGATATTAAATAAAATAGGTGCTATCACTGAACCTTGTGGAATCCCCATGTCGAGGCATCGTGAAGAAGAATAACTAGCTCCCACTCTTGCCTGAATTGTTCTATTAGCTAAAAAAGATTTAATGTAATTGAACATATTGCCCGATAAACCAACAGATTTTAGCTTGAACAATAAACGTTTATGCCAAACTTGATCGTAAGCTTTTTTCACATCAAAGAAAGTAGCTAAAACACTTTTCTGCGGGCAAACTGTTGTTTGATCTGAGTTGTAAGTTTAACTAGGTGCTCAACTGCGGATCTTCCTTTTCTAAAACCTGCCTGGTTTACCGGAATAACGTTATTTTTATCACAGTAGTGTAAAAGTCTGTTTAAGACCAATCTTTCCATTAGTTTGCTTGTGTGGGACGTTAAAGCAATAGGTCTGTAACTGTTTTTATCGGTTTTCGATTTTCCTGTTTTTAAGATTGGTATAACTATAGACTTTTGCCAGATTTGTGGCACAGTTCCAGTAACCCAGCATTTCTGCAAAATTTTGTGTAGGAAAATAAGGTAGTTTTCAGGGAGATGTTTAATCATTTCAGTCGAAACTGCATCAACACCTACCGAACTCTTTTTGTTGTGTAGAGACAGTACTGTGTTTTTTAGCTCTTCTAAGGTGATTGGAGAATTAAACCAGAGATCATTCTGTGGTACTGGATCAGTGTAGATTGGGTTGTAATCTTCCATTTCTCTGTGATGTTTGCAGTCAGGAGATAAACCTTCAACTTTACTGTTTTTGGCGAACAGATCCACAAAAGTTTCTGCTTTGTCCATGTCTGAAGGAAATGTGTTACATGTTTCAATCATTATCGGACACCTAGGTAAGTTGGTTCCATCCTTCATTTGTTTCATTTTCGTCCAGACTTTATGGAAATCTTTGAAATCTGAAATTTCTTTTGTGCAGAATGATGCCCAATAATCTTTCTTTGCTACAGCAATGATTTTGTTACATTGGATGTTAGCTTTTTTCATTTCGACATGATCCTCAGGTTTCCGGCTTTTGATGTAGATTTTGAATTTCTCCCTTTTATATTGAACTGCTTTCTCACATGCCTCTGTCCACCAAACATTACCCAATCGATTATTTGATCTAGAAGATTTGAGTTTCGGAATCGATAGGTCTGCAGCGGCTAAAATTGACTCTTGGAATTTAGAAAACATAATGTCTACATTTTCACTTTCATAATGTCTGTAATCTTGATTAGCTAGAGCAGTTCGAAATAAGGACCAGTCAGAACGCTTGTAATTATATTTTGGAATAATTTCAGGAGAGCTGTCTTTCATCCTGATGTTTTTGTCAGTTATGGTTATGATGATAGGTAGGTGATCGCTTCCCAAAGTGTCTCTGTGAGTTTCCCAGGTACAGGATGGTGCTAATTCTGGTGAGATTAGAGACAAATCGATGGCTGTCGCCCTGTGTTTGGAAACATCAGGGATCCTAGTGACACTACCATCATTTAGAAGGTAAAGCGAACTATCAACGATATTTTCTACCAAACGATTGCTCGTAACAGTAGAACAGTTCTTTTCCCAAAATGGGGAGTGGGAATTAAAGTCTCCACCTATTAGCCATTTACCACGCTGCTGATCTTGGATAGTGCGCAGCCATTCTGTGTTGTGGTCATTTGGACCTGTTGGTAGGTAGACTGACAAAACGTTAATGTTTAGAGAATTGCTTAATTGGACAGTGGCAGCACAAGCATGCAAATCTTCGCTTGATTTCAAAACTGGGGAAGTAAGTAAGCAGTATTGTAACTCTTTGAGTATATAAATCGCGGTGGATACCTTCTTCCCGTGATTCCCACATTCATAGACTGGAGGATAATAATAATTGGGGAAATTGGGAAGCTTGGTAGCGACAACATTCATCGACTGTAGAATCAAAATTTCACACCTATTTGATGCTAGGAAATGCTCCAAGTAAGCCGAATTGGTGGAAAGGGATCTACAATTCCATTGCAAAAACTTGACTTGGGATTGTTTTCGCATTGCTGATATTGGTTAATCTCCAACTTTCTATTAACTGTTATTTATTGTCGATAATAATGAATACTTTGATTTTCTGTGTCCAGGAGAACTGGACAGAAAGAAAATTACGTAATTACTTAGACTACGAAGTAAAGAAAACAAAATTGTAGCAAAATCAATAAAAAGAAAATTACATAGTCCAACGTACGAATAACTTATAAAGGTGATAATAGATTACAAGGGATAACAAATAACCAAAAATCAAAATAATGGCATTCACGTCTTCAAATGTACAGAGTGTATAGTCTGACCGAGTCTTGATAGTCGGACTAAAACCTAGTTATTGTTTATTTTCAGCAGAAGAAATGTCAGAGATGACGAGGAAAAAGTCCTGTGACATGAACATTAAGTATTGTATATGTAATACTGTTATTTCAAAACATATTATACGGCCACCATGGTGTGTAGTTGTCAAAAGGGTGGTACTGTCCTCTGGAGAATCTGGAAGGGTGTAGCTGTGATGATCTTGACCTTGATGTTCTCCTTGGAGTCTCCCAAAATAGGTCTCGAATGTGTCTTCCAAGATTTCCTGCAATGATGCTACTTCCTCTGGTGGTGGGGTGAATGTCGTCTTTTAGAAA
>CM060306.1:33756980-33791980 GCA_030674185.1 Monoplex corrugatus | reverse complement strand
ACACACACACACACACACACACACACTGACACACACACACACATACACATACACTACACTCCACACACATACACACACACACACACACACACACACATATACACACACCACACACACACATACACACATCACACACACACACACACACAACACACAACACACACATCAACACACATCAACTACGTGCACACTTGCAATTGCACACATCGTTCAACCGGTTCTCGTGACCTACTGGACTTTTGTTTTATTTTATTCTATTCAAACTTTTCAAAGAAAAATATTTGCCTAGTGGAATGAAGGTGAAGAGGGCACACACCATCTACACACACACACACACACACACACACACACACACACACACACACACACACACACACACACACACACACACACAACATACACACACACATATATTACACACACTCAGACTCACACACATACATACACACATTACATACACGCGCGCGCCCACACACACACACACACACACACACAATATATATACAATATATCTATATATATACATGTACATATTGCACATAAACCAAGGGGACTGTTTGTTCAGGAATGAACACATAAATCAAACATTTTTGAACGAAAATTGTCTTAGAGTAATCCTATCTCTTTTCCAACCATATATATACACACACACGCGGGCGCACACGCACACATGCATCATTTTCGTGACCAACTGACCTTTATTTGATCTTGTTTCAAAACAATTATTCATTTTATTTCTGGTGAGGTGGGGAGAGGTGGGAATATCGTCGTGAGGTTAAGCGTTTTGGGGAATGGGGACAGTCACTAAAGAGCACTGCCCATAACCTGATGGGTAAACAGCAAGTATTGATGTCAAGTGGGCGTTTACCTAATGTCAATGATCGCGCGCGCGCGCGTGTGTGTCTGCGCGGGCGCGAGAGCGTTTGTGTAAGTTTGCGCGTCAGTGACCAGACTACTTACGCACCATACGATTAGACGATACGTACTGTCCTTGTAGCCGCTCAGTAAGCATCAACCAACAGTATGAACTACAGCCTGTAGTAGCTGTACGTGAAACAAGAATAGGCCTGCTCTCAGTTGACACAAATTGCATGTGGGTACATGCATGCGTATTTACGTATCTGTTTGTTTGTTTGTTTGTTTTTTACCTTGATGTTGCATGTGTGTGTGTGGTGTGTGTGTGTGGTGTGTGTGTGTGTGTGTGTGGTGCGGCGCGCGCGCGCACGCGTGCCAAATTGCGCACGCGCGCACCGTCGGCTTTGTTTTGCTCCGAGTACAGCCAACCTCCAAACCGCAAAGTAAATATAGACGAGGACTGAACAGTCGAGAAAAGCTCGACGTATGACTAGAATTAAAGCAGAATGCGCTGTACACGCTGTTTCAACTGTCACACAGAGCCCGTTGTACCTTAGTTGTTTACGCTACCGTACAGGTAAGACGTCACTCTCAGGTGTCATAGCTTTACTACAAAAAAAATAGTCCAGCCTGGAACCATTGAAACACTGCATAACACAGCGTTTACTATCCCTAAGGCGTTTAATGAGATACACATAGATAGCATTACAGTTTCATTGTTGTTAAGTTAAATGTAACTTCGCACTCTTTTGTCCCACAAGTGGTGGAAGCGTGACGCGACCATTGTTCACAATGAGTCATTTGTATCCTTACGCACTCATTTGAATATCAGCCCATGGCGAGGAGTGCCGCGGCCTCCGATGTTTTGTATAGTATACGTGTGCTCAGGTATAGGTTGAAGTTGTGTGTCATTCACGTACTGTGTTTTCGGAGTAACTTTTTCGACTCAGTTCGTGTTGTTGGAATAACTTCGTCCAAAGTGAAAAGGTGAGACCTCGTTTGTTTTGTTTGAAATGTTTTTATGCTGTTCGGTGCGAACCGGCACGCGGAGTCAGCAAGTGTCACCACAATACCTGTCAAGTCGTGTGGACAGCTAACTACTACGTGGTTGGCCATCACAAGATTAAACTGTCGTCTGCTTCTTTTCCCCAGTATTACCTGATTGATACAACTTCGTCTTTTTTATGACTGTACAAATGGTGATCTGTTCAACTCGGGGTGACTTTTAAAACAGTGGGCGTGCTTAGGTTTTCAGACAGTACTCTTGCTTGGTGATGTAATTGCTAAGTAGCACTCATCGGATGATGGGTCCTCTGATACTGATACGCAGTAACCAATTTCTGTCACAGATGCCACCACAGGTTATTGGAAGGGGGAAATTGCTGTTGTCAATAGCGGGTCGGTTTGATTTTTTTAGGTAATTTCTCGTGTGATGTTGAAAATGTGTGATATTCAGTCTGTGAGACTGAGCTGTCGCAATATGTGAGAATTTAGGGAAGGAATGGGAATGATTTTGTTATAGTTGTAAGCCAGATTTTGACATGATCTGTGGTTGAACAGAAGCGGGAACCAAATGAATGGGCTGCTGTCAGGCGTGAAGTCGACGGATGCAAACGTTGTTTGTGCACAGCTCAGTGTGGATGTTTGATTCTTGGCAAACTTGTTTTTAGAGTAACAGTTTTACCTGTTGACACAACACGGTCTGAGGTAGACGTAACAGTTGCATCAGTCCATGTATAAACACTGTGACCAAAGTTCGTTGGAGAAAGATTCTTTACACAATGAAAAGTTATGTAAACTGATAAAAAATAAATGAATTTAAAAAAATACAGTGCTGATGATGATGACGACGACGACGATGATGATGATAATTATGAGGATGGTGATGATGATGATGGTGACGATGATGGCAGTAATTTAATAATAATAATAATAGTAACAATAATGATGATTATGATAATGATGATGACGATAACAGTAATGATGATGATGAGGAGGAGGATGGTGATGATGGGGACGATTATGATAGTAATAATAATAATAATAATCGTAATAATAATCATGATGATGATGATGATGATAACAATGATGATGATGATGATGATGGAAACAATCATATTGTTTATCAACAAAAATGAGCATCGATGACTACAGACGAAGATGAAATATTGTCGCTGTCGTTGTCGTTTTCATCCTTTTTAGCAGAACATTCTTTTAAATGTGTATATTTTTTATATCCTCTGTTTACTGGAACAACCGTGTGTGGTGGACCCAACAATGTACTGATTCACAGTCAGTAGGTCAGTCGGTGAGCCATAATTCTATATGTATTTTTGTATGTAAGACGCTTGTGTATCACAGTTTGTCTTTCTTTACGGTAAAAACCGGGAAAACCTGATCCTTGAACTGATAATTAACCCTACATTAATGATTTACAACAAACGGAAGAACTAAAGGAAGAGAGAGGGGGGGAGGAGGAAGAACAAGAAGATGCGGATGATGTGATGATGATGATCTTCCATTAAAACAAATTAAGAGACGCTTTGGAACCCATACACCACGATATTCTTCTTAAAACCATCCATTTACCCCGGACATCCACACGTACGCCTACAAACACGCACGCGCGCTCACACATACACTCACACACACACACACACACACACACACACACACACACACACACACACACACACACACACACGCCCCCCCCCCCCTCCCACACACACACACCTCTTCTCTCTCTCAAGCACGTAATCATGCACAGATGCAAGCTTTTTTTAAAAAATAGTTTGAAACCACTTGTTTTTGTTTCGTGCTTTTCGTTATTTTCCGACCTTTTTCGTGTATGGGTGTTTTGCGTTAGTTGATTTCTCAGGGTTAGAATGGTTACATCGCTTAAAGAATTGATAAACCATATTTCTGCAGTTTATTTACACGTGTGTGTGACTGTCTGTCGTCATGTGTCTTTAAACAGTTCAATAACTTATTTTTCTGTTTTCCGTTTTACATTGTGTGTTCGTTCATTGACGTGGGTCATACTTGATAATGTTAAATGTAATTTACACGCGTGTGTGAGCACGTAATGTGTGTATATAAACACACACACACACACACACACACACACACACACACACACACACACACACACGAACACACACACACACACACACACACACACACACACATACACACACACACACACAACACCACACGAACACACACACACACACACACACACACACACACACACACACACACACACACACACACACACACACAAGAGCATGTATATACATGTACGGATTATCACTGTATGACTATGTATGTGTGTATACGGGTATGTATGTATGTATGTATGTATGTATGTTATATGTATGTATGTATGTATGTATACATGTATTTATATGTATGTATGTATGTATGTATGTATGTATGTATGCATGTATGTGTGTATATATTATGTATTATGTGTGTATGTGTGTTATTCAACATGTGACTCGGTCGTTGTGTTACATCCATTTGTAGGGTCGAAGCCCATCTAAAGAAAATCAGCCCCAATGTAACCTTCGCGGACAGCCACGTTGTATCACAAGCAGTTTGACTTGATTTGGCTTTTGAAAACTTTATGTGCCCGTCCCATCCCCCACCCCATAGCAGTGAATGGGTACTTGACACTGTTCAAGGGTAGCGTAAGGTCAGGCGTGAGGCCCACCCTCACAAAGGTTAGGCAACAACCCCCCCCCCCCCAAACTACTGACCCCAGGGATAATGCCATCCATAAACTGCTGACCCAAGGCCACCCTGAAACTGTTTACCTGAGGGTTAGAGCCACCTCCAAACTGCTGACCTGAGAAAAAGGTAGACACCATCAAACTGTTGACCCGAGGGGTAGGTCCATCCCCAAACTGTTCACTAGAGGGTTACGGACACCATCCAACCGTTCACCCGAGGGTTAGGGATACCGTCAAACTGTTCACCCGAAGGTTAGGGATACCGACAAACTGTTCACCCGAGGGGTAGGGATACCGACAAACTGTTCACCCGAGGGTTAGGGATACCGACAAACTGTTCACCCGAGGGGTAGGGATACCGTCAAACTGTTCACCCGAGGGGTAGGGATACCGTCAAACTGTTCACCCGAGGGTTAGGGATACCGTCAAAACTGTTCACCCGAGGGGTAGGGATACCGTCAAACTGTTCACCCGAGGGTTAGGGATGCCGTCAAACTGTTCACCCGAGGGGTAGGGATACCGTCAAACTGTTCACCCGAGGGGTAGGGATACCGTCAAACTGTTCACCCGAGGGGTAGGGATACCGTCAAATGTTCAACCGAGGGTTACGGACACCATCAAACTGTTCACATGAGGGTTAGGGACATCATCAAACTGCTCACCCGAGGGTTAGGGATACCGTCAAACTGTTCAACCGAGGGGTAGGGATACCGTCAAACTGTTCAACCGAGGGGTAGGGATACCGTCAAACTGTTCAACCGAGGGGTAGGGATACCGTCAAACTGTTCACCCGAGGGTTAGGGACATCATCAAACTGTTCACACGAGGGTTAGGTACATCATCAAACTGTTCACACGAGGGTTAGGTACATCATCAAACTGTTCACACGAGGGTTAGGTACATCATCAAACTGTTCACACGAGGGTTAGGGACATCATCAAACTGTTCACACGAGGGTTAGGGACATCATCAAACTGTTCACATGAGGGTTAGGGACACAAACTGTTCACCCGAGGGTTAGTTCCACCCCCAAACTGTTTAACCAAGAGTTAGGGACACCATCAAACGGTTCACCCAAGAGTTAGTGCTACCACCAAACTACTGGTTCCAGGGTTAGTGCCACCCCGAACTGTTGACTTGTGAGTTTAGTTTGGGTCACCCTTGAACTGTTGATCCGAGGGTGGTGAGGTCTGGTTACCATTGCCACGTCACTTCATTGTTTACTGTGTTTATTTGTATGCGTAGTTCAAGTTCAGTATTTTAAAGCCAGGGACGTCATAATTCCACTATTCACCTAGCAATCGATTTTCTTTTCAGATAAAGCCAAAGATACCGTATGTTAAGCATTTAATCCCTCCACTCCAAACGTCTGGTGTAAACCTGCCATTGGAAGCACCACTCTGTCTCTGTCTGTCTGTCTGTCTATTTGTCTCTCTTTCTCTTTCTGTCTGTCTCTGTCTCTGTCTCTCTCTCTCGGTCTCTCTGTCTATGTCTGTCTCTCTCTCCCTCTCGACCCTCTCTCTCTCACTGTCTTTCTCTCTCTGTCTCACTGTCTTTCTCTCTCTGTCTCTCCTTCTCGGCCCCTCCTTCTCTCTCTCTCTCTCTCACACCACAACACACACACACACTCACACACACACTCACACTCACACACACACACACACACACACACACACACACACACACACACACACACACACACACACACACGTCTAATATCACTTATAGTGAAAAGACGTTAAATCAAGGAACGAACGAACACACACACACACACACACACACACACACACACACACACACACACACACACACAATCGGTTTGTATTTTAGTGTTACAATTTCCCTTCACGTTATTGAAGTTAATTGTTAGTGTTAAGTTCTCGTTCCATTTTACTGTTCCCCCACCTGCTAATGTCTTTTTCCTCTGTCTTCCCTCTGCCCAAATCCAACCCGTCCAACTATCGTTCTACATTTTATTTTGTTCACTTTTTTTTTATTTTTATTTTTTATTTTTATTTTTTTAATAATTTCCCCTCCCCCCCTCCCCGTCTAATATCACTTATAGTGAAAAGACGTTAAATTAAAGAACGAACGAACGAACACACACACACACACACACACACACACACACACACACACACACACACACACACACACACAACACACACACACTCACACACTCTTTTCCTTTGCCTTTATTCTGTTTTTCTTGACGTCTGACCGGTAATAAACGTTCTGCCTCACGGTTGATTGGACCCTGAGACTTAAGCCATCAAGGTGTAAGTCCTTCTCCATTGTGGTTACGCGAGGTCTTTACACTTGATAGGACACAGTCGCACACTTAACACTTGACAGAGCATAGTCGTGCGTACATCGTACAGTTGACAGAACATTGCTACTTACACACTTCATACTTGACATGGTATGGCCACTTGGTAGGGGGTTGGGGGCACTTTGTAATGTGGCACTGAAGTGAAAGTATTGATGCTGTGGATTTGTACAACTCTGTGGGGGAGCAAGACCAAGGGATAGTAATACATGTCTAGTATATATATAAATCGAGTCTTGAAGTGTGTGTGTGTGTGTGTGTGTTGTTTGTATGCATGTGTGTGTGTGTGTGTGTGTGCGTGTGTGTGTGTGTGCGTGTGTGTGTGTGTGTGTGTGTGTGTGTGTGTGTGTGTGTGTGTGTGTGTTGTGTGTGTGTTTGTGTGTGTGTGTCTGTCTGTCTCTGTCTCTGTCTCCGTCTCTGTCTGTCTCTGTCTCTCTGTCTCTGTGTCTCTGTCTGTCTGTCTGTCTGTCTGTGTGTGTGTGTGTGTGTGTGTGTGTGTGTGTGTGTGTTGTGTGTGTGTGTGTGTGTGTGTGTGTTGTTGTGTGTGTGTGTGTTGTGTGTTGTGTGTGTGTGTGTGTGTGTGTGTGTGTGTGTGTGTGTGTGTGTGTGTGTGTGTTTCATTGCTCTTCCTGGTCCAGACAGGGATATCGTGAAACGTAGGGCACAGACATGTCATAAAGCATGTCAGATCGTTAGAATGGAAAAACAAAGCATGTGCTGTATTGTACTGTATTGCATCGCATTATATAGTAAGAATCGTTTGTCATATCGTATCATATCATTTTGCTTTGTATCGTACTGTATTATACTGTATCACATATTACCATATTGTTTTTTTTTTCACGGTGAATTTTTCAGTATAAATTTTGGGTCACTGCCCCCCCCCCCCCCCCCCATTACCGCACCCCCAGCACCTCCGCGAAGATATTGAAATTGTATAAAGTACATATAAAAGCGTTAGAAATGAAGTGATGGGGAGAGATTGAAAGTTTGTTCAAGAAGGGTTCTTTGCATTCGCTCCAGTCCGTTTACTCTCCACGAAAGCCGACAGCAATTATCCGGCAAACCCTCATTGAACCTCAGCAAACCCCTGTGCGCTGGCAAGGTCTTGTAATGGGGGAAAGCTCAGAAAACGGGGCTTAACCCTTTGACTCCCGCACCCTGTCCACCGGCACCCTATATCGCCAACCATGGTAGCAAACAAAAACTTAACCCTTTGATTCCCTCGCCCTATCCACCAGCTTCCTACAGGAGTCAAAGAGTTAAATTTTTGCAGTTGGTGGATAGGATGCCGGAAGGGTTGAAAAACCCATTAAGTTGACATTACAAGAAGGATCGGAGCGGTAGGACGGACAGCGAACAAACCCGTTGCAGGTTAGAATCGAATTCAAGACAACAGGTATTTCACCCAAGACCTCCCATCAAATGACTTCTTCAAATGAGCCAAACAGCTTGCGTTATTAAAGGATTAGGATGAAGAAAACGGTCGTGGACGGGAAGTGTGATGAAACTATATGTATGAAAAGTAGACCAAAGACTCTGGAATTTGTTCAAGAGGAACAAAGTTGCAGTCAGACTTTGCAACTCTGTAAGGTGCGTTGTGTCCAAATGTGCAAATAGTGATCGAGGAAAACTCGAGCCAGCACAACCCTTTAATTTGTAAAGGCTTGAGTTTAGTTCGTGACAGGCTTTTATACACTGAACACCAAGCTGACACATCAGGATGGACATACTTGGCGCATGTGATAAAGATTTACAGAGAACAGGCTGGAGTTTAACTTGACGACCAGGATTTAACAACTGGGACCGATATATGTATGTATGTATGTATACACACACACACATTTATATACATATGTATGTATATATGTATATATACATATAAATATACATATATATATATATATGATATACATATATATATGTATATTTATATTATAATGTAATAAATTTTGAGTCCGCAAGCCTTTGGTCGTTTTGTAGGTGACGTTTTTCCGGTAAAATACGTGTCTATGTTCAGATGTAATTCAAAACTTTGTATTCAGAACAACGCATTATGCAAGGTAATTAAATAGTTCATGTGCCTAAAATCCGGTTTGGCTGCCTGGGGACAGGGCAAAACAGATTTGAAACTCGGATTTGAAAAAGAAAGAAAGAGAGAGAGAAAGAAGTAGAAAGAAAACGTGTCAAACTCTGTCAGCTGATATGCCAAGCGACATTTAGCACGTCTCCAGGCTTGCTGTAGTCGTTAAAACATAAACCATTAAACCATAAAGTGTAGCTTTTTCGTACAGTGTCGGGACAAACTTGCTGAATAGGGTGAATACATGTAGACTGAAGGTGTAGGGTGTGTAGCGGACCTGTTTTGGGGGATTGGGAGTGACTGGCGGAAACGTGGGAGGACAGGTTGAATACACCTACACATTAAGCTTATGAAGTCATAGCTTTACCTTTCCCCACTTTTCTCTCTGTGTCTCTGTCTCTGTCTCTGTTTCTGTCTGTCTGTCTGTGTCTGTCTGTCTGTCTGTCTCTCTACCGTCTCTCTCTCTCTCTCTGTTTCTTTCTCTCTCTTTTTCTGTCTCTGTCTGTCTGTCTGTCTCTGTCTGTCTGTCTGTGTCTCTCTCTCTGTTTCTTTCTCTCTCTGTTTCTGTCTCTGTTTCTGTCTGTTTCTCTCTCTCTCTCTCTCTCTCTCTCTCTCTCTCTTTCTGCCTGTCTGTCTGTTTCTCTCTCTGTCTGTTTCTCTCTCTCTCTCACTCTCTCTCTGTCTGTCTCTCTGTCTCTGTTTCTCTCTCTGTCTGTTTCTCTGTCTGTTTCTCTCTCTCTTTCTCTCTCTCTTTCTCGTTCTCTCTGCATAGATCTGTTTCTCTCTCTGTTTCTCTCTTCCTTTTCCTCTTCTCTGCACACACAGTTAAAAATACCGCGTTTTTTTTATGCATTACATATAATTCTTTTTAATTTACAGAGTGTGTGATGTAATTATGTTCGCAGTGATTTGTAGACGTGTGTAGGCGGCATGTGTGTGTGCATGTCCGTGTACTCGATCGTCCTAAAGACGTCGCAAACCAACAAAATATACACTGTAAACAAATAAGGATCAGTCCATAAACAACTGCAGTACGAGGGCTAACGTGTGCGTAAGTACTACAACACAGCAGGCCTTTGCACGTACGCTGCTGCAGACAGACCACTCCAACAAGAGATAGAGATAACTAGACATCTGTGCACGTGTTGGGGCAAGGTTACAAGGCGAACACCTGTTGCCAGTCATGATCACACACACACACACACACACACACACACACACACACACACACACACACACACACACACACACACACACACACACACACACACACACACACACACACACGAGCTGCAGATAAAGATACTGAGGTGATGCCGTTGTCAACTGCGCCATTAGCACCTGGCGCCGACTCACTACACACCAGTTTTTGCGTAGATTAATTATGCCAACTGACAGCAGCAGTTTTGACGCACGATACGACTTTTTTTTTCTTTCAATAGCGTCACTGTGATGCATAGCATAGACGTAGAGAGAAACGAAATGTACGGTATATTGCCAATGATGATTAATTACTTACGTGCATGGAAAGTTCGTCATTAGGTTTAACTGCATAAATTGTTCACTTCGTCTTATTTTAACCTAAATCCATTCCTTCGATTGAACAAGCCCAACGAGAGGGAAGAAAATGTGCCGCTGTAAGGTACCAGCACACAAAATACAATTTATCTGAACAAGAGAAGTGTATGCTACTATAAGTTTGTTCATATCAAAAAAAGAAGAAAAATGAATGAATGTTATCACTTTATTTATATTTGAAACAAGAGAACATGTATTGTCATCAGTTTATATATTTGAAACAAGATAAACGTGTGATCCTATCAGGTTTATCTGAAATATTTAAAGCAGCATCAATTTGTGAACTTTGTGTTATTACTCCTTTTACTTACCTATTTAAAAAAAAAAAAGAGAATGGTGTTATCACTGTGTTTAGTTTTAAACAAGACAGCTATGTCGCGTTATCATCAAATGTTAAGTATATCAAGTGCTTGATGCACATAACGCATGGTTTTGTGTTATTTTTAAAATAGTGGTTGATAGCTTTGTACACGAATACTGACGAGTTGTGTTCTCGTAATACACAGAACAACAAGGAAACTACGACTACTACCACTCCTATTTGACTGTCATTGAAAAGCAAAAGGTTGTTCGCAGAGGTGCAAATCTACTTGAGGGTGTTCTCTGAAAACAAATGTTAATGATAAAAAGAAATGACTGCCAACGGCTTCATTTTCAAGAACAGTAGCAAGTATTTGCGAGCCTGAGCCAAACGTTTATCAAGTTCTCTAATGAACAACATATACAGATTTGTAATGTACACCTGTGGATTAATAAAAGATTGAAGAAATATAAGATTAAGCTAGAGTTGATGGCACTTCAATGGTAATATACCAACAAAAGAATGTTTGAATAATGAGTTTTTCTGGAGAAACAGTGGTGGGATGATTTTATCGGGGTGAAGTGTTTTACTTCATTTTATCATCTATAATCATTTTTCCTACAAGTCTTTCATAAATCTATCCTTTTTACATGTATAATTTCTTCGAATTCAAAATCAAACAATATATACATGAACTGATATGCCATATAATATAATATATATATAATATATATATATATATATATATATATATATATATTATATATTATATATATATATATGTGTGTGTGTGTGTGTGTGTGTGTGTGTGTGTGTGTGTGTGTGTGTGTGTGTGTGTGTGTGTAAAGGAAAACACAAAAAGAAAGTCATGGATTAAATAATTTTCTTTTCTATTGTATTCACTACGAGATGAGACGATAAGGGACGAGTAAAGTGTGACAAAGGGAAATTGCTTATAACTTTACCATCTTTATCTACAGGTTCTTTTGATAGAGTCACGGACTCTATACCTAATATCTTG
Source organism: Monoplex corrugatus (assembly GCA_030674185.1). Lineage (NCBI taxonomy): Eukaryota > Metazoa > Mollusca > Gastropoda > Littorinimorpha > Ranellidae > Monoplex > Monoplex corrugatus. The sequence goes on along the minus strand of CM060306.1, from coordinate 33,780,079 downwards.
AGTTCAATCCCCGTCCGTCAGTAAAAACTAGACTGTTCGCTGCCCATCTTAACGTTTCCATCATTCTAGTGGGGTGATCTTGTTGTCTCATAGGACTCTCTCCACGCCCCCTTTCCCCCATTTCAAGACCTTGCCAGCACATAGCGTTTTGTGCAGCTCTTGGAATCTGACAGATACTTGCTGGCAGATTTGGTTGGAGCGCATATGGAATTGTTCGAGTGCGATGAAGCCATCTTGAACAAACTTCAAATTCCAGACTACATACAGGGTGTCTATAACTTATAAAATGCGGTATCAGTGGTCTCTGTGTGAATGTTTACTTTGCCAATCTTCGCCACGTGAGCGACAGGTGACAGTTATCGGGAATATGTATGTATGTATGTATGTATGTATGTATGTATGTATGTATGTATGTATGTATGTATGTATGTATGTATGTATGTATGTTCTTTTGAGACAGACGAATAACAGAGAGGACGAAAACAATAAAGTTCTCTGAGAAAATTGGTTTCTTTTGGAGGCGCTCCGCCCTCTCGGGTGGGAGAAAAACAACAACACACACACGCACATACACACACACACATGCGCACTCTCTCTGCTGTCTGTCTGTCTGTCTGTCTGTCTCTTTTTCTCTGTCTCTTTCTCTCTCTGTTTCTCTGTCTCTCTCTTCTCTTTCTCATCCTGTTTGTCTGTCTCTGTCCTCTCTGTCTCTGTCACACACGCACCACACACACCACACACCCACACACACACACACACACACACACACACACACACACACACACACACACACACCACTCACAAAAGAAAGAAACACGACAAAGGGGCAAAAGGAAGGAAACAAAAAAAAAGTTCCCAAAGGAAAGTAGTTCCCCACGTGAACAGGGGACGTGAGACCGAAAACAGACGACATTGGCATGAAGCCAACATCTTCACCGCAGGTAAAAGTGTCACCGTCACCGAGAAAGGGAGTTGAGGAGTGGGAGAAAAATAGAGAGGGAGGCGCGAGGGGGGGGGGGGGAAGGAGGCGAGAAGAGAAGATCTTTGAAGAGGAGAGAGGATTGGGACGAAAGAGAAGGTCTAAGAGGCAGGGGAAGAGGATCGGAGGGTTTAGGGGGTGTCATTTTCGTGAAGGGATTGCGAGTTGGCAATAGAGGACAGAGCAGAACTCGGTGAGTTGTTTTGTTTTGTGCTGGCTTCTCGCCAACCATACAGCGTCACTTCAACCTTTCACTGCAATAGATATTACAGTAATATTGTATTTATCTGTAGTCCTTTTTGTTTTTTTGTTTTTTTTGTTTGAAGTAGATGGGGGCGGAGTGCTCGATGAAAAGTGGTACGTTAATACTGTGACGTCAATACAGTCGCGATATTATCAATACAGTCGCGATATTAAAATACAGACGAAAGACTGGTGACACCTTTGTGGCGTAACAAATTGTACGCCCATGTATATGCGAGCATGTAGTCGCTTTGGCGTGCGAGCGAACACATGACACACAAAGACACAGATCTATACACACGTACAGACGCACACGCACAGACATCGCTCCACATCGCGGCGTATTGTGTGCACATAAACACTACAAACGTGTACATACACGCAACAAACCAAACACACAATATACACATCACGTACACAATCACGTACACACACACACACAAAACAACACACACACACACACACACACACACACACACACACACACACACACACACACACACACACACACACACACACACACACACACACACACACACACACACACCGTCTTGAATACTGATTCACTGATTGGGCTCATCGGTCATAAACCCACTGTCATTGTGGTAGCATCACAGCACCAAACACACAGAACCAAGGAAGAAATCTACTATCGATACAATTGACTAGGTGTAATTTACCAGTGCTGACAGTGACAGATGTCGTTGACACGAATGCAATTTTCCCTAAACTAGAGATATAAAGGTACATTAGGTTATTGACAGTGACCTAATCTAGACCTGCCCTTTGTGTCTTATCGTCGTCTGTTTGGAGGCGGCATGAGTCATTTTACATGTTGATAGTGGAGTGTTTGTACGAAACTTTATTCAGTGTGGGGTGTCACAGGCCATAGTCAAGTGGGTTATCGTGGGTATGATGTACATGTATGCGGGTGTGTGTATAGATTTATGTATAATCTTGTACACATGTGTATACATACATGTATGTTTATTGTATATCCACTTTTGTTGCTGTATTTACATGTTATTGTAGCACGAAAAACATTAACTCTTTGACTCTTGTACCCCATTCACCAAGTGCAGAAATTTGACTGTTTGACTCCCTCACCCTATCCACCAGCTTCCATCAGCTTCCAGGTGGTGGATAGAGTGAGTGAGTCAAAGGGGTCACGAAGCTGATGGAAGCTGGTGGATAGGGTGAGGGAGTCAAAAGGTTAAGTTTTTGCAGTTGGTGGATAGGGCGTGGGAGTGAAAGGGTTAACATACGTATTTGATGTTCTGTGTGTGCGTGCATAAGAGTTTCAGGCGCTAGCGGGTCTGAGTAGGTGTTGATCTGTCAGGTTGGAAAAATTTCCACCCTTTACCTACAACATCCATGTACCAGGCAAGATCGAACCCAGACCATCCGATTGGAAGGCCAACATCCAAACCACGTGGTTATCGTGCCTCTGTCGGAGCTTAAACCTTTGAGTTGTTATGATATTCAGACAGACAAAGGGAGATGAACTTTAGAAAGAGGATGTCATGATGACACTGATGTTGATGATAAAACACTGACAGCATCTTCATAACAACAACAGTTGGACCACAGATTTGACTTATTGGGAACCCAGTTTCAGAAGACGCTTTTTCGTGTTTTTTTATTATTTTTTTTATTATCGAAGAACGAGTTAGACGTGTATTTATAAGTTTTTAAACCGTTACTGGAGAACTTGAAACATGCCACAGCCTACACGCGCACATACATACAATTATACACACCAGCACATGGACACACGCTCAGACACAGACGAACATACATACATACGCACGCGCACACATACACACACACACACAGAGAGAGAGAGAGAGTGTGTGTGTGTATGTGTGTGTGTGTGTGTGTGTGTGTGTGTTTATATCAGCTTGTTTTTATTAACTTAAATTTCATGTTATCGTCGAACTGAAATGGCTTCATCACGCTCACATTCTGTTTACTGCCCGGAGCAATAAAGAGGTCATTAAAGGAGTCGCGCATCCTTTCTAGATTTATTGCACGTACTGTGTTCTTTTATGAGTCATTTAACAACTTGTTTTGTCAACGATTCATTCCTCACGTGATGCAATGCATCAAGTGTTTTGGATGTTGTGGGCAAACTGACATAGATCTAGATCATGTGTGACATGAGTGTCCCAGCAGCACTGGTTGTTTTCCAAATAAATGTTGCTTTATCTGCGGACAACTTTCTCTCTGTCGAGGTGGATAGCGCAGTTAACAGAGCTGTTATGTATACGTGTATTCAAGGTTTGATGTCTCGAGTTCAATCCCAGCTCGCAACATAACAAAACTGACCTGTTCGCTGCTCATCTTAAGCCACTGTCGGTTATAGTACTTCGGAAAGCGGTGTGGGTGGTTACAGATTGTTTACGTGTACCTTAATTAATGCTCCAGTCATTCTGATGGTGTCCACTTTGTGTTTCGTAAGTCTTGTTCTCTCCACCCTTCCTTCACTTCCATTTCAAGAGCTTGCCAGCGCTTTTTTGTTTGTTTATTTCTTTCTTTCTTTGGGTTTTTTTTTTTTGCTCGTGCTTAAGGTGCCTTGTCAGATTATTGCTAGTAGATTTGGATGGAGGGCATATATGAGTGCAAAAAAAAAAAAAATCCGTGTTGAAGTAATTGTGAGTTCAATTCTAATTCCATTCTCTCTTTTCTAACAGGGTTTTGAAAAGTAGATGGCAAAGCCACACTTTGGCCAATAAAAACCTCTAGTGATAAAACGAGGGACAGATCTCGCACTATTCCTAAAGGAATTAGCCCTTGCACTCCCTCGTTCGATCCTCCAGCTTACTTCCTGAAAGAACGTGGTGGATAGGAAGGGGGAAGGAAAGATTAAGTTTTGTCTTGCTGTCGCGGCTGATAATGCAGGAACCTGGTGTTTAGGGTGAAGGAGTGAAAAAGGATTGACGACAACACAACGTATTTCTTTCTGATTTAGTTTGCTTTCTGGTATCTGAAACGTAATAATGACAAAGTAAGTAAGATGCATGACTTAAGTTTTGATTATTCTGCGAGATGAACATGCACACCGAATTTGGACTAAATCACAAATTGGTCATGAAAGATAATGAATGAATAAATGAATAAAGAGTTCTACATGAAACAGGTCTTTAGACTTGACTGTCTGAACCACTGTGGTCCCATTATTTGGCAAATCCAGTTTGATGACTGTCTGAACCACTGTGGTCCCAGTATTGGGCAAATTCAGTTTGATTTCCTGAAGCCGCCTTGACTCAGACTACCCGTTGGAGTAGACAATATTTGATTACAAAAAAATAAGAAAATATAAGAAAAAAATTAAACATACACACAAAAAAGCCAAGATCTCTTTCTGACCTGAGATACAGAGAAGAAAGGATAGAGATACAGAGAAGAAAGGATAGAGATACAGAGAAGAAAAGATAGAGATACAGAGAAGAAAAGATAGAGATACAGAGAAGAAAAGATAGAGATACAGAGAAGAAAAGATAGAGATACAGAGAAGAAAGGATAGAGATACAGAGAAGAAAGGATAGAGATACAGAGAAGAAAAGATAGAGATACAGAGAAGAAAGGATAGAGATACAGAGAAGAAAAGATAGAGATACAGAGAAGAAAAGATAGAGATACAGAGAAGAAAAGATAGAGATACAGAGAAGAAAGGATAGAGATACAGAGAAGAAAAGATAGAGATACAGAGAAGAAAAGATAGAGATACAGAGAAGAAAAGATAGAGATACAGAGAAGAAAGGATAGAGATACAGAGAAGAAAGGATAGAGATACAGAGAAGAAAGGATAGAGATACAGAGAAGAAAAGATAGAGATACAGAGAAGAAAGGATAGAGATACAGAGAAGAAAGGATAGAGATACAGAGAAGAAAGGATAGAGATACAGAGAAGAAAGGATAGAGATACAGAGAAGAAAAGATAGAGATACAGAGAAGAAAAGATAGAGATACAGAGAAGAAAAGATAGAGATAGAGAGTAAAAAACGATAGGCCTACTAAACGAGTTAAGTACTTTTTACTCTTTGGATACACACGGGCACTCCCCTCTAATACGCCCAGTCCACCCCACCCCACCCCACCCATCCCCACCCACCCCTTCCTTTTTCTTTCTTTCTTTTTTCCTTCTAATAGTAAAGATGGAACAAAATGGGACAAGGAAGTAAAGATGGAACAAAATGGGACAAGGAAGTAAAGATGGAACAAAATGGGACAAGGAAGTAAAGATGGAATAAAATGGGACAATGAAGTAAAGATGGAACAAAATGGGACAAGGAAGTAAAGATGGAACAAAATGGGACAAGGAAGTAAAGATGGAACAAAATGGGACAAGGAAGTAAAGATGAAACAAAATGGGACAAGGAAGTAAGATGGAACAAAATGGGACAAGGAAGTAAAGATAGAATAAAATGGGACAAGGAAGTAAAGATAGAATAAAATGGGACAAGGAAGTAAAGATGGACTAAAATGGGACAAGGAAGTAAAGATGGAACAAAATGGGACAAGGAAGTAAAGATGAAACAAAATGGGACAAGGAAGTAAAGATGGAACAAAATGGGACAAGGAAGTAAGATGAAACAAAATGGGACAAGGAAGTAAAGATGGAACAAAATGGGACAAGGAAGTAAAGATGGAACAAAATGGGACAAGGAAGTAAAGATGGAACAAAATGGGACAAGGAAGTAAAGATGAAACAAAATGGGACAAGGAAGTAAAGATGGAACAAAATGGGACAAGGAAGTAAGATGGAACAAAATGGGACAAGGAAGTAAGATGGAACAAAATGGGACAAGGAAGTAAAGATGGAACAAAATGGGACAAGGAAGTAAAGATGAAACAAAATGGGACAAGGAAGTAAAGATGGAACAAAATGGGACAAGGAAGTAAAGATGGAACAAAATGGGACAAGGAAGTAAAGATGAAACAAAATGGGACAAGGAAGTAAGATGGAACAAAATGGGACAAGGAAGTGAAGATGAAACAAAATGGGACAAGGAAGTAAGGACAGAACAAAATGGGACGAGGATTCAATCAAGCCTAATTTGTTTGGAGTACACAACGGGACTGTCGAAGGAAAAGCAAGAAATCACGTGGGCAGGTTCGCAAAGTTGGAGGGCAAGGTAAATAATTATTTAACACCAAAAACACCGGCACACGACAAAGACTGAATCAAGTCACGGAGTGGCGGGTCGGCGCGTCAGCTGGTAGTCGTCAGTGGCGCGCTCCCGTCTGTGACCGACCACGCGACATACTGTTGACGATTGTTAATGCATAATATACACAGCACGCGCTATTGATCGCACGCGCCACGCGCTCTGTATCCCAACATGCAGGCAAGGCAGGCAGGCAGGCACACCTGGATGAAGCGTTAGTGCTGTTGCTGCTGTTGATGGAGATACGGTGGTGACTCACAGCATGGTGTGTGGGCGTGAAATCCCGCCTTAGTTATTTTTGAATGTTGGGGATGTTGCTATGACATTTGTCTGTCAACCTGAACGTGAGTGGTTTGTTATAATATTTGAAATGTGCATAGCCGGCGTGATAATGTTTGTGTAATGCCTTGTGGACAGACGTGCTTGAATACAGTGAGGAAGTGCGGATTTTTTTCTCCTTGAATGCTTAGAATATGTTACATGGGAAATAACAGTTGTGCGTGTGCTCAAGAAAAATAACAGTTATCTGAATTGAAAAACAGAACGGTTAGGTTTTCAGATCTACTAACTGTGATAGAAAGTAAAATGTAAACTCGGATCCGTAATTCACTTAGTCATAATCTCGGGTATGTAGGCTATATTTGAATTGTATTCGTTTGTCTGTGAATAGATATAACATCCCCCTCCCCACCTTTCACCCCCTTTCCAATACTATGATGCATAGTCAGCGAACTTTTTTAGGCCACAATCTTGTTGCCCGTCATTTCCACTGGCTGTCTCTGTGTCTCAGTGTTGCTTTCCCACGTGTTCACATCATTCGAAAACGCGAGGAAACGCAACAAATACAGGCAAAAGTTCGTGACGTTCATCCTGTTCAGGATTGATTGAGTCGAAAGGTTTAGATCGTGATAGCGTAGCAACATCTGTGCATTACTCATTTTGTCGATCTATGTATTGGTCAGTACGTTAGTCTTTGTGCCAGCTTATCTATTGATGAAATACCACCAGCAAGCATTTTTCCTTTTATTGTGTGGTTGTGAGTAACGTTCTATTTTCATCTCATCAGATAGTTTTACTCCGTAGTGTGTTATAGGTGACCAGCTACAGTCGATTGCATGATTTGGAATAAGTATAGCCCCCCGATTTGGCTAACATGATCGTCACATGCTGAGAGGAAGAGTATTGTTGAGATTGCAGGATAACAACAATCTATTAATTGTAGTTGGATATTTGTATTATTGTTCATTTGATTGTGATGTATTTCTGTATATTTGTGTTCTTTTTCAGTTTTATTGGTATCAGTTTATTTTCTTGTTTTCGGATTAATGGTTTTACCGTAAGCTTTTCGGCGGACAGATGCACCAAAAGAGTTTAATTTTCTTTTTGTTTTATTTCAATGCACCTGATTTCATTTTGTCGTATGATAGTCTATTTCAAATTCGATGCTCCTTTGTTTAGAAGCATGTTCACGTCTTTGTGTTCCAATTTTTTAGATTTCAGTTTTGTTTTATTTTTTCTCCCGCGAGGATAATGGGGATTCTTTCAGTAGAATAGTATCCCACCTTCTGGAAATTTACAAGAAATTTCCTCTTTTCTGTCACTGTCTTTGTTTCTGCCTTGTCCTTTTGCTTTCTGACAACCCTTCCTCTCATTTTCTGCCCATTCACCATGTTTTCCATAAAGTCTTGTAAACTTTCTGTCTAATCGGTTGATAATCGCTTACGTTGTGCATTTTTAACTGTAAGGAAATGTGAACTACTTAGTGGTAATTTTAGGTACTATAGCCTAGGTCAGTTTTTGTTTGATTTGGTGTACCTTCCTGTGTTTATATAAATGCATTTGTATTCAGGTTTGCTTTTTTAATCCCTCTACTGATAAATTGGGCAGAATGGCCAACGCCAAGAGACGTATCCATAGATTATTTGCACGAATACATGATACGTGTGCTTAATTTTCTGTTCCAGGTTTAAATATTCTTGTTTACGTTTTGTTTCTCCAGGATCACGTTTTCTTTAGACGTTTTCGTTTGGTTGAGATGGGTACAGCCCTGTATGGCTCTGGGCTGTCGGGTGGTCTTTAAACACCAAGGATAAAGATTTTATTTGTTTCCAGATGACAAATAAGAACTATAGACGGACTTACCAAGAAGTCTAACTTTTCTTTTTCATTCTATTGTTTCTCTTTTTTTTTCACCTGATAATACTTTGTACTGTTGTATTTTATTTTACTTTAGAATGTATGTTGCCTTTTTTCTAACAGGCACAGATTTATGTTCTGTTTCTGTATTTTCATTACATTGTCATGGATTGTGTTTTCTTGTTTCCAGTTGGTAAGCTGAGCGGTGGACGGATGTACCTACTTTCGCTCTGCGTTGTATGTGGATAATCATAATCCTGAAGTTTCCTTGGAAAACGACATACGGTTGATTCGTACACCCCAGCAATCCTCCTACGTCATCCGTCATTTCGAAACTTCAAAGTGCAATGTGAATTCTGCTTGAGCCGTATACAGAGGAATGTAAATCATCTGTTTTTTGCTGTGGAATGTTCACTTCACTGGTAGAGCCTCGATATCACATTTAACCCCTATCGTAGAATTTTGAACTCGCCCATGAGGTGTTGAGCTCGTCCGTGGAACGTTGACCTTGACCTTGCCTTTGGAGTTTTCCTTTCTCCAGTGGTGGTTAAATTTTCTGTGTGGAGTATTGTCTACGACTGTGGAATCTTTACTCACTAGTGGAAGTCTTAACCAATCCAGCACACAATTTTGCAACCTTGCCAGTGGAGTAACAATGCAGTTGAAAGAGCCAGTGATCAAGTAGTGACAAAACCCGAACAATGAGCAGGATGGGGGACCAGGTGGATGAGCTGGACGAGCTCTTACCTGCGCACTGCCCCAACCCCTACTCGGACACATGGGACCGCCACCACTCCATCGCCTTCTCCAACACCAAAGGCCTTCGCAATGCTCCGGGCGAGAACAACTGCTTCGTCAACTGTGCTGTGCAGGTGAGTTTTGAGTCAGATGGATAACTAGTAAGACAGGTGAATGGATGCTTGGATACATGACAGAGAGATGGCATTCGAGGTGGATAGACAGGCAGATGGCATTCGAGGTGGCTAGACAGGCAGATAGATATTATAAATGCGTATGTGCATGCACGCATTACATACGCATACGCACACTCATAAACACGTACTGATACACATGACGTACACACGCACGGAAGCACTTACGCACCCGCATAGTACGAAACAAATACCAGACAGACAGACACTCAAATCAGTCAAAGCAACAGGCAATGCTGGGGACAGGTAAAGGAAGATGATCAAGTCATTCTAACAGTCTCCATTTTTGAACATTTTTTTTTAAACAGAAAATGCAGATTTTTGTATTTGTCAAGATCACTATAAAGCAAAACTTGACGTGAAGCGAGGATAACGGTGAAAAGTCACAAGAGCTCAAACAGATTTTGAATATTGTTTGAAGTACTTTAGAATGCACTGTTCACACACCTTCCTCAAAAAGTATCACGTAAACTTTTTGGGACTGTGTGATGTAACCTTGGTACCATGACTTCCAGATTCATGCATTCGCAACTCACCAGTTTTGACCCAAAAAAATCCACCCAGAGTCAGCTGAGAAAATCTTGCTGACAAATTTTTGTCACAGACACACAGCTCTCTTGTCGATATGGCAATCTCCCTTTCTTTGAGAGAGGAAGATTAAGCAAGCGGAAAGAGAGAATGGGGCGTGGGAAGTTTGACAGAAAATGAGAGTAGGCGTGTTACTGACTCAGCATCAGGAGGTGGCCGGACTGACGGACAAAAGAGTGACCAGTAGGTGAACCCATAGTAATTGAGGTAATTCAGCTGTGTATTGATCACAGGGTGTCCTCAGTGCACTGGCGTGATCCATTATCCCTGTTGCTCAATACAAAACGACAACTCCCCATCACTCGTCAGAAGAACAAAGGGTTCTCATACCCGCTGAAACCTACTGTCGTTGAGCCGGACTACAAAGCTGTTCAGGTGTGGATAGGGTGGGGGAAGGTGTGTGTGTGTATACACGTATGTGTGTTAATGTGTGTGTGTGTCTGTGTGTTTGTGTGTGTGTGTATTTGTGTGTGTGTGTGTGTTTGTATGTGTATGTTTGTGTTTGTGTGTTTGCGTATTTATGTGTGTGTGTGTGTGTGCGTGTGTGTGTGTGGTAGAGAAAATTTATCTCTTTCTTGAGTGTGTGTGCTTTCTTGTGTGTGTGCTTGAGTGATTTGATTCTGTATGTGTTCATGCGTATGTATGTATGTTTGTGTGCTTGCTCGCGTGTATACATGTATGCAAGAGGGGAGTGGGACGGGAGAGGACACGGAGGGAGGAAGAGGGGTTCAGCAGGTACTTAGCAGTAGCCGAAGGTGATAAAGCCGATTACAGAAGGTATAATCCCCACAGGCCCTGTCGGTTTTATGGTTGATTAAACTGAGCGCGTATATTGCCTCCCCCTCCCTCCACCTCTCTTTCTTCACCATCAAGTCCACTGAATTTTGTTTGGTGTTTTCGTCAATGTTTAATTGTGTGTGTGTGTGTGTGTGTGTGTGTGTGTGTGTGTGTGTGTGTGTGTGTGTGTGTGTGTGTGTGAGAGAGAGAGAGAGAGGGGGGGGGGCAAGAGGAGGAAAGAGAAGAGGGAGAGAGGAAAAGAACATCTTTCCGCTCGAGCACTTGCTAAGTTATAGTTGAAGTGTGGAAATCAAGTGTGCATATGTGTTCTCTTTGTTTCTTAAAATTAAATGTAGTGTTCACGCCTGGTCGATTGCACAAACACGCTCTCAACCATACACACACGCTTGCATGCGCACACGCACACGGCTCACACACACACACACACACACACACACACACACACACACACACACACACACACACAGTGATGGGGTACACCCGATGACCTTATGCCCTTTGTGACAGTGAATGGCTTATGACTTCATCCAGAGCTACAAAGGTAAAGTTAAGGAAGGGGGTGGCTGAGGTCGGCCAGCGGTCTCTCACTTCTTAACAGGCAATGCAGGCTTATATATATGCAGAGGTTTCAAAAACAAACAAACAAAACAAAACAGTAATCGATGCTTGGTTAAAGCAGTCTTAAAACCTTTTGTTGTTTAACCCTTTGACTCTTGCACCCCGTCCACCATCATCCTGCATTGTCAACCAAGCTGGTGGATAGGGTGAGGGAGTCAGCGGGTTAAGTTTTTGCAGTTGGTAGATAGGGTGCGGGTGTGGGAGTCAAAAGGTTAAGCACGAGGTCTCATTGTAGTATTGTACACACAATGATTGTAGGCACAAAGCTGACATATACGATATGCACTGTTCATCGGGAGAAATACACCTGTGATAGTCAGCTGTCAGTCGGATTACATTTTATCTGTCCACAAAAGAAAAACAAATTATAATGCATTTCATACGAGTCGTTGAAAACATGTTTTATATTTCGACATAAAGGATTACGAAACAGGTGAACACAGAAAAGGCCCTACATTTCAAAACAGGCTGAAAGTGATAACAGCCACCAGCGTAATTTGTCAAATGGTTACGATCTCAGGAGACAACCTCCAAATGTGGTTGCCCGGCTCTTTTTAAGAGGAATACTTTACCATTTCTAATCCCCGTTGAAGCATAAATCACATCAGGCTGTGGAAGAAAGACGGCAACTGTCAAATATATGAATAGTGTGAAGGATGGCTGGCTTAATTTTTCAGACATCCTCTTTGAAATGTCGACATGGTGCTGTGTGGAGTTCTGAATTAATTAAGTAAACGGATTTATGTATGCGTTACTGTGTGTGTGTGGTGTGTGTGTGTGTGTGTGTGTGTGTTGTGTGTATGTGTGTACTTGTGTACAAAAGCTTACACGTGACCTGTTATCCCGGTCGCTTTGTTGTATACTACTCCTGCTGCTAGTGGTTTGACGGGGGCGGGGGTTGTGGGTGGGTGGGTATAAGATTACTGATTTTAGCAACACGTGCAGGTTCGTTTAGCCCATCTTCTCTGCAAATCTAGGCAGTCAGACTGTAGATATGTTGGACGTGGGCGGTAGGGGGGGGGGGGGAGGAGACAAACAAAAAAGTTGCTGAATATTTTTTTCTTATTATTTAAACGTCAAATGATAAAATAATGTCATTTATCGCACTCTTTCTCTAGAGTCAAAACATTCTCGTTATCTATTTTAATCTGCCCGCCTGCCTGTCTGTCTGTCTGTCTGTCTGTTTGTGCCCCCATGACCGCACGCAGTCGTGTCTAACCTTCGTCATGACCTGTTTTGTACTGGATGCCCCGACTGATCCGGACTTCATGAGACCTGTTCCCTTTACTCCCACCTCACGTCCCTTCTGCCTTTTCTCCATCCACTGACATACCCATTCCCCCTTCCCCCACACACCCACCTTCCTCTCCCTCGAACCTCCCCACCCACTCTTACCTACCTGTGACCAAAATAGCAATGGTTGTTGTGGTGACGTCTGTCAGGACGAGGGTTCCGCCTTTAATATGACAGGCTTCACGTGGTGCTGGCTCAGCTTGACTCTGACAGTACTTCGTACAGATTTAGGGAGTTGAGGTTGAACATTTCATTTCTTGATTCGGGTGAGGAAATAGTCTCACTTCCACAGGCTGGACAGAACACACACGCATGCACACCAGTAACATACGCACACACGAGAGTGGTTGGAGTTTGTTCATTCCATATGCGCTCCTCCCAAACTCCGAAGTCTGCCAATTATCTGGTAGACTCCTGAGTCTGTGCAAAACCCCTAAGCGCTGGCAAAATTTTGAAATGGGCCAGAAGGGGGGGGGGGGTGACCCATGAAACACTAAGTTGGCACTATAATAGAAACATTAAGCTGGGCAACGAACACGCCAGTTTTTGATTTTGCCGGATGGGATAGAATTGCACACGCTGCCGGGAAAAAGAGATAGAAAAACGGGAAAATGAGGTCATAGCCCCTTGAGAATAAGAGACAAGAAACAGCAAGTTGTGAACAAATATTATAGTATAAAATTCTCAGTACAATTGCAGTTTGCAGTCTGGAATTTGTACAAGAGAGATTGATTGCATTTGGGCAACTCCACCCAAATCTGCCAGGAGTTATCTCGGAGACACCTTAAGCCTGCATAACTCCCGCACCCTGTCGAACTGCAAAACTTGAACCCTTTGATTCCCTCACCTTTCCATCAGCTTCCTGTAGGATGGTTGACGAAGCAGGATGCTGGTGGACAGGGTGGGGGGTCAGAGGGATAAAACCTTATACGCTTTACTATATATATAATACAGTAAAGTAAAGTAAAGTAAAGTAAAATGAAGTAAAGTGAAATGAAATAAAACAAAATAAAATAAAATAAACCTAAATTGAATATGAAAACCTGGCATGGCTAAGAATCGAACCCAAGATCCTTGCGTTATCTGCATGGCGCTTGATCCAACTGAGTTAACACAACGGGATCATAATACATTTGCAAATACTTGTAATGAATAGCAGGATACAGAGCATGATTAGCATGATTACAATCAGTACTTGCATTAGCTAAGCGTGTGTGTGTGTGTGTGTGTGTGTGTGTGTGTGTGTGTGTGTGTGTGTGTGTTGTGTGTGTGTTGTTTGTGTGTGTGTTTCTGTGTGTGTGTGTGTATGTGAGTGTGTGTGTGTGTGTTTGATGTGTGTGTGTGTTGTGTGTGTGTGTGTGTGTGTGTGTGTGTGTGTGTGAGAGAGAGAGAGAGAGAGAGAGAGAGAGAGGTTTAATTTCAGATCTGTATGCTGATCCATTTGAAATTGGCATGTGAAATTTTGCATATTTGAATTTCTTTTCTGTCAGTAGTGTTAACATTGCTGCAAACGTAATGAGCATGAGTGTGTGATGAATATGAACACATTGATACTGTCTGTGGAGTGTGTTTGTTTGTTATGTTTTGTCAGTTTGTTCTACAAAATGCGGAAAAAATATGAAATAAAATAAAACAAAAATGAAACACAAATACAGAAAGAAGAAGAAAAAGAAGAAGAAAACGTTTTAATCAAACTATAGTTCAGTGATTATTGATGCTTCAGTAGTTCAAAACTTTGTATTTTAATCGATTAGCTAAGTGTAAGGAGACCTGGTTGGTGCTGAGGGAGAACAACCAGCTTCCAATCTGACTGCACAGTATGTTTAAGACTACCTCCAAAAAATGTTTGTGCGTTCTTCAGTCCACTCATCAGCAAATGTTCAACAGGTCTGTTTCGGGTTGGCAAACGTAAAGCAGCGGGGAAAATAAGCTAGCCTCATAATGATGTATCCAAGAAAAACCGGGATCTGTGCCACCTCATTTCCATATGGGACAACCTTCACTTCCTGCCTCATCCTGCCCCGTTTGACCCCTCCCTCTTCCCATCAGACACTGCGTTCCCCTTCTCTTGTCCCACACCAGACTATATCGCATCCTGTGACCAAAATAGCTATTGTTATTGTTTTTGGATACAACTTCTACGCGGATCCCGCCTTGTTTGACATGTTTCACGAGCTAGGGGTAGAGGTAGAGATTAGCTTTACATTCTGACTGTTCCAGTTCGAGTCTGGCTCGGGGAAAAAAAGAAAAGAAAAAAAATTCGTGCGTGCGGTCTTTAATCTTTAAAATGAGCACCAGACCATGTTTAGTGTTGGGAAAGGTAAATCAGTCAGGGTGAGGGCACGTCACCACTCAGAATGTTGACTCTAAGAACAATATCTTTTTTACCGGGTCGCTGCCACTAACTTTACCAGCTATGTAAGGGTTATGGACTACGTTCATATTCTGTTTTCATCCCACTCTTCCTTTGAACCGTCTCTCTTCCAAGCTGGCATGTGTGCTGCCCATCTTAATGTATCTACCATTCTTGTGGTGTCAGCTTAGTGTTTCATAGGTCCCTCTCCCCTTCTACCCATTTCAGGACTTTAGCAATACGTAGGGTTTGCGCAGGCTCAAGGAGTCTGCCGGGGGATGGCTGGCTGGTTTGGGTGGAGCGTATGGAATTGTCTAAGTGCGATGATTCCCTCTCGAACAAACTCGAAACTCCGAATTCTTCCAAGCACTCACCGCTTCCCCCCCCCCCCCCCCCTTATCCCCACCATATGGCTGTATCGCATCCTGTGTCCAGAATAGCTGTGTAGTTGTTTTATGCACAGATTTGCTACATGGGTCCCGCCTTATTTGACCAGCTTCACTTGCTGGCAAAGAGAGAAGGATTCGCCTTCTGTTCTGTCTGCTCGGGTTTGAGTCTGGCTCTGGAGGGGGAAGAGGGTGGGTGGGAGACTCCGTGCGTGTGGTGTTCTGTCCACCCAACTGTGAACGGTCACCAGACCCTGTTTAGAGTTGGGAAAGGTAAAGCAAGAGGGCATGGACACTACGCGCAAAATGCTGATCCCAAGAACACTTGGATATGTATCTCCTCCACCTCATTCCCCAATGGTTATGAGACAACGTTTGCCTCCAGCCTTTTCCATTCCCTCCATGGAGTCGTTTCTCCTCCCTGCGTACACCGCTTTTCTTCCGTCGTCCCCGCCAGTTGTATTGCTTCCAGTGTCCAAAATAGCAATGGTGGCTGTTTTGGTGACGCGTGTTACGTGGGTCACGCCATATTTGACATGTTTCACGTGGTGTTGGCCCATGTTGATGTACACAACGATGTGTGCAGGTATGCAAAGCACAGATCACAACATTTATTTGTTGGTGTGGAAAAAAAGGAGTGTAAGTCGCACACACACACACACACACAGAGAGAGAGAGAGAGAGAGAGAGAGAGAGAGAGAGAGAGAGAGAGAGAGAGGAGAGAAAAGAATGGACACCGCTCCCAACAGTTAAAATCAATCAAGATTACAAAACATTGTGATTTTAGTTCGTATAACCAGTATCCTTTAATGTAGAATAGAACATAACGTTTCAAGGTTTAATGACGTTACTTTAAAACAATCACATACGTAGAGGAGCAACGATATACTGAAAAGGAGAGAGCGCGCCCGAGAGAAAGAGAGAGAGGGGGGGGGGCGAAGGGGGTTATAGGGCGTAAATTGTCTTTTGACACACGAGACAATTCCAACAGACGCGTTTGAAGAGCAGCGATGTCTTTACACTTTACTGTTACATGGGTTAGCGATTTTCAAAGTTCAACATGCCATTGTTAGGCTACTTTGAAAACAGACAAGTTCAGTGCACTACAAGTTGTAAATTATTGGTTGAACGCTTGGCAAAACCGCCACTGCAATTTCAAGACATGTTCGACATATTTCTGGATAATCCACGCCTGAAACTGTTCCCCAACGTCAAGAGAAAGAGACGACATAACGGTCGGGCTGATTTACTTAAATCCGGTGAAATCTACCCCAGGAATGTGACCTTTGTCTAACGTTTCAAGCTCCGCACCTTCGGGGTGGTATCAACCTTGGCTGTCGCACAACAATCGGAAGAATGCGACTCTCTTTAGTGCGTGCCTGAAGGTACGTTTTTAATCGTATTTATTTATCGACGTAAGTTGGACTTTCAGCGGATGACAGTCTCTTGTGCGTTGTATTCTTAGGATTGGTTTCGGAGATGGTTCTGTCGTTTGAATACGCTGTTTGGGGCGAGAGTTTTGTCATTAGTGAAATGCCTTTTTTTTCTTTAGTGAACGATTTGAATGTAGGATTGGTAGGGAGAGATTGTGGTGGTCTTGTGGTGCCTCTCTCTCTCTCTCTCTCTCTCTCTCTCTCTCTCTCTCTCTTCTCCTCAGTCTCTCTCTCTTCTTCTCTCTCTTTTTCTCTCTCTCTCTTTCTCTCTCTCTCTTCTCTCTCCCTTTCTCTTTCAACTTAAGCGTTGATACTTCATAAGTATTAATGTTTCAAAATTAATACTGTATTTTGAAATCAGCTCCTTGTCTTGTTTGGGCTTAATGCTTTAAAAGACATAAAATCGTCAAACTGTTAGATCCACCCCCCCCTCTCTCTCTCTCTCTTTTTCTGTCTCTGTATCTGTCTGTCTTCTGTCTGTGTCTGTCCGTCTGTCTCTCTGTCTCTGTCTCTCTCTCTCTCTCTCTGTCTCCCCTCCCCTCTATGTAAATGTTTCTGGTTGTATGGATCAGTCTTTTATCCGTATTGTACTATTGAAGGACTGGCCGTTTCCTCTAAAGTACCAGAACAAAAGTCAGACTTCACGTCCTTATGCACAGACATGGGGAAGAGTCACCTCTAATCACAACCGTTATTCTTGCTTTGACTGACACACGTAGCCCATTACATATAGCCATAAGATGAATTATGTCTTACTGTAAACGCTGATTTTATCAGTACCAGGTGCACATGGACTACTAATCAGACCACCTCTTCAAGTCTGTTTAGTAAGAAGCTAGGCCTGCGTCACCTTTGTTCATCATGGTCATAATGTGATGCTCTGTCAGGATTTTGTTAGGCGTTCCCACTCGCGTGCGTGCGCGTGTGTATGAGTAAAAGAGAATCCATGGACGGATGGATATTTCAAGACAGTATGATTAAAACATGGAAGTAAACTAATGCATGAGTATCAGACATTTAAAACACGACAAAGTTTGTCTTGTGAGTTTAGAGTACACACTTAGATCTTGGAGCATGGAGAATTCCATATGCGCCCCACCCATGTGTGTCCGCAGTTATCTGGCACATTCCAGGAGCCTGCACACAAATCTGTTGGCAGTGTCTTGAAATTTGGAGGGTAACGGGACTTATGAAACACTGATACCAAGTAGAATGATGGGAACGTTAAGACTGGCAGCAAACAGGCCAACCGAAATATTCTGAGGTGGGTAGAATTCAAGACATGAGCCCATGAGGCTTTGAGTCCATTGGCTGTCTGTCAAATGCCAACAGCCAGCCGACGTAAAAATGGATCTTGGTTTTAGCAAAAGAATTGTAAAGCCTATGTACAGAGAAGATACTTAAATCTCATTCTGTTTTCATGTGTGTCTGGTTTTGCCTGGCTTTCATATGTTTGAAAGTGGCAGTGACTTTGACTCAGATTGCATACTATACTCTTGCCCGTGTTTTGTTCGTACTGTGCAGATGCAAGTTTAGGTAATTTAGGCAGTTTTTATATTTCAGTGCCCTTAGTTATGCTACATTTGTATCAGATTTGTTCTTTTTTAAACCTCTTGTGATATATTTACGGAATGGTCAGCGCCAGGGTCATATTTATCCTTAGATCATGTGTACAAATGCTATATGTACTTAATTTTCTTTTCCATGTTTTTTCGGTGAGGGGTATTATATATGTTCTGAGACGGTTGTGCTCGTATGTGGTTCTGCATAGTTGGCTGGGCTTTAAACAACAGTAACAATAACAGTGACGTTGCTTTCATATCTCCACCCCCACCCCTTAAATCTTGCAGGTTTGTTCGTATTTTGTTTGTTTGTTTAGTTTTTAATGTACGCTTGACAAAGACCATTTGACCGAAAATTTGCGCTTGTCTTGTGTCATGATTTGCAATATGTACTCTCATTTCTATTTTCACCCCCTTTGGGGATGCCAGGGTCTATTACAGTGGGGCTACTATAGAGAAAATAGTATCCCCACCTTCTGGAAATTCTGTGCTAGAAATTTCCTTTCTGTCACTGTTTCTGTTTCTACCTTGCTGCGTCGCTTTCTGTCATCTCTTATTTTTTTCTGCCCTGCTAGTTCATTCACCTGTAATTTTTTTTTGGGGGGGTGGGGGGTGGAGGGAGGATTGATAATTGAGTGTATACTATTAAGTGCGCTTTTGGTAAGGAAGTTTGACGTGCAGAAGCAGTTTTAGGTAGTTTAGGCCACTTTTTTATGTATGTTTTAGTGTCTTTATTATGCTTACATTTGTATACTGGTTTGTTTTCAAACCCTCTGATAAATTGGATAGAATAATCAACTTCAGGGGCATATTCTTCGATTATGTGCGCGAATGTATTGATGTGTGCACTTAATGTTCTTTTCCAGGTGGCGTGTTTTGTTTGTTTGTTTTGTTGTTGTTGTGTTGAGCGAGAAATTGTGTACGTTTGAGATGGTTGTAACCCTGATATGGCTTTGCGCAGTCGGCTGGGCTTTACACAACAATAAAAATAACAATAACAATATTTCTGTTTTCGTGTCTTTCTAGTTTCAGAAATCTGTATTACAATCCCCATCTCATCTCCAGGGGGTTGTAATTGCTGACAGAGGCACCAAGCGGTGAACGACATAAAAGGAAGTGATGTTATAATGGTCGCGATATCAAATCCGAAATAGAGCACTTTTTGTGTGGACTTGGCCATTGCAGACACTCGACCAGTTTCCGGGGCTTTGTCAATTCATCTGTCCCATGTGGCATAAAATATATATTACACAGCACTTTTATTGCTGTACCTCTTGCGGGTACAGTGCTGCCTCGATACTTATGGGTATGCTATGGCCGTTTGCGCAGCGTACATGCACACGTTCAGTATGCAAGTGAATGCGCGCGCGCACACACACACGCACGCATACCACACACACACACACACACACACACACACACACACACTTTTCTCTCTAAACACACACACACACCTCTCTCTCTCTCTTTTCTCTCTATGTAAACACACACACACACACACACATACACACACACACACACACACACATACACACACACACACACACCGATTGAGAAGTGAAAGAGTGGACACTGCTTTGATAAAATTTGCGATTGTAGGTTTACTTTAGAATCTTGCTCATTGATTCAGTGAGTGACGGAAAAGGACGAAGACAGGGTGACGGACATTGGGTACAGGAGATAGCACATAATACATAGACGTGAAGACGAGCCTGTAACACACACGGAGTGTCATCAAGTTTCCTGTTATGCAGAACTACACCCAAAGACAATCCTAAATGCACTCAGTATATCATTAGGTCTTCCATAGGTACACCCTAGGACGATCCCCATTCATCCTCACCAGTTCGATTAAGTGCTTTATTAAAATATAGACTAAAAACATAGTACCTAGACATCTAAATATACAGCCACGAGGCAAGCCTGAAACATGGCGTATAACAGTGGCTTGATTAATTATACATTAACAAAATGATTGATTTGAAACAAATGACTTGTGTCTGTTACGGTATGCACTAATTTTGCATGACAGGAAGACCAGCCTAAAACACATACGTATATTGATTATGACGTCAAATGATTCATGGCGAATTGCTGGAAAACTCATCTTAAATACGTTAATTCAACGACACTACCACCAATTAATTTTGTATGGAGTCGATTGAAAGGCAAGCCTTAAACGCATCTATTTAGTTATTTCCAGACTCACAGGTCGTGGTAGGTACATTCTCGAACATTTCAACATCAACAACAACAACAAAAGAAATATTGTGAAGCGATCTTAAGTAAGACCAGGTTTAATTGCGACTTAACAGATCGTAGTGAAATAGAAATTACCTCATCCATTTTCCTTCAAAAAAGTTAGGAATAAGAATATTAGACATTGTTGTTTTCAGTTCCTGTTTGATTTTCCTCAGGTCGTAACTGGTTTTCACGGGTAACGCAGGATCAGTTGTCTTCATCAGTCGTCATTTTGATAATGATGATGATGATGATGATGATGATGATGATGATTGAAAATAATAATAATAATAAGGCGCCAAATCTTGAATCACGAATCAAACCAAGGCGCTCACTCTTATCAATTACCAATCACGAACAACGACCAAATCTTTGGGTACAAAGTACACGCAAACTGGAAGGGGGGAAGGCTGGAGGGGGGAGTAGAACGTGTGACCCCTGACCCACGCCGTCATCCTCCCTCCCTCTTTCTCTCTTCTCTCTCTCTCTCTCTCTCACACACACACACACACACACACACACACACACCACACACACACACACACACACACACACACACACACACACAACACACAACAAAAGATGCTGAGCTGGGGTACATTCAAGCCTGTTCGACGAAAGATTCGTGAGCATTATGTCAGCATACCACCACACACACACACACACACACACACACACACACACACACACACACACACACACACACACACAACACACAACACATATTCTTATCACATCATCACACGTGAGAGAGCTGTGTATATTGTATCCTCTGTTTGTTGTGTGTTTGTACCTCTGTTTTTGTGTATGTGTGTGTGCGCGCTCGCTCGCGATAATTCTTTTAATATGCTAAACGGCCAAGTATCGGAAGTTTTCACTTGTAATACAATCACCTTTTTCCTGTTTCCCCTGCCAGCTCACAGTGGCTTGCACACCGTTGTGGCCCAGCTGGGCCGCCATTTCTACATTCACAGAGTGAAAGCGTTCACATCACACCACACTGTGATTATAACGATGATTGGCCTACCTGGCAGCTGGTTTCTCGCGCCCTCAACAAGCCATGTACTGTGTTGGTGTTAATCTGAAGGAGGACGAAGACATAGCTGATTTAGTTGTGTCAGATAAAATGCAGCGAGACCAGGAACAAGTACAAGAATTCATTCTTCCAAGTCCGAGATTTCGCGATGTTATTGTCATGTAGAACTTTCCTTGTTTTACCTAAAGTGCAAAGTGTTGAAACTTACATTCACTGTATTGTATATAAACTCGTGTTTACCTACGATCACATGTGTTGCTGCCTATGACAGCATAGCTGTTGGTTTCCTCGTGCTATGTTTTACACGACACCATGATCGAGGATCTGCCCCTGTTGATGAACATCTTGGCTCAGGTAGAAAAACCTGCTTTTATCAAATTAAAAACCTGCTTTTGTCAGATTTACCCACTTCGTTATTTTGTTGTTATTGTTTCAACATCTCGTAGTTTTTTCTGTATGGTAGGAAAATCACGCCAATTTTGTTTGACAGTTTTATCGACTGCATGTAATACAAGACAGCTGTTTGTATTCACACCGTTTCTGTTCTGTAACTGACAGTTAGCCAGCTAGTTCTCGTGTTCACTATGTAAAGTTTAAAACAAAGAGAGGATGAGAACTTAGTCACTAGCTGACTGGTAATTAATGACGTTTTGGTGTTCTCCATTAACATCCTGGCTGAAGTAATGCATGCAGTTTTCGCTATTGATATCTTGAATAATAATGTTGAAGCTATATTCTGTCGAAGACTAGACTGTGTAGTCTTTTTATTTGCAGCAGCTTTTAGTTGGCTGTTGCCTGCCTTTCAACAGTATGATGTGACTGTCGTTTATAAGCCTGTCACGCTTCTGTCGAAGTGTAAGGCGTAGTGGTTTTGGTATGATTTAATTTTGTATTTAGGGTGTAAAGCCACACTACTTTGGAGATATATCTGATCAGTGAATGAAGATGAGACTAACAATAAAAAATATCGTTCTTCGAATGGATGGTGAAGAAAAGGAATAAACCATTCTTATTGAACTGTAAGTAATGATGAGGAGGATAATATGAAAACTAAATGAGTCTTAGTACTAATACTACTAACAATAACAGTGATATATCACTCTGTAGCTCTATATTTTAAACTCATTTGGATTCACTGCGCACCATTAATTAAGCATTATACAACACAAACAGTATACAGAATCGTTAATGTATCGCACATACACACAATGATATTAAAAGCATTTGCGATAGTATATCATGTTCGGTGTATTTGAAGTTTATAATTTTGACAGGGCAGATTAGTCGGACATCCCAAAATTGTCATTGACTGTGGGCAAAGGGAATCCCC
>CM060306.1:33721980-33751980 GCA_030674185.1 Monoplex corrugatus | reverse complement strand
ATTGTTTTATCGATAGCACACTTAAAATCGTATCGATAGTTTATCAGAGCCCACTCTGTCTGATAACATGGTGTAACACTTAGCATAAGAGAAGCTGATGACTCCATTACTCCTTGTCTGCCGCCCACACCGTATCGAAAATAGTCGTCTTGAAAGATAGAAGACACAGCATATATATCATATCATATCATAACATATCATATCATATCATATCATATCATATCATATCATATCATATCATATCATATCATATATCATATCATATCATATCATATCATATCATATATCATATCATATCATATCATATCATATGATGTATATATGTTAAAAAGATGATGACTATACCACAAGACACAGCATATCATATCTATATCATATCATATCATATCATATCATATCATATCATATCATATCATATCATATCATATGTATATATGTTAAAAAGATGATGACTATACCACAAGACACAGCATATCATATCATATGATGTATATGTTAAAAAGATGATGACTATACCACTAACTGTAGAAGTACATATGTATTCACATATATCATCATATCAGATCATACCATATCAGATCAGATCAGATCATAATCATATCAGATCATATCATATCATATCATATCATATCATATCAATCAATCATATCATATATCAATCATATCATATCATATTATCATATCATATCATATCATATCATAATCATAATATCATATCATATCATATCATATATTCATATCATATCATATCATATCATATCATATATCATATCGTGTCATATCGTGTCATATCATATCATTCATATCGTATCGTATCGTATCATACAGTATATCATGTATAATATCTGTCATATGTATCATAACAATTTCATTCCATATAACACTCATACACTCAAGCGCACACGCACACACATAAACACACAGACAGCACGTACATACAAGCACATGCACGTAGAGAGAGAGAGAGAGAGAGCGAGAGAGAGAGAGAGAGAGAGAGAGAGAGAGAGAACTCAGAACTCAGAACTCAGAAAATGTTTATTGTACATCGGCCTTAGGCCACAATACATGCATGGGAAAGGGGAGGGGAGGAGATTAGGTTTTCTTATACATTCATACAAGTTATATTATCAAACTGCAGTGAACTCTGTCACATTGTCCCCTTCTATCGTTTACCGTCACATAAGCTGGGATACATTCATCTTTGCATTTACAGTGGTCCTTTCATTTGTATTCTAGTCCATATTCCTTAACTGGCCAGCTAAGAATATTTGTCATTAACCGCATCTATATCATTCGTCCAATTGTCAATTTTACAATAACTGGCTATCAGACAAACAAACCATTCAATTAGTGCACAGATCTGACATTTCTTGTACCCTTCGGAGATCATACAGTTGATCAATATATTCAACCACAGGTACTTGACATAAACACTCAATCCATCAATCGATCAACCAAACAACCAATCAATCAAACAGTCAACCAATCAATTAACCAATCAATCAACTGATTTATCAGTTGATCAAATCAAATAATCCGCCATTCAGCCCGTGATTCAACTGACAAATCAGCTTTCAATTGACTGGGTCAGATGCATCATCCAACTGTACAATCGATATCACTTCAGTAACAATCACTTAACGTAATCACTCCCTCTCTCAATCAATCAATCGATCAATCATTTAACCAGTTAATCAGTCATCCAGTGACTTAATCGACCAGATAACCTAGAATTTAACTGAGTTCAATATATCAATTTGCAATCGTTACTTCAAATAACGCGAATCAATCATCCATACATTCCATAATTCAATCACTGATCGATCAATAGCTAAAACCATCAATCTATAAATCGATCAGTCGGTGAGCCACCCATCGCCATCAATTAACAAATCATATAATCATTCCGTTGTCAGCTAATCATGCGTTCAGTTTATCAATTTATTCACCAGTGAATCTAAACCAATCAATGGAATTAATGTACAATGAAGTGAAACAAGAAATATATGACATAAGAGCAATTCGACCCCAAAACAGTCGGTTAATTGGCAAAAACAGACATTCATAATGCCAATCCATTAATCAGACTAATCGCAGATCAGTCACTCATTTACCAAAACAATTGACATTGAGACAATACCAAATGATCATTCAACGCATATTTAGCACTTCGTGCATCTTTTAGTTCAGAGATAACTCAATCTTCGGCGGTCAGCAATGGTTCAGGCCATAGACTGAATTGAAGGTTATGTATAAACGCACATACACACATACACATCTATATACACGCACACATACATAATCACTCATACATATATACATACATAGATATATATACATATGCACCCACACATATACATAATGTAGATACTATCACCTATATATGCACATAAGTACACCAACGTCAATGTGAATACACAGGCACCTATGCACATGTGTCTCTATATGAGCACCCCTTTCAGAGAGAGAGAGAGAGAGAGAGAGAGAGAGAGAGAGAGAGAGAGAGAGATTAATGTGTTCTGTTTTGCCGTCTCGCAGAAAATGTGTCTGTATATCTGATATAGTTTGAGGGTGTAGCGGGAGGTGGAATGCGCGCGCGCGCGCGCGCGCGTGTGTGTGTTGTGCGTTCGTGTGTATGTGTGTGTGTGTGTGTGTGTGTGTGTGGGGTGAGAAAGCAGCAATAGTGGAAGATTTGTTTGTTCTTATTCTGTCCTTACAGAAAATTGAAACTGTATTTTCGTTGTATTTTAATTTTTTTGTATTTTAGTCATCATTTTCTTTCCTCTCTGTTTCAGGTGTTCTGGCACCTTGATGTTTTCAGACGAAGTTACCGTCGTCTGTCTGGCCACACATGTATGGGCAATTCCTGCATCTTTTGTGCTCTCAAGGTGAGTGTTCTGTTAGTTTATTTCTTGTCACCTATTTGCTTTTCTTTCCTACAGTTACACACACACACACACACACACACACACACACACACACACACACACACACACACACACACACACACACACACACACACTACACACACACACACACACACACCACACACACACACACACACACACACACACACACACACAGAAGGAGAGAGAAGGAGAGAGAGAGAGATCATTATCTTTAACTTTTTCCCTTTTTTTCTTACACCTACAGCACACACGCACGCGCACACCCATTTCATGAAAACAGTCAAGGACATAACCATACTTGCCCATACTGTGTAGACTATACCAGTAATTGTTAAGTACTCTGTATTCGCATGTACATCGGATATGGCACAGTGTGGAGTTGTATGCAACCAACCAACCAAGGAGCCAAACAAAAACAAACAAACGTAAACAAAATTTCTCCGTCTCGTTTTCACCTCCGTGTAAATTGTAAAAGTAGTCCCATGTATATGTGTGTGTGAGTGCAGTTTCTTTTTTCTAAGCCTTTTCTAAGTGATTGTGGCCGAACGTGAATAATTAATCATAATTCGTATCCGTATTCCCCTATTTCTGCATGTCTCAGTTAATCATTATTTGTATCCGTATTCCTGCATTTCTGCGTATCTCCTACTCAGTTTTTGCTTTCTTCTCCTCTCGCTTTCTGTTAACCAACTGTTATTCACTGGCCTCGAGGCGGGTCCCCACCAAGTGCACGTGAACGCAGGTTAGGAGTGGTGTAGATAGTTTGCTTACGTCTTTGCCTACAATTATACCTCTTGTGTTAGGGTACAAGATCTAGATCGACCCGATGGAGATCTTCACTCCCTTGCCCTCTTCAGCATACAGGCTGTTTGGTTTTGCATCTAGGGGCGAGTTTTCATTCACTCTCACGGGAAGAGGTTTAAACAGAGAGTTGGAGGAAGGGGTCGTCTTTAGTCGGAATGTGTAGATGGCAAAGATGGCAAAGACGTTATATTTTTGTAATGTCTTTGAGGAGACAAAGACGTGTATGAAATCTTTTAATGTGTTTGGTAGGTAGGGAGAGAGGGAAAGATGGCGTCGATGCCGATTTGAACAAATCATAGTGTGTGGCGGGTACAGATCTGTGAGACTGTAGACATTATATATATATAAGAAAACAGTATTTCTGCTGTGTACGGACAGTTCTTTTCTAGAACGGGCCAAAAGACCCATAGCCTCCTGTGCTAACAGATTCACAAAGTCACAAATTGTATATATTTTTGAATCACTTTATTGACGTCTATTCGTAGCCAGAATTTTCAAGATCAGTGACAAAGAAGATGACTGACGGAGCATCAGCAGCGATTTCTTTGTAATTTAAAACATATCGTTACAATGTAAAATATGTTTAAAAAATCCTTACCTTGAAGCCTGTTTCCATCTGATCATACATGAATTTAACAAGACAGTGTGGAGTTTGTTCAAGAGGGATTCATTGCACTCAGCCAGTTCCATATGCGCTCCACCCAGATTTGTAAGCAAATTATTTGGCAAACTCCATGAACCTGCGCAAAATCTCATGCGCTGGCAAGGTTGTGAAATAGGAAAGAGGGTCTGGGAAGGGTATAAGTAAATGACATCTCCAGAATGAAGCTGACCATACATAGCACATTTTAAATCTCATACTGAAAGGTATGCAACAGGAATTTGTTTTTTTAGTATTGCTTGCCCGTTTTGGTTTTTGTCTTAGTTTCTTTGGTAAAGTTTACCAAACCCGACAACTGTCGCATTTTCTTTCGCTAGACGCTATAATTATCTGCATTGTTCATGCCAGTTGTCAAAAAGCTACTCTTCAGTCAAGTCTTTCCATTGTTACCAGAGCCTGAGATCCTGTTCTTTGTCAGTCGTCCAAGTTTGACAAAGTGGTAGGCGTGGATGTAATTCAAAACTTGTCATTACTTCCCTCACAGACTATACACTATGCTACACACGATCTGCACTTTCATCAGCAACATAAGGCCATTAGTGTGAGTGGCGATCATTTCGCACGGTAGGTCTGAAAGGATTTTTTACCACATTCAAAGTCGTAGTTTTGGTTCGTGGATACAGAAGAGAAAGTAAGTTGCAAAGAAAGTCGCAGACAATTATTTCTGGCATAGCTTTGGGTCATAGTGGATGGAATGAGTAAAAGACAAAACATGATGCATTATGAAGTATTTATCGTATGTACGGAGAATTTAAACGAAAACGTTTTTGGCTTGTGGTTACATGAAGGAAGGCTTTTGAAGTTTTGAACTGAAATGAGCACGGCCCATATTTAGGGTCACACTAAAGATAAGAAAAGAACAATCTATGTGAGTGTTTCTGCCCCCCCCCCCCGTCTCTGTGTCTTCTCTCTCTCTCTCACAACACACACGTGCGCGCGCGTGCACACACACACACACACACACACACACACACAACACCACACACACACACACACACACACACACACACACCTATGGTGGCGGCAGAATAAGAACATATTAACGTAAGCATATCTTGAGTCTTCTATCGGTTATGGTCACCAATTTGGATGATAATAAACAACATAGGTTTTGTTTTGTTTGCTCAGACAACGATATTTGCAGCAAAAATTTAGACACCTTTTGATGCGAATCGAACAAGAAAACTCCGTTATCTTATGAATATGTGGATAATTTACCACATGCGCTTTTCAAATGCATTAAGTGCCAAAATCAGCTTGCTTGGCGTAAAAGTCCGCTTCACACAGCATTGCCATTCAGCGTGGCGACATCATTGATTGACTGACACGCAGCTGGTGCAACAGCCTTGTCTCTGTTCAGTTGGTCCCCAACACACCCGTGAGGTCCTGGCGCATTCATGCGCACTAAGCCATGACGTCAGTGACAGCACCCAATCAATGAGTCGGCAAATTATTACGTTGGAGGGGTCTGTTTCGAACAAGAGCGCGCGCCCGCCATGGAAAATGGAAATTATGTAGACAGAAAAAAATTGCCTCGAGACATTTATTTTGTTGTTGTTGGTTATTGTGGTAAAAATAAACATATAAATGGAAGAAATAATACGAATAAAACGCATTGGAACTATATGACTCCATATTTACAACAACAAAAAATTCCATCCACCTTATAAAAAATCTGCATGCACTAATTTCCCCAGAATTCTGCATGTATACACGACAAAAAAAATGTGATGATCACCAGCTTATTATATTTCACGTTGTAGGTATATTGAATTCTTTCAGGTAGCCTGAGTGTTGTATAGGTTTTTTTTTTTTTTTTTTTTTTTTACAATGGTGAAAACTTTTCAAATCTATTGTGCCAGAACTGTGAGCTGTTGTAATAGATATAAAGTAGTGAATACATTATATTTGGAGAAAAACGACATGGAAATGTATTTCATAGCCAGTGACTCGTGGCTGTATGGCTTCTGATGGTATATTTTGTTTGGAGAAAAATGACACTAAAATGTATTTCATAGCCTATGATTCATCGCTGTATGGCTTCTGAAGGTCGTTTATTCTTTCATTCCCTTCGTGTGCGTTAGTTCCTTTAGTCCATACTTTGTAAGGAACATTGAATCTCTCTCTCACACACACAGACACACACACACACACAACACAGACACACGGACACACACACACACAGACACACGGACACACACGCACACACATATATATATATATATATATATATTATGTATATATATATATATATACATATATTATATGTATATATATACATGTATATAGACACACACACGCACACACAGTCATGTGTACACACATACACGTACACACATACACAAAGACATACACACACGTACACACACACACATACACAGACACACAGACACACACACACACACACACCACACACACCGACTCAGTTCATGCTATTTATTGCCCAACAGATCACAACAAAGGCCAGACAAGGGCTGAAAAACGTTACTGAAAGAGTCTGACTTGTAAACTGAAATTCATATTTAAGAACAATCCCTCTAACAACGTGTACAAACTCAGAAAACCAAAACAAAGTTAGTTCACACCTAATTTACAATCAAAGCAGAGACAAAATATGAACCAGAAAAACACAAAAGTAATATCAGATCACATATTTAATATGATACTCATTTTGATCCCATTTTTGTCTGTTTCTGGTTCCTATTTGCTTAAACGCGGGTGGTCACTTTTGTTTAAACGAACTATATTTACCTTAATTTACATTTTAAAAAGTGGTGGCATTGAAGGTACCAAAGATAGATTAATATTGGAATTTACTTCCAGCAAATCAGCCACTTTGAAAAGTGAATGGCACTGGAAGTATCAGTCATAAAGTTCTGACCAGCTTCACCCATTGTGGCTTTTTAACGTCATACACTCCACCATATTAATGTCCAGCTAATGCAGTGTGTGGGCATACAGGGTGGGTGGAGGTAGGGGGAGGTTTAAAGCCTGCTGTCGAACCATGGCGACATGCATTTCCCAGGGAAAGCGGTCTGCATTTCACAAGGAAAGTTTTGATGTGACAGAGAGAATGAACCCAAATCAATCCTGCCCATATCCCCACCCGTGGCATCCCCATCAAATCAGTCCATTGGGTAGGAGTTAAATCCACAGTTGTGGCTGCAGTGTTTGCAAAGGATGCGTGTTGGGAACGGGTCGATGGTATGTTGGAGGAGAACCCATTGATCTAACAAATTTACACAGTTGTCATCCGCCCTCTGCCGCTGGCTTATTGCTGGCTGAAAATAGTTCCCTTCCGAACAGGGATTTGTTTGAAGTATTGAACATCGGGGTTCTCGGTGGTTTGACAGTGAATTTTTCAACGTTTAATCCTTCCCCTCTCCCCCTTCCTCTGTCTGTCTCTCTCTTTCTCTGTCTGTCTGTCTGTCTTTCTCTGTCTGTCTTCTATCTGTCTGTCTGTTCTGTCTTTCTTCTGTCTTGTCTGCTGCGTATTTCTTTCTCTGTCTTCTCTGTAGCTCTCCTCTCTGTGCTCTCTCTTCTCTGTGCTCTCTCTTTGTGCTCTCTCTCTTGTCTCTCTCTGTGCTCTCTCTCTCTGTGCTCTCTCTCTCTCTTCTCTCTCTCTCTCTCTCTCTCTCTCTCTCTCCTCTCTCTCTCTCTCTCTCTCTCCTCTCTCTCTTGTTCACTCGTTTCGTTACTTGTTCCGGCATGTTTTGTTAGGTTTCAAGCCATACAATTAAAACATTTGCGTTTTGCATCATGTATGTAGCTGTCTGTCCCTGTCTGCCTGGCTGGCTGGCTGGTTGATTGTTTTTTCACTTTGTCGCCCATTAGCTTTCATAATTTACTTCTCAGTGCTGTTTCTACAAGTGCCAAGCTTGAAATATTAATCGACGCATACGAGGCAAGGGAAAATTAAAACACACACACACACACACACACACACACACACACACACACACACACACACACACACACACACACACACACACACACACACACACACACAATTGCAGCTTTGCTTCCTTGTATGGCAATAGTCGACTTTCCATGATACACGTCCAGCCTCCCTCTTTTCATATCTTCTATTCGTTTTACATATTTCAGCTTATTACGGTCTTGACAAGTATATTGATGATACAAATAATAATTTCACATATATAGCGTAAACGTTCCATGTCAGAAGCACCACACACACACACACACACACACACACACACACACACCCCACACCACACCACACCACACAACACACACACACACACACACACACACCACCACACACACACCACCACGCACACACACCACACACACACACACACACACACACACACACACACACACACACACACACACTGACACAGACACAGACACAACACACACAAACAACACACAACACACACACACCGCGCGCGCGGCCACACACACACACACACACACACACACACACACACACACACACACACACACACAGTATCATAACAAAGAGTCTGTGAAACTCACAGCATAGTTAAAATACAAGAAAGGAATTAAACGCAATGAAAAACTCTCTCGCAAGCAGAAACGCGAGCGCGCGCGCGCACACACACACATCACTCACTCACTCGACACACACGCACGCACACACACACAACACCCCACTCACTCACTCACTCACACGCACAACACACCAACCACTCACTCACTCCCCACACACACACACACACACACACACACACACACACACACACACACACACACACACACACACACACACACACACAGCTCTCTGGGGCTCATAATAGTGATTTTATCTTGTTAATTGTAAAAAAGAAACTTCTGGTTCGTTGTGTCACAAAGCCTGATTTCAGTTTATGACAAGCTCTTGCACCATGCAAGCACTACCACCATCATCATCATTCTCGTCAACGTCGCAGCAGTGGATATTATGACAAATACCATCGATGACGAGGATGAAGATGATGCGATAATAATGATGATGAAGGTGATGACAGTGACGATGCTGATGGTAACGAGGATGATGACCATCGTGATGTTGATCGTTTCAGGTGATATTCACACAATTTCAGTACAGCGACAAGGCATCACTCCATCCTGATGCACTGCGCAAAGCTCTGGCGGAGACTTTTGCCAACCAGCACCGTTTTCAGCTGGGACACATGGACGACGCTGCCGAATGTTTTGTGAGTTCTTATTGCACTTCTTGCTTTCCGTGTGTTTGTAATTCGCAAAACAAAATTACTCACATTCGTTGACAAAGAGGAAGGCTGGGGGAAGGGGACGGAAAACAAAATAAAGCAAACTAAAAAGATAAAACGATTAAAAACACAAAGATTTTTAAAAATGTCAGTTGAACTTCGCAGTGGCAGTGTGAAAAACGGACAGAAATATTGCAGTTGCAGTGTTACATACAAAGAATGGGTAGGACTTCATCATGGTAGTGCGGTGAACAAAGATAGATTGGGTACAGCTTCATTGTGGCAGTGTTGTAAGTAAACAAAGAATAGATAGATTATGAACAAAGAATGGGCAGAACATCATTGTGACAGTACGATAAACAAAGAATGCTAGAACATCACTATGACAGTACGATAAGCGAACAAAGAATGGATAGAACTTAAAAATGGCGGTCAGAAAAGCAGACAAAGGAAGAACAGGTAGAACATCACTGTGGCAGTACGATAAACAAACAGAACCAACAAAGATGAATAGATAGAACACAGACAAAGGATGGACAGACTTCACTGTGGCAACAGTGCGTAAAACAAGGAAAGAATAGGTTAATCTTCATTATGGCATTGCACACCAAGGGTTGATGGGGCTGAATATCACACTGCAAATCGTTTGTGACTACATGTAAATACAGTATTTATGAGTGACACTGAGTATATGTATGTGTGTTTGTGTGTGTATATGTGTGTATGTATTTGTGTGTTTGTTTGTTTGCTTGTGCGTGCGTATTTGTGTATGTGTGTTTGTGCGTGCGTGTGTGTTTGTGTGTGTGTGTGTGTGTTTGTTTGCGCTTATGTGTATTTGTGTGTGTGTGTTTGTGTGTGTCTGTGTGTGTATGTGTGTGTGTGCTTGTGTTTGTGTCTGTGTGTGTATTGTGTTTGTGTGTGTGTCCCTGTGTGTATGTGTCTGTGTGTGTGTGTATATGTGTGTGTTGTGTTTATGTGTGTGTGTGTGAGTGTATGTGCGTATTTGTGTCTGTATGTGTGTATGTATGTGTGTGCGTGTGTATGTGCTTGCACGCGTGCGAACGTGCGTGTGTGTGACAGCAAGACAGCTTTTATGGGGAACAGTAAAAGTCGGTTTATTGTATGCCAAAAGCAGAGAAGTGGGGGAAAGAGAGATGTATTGATCTCACTACTTAACGTCTTTTCTGTTCGATTTTCTGTCACAATCTTTTGGCCTTGGGGAACACAAAAGAAAGGTTTGAAAGAAGGTCAGATCTGTCATTTCTCACCTGCTCAGTTACTGACTGTCTGGGGGAAGGAGTGTGAGGACAGAGAGGGAGGACGTTATGAAAACCTGCAGCATTTGCATACATTACCTATACACCACAGGGGATATGTTGACGATACATATGTCACCGACTTTCTTCTTCCCCCCCCCCCCCTCCCGTCTTCCGTAACTCCGTGAATAGTCATTTGGGCGCTGCACTAAAAAAAACTGAAAAACTGTTCAGCATATTCCTCCAGTTCTGTCAATTGTGTGCCAAAGCATTGGTTTCTGCATATGGTTTTTCTTGTCCATTTCTCATTGTTGTCTGTCCGTTAGATTTGTGTTTGTGTGTGTGTGTGTGTGTGTGTGTGTGTATTTGTGTGTGTGTGTGTGTATGTGTATGTGTGTGTTCTCCCCTGTCTCCCTTTCTCAACAGTTTACGGACTGACTTTAGCAAGGCCATTGGATCTTGTTAAATGGCTATACCAACATATTTTCTTTTCCTAACTGCAGTCAGTAGATCTCCACGTAATCCGATGTGCTGCTTAATGGTTTGACGCCGTTGTTCATTCGTGATATGATCAGTGTATCTATATAGCATCTTGCGATAGCACCATATTTCCATGGCTTGGCTTTACCGATTTTACAGAATCATTTATCATGTATATCGTATTTCGTAAGATACCGCTTCAAGTACCACATAAAATGTACGCTTTCTATATAGCGCATAGAACTTGGTACGTTAAAGATACTACGTGCAGCTTCAAAACACTGTATCACTCAAAGATAAAAGCATTAGTCCCGCTAGACCTGTCTTACAGCTAGGTTTTTTTTTTTTTGTATCTGGTGTTTGTTTGTTTGTAAATCTTACGCTTGACAAAGGCCAGTTGGCCGAAAATTTGCGCCTGTCTTGTCTTGTTGTATTAAATACGCGTTCGTATTCTTCTTTCGTGTTTTTTTCTGGTTCATATTTAGAAGGAGAAAAAAAAAAAAAAATTTAACGTTAAAAACAAAAACATTGAGGGGGAAAAGATGAATTTATATTAAAAACAAAGAATATTTAGAAGGGGGAAAAAGACGAAAATTTAACGTTAAAAACAAACCAAAGACAAACGAATGACATTAACTGTTATGCTATGATGAAAACAGACGCGTTTATTATATTTATACGTAATGTCGATAAAGTCATGAATAAGAATGTTTACTTCTGTATGTGTATTGGTCAGGACAGGCGCCTCACAAAAGCATGACAAAGGCAGACACATGTCAAACATATACATGTCATATAAGAACAACAACAACAAGAATGATAATGTGTACTTCTTGATTACTTGTGACAACTGTTTAAATGAATTGTATTGGTGTATTTTACAGGAGAACATTCTACGTCGTCTTCACTTTCATGTGGCGGGCAACTTCAGTGAAGACGTGTGTTCTGCTGCCCACTGTCTTCCTCATCAAAAGTTCTCCATGGCCGTACAGGAAAAGGTACAGTATGACAGTATAGATTCTGTACTTACATGACTGTTTGACAATCCATCTGTCGTCATTTATCAGCCAAGGTATTTCGAATCAAGCTACCTTTCTTTTCGTGGCTGTGAAATTCGAGGTTGTAAAACTGCGGAGTAATGTAAACGTATAGCTGTTATAGAACTTCGGTAGCTGTGTTGTGAAGCACAGAAAGTGTATGTCAGTGTGTTTTACCATCCACGCCAAGCTTTTTTTTTGTCATAGCAAAGCGACAGGCATGATAGCCAATTTGATTAAGATTTCAGACTTCCAGTCTTATCGACTTGAGGTCGAGTCTACCGGGCGGGCGGAGGGTTTTCCCGTTATCCCGGTGCGCAGAACTGTTAGTGCGTACAGGCACGCAAAATACTAAATACGCACGTTACAGAGCCTGTAAACCATGTCCGTGTTCGCTGGCTTAACGAAACAACTAGCATGCACCCTGTCTCCACTCCACCTCGTCCCCGAAAACGGCGTATGACTACCTGAACGGCGGCGAACCCACAAGGTGGAGTATATAGACTGCAGCAACATATTTCTGCGCAATCGCGAACAGCCAGAACAACGAACATAAACGTGTTGAAGGGAAAACAAGAACGAGAAAAAGCCATGAAGCATCATGGATTTCCGTTGTCAGTGGGTCTTGGCCATGTTGGTCAGTCGGCCAGTCATCTTATGAGACAAGCAAGATTTTGGAGTCAGTCCTTCAGTAAATAGACGTTTTGAAACGTTCGACCCCTGAGTTGCTTCATGTGTGGAGTTATGTCGCTGTTTGCTGTCATGTGGCAGTGCTCTGAAATCATCGGCCGTTTCTGGGCGTGCTTTGTTTCTTTAGAACACACAGACGCTATTGCCTTTCCCTGTTATATTCCTCACCGTATGGAACTTTCGATTTGTTACCGTCATTTCACCACGATGATTCCACAAAATACAATATATGTTTTGCCTCTGTGACTGTAAAGAAATGTGTTTCCCCTATCAGTTTTATTTGTCCGCGCAATATTTGAAAATGACTATGCCACATAATATTGCATCGGTTATATTGAATGAGTTGAACGGCCGTTATTAGTTCAACAAATTCAGTTTTTTACATTATGAAATACTTTAGATGCTCTGTTAGAGAAAAACGGACGTCAGAATTAGTTTTGTGATTTAATGGCCTTTTTCTTCATTATCATGACACGCATTCTTCCCCTTTCTCTCTCTTGCTTTGTCGCAGAGAGCTCTT
Source organism: Monoplex corrugatus (assembly GCA_030674185.1). NCBI lineage: Eukaryota > Metazoa > Mollusca > Gastropoda > Littorinimorpha > Ranellidae > Monoplex > Monoplex corrugatus. The sequence continues at coordinate 33,738,425 of CM060306.1, read as the reverse complement.
TTCTCTGTCTCCTGCTCCACAAATGCTCAAGTTTTTGTTCTGTCTGTCCATTTTTAATCCCATCTTCCCTCCTACACGTACGTGGACACATACACACACACACACACATACACACACATATCCCTCCCCCCCCCCCCCCCACACGCCACACACACACACACCCACCCACACGCACACACATACACCACCCACCAACGAACAGGGCACAGCCAAAGTTGGCAGCTAACATTGACTTGGCTGGCTTTCGTCGTGGCCTACACACATCAAAGTTGACAGTGGCATCACGGTTTTCGGTGGGACAGCGCTTTGATCCTTGCAGCAGTGTTTCCCAAAGGGTAGAGGGGACATGGGAGGGGGACGTTGGGAGAGCTAGAGGTGAGGCTGTATGTTGGTGCTGTTGTCAGTGGATGGGACGCTTTTGCGCATGGCTAAGACCACCTACTGATCCTTTACTGTGTCTAGCAGTTCAGGCAAGCAAGGCAGTCTGTGCTCACACACACGCGCGCGCACACACACACACCCGCGCCGCACACACACACACCAGAGACTACAGACACACACAGACACACACACACACCACACACACACACACACACACACACATCACACTCACAACACACATACTACACACACACAAAGGTGAACTGCATTGCTGTACATATGATTGTGCATAACTTGCACACGTTACCACAAACACACACACACACACAAACACACAGACACAAACACACAACACACACACACCACACACACACACAACACACACACACACACACACACACACACACACACACACACACACACACACACACCACTCCTGTTTTGTACTGTTTGCTTATCAGCCAACTCTCAGGGGATGTTTCTACTTATCGTTTTCTTTTTTTTTTACCCTCTCTCTCTCTCTCTCTCTCTCTCTCTCTCTCTCTCTCTCTCTCTCTCTCTCTCTCTCTCTCTCTCTCTCTCTCTCTCTGTGTTCTATTTCTACTCATGTTTCTCTTCATCTTCACCCGTTTGTCTCTCTGCATACGTCTCTCGTTCCATTTCTCTCAAATAACAGCAAATGCTATTTTCCGATAGCCTTACGTGTTATCATTAGTGTGTCTTTATCTTAATAATAATAATATATACTAATAATTAATGATGACGATGATGATGATGACGATGATAATATAATAATAATAATAATAATCTTTCTCTAGTCTTTTTTGATAAGAAATTTGTTTTTATACAAAATGTTTTGTACCAACACGGCATAATCATAAATTAGGCAACGAACTTGCAGAGACCTCAAAACCACCGCGCAAATCAGTTTCTGAGAGAAGGTTCCACTGTTCTCCCTCACTGATTTATTTTCTCCAACCGTGAACAAAACAAGTTGGTAGTTTGAATATGACACAATATGTGATGATATGTGTACAGGTGGTATGCGTTTGTGGCGCCAGCACCAGTCCCCTCAAGTTTACTGAAATGGTGCATTACGTCTCTGCCTCAGCCCTCATGTGAGTGGTCATCGTTTGTCACTTATGTATTCTGTTGTTCTTCTATTTATCTCCTGTATTTCTCTTTTGAGTTGGCTTTTCTCTCGTTCCACCGTCTGCTTGCCTGTCTCTTTGTCTTTCTCTCTGTCTGTCTGTCTATCTCTGTCTCTCTCTTTCTATCTCTATCTGTCTCTCTCTTTCTTTCTTTCTTTCTTTGCTGTCTGTCTCTCTGTCTTCTTTCTCTCTCTCTCTCTCTCTCTCTCTCTCTCTGTTATGTTGCTGTCAGTGTCACTCTTCTGTACGTCAATGTTTCAGTACGTCACTCCATGTAAAAGAATCTTTTTATTGTGTCCTTCTGTTTGGTTGTCTTTCTGTCTGAGTCATTGAATGTATTCCTGGACTCGGAGACACCATCTTGAAAAATTAAACTAACTTATTGTCTGTATGTATGTCTGTTGGTTGGTCTGTCTATCTGTCTGTCTGTCTGTATGTCTGTCTGTCTGTCAGGTCTGTTTGTATGTCTGTCTGTCAGGTCTGTCTTTGCCAGTCTCCCTATCTGTCTGCTAGTGTGGTCATACGTTTCTGTCTCTCACACACACACATGCATGCATCACACACACACACACACACGTCTATATATACATACACACACACACACCACACACACACACATATACATATATACATATATTATGTATATATATATATACATATATATGTATGTGTATATGTATATATATATATATATATATATATATATATATATATATATATATATATATATATATATATATATATATATATACATATACACATAGAGAGAGGAGATATGTATGTATTAATGTATATGCCAGTGGTATTCATTTTCACTCGGATCCCAGCCATGCATGAAACAGAAGCCTGAGGAAAGCATATAATTAGGACTTAAGACTTTACACTTTTCTGTCATCTGCTGTTCTCACCCTATCACCGTTGTATTCATATTCACTGCTACTGCCTTCGCTGACTAACGCCATAACTTGAGGCTATCCTTGTTTAATTTTCCCGTTGAATGACAGCGTTGTTTTTGGTAGGCTGTATCGTCGTGGATTTTGTCAGCACATGCTAGATTCATCCGTCCACCTCCCCACACCTTCCCCCTTTTGTCAAAATATTGCAGCTGATAAATATTACAAATCAGTCTAAATTAAATCAAACAACCAACCAAATCAGCAAAGATTGGTTTAAAATCAGATAGAAATGTGAAATTGATTTCAGTGTAGAGAATCGTACAACTGATTAAAAGATAGAAAACCGTCAGTTTCATTCACATTTCGAGAACTGTAAAATTGGTTTTACTTATACAAAATTGTAAAACTAATTAAGATATAGAGAAGTGTTAAGTTTTACTTAAATACAAAGAAGGAAAAATGCCTCATTTATTCAGCTGCGGCACATGGTTATGTTGTTATCATCATGCACTACTGTGTCAGTGTTGGGCATATCCTATGTGAACACACAGACTGGAAACAGCTGTTGGCCCCCTAATGTCTTCCTGGTGCACGGCCATAACATTTTGATTGTGTTGTCATGACATCGGGGATTATGGGAAAGGGGGGTGGTGTGCGTAGCCTATAAAATGATGATGCTGACAGTGACGGCAACAACTACACTAATACTGACTGTGATGATGATACTGACAATGACGATGGTGACATTCAGGATCGTAATAGTGGTGGTGGTGGTGGTGGTGGTGGTGGCGGTAAGGCTTGTGATGACGGCGACGATGATAATGTTGATGATTTAAATATTTTGCTTTCAGAGCCCAATCCCGCCAGAAGCAGGGCCGTGAAGAAGTTACACACCCAGATCATTTTGGATTGTTGTTGCGGAGGGCTAGTGCCATGGGGGACGTCCGCAACTGTCCGTGAGTGACGTCACTGTGACGTGTGTTTGTTCGTACTGCTAGGCCAACGTACATGTTCTCTGGCTGTCAGACTGATTTTTGTTGATTGTCTGTGTGGCTAGTTGTCCAAAGGCTTATGCGTCCATAACCTTTTTTCACTCGCTCTTCCCATCCCAGCTGGAAAAATGGAACACATCACTCCTCACCTTAACCGAAATCTCTCTTCAACGCTCTTACCCTATCCACCAGCTTCCTGTGGATAGGGTGAGGGAAGTGAAAGGGTTAAATGTTAGTTTTGCCATCATGACGAACAGTTCGGGAAACTTTTAGATAGACTAGAGAAGTCAAAGGGTTAATGACGTGTTTGTCTAGGCTTACGGTTAAATTTTTCTGAAACTGTTCCTATTTCTTAAAGTCTTATTGATTTGTTCGAGACAGACAGGGCTTGTCTGTCCTTAATACGAATTACTTTGAATTTGATCGTCCAAAACAGACTTGATATTTGGCTAATTTCACAGTTATTTTTTCTGATTCTGGTTGATATGTTTAAGGCAGACTTAAAAGAAAAGATATATTTCTATCACGTCTTAGTGCTGGGTTTTTTTTATGTTCTTTTAACCTTTTACTGCTACCTACATCCATATGGACAAATGTGGATTTTTTTTCCATCTAGAAATCTTTTTGAAAGCTTGTGCTGAAACTGCAATATTGTGAAGTAAAATAAAATCATGTGACATGCTATACAGGAAGATGAATAAGATGAAGAAAGGTGGAGAGAGAATCTCAGGATGCGATACTCAAATGAACATACACAACAGAAAGAGAGAGAGAGAGAGAGAGAGAGAGAGAGAGAGAGAGGAGAGAGAGAGAGAGAGAGAGAGAGAGAGAGAGAGGAATGTGATCATTATTAATTTGAAAGACGATTGATTGACTTGACCACAGTGTTTGTCCTATACGTGTCGTGTGATATAACAGTTTTCTTTTTCTTCAGGCCAGCTGTGGAAAACAAGTTCAAAAACAGAGAACATTGCTGAATATCCCCGATGTTGGTGAGTGCTCAGAGTGTGCCTATGTGTGTGTGCGTTCGTGGCGTGGTGTGTGTGTGTGTGTTTGTGTGTGTGTGTGTGTGTGTGTGTGTGTGTGTGTGTGTGTGTGTGTGTGTTGTGTGTGTGTGTGTATGTGTGTGTTTATGCGTATACGAGCACATGACGGCTGAGTGTAATGCTAGAATTTATGTGAGAATAGATGCAATGGTGCATGCTGTGTGTATGCTTAGGGGGAGGTATCCATGTATACTGCCGTGTGTGCATGATGTCGTGTCTTTACTTGTATTTGTGCTTGCATTTCTCATGTGTATGTGTATGTGTGCCATTGATATGTGTATTTGTTTGACATACCCACACCCACAAATACACAAACATTCCAATGCGCGCACCACACACACACACATACATACATACATACATACATACATACATACATTACATACATACAATACATACATACATACATACAACATACAGACATACATACATACGTACATACATACATACATACATACTACATACATACATACATACTACATAATACATACATACATGACATACAAATAGACAGATGTACATACATACACATATACATACATACATGCATATATACATTCATACATACAAATAGACGTTCATACATACATACATACATACATATACATACATATACATTACATACATACATACATACATACAAACAAACGTACAGATTACATACATACATACATACATAATATATATATACATACATACATACATACATACATACTACATACTACATACATACGTACATACTACTACTACTACGTACTACTACTACTACTTGCATACATACATACATACATACATACATACATACATACATACATACATACATACTATACATACATACATACATACATACATACATACATTAACATCATACATACATACATACATACATACATACATACATACATACTATTAATACAATACATACATATACATACATTCATACATACATACACATACGATGAAAAATGTGAATATGGTTGACATGATGTTTGTATGAAGTATACTTATGTGACAGTGAGCGTGGGACTGGTGTGGGACTCTGACAGGCCCAGTGTGGAGACTACAACAGAGGTGGCCAGGATACTGGGTACCGTCATTCTCCTACCTGACGTGAGTCTCTTGCCTGTGTCTCTGTGTCTGTGAATAGGGTGTGGAGAGAAAATTATACGAATATTGTTTGCATTCTATTTCCTCACTTTGCAGATGAGAAAAGTAGTCCTCTTGTTGTTTATAAAATGGCGTCTGAGAGATGCTTGATGACGAAAGGGGGGAAAGGAAAGGGGGCAGGCCATTTGAGCTAAACTGAAAACGATTGCATGTTCTGATTTGTCCTGTAGATTGTATGCGGTAGATTGTATGCAGTACATTACCTCAGACCAAGCACATCTGTTACCGAGTGATAATGTTCTAAGAAAAACGGCACAAATGCATTGATATGGCAACCTCCCCTCACTTGTTTTTCTCTCTCCTTTTTTTCTGCTATGTATAACGAGCATCATCTGACATGAACTGCTTGCTGCATATAAATGGAATTATTAGTAATTATTTATTTTTGTTACTATCGACAAAGTTTTGATACAGTGATTTTTTGATGATTCATTAAACAATGATACTTATTTGTGTGGAGGTTTTGTTTAAGTGGATTCAAAACTTAGATGTGTATTGTTGCAAAGGAAACTTAGGTGTAAAATTTTTTCCTGTGTGTTGTGGCAAAGGATGTGAATTTGTCCCGTCTTTCCGGTGACTGAGTGGCTTAATGGCGATAAACGAATGAGCACATACTATTACAACTTCAGTGATAACATCGATAACTTAGTTATAGTCGTATTTCTTTGTTTTCTTATCACAATGAGTATACCATCTGAAATTTTAGTTGCTATCCATCGGAAGAGTGCATCGCTGCATTGAGCATAATCCAATTTCTTTTCTGTTCCCCTATTCTGTTTACTTGTGAGAGTGAATTTTGTGACATAATTTTGCGCGCGCACGCACGTGCGTGTGTGTGTGTGTGTGTGTGTGTGTGTGTGTGTGTGTGGTGTGTGGTGTGTGTGTGTGTGTGTGTATGTGTGTGTGTGTGTGTGTGTGTGTACAAAGGTATATCTGTTGACAGACATTGTCAACACAGTGCTGGCTTTTTTTTTACATAAATATTTCAAAATTGGTTTTCAGCTACAATTACCAAAAATGAGTTTAAAATTAAGAACTAAAAAGGTTATCCTCAATTTGTATTTGACTATGTTGTTTTGTTTACCAGATGTACCACCACGTGATGTCAGACCCCGGCAAACTGCCACGTTTGCACTTGGTGGCGGTGGTGTGTTATTACGGCAAACATTACTCCACCTTTGTCTTCCACTCCAAAATGAAAACGTGGATCTACTTTGATGATGCCACAGTTAGAGAGGTCAGTGTGGCATTGATTTTGTGTGGTCTGTTGGTTGGTTCGTAGTTAGAAACCAGAAGCACACGAAAAGATAATAAGAACGAGTATTGAATGAACGCATCAAGACAGGCTGGTTCTCACTATTATTTTCATGTTTCTTGTTTTGCACATCTCTTGTGTCGTTAATCACGTACTCGTTCTCATTGTGTTTTCATGGTATTCTGGTTTGAGGTTAAGAAATTGAGTCTGTATTATGTTATTTGATGACGAGTATTGTCAAAAGATGTCTCTTACTTTGGCAGTTTAACCAAATCCTTGAATATGTTGAGTACACGTTGGTTATTTTGTTTTGTTTTGTTTTATTTTCTTTTTTTTTTTTTATAAGAGTGGAGTTTGAATTACAGTAAATGAATCCTCTATTTCAGAATTCTTTGCCTGTATGGAACATACGTTATAGTTGTATCCAGGTTGTATTATTTTGGCACTGTGAGAGGGAATGATAATGTTAACTAATGATAGTCTGTAGCAAGGGAGTTTGACTGTAAATTGACATTATAATTATGTTGTACCTGATACGACCCCGCTTGGTATGAATTTGTTCACATTACCTCAACCTATGCAAAACCCTATGCGCTGGCAAGATCTTGAAATGGAGAGGGGGTGGGGGAGGAGTGAGAACCCTTGATACACTAAGCTGATTTCACCACAGTGACTGGAGCATTAAGATGGGCAGCGAATGCGCCAGTTTTATTTTTGGGGCTGGGATTGGACTCGAGGACACATGGCTGTGTCAGCCGAGCCAGACGCACCCCGTTTGCTGATGCAAAGCTGTGATGCTGTGCATGCTATCTGTGATGCTGTGCATGCTATCTGTGATGCTGTGCATGCTATCTGTGATGCTGTGCATGCTATCTGTGATGCTGTGCATGCTATCTGTGATGCTAGTGAATGCTATCTGTGATGCTGTGCATGCTATCTGTGATGCTGTGCATGCTATCTGTGATGCTGTGAATGCTATCTGTGATGCTGTGCATGCTATCTGTGATGCTGTGAATGCTATCTGTGATGCTGTGAATGCTATCTGTGATGCTGTGCATGCTATCTGTGATGCTGTGCATGCTATCTGTGATGCTGTGCTTGCTATCTGTGATGCTGTGCATGCTATCTGTGATGCTGTGAATGCTATCTGTGATGCTGTGAATGCTATCTGTGATGCTGTGCATGCTATCTGTGATCTGTGAATGCTATCTGTGATGCTATGAATGCTATCTGTGATGCTGTGCATACTATCTGTGATGCTGTGCATGCTGTCTGTGATGCTATGAATGCTATCTGTGATGCTGTGCATGCTGTCTGTGATGCTGTGCATGCTGTCTGTGATGCTATGAATGCTATCTGTGATGCTGTGCATGCTATCTGTGGTGTTGTGCATGCTATCTGTGATGTTGTGCATGCTATCTGTGATGCTGTGAATGCTATCTGTGATGCTGTGCATGCTATCTGTGATGCTGTGAATGCTATCTGTGATGCTGTGCATGCTATCTGTGATGCTGTGCATGCTATCTGTGATGCTGTGAATGCTATCTGTGATGCTGTGAATGCTATCTGTGATGCTGTGCATACTATCTGTGATGCTGTGCATGCTATCTGTGATGCTGTGAATGCTATCTGTGATGCTGTGCATACTATCTGTGATGCTGTGCATGCTATCTGTGATGCTGTGCATGCTATCTGTGATGCTATGAATGCTATCTGTGATGCTGTGAATGCTATCTGTGATGCTATGAATGCTATCTGTGATGCTGTGCATGCTATCTGTGATGCTGTGCATGCTATCTGTGATGCTGTGCATGCTATCTGTGATGCTGTGAATGCTATCTGTGATGCTGTGCATGCTATCTGTGATGTTGTGCATGCTATCTGTGATGCTGTGCATGCTATCTATGATGCTGTGCATGCTATCTGTGATGCTGTGAATGCTATCTGTGATGCTGTGCATGCTATCTGTGATGCTGTGCATGCTATCTGTGATGCTGTGAATGCTATCTGTGATGCTGTGCATGCTATCTGTGATGCTGTGCATGCTATCTGTGATGCTGTGCATGCTGTCTGTGAGGCTGTGAATGCTATCTGTGATGCTGTGCATGCTATCTGTGATGCTGTGCATGCTATCTGTGATGCTGTGAATGCTATCTGTGATGCTGTGAATGCTATCTGTGATGCTGTGAATGCTATCTGTGATGCTGTGAATGCTATATGTGATGCTGTGCATGCTATCTGTGATGCTGTGCATGCTATCTGTGATGCTGTGAATGCTATCTGTGATGCTGTGAATGCTATCTGTGATGCTGTGCATGCTATCTGTGATGCTGTGCATGCTGTCTGTGATGCTGTGCATGCTATCTGTGATGCTGTGCATGCTATCTGTGATGCTGTGCATGCTATCTGTGATGCTAACCGGCAGAGAAGTGTTATTGTAGGCGGGCCATTGCTGACTGACCAGATTGGTCCTGTGTGGTCTGTATTTTACCTTTGATCCTAACAAACAGGTCAGTTTTATTGTAAATGTGTCTATAATACTTGCATCACTGGTCCCATGTGGACAGACTAAGCAGCGTTATCGTCCAAGTAGCAGTTGAGGTTTGTAGTAAATAACGAACTATGTATGTGATGTTTGTACCAGATTGGTCCCATGTGGTCTAACGTGGTGGACAAGTGTAGCCGGGGACGTTTTCAGCCTTTGTTGTTACTGTATGCCAATGACTCGGCCACCCCTATCTCAGTGGACACTGCGTCACAGAAACGTGTCATGGCACCCGGTTATACACCAGGTGAGGCTGAATATATAGTATCTGTCATGAGGCGTGGGTGTGTGTGTGTGTGTGTGTGTTATGTATGTGTGTGCGTGTGTGTGCTTGTGTGTGCGTGCGTGTGTGTGGCAGTAAGAGAGAGAGAGAGAGAGTAATGAGAACTACATCGATCCGAAAACTAATATTACTAATTACTAATCGATGTTTGACAACGACGTGCTTGTCTTGACAGTCCGGAATGCACATCGGCCAGCTATTGATCCCTACAGGCTGAACCTGTCAGTTCAGTTTAATGATGAAAGACCATACCAAGTATGAATGAGCCTGATTAGCTGTCTGTGGTCTTTGGCATTATCTTGACAAAAACACTGTAATACCATAATGTCAGTTTAAATTGTTCTTCAATTTCTCTTCCAAGCTTTCATATGGTCGTATCTTTTTGAGCGTCTGAAATGAAACTTTTGCTATTGCCACTGACTAAAATAATGAAAAATAACAATAGTGATACTAATACAACAGCAACTACTACGACTACCACTATTACTACGACTACTACGACTACTACTACTACTACTACTAATAATAATAATACCACTAAGACGAACATGAGGAGAAGGAGGAGGAGGAATGGATGGATGAACGAAATATGATGATGATACGGGTAATGTAGCTCTTTCCTTTTGGTCTGAAACACACCTTATAATATCACTGCAATCCGTGAAGAAATAGGACAATATGTTTTACGCGTGTTCGCGGACACACGTTCACAGATGTGCGTACGTGCTTACACATTTTTTTTTTAGTCAGACTTACACACATACAGACACACACACATACAGACACACAGACACAGACACACACACACAAACACACACACACACACACATACACACACACACACACACACACACACACACACACACACACACACTCACACACACACACACACACACACACACACACACACACACACACACACACACACACACACACACACAAACACACACACACAAACACACACACACAAACACACACAAACACACACACACAAACACAAACACACCACATATAGAGGAAAGCGTTATGAAAACACAGTTCTTGTTGTCTGTATTCAGCATTGACAGCAGAAGAGGGCAACAGCGGACTGGACAGGAGTCACGACAGCATCAGGAGCATGACCTCCAACTCCCGACACTCCAGCAACTCCACCCCCACCCCCACCCCCAAGCACCCTTCACAGAAGTCAGTCATCCGGGTACAGCCTCACATCGTTACTCCACAAGACACGGGGCGAGATTCTCCGGCCCGGCTGACCAGGGACCACATCCGGCAACCCAGCTTTCTGTCCGCCGTCTCCAAAGACAGAAGCAAGCAAGGAGAGAGTGGTGAGGGAGGGGGTATTCTACCGGGTGGGGCTGCCTACAAGTCCAACAGTCGTCGTCAGCTGCTGGATGGCGGTGCTAACTGTGGTCGTCTGGAGACCATGATGGAGGATGGAGGGGACTACCCGGACTACACCCTATCCAGCGGAGATCAGTACCGCAGACCGTCGTCCGTCGATGTGGAGTCCAGAAAGCCGTTGCCCATGCCTCCCAACGCTTCCCGCAGTGTGAACGATCAACGTAAAGCCACTTACAGAAAAGACATGGGTGGTGTCGATGTGGTCAGGTACCAGGTGGATCCCGCCCGAGGTACACCAGACTTCACCGCGCACCAGCCAGCTGGACAAGTTGTTTCTTGGAAAGGTAGCGTCCGGCCCCCGGTAAATCCCGGACCTGAGCGATGCGTGAGGGACGAGAAGGGGGTTGGGGTGCCGGTAGGGGGTCAGCACGTGGTGGTCAAGCCCACCCCTACTGCGCACGCTCACTGTGACACAGCCAATACCCCATCACATACCCCAGTACAGTCAGGGCTGGCCACTCTGCCTCGACAGAAGGGACACCACCATCACCATCACCACCACAATGAACAGTCGGGTCACCATCAGTCAGGCAGCGCTCACCAGGAGGTGGCTCACCCGGCTCACCGATCTGTTCGCTCGTGTTCGCCGCTGGACCGTTCGCTGCCCCCTGGCACTCCTCCCCCTGAATACAACTCCGTCATAGTTGACCCCAACTTCTCTCACTCCCGACAGGCATCGACATCGTCACAGGCCAGCTCCATGCGCAGTTCTGTGTCCATGGGGAACCTGCATCAGCTGACCTCAGGCAAACTGTCAGAACCTGACCAAACGAGGAGCATCAAGAAAGACGCAGAATTCCATCAGACGTCTGGAAAGGCCAGGCAGGATCTAGGCATAAAGAAGAGCGAAAGTGAGAGTGCAGGGTTGGGACAAAAACCCAGACAGTACATTGACCGGCGTATGGTGGAGACCATCCTGAAGCATCAAGGCGTTCACCGTCATGGCTCATCCTGCAGCAACAGCAGCGTGGACTCGGAGACGGGCAAGCTGATAGCCAGCAGGTCTGCCACCGCCAAGTTGAGGGTGGACATCCCCGCAGACACCGTGTCCCTGGGGTCTCAGAAAGACTCGGGCTGTGGGAGCAGTGACCGTCACAGCTCCAGTTCCACAGGCAGTGGCAGTATCGACCCTTTCCCACAGTGTTTCTTCAACAAGAGCATGATTGTGCCACGCTCTGTCAGCACCAGCCAAGTAAGTGGTCTGTTTGGTCATTTTATGTGCACAGTAGCGAACATTGATTGAATGAATAGTTGCCAGCACAAAAACAAAGGCACATACCAGTTTTTGAGGAAAAGAGTTTGCATTGGATTGAGGTTGCTACTTATGAACATAATGATGACAAAATGTAGATAAAAAACTGCAAAAGTGTGTGTGTGTGTCCGTGTTCGTTCGTTCTTTGATGTGTGTGTGCGTGTATATGTATGTGCGTGTATGTGTGTGTGTGTGAGTGTGTGTGTGTGTGCGTGCGTGCGTGTGTGTGTGTGTGTGTGTGTGTGTGTGTGTGTATGTGTGTGTGTGTTAGGGGGGAGTATTTTTGTCACCACGGAATTTTTCTGCCTGACATATTGGCCGCTCTCTTTGGTTAGAGCACATTGCCATAAAATTCTATGACACAACAACTGTTTTTCTCCTTCCCCACCCATCCACCCCCCTTATCCGTGTATTTTTGTTTGCCTATTACCGTGGATTTCTTTCTGCATAATGTCTCCAGGAAAACACTTTTTTGTTGCCATGATCCTGTTCAGTTCCATTCCTAATATCTCTGTCATAATGAAATGTTTCAGGCATCAGAGCAGCAAAATGCTAAGCTCAGCAGAGGTCCATCAGACTCACACGGCAGCACATCAACAACATCCCAGACAGGTGGTAACCATCACAACGGCCCCAAGGTCATGCGCCCCATCAGGGAGAATAGCCAGGAAGACATGTTGAAGTCCTCACCCAACGAGCCCATAGGGACACAGAAGTTTATTCTGGCTAACCCTAACTCTTCTGAGGCACGACCACCTCCTATTCCACCGAAAAGTGAGTCTACTGTGTGACTTGAATGTGTGTGTGTGTGTGTGTGTGTGTGTGTGTGTGTGTGTGTGTGTGTGTGTGTGTGTGTGGTGGGGTGTGTGTTTCTATAACTGTATGAATCATTTGTTTAATTGTGATGCTGAGGTAGAGAGTCGAGTATATTGGTGATGTCTTTTACCTCTGTTCATTGATTTATTGACCTAATATTTTGTGTTCCATAGATAGCTTCAGAGAGAAAGAGGGAGTGGAGAGAATAAAATTAATTGTATTGATTATGTTTATAATGTAATGACAAAGACAAGAGAGAAAGAAAGAGGGAGAGGGAAAGAGAGAGAGAGGGGAGAGAGAGAGAGGTGGGGGTGAAGCATGTATTTGAAAAAAGAAAAGAAAACAGAATGTTGTGGAGTATTACATATATCTTGGTTGTTTTTCTCAGATTTCGCCCAGTTTCAAATCATCAAGTCGTCTCATTCACTTTCGTCAGCTCCTCATGAGAAGGAGTCTTCGTTGGAGAGTCTAATTAAAGATGGTGAGTACAAGACACAAGACACTAACATTTCGACCCGTTTGAAGTTTTTACAGATTAACTTAACATACTTAGCCATTCAGTAGTTCATTTGAATTTTACTCCAGGCTGTGCCATCTAATGCCCGTGTTATTATTTTTAAAAACAACTTTTCAGTGTTATTGTACTACGTGAAGTGCTTAAGATAGTGTGTAAGCTTGCATAACAGTTGTGAGAGTTTGGAACACATGAAACACACGTAACAGGAGACAGGACTCTATAAGTATTGCTTTACTGTGCTTATTATGTGTGTAAGACTCTATAAGCGTTGCTTTAATATGCTTATTTTGTATGTCAACTTGTTAAGAAAATAAAGTGTGTAAACAGCACGAATCTATTTTTGTTAGATTTCAATCTGACAGTAGTATTTGAGTTTGACAAATACTGCCATGGACTGGAGAATTTCACTTGATGGGGGCAGCTTGTCGCTGAAAACTTAGATATATGAGAAACACGAAAGATGACTAATGAGACACCTGGTGCCAGGTGCAAGGTGGAAGAAATTATGTATCCTACGGGCGCAATATTCAAGTCGGTAAGATTTCGATCTTCCAATCAGAAAGTGTGGGTTCAGTCCTGCCTATGTATCTGACCCTTTTGGGTAAAGGATAAAGATTTTCCGATCTCCCAGTACGGACACAGAACATCAAATAGTGTTCGGTGGCTTAATCCAAAACGGAGTATACAGACTGTGTAGCAACATAACCACCTGCACAGGGTGGGCAAAACAGCGTGCATACTCGTATCCGAGAAAATATGGGACACGCAACAAAAAAACCGTCATGTCTTATTTTCATCCCTTGTTTCTCTCAAGAAAATAAAAGCTACTCTGGGGAAAAATACTGAACTAACCAACCAGCCAACACCAAGCAAGCAAATATTCACGAACTCGATCAATTAAATAAAAAAACGGCAGACAACCATAGGGTACTGTACAACCTACACATATTGATGTGAACAAGTTGCAGCTTACTCAACATTTATATAATTGCTGTTTTTCAGAGAGCATCAACCGTAATTTCGTTTTGCTGTGTAAGAAAGCAGACGCCTTGATGGACAGATGCACGGTGGCAGAGACGGGGCAGGACATGACCTCAGCATTGTGCTGTGGTGAAGAGGCACTAGGTCAGTGATGCCATCATTTTGTTTGTTAGGGTTAGGGACAAACCGTGTATTCGGGGCGAGTCATTACCTGTTGGCTTAATTACACATTACTCACAAACACATTGTGATTTCATTTTAGTCCTTTTCTCCCACTGGACAAAGCAGCAGGGAAGTTTTAGTCTTTTTGTCCTAATGTTTGTGTTTGTTCGTTTGTGATCTTAATTTACGTTTGACAAAGGCCAGTTGGCCAAACATTTGCGCCTGTCTTGTCTGGTTGTATTAAATACGCGTTCTGATTGTATTTTCGTGTTTTATCTGATTCCTTTTTAAGTTATACATTGTGGAAACTTGTGCACGTTGCATTTGGTCTGAACTCTGTAATACTGGATTAATTTATAGCATCATACATACGACTCCACACTGCTATGAAAAGATAGTAGACCTGAGTGTACTGTACACAACTGTTTAAGGATGCTGTTTTTTACTTGTGAAAGAGACTGCAAAGGAATAGCGGGTGTCCATGTTTGTAAAAGAGTGTCAGTGTTTAACTGTGAAAGTAGTTGCGTTACTGGTAAGAAAAGGATGCTTTCTGTGAATGTGCGTGTTGGTACGATAACGTGTTAAGTGAACCACTTCAGGCCTTCTATGGCGTAGGTAAAGCCCTGTCACGCAGACTCAATCCAGAATGGAGCTCCATAGCATCGTCACTATCATTCCTATTCTCATCAGTGAGAAAACTTGTCCTGCCATCTGTTGTTATGGTGACCTCAGTTTTGGTCGGTTTGAAGGTGTGTAGGGAATCAAATTGAACGGTGTGGGGGGTAGTAACGCAGAGGCAGTGGAGAGGATGGGCTTCATAAAAGTGATTCAGTACTTAGAGAAGCGCACCACATTACAACAGAACACAATCTAGTGAATTAACAGTCGTAAGAGTCATCATACAGATTAATGAGTGTATTACTCTTAGGATCATGTCGACCGTTGCTTTTGTACATAGGCTATCTTTCATTATGATTGATAAGATGTATACTTTGTTGTCTTATCAAAATACTGAATAAACTGAATAAACAAATTAATGAAAAAAAATCGTGGATCGTATTGTGTGAGCAGGTTGTCTGAAGGAAGCCATGACGCACAAAGAGCTGAACAGCAAGGCACGGGCCTACCTGCAGAAAAAACACAGCTCCTGTCTGCTTAAGGTGCGCACACTGCTGAAACGTTCACCAGCATCTCGACAAGAATCTCACTCCTCAGGCATTGGGTCTGATGTCACTTCATCTATAGGCAACAGGTGTGTATCGTGTGTGTGTGTGTGTGTGTGTGTGTGTGTGTGTGTGTGTGTGTGTGTGTGTGTGTGTGTGTGTGTGTGTGTGTGTGTGTGTGTGTGTGTGTGTGTGTTTTCAAACATGTGTATAAAGGGAATATCCAAAGATGAAAATGTGTTTTCAAAAGCTCACGTCTTCGTTTTTAAAGACGGAATAAAGTGTAGGGGTAGACTGACTTTTGGCTTTAAAATCATAACACTGACCTTATCTCCAGCTCACCCCCTCACTTCATTTCATCTTCTCAGTATAAAAAGATGAAATTATGGGGTCACATTTGTTGCATTCCGCATCAGTAAGTCGTATGTGTGTTA
>CM060306.1:33711980-33716980 GCA_030674185.1 Monoplex corrugatus | reverse complement strand
AGACTGAATGATCAGGTGACTCACTCAGACAATGAACTGGATGACAGTAGCAGTACCAACAGTGATGACGATTCTTATGCAGGGGAGGAAGAATGCCATTTGTGTCGCAGACGTCGCTGTTCTTCGGGACAGCCTTTTTGTGCAAAGTGCAGTTTCTACTTGGCCAAGCTGAATCTGAATTAATGGATCTTTGTGCTTCATGCATTCTGCCCCATACTAGTAGCACCCTGTTACAGCAATAACGAGCTGAAGAACAAAACTGAACGTGATACAGACCCTGCTGATTTTCAGAATGGAATACCAGTTTATTTGTACAAGCTTATATAAATGCTGAAGTTTCTTTTGTATTATATTTTATAAAGAATGATTTCTTGACTTCTATAGATTAGACAGTTGTCTATGCTACATGTCTGACAGTTGTTTTTGCTAATACCACCTTTTCACTTCCGGAATGCAATCAGCAGTGAGGTACTGAAAGCTTTTTTTTGCAGATTGATATGGTGAGGTGGTAAAGTCATGGTGAGAATATCATTCACCCAAGACACTCAGTCTCTACTATCTAATCACTAAACACTATTTACGATGACAGCACAAGACAGTACCTTCAACCCACACCCATAGCCGTACAATGAACAAACCAGTGATTAAGCTTCCATTACTTTATTAAAGGTTCTTGGTTTGATGATATTGAAGAAATTTAAAAAAATTATATCAGATCTTGTACAACATAAGAAAAATGCAGATCTTGGCGTAGTACAACCAAAATCCCGAGAGGAAGTGATAAATCCCAAAGTAGAGAAATAAGAAACACGAAAAGGAAAGTCTGAAATGAAAAGGAAAAAGAGGTCATAATAGTATACCTAATAAGGAAGTCCTACTGATGAATCATTGTGCCACTGCTGTTTATCAGTGATACGGCAAAGAACACTAGCAGTCTAAATGTTCTTTGAATTTAATGTTGATGTTGATGTTAGAAAATATTTATGTTAGAGCTATATTTCTGCTCATTGAATGAATGAGAGGACTACTACAGGGATCCCATTCTTAGATAATACACTTTGACTTTTCGTGAAATAAATCAATAGTTAACCCAGCAGTCAATCAAATGCAATTCACAGCATTATGCA
This sequence comes from Monoplex corrugatus, assembly GCA_030674185.1. Lineage (NCBI taxonomy): Eukaryota > Metazoa > Mollusca > Gastropoda > Littorinimorpha > Ranellidae > Monoplex > Monoplex corrugatus. Next base: position 33,715,853 of record CM060306.1, on the reverse strand, counting down.
GATTATACAGTGAGAGTGTAGACCTATCTTCCAATTGTTGCAGTAAAATTCTTGCACCGCATTTATATTTGTTGAAGTACTTGCCTTTCTTGCCGTGTGATTGCATCAACTCTGTCCAGCTTGTTTCCCTGTTTACATTCTCAATGAATTAACATCATTTATTATAATCTAATTATGCAATTTTGTAATGAAATACACACGTTTCTGTTCAATTTTTCAGGGTAAGAAAAAATGTCCTTTTATCAGCATACTGTCCACACCGATCAATGCCTTATAATGACAAACACACACACACACACACACACACACACACACACACACACACACACACACACACACACACACACACCCCAACACCAACACACACACACATACAGAAAGCAGCATTAGGCTGCAGTGTGACAGACCTTGATCTCTTGTTATCAAAACTGAAATACTAAGGTACATATTCATCACTTATAAAGCAATCTAAGTCACTTTTGTGATACAGAATCTGTCTCAGATATATTATCTGTTGTCAGCAGAATATCTGATCGTCAATTGTCAATTTTTTGAAAATGTAATCCACTGCATTTCATATCAGTGTAAATCATATCAAATGTGTTCGTGCGTCTTTCTGTTTTACATCATTTCAATTGAGAGATTGACATTTCATAAAAAATATAATCTTCAGACTGTTCTTCAAAAGAAAAGGCTCCCTTATCAGTGATTTGTCTTTCTGCTACATAGGGCACAGTGATAAGGTTTTTTTTGGTGTGATGTTTTTCTGTTACAGTGTTGTTATGTCTGGCTTTACGTTATGAAATGTGAAGATTGCATACATATATCAGTTAAACTTCTGTTGGTGATACATATTGAAGACTGCATAGTAGGTACATGCGTGTATAGCGTGTTAGAAATGCTAAGGTTGTTTGTCAGTCATACTTTCTAAGGGTGTTACTAAGAATGAGGGACAGACTTTCTGGATGTTAGTTGTATTTAACTTGCAACATTAAGGTAGATAACTACCACAAAATGGGAAACTGTGTTTTCTTTAGGTAGTTGAACCCGAGAGAAGTGAAGAGATACTTGGTCACTTAATTGCATGTGAAAAATTTGCAAATTAAATTGAAATGAAAGGAAATAAAATCTTGGAAGACTGGTTGTAAAGCTGTCTTAACATGTCAACATTCAATGAAAATGTGTGCATTTTCTGGTCAGAAATGTGTCTGAAAAGCAGTGATAGTTCTTGTGATAGAACATGGTAGAGAAGGCATTAGTATCGTTACATTTGCAGTAGCTTAGTTTTTTTCCTGTTGCAGCGAAGTACAAAATAGTGAACACCAACAGTTCTCTTATTTAGGTGTCTTCATACAAGAACGCTATCTATCCAATTCTGTTTCATACCGATAATTCAGTAACAAAAAATATCTTCACCAAAATACATAATCTACATTGATGTCATGATAATGTAAATAGCAGTCTGCTGTTTTGGTGGGCATGTATTGTACATATGTGGGAAAGTTGTAGATACAAATTGTACATGTGCTGTTCTGGAAACATTACAACCTTCAGCCTTATATTTATAACTATCCTCTGTTTGTTCATTTTGATGAGGCAGCAACTCTTGTGGTTTTGCATGTAGTAGATGTGTTGTCCCTTTGTTACATACTTCATATAATTTGTTACAACATGTGTGCAAATTATGTTCTGATATGCAAACTAATATGAATTGGTTAATTATTGCAATTTCTGTGTGTTTTGGTAGAGATAACAATGGAATAATCTTTGATTCTTTACCGCTCAAGATATTTATCTCCAACAGCTGGGAACACCACGCTATGAGATGTTTATTTTGTGTGTGGTATGCACGTGTGCCACAAGGTTGGCAACAACACTGTCATTGAAAAGAACGCACAGAGCTAGTTCCCACTGCTGGAGTTCAGTCTAAGTTAGCACTAAACTAACATGCATGTGTTCGAAGTGTAGTTGTCAGAAATCATAGAACAAGATTGCCAAATCATTCTAACGCTCATCCTGTTGCAGTTGAGTAGTTGTCTGTCCGTCTTCCCCACCCCCACCCTTTTCGGCAGGAAGTGTATAAAGACATTGTGTTCTTTAAGTATGGCCATGCCTAGCTAATCTTGAATTCAAACTGTAAAGCCCACGCTCTTTTTCTCATGAAGATCCTTATTTGGGAAAATTGTTACAGATTCTGAACTGTGGTTCAGATGAATTTCAGTATGCTAGACACGAAGCATAAGCATCGAGGGAACACTGTTAGACGTTTTCCACATTCTGGGTCACTCTGATTTTAGAGTTCAACCAGCTTATTTGAAAACCTTGTGCATTTGTGATTTCTTTTGGACTGGTAAACTGATCTAAAAGTGACAGAGTCCACCCACAAACGGCCGAGAAATCCCGGCAGTTATATTGTGTTCACAGGTAGATGTTTTCACACTCCATGGATTGTCTGAAATGATCCGTCCATGACCGTGTGCATGCAGATAGGCGTGTGTGTGTGTGTGTGTGTGTGTGTGTGTGTGTGTGTGGTGTTGTGTGTGTGTGTTGATGGATGGATGTGCTGTCTGAAGTGATGAAAATGTGTTGAGATGTGAACAATATACTAATATGTCTCCAAGTTTGTATATTTAGAACTTTACCTGCTTTACGACAAAACTGTTCGGGCTCCATACATATTTCTTTGTTAATAACAGCAGAATGCCTTGTTAATAAGAACAATTTTGAGAATTCTATTCCTACGTTTTTTCCTGACTACTTTTTTGTATGGTTTGCGACGAGTGTAATGCAGATTAAGTGCTCTAGAAAACACACACACACACACACACACACACACACACACACACACACACACACACACACACACACACACACACACACACACACACACACACGCTTGCTTGCTTGCTTGCTTTTGCATACACATGCTTTAATTTTATATCGTCACAAGTATTCAAGGAAACAACATGCATGATTTGCAAAAAAAAGTTTTCTTCAAAAAAAAGTTGTCTTCAAACGGTCATCAACCGGCGATACATATTGCTGAACATATTGCTGAACGTATACATTTGTGAATGATTGACAAGAAGGGAGAATGAAATAAAAAATAAACGCCTAGGAATGAAAAAAAATGTAGTAACACTAACGTCGTCACCCACTCATGCCACAACTAGCAAAAATAACTGATCTATACCAGTATTTTTCTGTTTACAATTCCCCTAAACTTCATTCACTATAACCAACTTATCAAAGGATTAAGAGAGGAATTATCTCGCAACACCACAGTGACTTAAAGGGGAAAAATGTCTGGTCATGTGGGGCAACTGTAATGATAACCCATATCATACCCTCAACTAATATCGAGAATGAGAGATGATAGAAATGAATACTCAATGCAACAGCTTCACAAAGTAAATAAGCCTTCTTACCTTACCCAGTACACCATCGACGGTCAATGATTATGAATTTTTTTTGTGACATCCAAAAAACACTGTAAAATTGCTGCTGCCAAGAATACATCACACTCATCTCAATTCGTAACAGATAACTTTCTGACTTGTTAGGAAATGTTTAGATCAGTTAACAATATGGCTGATAGCTGGGAAACCATTTTTGGCATCTTCCCATTTTTCAGATTGACAAGACCTTCTAGACATGCCCGTCCAAAGTGTAATCATAGCTTTCATTAGACTGTATCTTCCATCTATATATGGCAGAAATATATTTGATAAAGAATAGTGAAGATCGCTGTGGCTAGTCTGTAAAGGCATGGGCATGTATGCATAAACAGTCTTTGTTCGGCTTGATCTTGAGTAATCTATCCCAATCATTTCTTAAAAAAGTGAAAATGAAACAAAAACATATTCTTAGACA
>CM060306.1:33696980-33706980 GCA_030674185.1 Monoplex corrugatus | reverse complement strand
TTAGTATTACTGTAGAAGAACTGGAGACTCTCACCTGTCGGCGTCACCGGGCTCAGAGTTGGCCGCTGCACATTTTGACATCACCGTCTCCTTCCAGGTCAATCTGTCCTGACTTTTGTGGACAATTTCTCGAATATTTAGACCACTGATGTTGGTTATGTTCTCGATGTATGAGACTGGAGGTCTGCCTTTCTTCCTTTTTTCCACCGTTTTTTTTCTTGAAAAATGGCTGCCATGAGGTTTTGTTCTTGTTGCGTGACATACGGCCAGTGTATTTCCAGTCTTCTCTTGTTGATGTCTGCTAGCAGTTTTCTTGTGGTATCACGTTCTTCCAGGACACTTTCATTAGGTCTTTTATCTCTCCATTTGACACGTAGTAGTCTCCGATAAAACAACATCTAATGGAGAGGAGAAGAAAAAGCTTTGTCCGACACAGAATCAAACCCAGGGTCATACAGTCCGCTGCTTGATCGCCTTCAGTGATTAGGGCTTAAGGTTCTTGTGAGATAAAGCGCTGTAGAAGTAGTTATAGTTTGATAGTTATTGTTATCATTATTTATTCACTATGCCACAATCCGCCAGTCTGGAACTTTCCATATGAAATTGGGCATGTTCAATAAACTGTACTGATTTATGGTCTTTTTAACAGGCCTGCGTCCAGACCAGCATCTAAGTGAAGATGAGGAAGGCAGAAAATAATTTGTCAGATACAGGAACCAAATGTAAACTCATACTTGCCGGCAGGCACTTTTAGCACTAAATCACCACTTCACACACAACCACATACACAACCACATGTACACACATGCACGCACACGCGTGCATGCCAGCAACGCTCACACATACACACACACACACACACACACACACACACATACATACAACACACACACACACATACACACACGCACACACACACACACACACACACACACACACACACACACACAAAACGCACATGGCCGTCTAATATCACTTATAGTGAGAAGACGTTAAATCGAAGAACGAACGAAAAAAATACGCACACACACACATAAGCGCGCACAGGATATATAACTCACTTGTGTTTCAAGTGCTGAGGACTGCCCAGACACTTCAATTGTCCGTTCACCATAATTGCCAGGCGGGAACACAAGACGTCACACTCGTCCATGCTGAAAATATAACGAACACAATTGTTATCTTAATCTACACACATATTAAAAAAGGACGCCAGTCATACCAAGACACAATGATAAATCCATCACATTACTGTCTTGATCTGTTTTTTCGTGTTTACTTATTTCTTTTTCTTTTGTCACAATGGATTTACCATGTGAACTTCAGGTTGCTGTCTATGGGGGCAACGTGTTGCTGCAGCGCAGCCTCACCTTTTCCCATTCTATGTGCGTGTATTTCTGGTTACCAATAAAAGTGGATTTTTCTAGCGAATTTTGTCAGGAACAACTTCTTTGTTAATTCGGGATCTTTAACGTATGCTGTGTATGCTCTACCCGGACTTTGGTTTATCGCCTCATCCCAAAAACCAGCACCTACACCAGTGCTTAAGACCTTTCGGACGAGAGAAAATACATCCCTGTCTCATCTGTGATTCGAACCTGGATTTCTCGTGTTTTAGCGAGTGCTTTAATGACTAGGCCATACACCACCATACACGTCAATTAAACCTGAAGAAAGTTCAAACCTTGACTGGCTATTAGAAATTAAGTACCATCACTTTCAGACAATAAGGCAACATTCTCACACACACCCTCCCCCGGCTGTTTTGACAATATTTAATGAATTTTCTCTTCCCTACTCTTGATCCTCAGTGGTGGTCTGCGTTCTAGTCTTTCAAATGGGACGATAAACCGATTTCCATCGGCCTCATACAATTAGATCGCACGTTAAAGATCTTGCAGCAACAAAAGAATCTGTCCTTGCAAAATGACTGGGACAAATCCACTGTGACAGATAAACAACATACGTACATTTAGGGGGAAGAAGAAAAACATCCAAAACGAAGATTTAGCGTCATGCACTGAGGCATATCCAGCTTACGCTGAATCCAACGACTGAATGGAGGGAGAAAGTTCCAGTCCTGGTTAGGGGCCAGTTCCGAGAGCATGAGTTGGGTATGGTAGGTTTACTAGCTAAACGGAAATTCATGTTTTAAAATTCCTCTTCTAATCTTTACTGACAATCTACTACTTTGCAAGACACTTACAGACCAACCTATGACTTACAAAATGCTATGGATAACTTTTTCCATCACACAATATTCGTGATGTTACAACATGGAATCATATGACACTGTGGAGCACTCTGAAGAATTACTGAAAAATACTGGTAGTGAACTCCATACGTGATCCACGACAAGCGTGTGACGAGTCATGGGACATAACAATGATGACTTGGCATACCAAACAATTTTTAGGAGGTACTCTCCCCTAGTCATACAGGGGAATAGGATATCAATTTTGTGACAAGAAATAATTTTACTTGTTCAGTTTTCTGAAGCAGGTAGGCCTCCATAAAACACACACACACACACACACACACACACACACACACACACACACACACACACACACACAGACACAGACACACACACACACACACACACACACAACACACACACACACACACACACACACACACACATTTCAAAGTACGCAGAAAGCTTATGCTATGAGCCGTTGTAAGGCTTTACAAAGCAGTGTGAAGAAAGATACTATGAACAGAGAGAAGAAGCGAACTCTGTTAGTTAATCTGTGATAAGATCAATGAAGATGTTTACCTGAAAAAATTGAGTCGAAATATGAGAAGTCAGGATAGACATTGAGAAGCTAGGACGGATGAGAGTGTTTATCTGTGAGAAATCACAATCAGTATACAACAATTAGTGTCTCCCTTGAGAAGTCAAGAACATGTGCATGCTTCGATACTGCCGGCTGGATCAATCGTTTACCTGTGGGAGGTGAGGAGCACAGACTGGCCGCGTTGTGTGGCCTTATTGATGCACTTCCAGGCCAGGCGACGAGTGGCAGCGTCCATCCCTGTGGTGGGCTCATCCTGACACACAGCACATACTGCATTATCATGTTCACATTTACTCACTGCCATTTCATCACTGGTTCACAATTTACATTCACTGCCATTTCATCACTGGTTCACAATTACAATCACTGCCATTTCATCACTGGTTCACAATTTACATTCACTGCCATTTCATCACTGGTTCACAAATTACATTCACTGCCATTTCATCACTGGTTCACAATTTACATTCACTGCCATTTCATCACTGGTTCACAAATTACATTCACTGCCATTTCACCACTGGTTCACAAATTACATTCATTGCCATTTCATCACTGGTTCACAATTTACATTCACTGCCATTTCATCACTGGTTCACAATTTACATTCACTGCCATTTCATCACTGGTTCACAATTTTGAAAGAAAGATTCACACATTTAAGCAAGTCTGTCTGCATTCCGGGAAAGCCCTGTCTACTAAAAATAATCTGTGACATCTGAGCCTGTTCAGTACCCGATTTGTTGGCCAAAATTTCGAATGTATGGGAAACAAACCTGAATGAATCTATAGTCATTAACCTTGTAGGCTTTGGTTTAGTTTCATTAACTATTGTTCAAGCTAAACAGCAAAATTTCTCAATAAATGTTAAATTAGTTACATTAATCATAACTAAGCAGCAAAATCTCTCAGGAATGTTGAATAAGTTTAATAATTCATCGTTCAAACTAAGCAGCAACATCTCCAAATAAATGTTCACATAATTCAGGCACAAGGGTCCGACTTGTTTCTCGTGCCCTTCCGAAGGACTCGACATTCAGTAATATTTAAAACTGACTTTTTTAATTTTTTCAAATAGAAAAATGGAATCCTACCCCTACTCTTCACACCCCCCAGCCCTACCTACCAGCAGCAGAAGTGGAGGATGACCCAACATAGCCAAAGCCAGACACAGTTTACGTCGGTTGCCTCCGCTGTAGGTTCGCACGGCTTTGTCTGCCACGTTTTCCAGGTGGAGCTGTTTCAGCTGTTCTGACACGGCGACTGATGCCTGCTGGGAGTCAAAACCACGCAGCCGGGCATGGAAGTGCAGCATCTCTCGGCCGGACAGGTAGAGGTCAAGGGCATCAGACTGGGGGCAGTAACCCATCTCGTCACCCAGGTGGGACCTTAGTTGGCACAGGCTGCAAGGAAAAAAGTAATGATACTACTACTACTACTATTACTACTACTACTACTACCACTACCACTACTACTACTATAATAGTAATGGAAATAAAAACAATGATAACAATAGTATTATTATTGATAATATTAATGAACACGAAACGAACATGAATCAAAACCTAAAAAGTAAGTACTTTAACACACCTTGTGGGACTTAATTCCATGTACGTGTCTCCAGTTCCCCAAACACTGATTATGTAATGGTGATGATACGTACAGAAAGGAACAAGAGGAAACAAACGGACTAGTCTAAGATATCCATATCGATAACCTCTACCGTCAGTCCAGTGGGTGAGCAGATACTGTACATTCGTCTTCAGCACATGCTGTGGGTCTTCATGTGAGGTACTAAACCAATACTGGAAGTAATTTAATGTTCTTCTGCACGAACTACATGGGAAACAGTCCTGCAGCACTGGGTTCCGCTTCCACTAATTCTCCTTCTGTTGATTATGTCCTGCATGAACTTCTGCTGCCAGCACGCTCTGTTGCGGACGATGTCTTCTCAGTTGGTGGTGCTGGTGCCGCAGCTGACGAAGTTGGTCTTCTGGGAATCCTTGTATTGCTTTAGTGGTCTTCATTGGTCACAATGTCCTTGATTCTGCTCTCTGTACAGGAGCATCTTGAGGATATGATTGTCTTCCATACAGCAATGTGTCATGTCTAACAAAGCCGGCTCTTGATGAGTAAATACTCAATGTTTGGCAAAGACACATTTCCTCAGAATTTGTAAGTTGGATACTTGTTCTTACGATACGATCAAGCAGATCTTTACAGGCATCTTTGGTGCAACTGCTCAAGCTGTTGAATGTGCTGTCGATAGATAATCACGATCTCCAAGTAATATACAGGACGCTCAGACTACTACTTTGTACAGAGTAATTCTGGGGAGAGCCTGATGCCATGACCTTGCCACAACCTACTGGTCTGCCTTCAAAACGTACAGCCGGCCTTGGAGATGCACAGCATTAAATCAGGAGACTCAAAACTGTTCACTGTACTGCCCAAGTAGCAGAATTTGTCTATAATCTTGACTTCTGGTGACACTGAGGTGGTGAAGTACTAGAAGTCTGACAAGGTGTTGGCTGAAACATAGCCTCTGTGCCCTGAGATATTTATACTAATAACCAACCAAGAAAACATCCAAAAGCAGACCAAGTTATACGAACAAGCTAATAAATGTATGAATGAACAAGTGAAAAAATGCATTAAGTAAGAAATGAATCAAGCCATTAATTAAACAATAAAGGGTAACAACGTAGGAGCATGAACAATTCTTTACCGTTTGTTCTGTATCACAGCATCACCATCCGACGGAGTTGAGGCCCCTGTTAGTATCTGAAACGTGGTTGTCTTTCCCGCGCCGTTTACTCCAAGTAGCCCAAAGCACTGTCAGACACACAAACCTTTCCTTGTTTTATAAAATACAGTTTAATACAAATCAACAGAAATACATTTCAAACCTACACCAAACGCTGTGGCACATCAACTCTTTGGTCTACACGGCTGAAATACTGTCTAACACTAAGCATACATCTAAGTAACGTATGTCCGTAAGTAATGTAGCATATGTCCTTATCGACGGGATATGAAAATAATACTAAAAATAACATCATTAATGCTTTGAGTCCCGCACCCTATACACCAACTGCAAAAACTCAACTCTCTGAATCCCTCACCCTATCCACCAGCTTTCTGAAGGAAGCTGGTGAATAGTGTCAAGGAATCAAAGGGTTAAGTTTTTTGCTTTGCTAGCATGGTTGATAATGCAGGATGCTAGTGGATAGAGTGAGGGTTGGTCAAAGGGTTACATTACAAATTAACCAGCAAACAAACACAGCTAATGGAGAAGAGGCGTGGTGGTTAAACATCAGCCTAGAATGCCAGGAATCAGGGTTCAAATAAAAGACTGGACAGCGACATGATTTTTTCCGGGGAAAGCAACCCCCATTTTATAAAGAAAATTCCACTGTGACAAAAGAATACACGCAATTTAATTCAATTCGATCCAGTCTAATCTAATGTATTTTCTCGTACACAGAACAGAAACAAATACACTAAAAGTACAAGTGGCATATTATGAAATTATATTTGTTAACAGTGACACTGACATTGTAACCTTAATTTAATGACAGCAATACAGACCTCTCCTTTGCCCACACCAAAGCTGATGTGGTTGACGGCACAAAATTTATTTGACCCACGTCTGTAGACCTGCACACACACACACACACAACACACACACACACACACACACACACAACACACACACACACACACAACACACACACACACACACACACACACACACACACACACACACACACAACATACACACACACATACACCACTGATCTTCACTATCTGACATTGTTCCAACGGAAACATTCCTAAACAGTACATAATGCTGTCTAACGCTCGTTAAATTATGAAAATATGACAAAATCTCAAGTTAATGTACAATCTAAGGATACAAATGTTTCCAATGAGATCTAAAAATGACAACAACAAAACTTATATCGTGCAAAATTTGATACAATTTTCACAATGTTATGACGATTGATAAAGTTGATGAATGCAACCCTAATGACATTGAAATTTGAAATCTATTATGGCTTTAAAGTGTGAGACAGGGATCTTCATGCTTCCTACCATGTTAATCAATATCACAAGCCATCGATATGGCTTTGAAAATACAGCAAGAAAACACACACACACACACACACACACACACACACACACACACACACACACACACACGCACACACACGCACACGCACACACACACACACACACACACACACACCACACACACACCACTCACTACACACACAACACACACACACACACACACACACACACACACACACACATATATACACACACACACACACACACACACAATTACAGACGATCTGTATTGTCTCCCCTGTCTCATCCTGTCCTATCAGAGATTTTACACATGTTAATTGGTCTATAACCCGATCACTTCCTCACTCCAAAGACCAATTTTCTGTTCTTTCAATCCCTCACCCTATCTACTAGCTTCCTGCCCTTTCACTCCCTCACCCTATCTACCAGCTTTGTCCTTTCACTCCCTCACCCTATCTACCAGCTTCCTGCTCTTTCACTCCCTCACCCTATCTACCAGATTCCTGCTCTTTCACTCCTCACCCTATCTACCAGCTTCCTGCTCTTTCACTCCTCACCCTATCTACTAGCTTCCTGCTCTTTCACTCCCCCACCCTATCTACCAGCGTCTTTCCCTTTCACTCCTTCACCCTATCTACCAGCTTTGTCCTTTCACTCCCTCAGCCTATCTACCAGCTTCATGCTCTTTCACTCCCTCACACTATCTACCAGCTTCCTGCTCTTTCACTCCCTCATCCTATCTACCAGCGTCTTTCCCTTTCACTCCCTCATCCTATCTACCAGCTTTGTCCTTTCACTCCCTCACCCTGCCAGCTTTGTCCTTTCACTCCCTCACCCTATCTACCAGCGTCTTTCCCTTTCACTCCCTCACCCTATCTACCAGCTTCCTGTTCTTTCACTCCCTCACCCTATCTACCAGCTTTGTCCTTTCACTCCCTCACCCTATCTACCAACGTCTTTCCCTTTCACTCCCTCACCCTATCTACCAGCTTTGTCCCTTCACTCCTCACCCTATCTACCAGCTTCCTGTTCTTTCACTCCCTCACTCTATCTACCAGCTTCCTGCTCTTTCACTCCCTCACCCTATCTACTAGCTTTGTCCTTTCACTCCCTCACCCTATCTACCAGCTTTGTCCTTTCACTCCATCACCCTATCTACCAGCGTCTTTCCCTTTTACTCCCTCACCCTATCTACCAGCTTTGTCCTTTCACTCCATCACCCTATCTACCAGCGTCTTTCCCTTTCACTCCCTCACCCTATCTACCAGCTTCCTGCTCTTTCACTCCTCACCCTATCTACCAGCTTCCTGCTCTTTCACTCCTCATCCTATCTACTATATGTGTACAGCTGAGGAAGGGATAGGGGAGAAATTGAGTGGGAAAGAGACTGAAATACTTTAAGAAACTTTTTCAAATCTTTGTTTGTATGTAAATTGTGATGTATGATATGCGAATAGTTCATAATTTGTGAGGAATTTTGATTGTCAAGGTATTAATGCTGTAATACTGAAGTTGTAATGTTTTTCCTGTATATGGATTAGAATTTTTCTGTTTTTATCTTCATTCAAAATATTGATTATAATTTTATGTACAACTATTGCATGCATAAACACACACACACGCATGCAAACATAGCACAAGCACACACACACACACACACACTCTCTCTCTCTCTCTCTCTCTCTCTCTCTCTCTCCACACACACACACACACACATACATTCTTACAAACACACGCGCACAGCAACGCACACGCACGCACACACACATGTACACACACACGTACGCAAGCACACACACGCAGCAATATATAAACACAGTATGCCTCTTTATTCATATGAAAAATCTGTTAATCTTTCTTCATTACATAAGTCAGTGTTTAAATTTTAATATTCTGTGGTTTCTTATGTGTCTTCTTACTTGTATAGCTTTAATGTTTGTTGTTATCTTATTGTGTATGTAATTGTGAACATTTTTTATCATCTTTTGCCTTTCTTGCGAAATGTAAAGCGCTGGTGAGCATGTTTTTATATGAAATATGCGCTATACAAATAAACATTATTATTATTATTATTATTATTATTATTATTACTAGCTTCCTGCTCTTTCACTCCCCCACCCTATCTACCAGCGTCTTTCCCTTTCACTCCCTCACCCTATCTACCAGCTTTGTCCTTTCACTCCATCACCCTATCTACCAGCGTCTTTCCCTTTCACTCCCTCACCCTATCTACCAGCTTTGTCCTTTCACTCCCTCACCCTATCTACCAGCTTTGTCCTTTTACTCCCTCACCCTATCTACCAGCTTTGTTCTTTCACTCCATCACCCTATCTACCAGCTTTGTTCTTTCACTCCCTCACCCTATCTACCAGCTTTGTCCTTTCACTCCCTCACCCTATCTACCAGCTTTGTCCTTTCACTCCCTCACCCTATCTACCAGCTTCCTGCTCTTTCACTCCTTCACCCTATCTACCAGCTTCCTGCTCTTTCACTCCCTCACCCTATCTACCAGCTTCCTGCTCTTTCACTCCCTCACCCTATCTACCAGCTTCCTGTTCTTTCACTCCCTCAACCTATCTACCAGCTTCTTGCTCTTTCACTCCATCACCCTATCTACCAGCTTCCTGCTCTTTCACTCCCTCACCCTATCTGCCAGCTTCTTGCTCTTTCGCTCCCTCACCTTATCTATCAGCTTCCTGCTTTTTCACTCCCTCATCCTATCTACCAGCTTACTGCCCTTTCAGTCCCTCACCCTATCCACCAGCTTTTCCCTTTCACTCCCTCATCCTATCTACCAGCTTACTGCCCTTTCACTTTCTCACCCTAACCCTAACGGTTCAAATGGACGCTACTTTTTCAGACCTTGCACAAATTCTTGATGGTAAGGGCGTCAGCGGTCTCAGCTGAGCGCACTCTCTCTTCTTCATCTATCACATCCTGGTCGTCTTTGGCTGCGCTGAAGTACATGCCGTTTGTCATGCTGAAACGTACAACACCACAAGTTATCAAGTGCCTGAAAGGCCAGATATTACACACACACACACACACACCACACACACACACACACACACCACGCACGCACGCACGCACGCACGCACACG
>CM060306.1:33664480-33691980 GCA_030674185.1 Monoplex corrugatus | reverse complement strand
GGAACAGTCAGCACAAACAAACATACAGGTAATGTAAGTGTGGAACATGGCGCCAGCATGGAACAATCAGCACAAACAAACATACAAGTAATTTAAGTGTGGAACATGGCGCCAGCATGGAACAGTCAGCACAAACAAACATACAGGTAATGTAAGTGTGGAACATGGCGCCAGCATGGAACAGTCAGCACAAACAAACATACAATTAATGTAAGTGTGGAACATGGCGCCAGCATGGAACAGTCAGCACAAACAAACATACAGGTAATGTAAGTGTGGAACATGGCGCCAGCATGGAACAATCAGCACAAACAAACATACAAGTAATTTAAGTGTGGAACATGGCGCCAGCATGGAATAGTCAGCACAAACAAACATACAGGTAATGGAAGTGTGGAACATGGCGCCAGCATGGAACAATCAGCACAAACATACAGGTAATTTAAGTGTGGAACATGGCGCCAGCATGGAACAATCAGCACAAACAAACATACAGGTAATTTAAGTGTAGAACATGGCGCCAGCATGGAACAGTCAGCAATAATAATAATAATTACAATATTTATATAGCGCAAAATCTTGATAAAATCAAATCTAAGCGCTGAAGCAGACACACACGCAAGCACGCACGCACGCACGCACGCACACACACGCACGCACGCACACACCACACACACACACACACACACACACACACACACACGCATGGCTATAAATGGGGAGAAAGAATAAAAGCAATAAAAGCAAGAATAAAAGCAATGGAAAAATATAAAGAGCATAGCATATACAATTATATATTATAACCATGTGATTCCCTCCGAGCGGAGACAGGCTGCAGAGGGGGGGGGGGGGGGGTTGAGTGAAGTTAGGATTTTATGCGGAGGAGAAAAGGTGAGTTTTGAGAGCGGACTTGAAGGAGACAAAAATAGGTTGCTGACGGACTGAGAGAGGAAGTTTGTTCCAGGAGAGTGGACCAGAAACAGAGAAGGCTCGTGGACCATAGGTATTGAGCTTAGTGCGTGGAAAGCGAAAAGTCAGAGGATCGGAGGCAGAGCGGAGGGTACGTGAGGGAACATAGATCTCAAGTAGGCTTGACAGGTAATCGGGGGCTGCGTTATTGAGGCTTTTGTAGCACATGGTGTCTAGTTTGTACTGTATGCGCTTTGATACAGGGAGCCAGTGAAGTTGTGCCAGGAGAGGAGATATGTGGTCAGCTTTTTTCTTTTTGAGTACAAGGCGTACAGCATTGTTTTGAATGCGCTGTAGGATGTGAATGGTGGAGGCAGGAAGACCAGACAGGAGTGAATTGCAATAGTCAATGCGAGACATTATGAAGGAGAGAACGAGTTTTGCAGTTGTTTCGACAGAGAGATGCTTCCTGATCAGGCTTATACGATGGAGATGATAGTAGCAGGATCTGGCAGTTTGAGAAACAAAGTTGTTCATGGAGAGGGTAGAGTCAATGCAGACACCAAGGTTTTTAGCTGAATCAGAAATTGGGACTGATGTGTTACATAATGGGAGAGAAAGAGGAGGCAGCTGAGAAAGTTTCTGACGGGTGCCAATGAGGATAGCTTCTGTTTTGTCGTCATTAAGCTGAAGTCTATTGTGTGTCATCCAGTTCTTAATGTCCGAGTAACACTCAGTGGTGCGAGTCAACAGGCGCTGTATATTATCAGGTGAGTCACTGTCTTGAAGTTGGGTGTCATCAGCATAGAAATGGTGTTTTATAGAGTGGGAGTTGATGATGGTGGACAGGGGGGAGGTGTAAAGAGTGAAAAGAACAGGGCCAAGGACAGATCCTTGTGGAACACCACAGGTCAGGTATGCAAGTTGAGAGTAAGTGCCATTGATGAGAACGGTTTGTTTTCTGTTTGATAGGTATGAAGTGAACCAAGACAGAGCAATGTCAGAGATGCCAAAAGTATGATGAAGTCTAGAAAGGAAACTACCATGATCAATGGTATCAAAGGCTGCAGACAGATCAAGGAGTGTGAGGAGAGAGACTTTGCCAGTATTAGTTGCAAGGAGGAGATTGTTGAGAATGTGCAGTAGGGCAGTTTCAGTGCTATGGCACTGGCGGTAGGCTGACTGGAAAGGATTGAGGAGATTGTTGGCAGACAGGTGAGAGTTCAGCTGGTTGAGGACGACTTTTTCAAGGAGTTTTGACAAGAAAGAGAGATTAGAGATAGGCCGGTAATTTTTCAGTTCATTTGGGTCTAAATTGTGTTTCTTGAGGAGAGGGTGAACAATAGCAGACTTGAAAGAATCTGGGACAGTTCCAGTTTGAAGAGAAGTGTTGATGATGTCAGTGATGAATGGGAGGAGAGTAGGGAGACAGTCAGCGTAGAGAGAACCTGGAAGAGGATCCAGTTCGCAGGTTTTGAACGACATGGATCTGATTGTGTTGAAAATTTCTTCTTGTGAGACTGGGGTAAAAGTAGTAAGAGGTGTGCCAGAGAAGGAAGGGTCAGGTGGGCATGGTTGACAGGGTGTCCTGTCAAGCCTGTCACGAAGAGTTTGCATTTTGGTGGTGAAATAGTTGGAGAATACAGATGGGAGTTCTTCATTTGTATGTTTTGTTGGGAGAGGTAAATCTTTTCGTGTGCCAAGGAGATGATTCATGGTTGTAAAGAAACATACAAGTAATGTAAGTGTGGAACATGGCGCCAGCATGGAACAGTCAGCACAAACAAACGTACAGGTAATTTAAGTGTGGAACATGGCGCCATCATGGAACAGTCAGCACAAACAAACATACAGGGAATATAAGTGTGGAACAAGGCGCCAGCATGGAACAGTCAGCACAAACAAACATACAGGGAATATAAGTGTGGAACATGGCGCCAGCATGGAACAATCAGCACAAACAAACGTACAGGTAATGTAAGTGTGGAACATGACGCCAGCATGGAACTGTCAGCACAAACAAACATACAAGTAATTTAAGTGTGGAACATGGCGCCAGCATGGAACAATCAGCACAAACAAACATACAGGTAATTTAAGTGTGGAACATGGCGCCAGCATGGAACAGTCAGCACAAACAAACATACAGGTAATTTAAGTGTAGAACATGGCGCCAGCATGGAACAGTCAGCACAAATAAACATACAAGTAATGTAAGTGTGGAACATGGCGCCAGCATGGAACAATCAGCACAAACAAACATACAGGTAATTTAAGTGTGGAACATGGCGCCAGCATGAAACAGTCAGCACAAACAAACATACAGGTAATTTAAGTGTAGAACATGGCGCCAGCATGGAACAGTCAGCACAAATAAACATACAAGTAATGTAAGTGTGGAACATGGCGCCAGCATGGAACAGTCAGCACAAACAAACATACAAGTAATGTAAGTGTGGAACATGGCGCCAGCATGGAACAGTCGGCACAAACAAACGTACAGGTAATGTAAGTGTGGAACATGGTGCCAGCATGGAACAGTCAGCACAAACAAACATACAGGTAATTTAAGTGTGGAACATGGTGCCAGCATGGAACAGTCAGCACAAACAAACATACAGGTAATGTAAGTGTGGAACATGGCGCCAGCATGGAACAGTCAGCGCAAACAAACATACAAGTAATGTAAGTGTGGAACATGGCGCCAGCATGGAACAGTCAGCACAAACAAACATACAAGTAATGTAAGTGTGGAACATGGCGCCAGCATGGAACAGTCGGCACAAACAAACATACAGGTAATGTAAGTGTGGAACATGGCGCCAGCATGGAACAGTCAGCACAAACAAACATACAGGTAATTTAAGTGTAGAACATGGCGCCATCATGGAACAGTCAGCACAAACATACAATTAATGTAAGTGTGGAACATGGTGCCAACATGGAACAGTCGGCACAAACAAACATACAGGGAATACCAAAGGAAATAAGAGGGAAGCAGGGAGAATTTTAAAGATCAACTAAATAACATAACTCTTGAGAGTCACGGAGTTATCTCCCATGTATAATTTCTAAAACCCAACACAGTTTGCGCTACCCATTCAGCTAGCATCGACGCAGCCACAAAGCATAAAGTGGTAAGCTCAGAACATTCCTCAGAAGGAATGTTCTGAGCTTACCACTTTATGCTTTGTGGCTGCGTCTATGCTGAGGAATGTTCTGAGCTTACCACTTTATGCTTTGTGGCTGCGTCGATGCTAGCTATACAGGGAATGTTAGTGTGGAACGTGGAGCCAGCATGGAACAGTCAGCACAAACAAAATAAACATGGAAAACCTTTCTTTAGGATCATCGGACTTCGGTAGTTTCCTTTGTGCTCAACTCCCCCACTTCCCATGTTTTCTGCGCTACTTTAACCCTTTGACTCCCGCATTCTGTCTGCCAGCACTGTCAACCATGCAAACAATGCAAAAACTTAAACCGTTCGACTCCCTCGCCCTATCACCAGCTTGCTGCAGGAGGCTGGTGGATAGGGTGAGGGAGTCAAAGGGTGAATTTTTGCAGTTGGTGAATAAGGTGCGGGAGTCAAAAGGTTAATGGCCACGCTCTTCTGAACCTTTTTGACAATGCTCTGATAATGGTGACGATCAAATGTTTGTGGTTGGCAATGTGGCTGGGGACGAGGAGGGTGGAAGAGATGCTTGAGGCAACAAGAGATAGAGACAGATGGAAGTCCATAATCGCCAACGCCATGCAGCAAGGCACCTGATGATGATGATGATGATGAAGATGAATGTGGTCAGCGTGATCCATAGCCGTGCAGGATGTTTTAGTTTGAATAACAAGATCAGATAACTTATATCTTCGTGCTGTGATGTATACACAAAACATTAAACTCCAGAACACTTTATTACTTGAGGATAGTAGCACTCGGTCCTACTGGATCTGTCTTACAGGAAGTCCGTGATACTCTACACATGTAATATAAGCACACAATTATGTCATGGAAGCAGAATGAGCACCAACCTCTGTGGTCTTGAGAAGTTTGAAGACAAAGATGGTGACGGAGGTGAGCAGACCAATCAGCATGTTGAAACAGAACAGAGTCAGATAGGCAGACGATCCAGTCTTGAACAGTCGCAGTGTGCAGTACATCAGAGGGATGGCTGCCCATCTGAAACCCAGAAACAGGAATATGTTAGCAGATAAAAAGATAGCCATAATTGTACATCTAATGAAGACCTTGGGAGAAGGATGAAAGCTTGTAATCAACAAAAACAGTAGGCCTTGCTTCTGACACAGACTATTTTTAAATGGCAAGTATCTTTTTCTGTGATGACCCGTACAGATTTAGAATTTTAAGTGAAAAAAGCCATCTGCCTCAGTCTATGCTTATTAATCCATATTTCTTAGTCTTCTTAATTTTTGTGTTTCTTTCATAGATCTGTTCGTCTTCAGTACTTCAAACAAAGCTCATTACTGAAGACATACTGCAAACATAGTTGTTCCTTTACTCTTTTTTCCCAAAGGCAAGTCAAATTTGAAAAACAAACCAAGATCAAGCAAACAACACAGAACAAAAAATCACCACCATCATCCCCAATAAAACTTGAGGAAAGTTAACATGGAATAATAAAAAAAGCAAACAAACTGCACACATCAAACAAAAACCAGTTAAAATCTTTCCCCAAAAAGTCTACACCGAGATGAAAGTTTCATGCTATTCTTGGAAGGTTAAACCATTCACTGCTACACAACTTACCCAAAGAGGAAGACCAGGAGAGCAAAGGCACCCAGATTGTCACGATCGTAAAATCCATCCGACTTGAAGATGGCAACAATGCTGACCATGACGGCCAAAGCACAGCAGTAGATGAACTGAAAGCAACAACGTGGTAATTGTCACTGTGTCTGACAGAAGACACTAATAAAGTGAAAAAAAAACCGACAACAAAGGTTTAGATTTCTTGTGAGTTGGTGAACGAAGTAACAGGCGCCTCAACTTTTATCGGAACCAGTACTATAGGGCGATGCCCATCTCCCCTCCCTCACCGCTTTATTTTCCCTGACTCTGAAGAAAGTCGGGTACCCATTCACAGATGGAAAGCCAGAGGCTGCAAGTACATTATAAAGTTCCCGGGAGTACGAAGCCACAAAAGATTAAAGTTATCCTACAAGCATTGAGGTAGTAAAGATATTACCCAACCTGAGATCTATTTTCTGAAAGTGGATCCTACCTTTCCCATCCCCTAAAATATCCAAGAAACCGAATTCATCCACCCTTTTATTGCTGGGTGGATTGCACCAATTAATAAGTGCTGAGGTCACCTCAAATATGCAGAGTTTTTCTAGAAATAACACTCTTCATGTCATCATAGTTTTCAAAGACATTTGCATGCAACACAACAGGAGATAAGCTGGTTATCGATAGAAATTTGTAAACTTTCTGATTGCAGAAATCAATGATGGTCAATGAAATGCATGACACAATATAATTTGTGATGATCAATTCAGTCCATTCTATTAGGACACAAAATGCATGTCAGTTTCATGCTTTATGTTTTTTAATTTTATTTCATTTTTATTTTATTTTATTTTATTTTATTTTTATGTTACGATTTTTGTCGAGCTGCCCCATCTACACTATTTACACCTACGTCACAGTGACTGTCTCATTCTTTGTACATGTTGAAAAGCACACTTTGGGAATATGCATATAAAAAACTTTATGTCATAACTTTTCTACCCCCTCACCCCCGCTCTCTTCCCATCTCCTATGCATCCATCAACTGACCATGTCCCAGAGGAAGGAGGTAGACCAGTAGAGTAGTGTGCCCACACCGCTCAGTGACTGCAGGTGACGCTCCTGGCACAGTTTCTCGTCAGTCAGATACACCATTAAGGCACTGCAGATGAAGCTCAGGGACAGAAGTACCACCATGGCGATGCCGACATCTGTGGCCCCTGCCTCGCTGAAAGGGGAAAGGTTTTGGAGTGAATGAACTGTCATACAGATTATCTCCAGTTGCTGAATGGAAAATGGCATGTACAGACTGAGTGTTTGGAGATCTTCAAATCATTATGGCCATAGATAGTTTCAGGAATTCAAGAAGATAAGTAACGCTGTGTTACAATATTGACAACGCCAATGACAGGTTTTCATGCACGGTAGACCACAACAGAACAGAATAAAACAGAACAGAATAGAGGGGCAGAGAACAGAATAAATTAAAACCAAACAGAACAGAACAAAACAAAGGAATGCTGAAGAGTAGAGAACAGAAGAGAAGAGGAGAAGAGAAGAGAAAAGAAGAGGAGAGAAGAGAAGAGAAAAGAAGAAAAGAGAAAAGAAGGGAAGAGAAGAGAAAAGAAAGAAAAGAAGAGAAAGAAGTGAAAAGAAGAGAGGAGAAAAGAAGAGAAGAGAAGAGAAGAGAAAAGAAGAGAAGAGAGAAGAGAAAAAGAAGAGAAAAGAAGAGAGAGAAGTGAAAAGAAGAGAGGAGAAGTGAAAAGAAGAGAAGTGAAAAGAAGAGAAGTGAAAGAAGAGAAGAGAAAGACAAGAGAAGACAAGAGAAGTGAAAGAGAACAAAAAATAAAAGAGCGAAAAGAAAGAAGGAAGTGGAGTAAAAACAGAAACAGAACAGAATACAACACAAAAAATACAAAACAAACAACAAAGAAGAAGAACAGAGAAGAACAGAAAGAAGAGAAGAGAAAAAAAACAAGAAGAGAAGAGAAGAGAAGAGAAGAGAAGAGAAGAGATCGGAATGGAACAGAACAAAAAATAAAAGAGCGGAACAGAAAAGAATGGACTAAAACAGAACAGAACACAACACAACACAATAGAATACAACACAACACAACACAAGAGAAGAGAAGAGAAGAGGAGAGAAAAGAAGAGAGATATTACAACAGAACAGAATTAACCAGAATATGGTAATAGCCGCCAACACAGGTCCAGACCCAGCCATGAACAGACACCTGCGATATATATGCACTCTTTCACTTGACACGGACGTTTTTTCAACAGAAATCATGACACAGTCATCAGCGGACACATTGAGGGTACAGCCATTTTTGCCACAGTTTTGTAGTAGTTCCTATCATGTGTGGATAACTGACGGTCGTTTGTAGTCTCATCAGTCGAAGTTTCAGTACGCTGCTAGTTGTTTTTCCACCCCTATTTTAGCTTTGAAGTTCGTTGAAGTAACCGGACATGTAAACAAAGTTCGTGTTTTGAGTTCCACGAGTTACCTTCCGCTTTTGGCCTGATCAAAATCCCATGCGTTTGCCGAGACACGTTTCACTGCTGATTAGACCAGCACAGACTGGACTTACATCTTAAGGCAGAGAGCTTATCGAAGAATATACATATCGCTGTTTTGGGATGCTTCTCCAACTTAACTATCCCTTCGGATGCTTCTCCAAATAAAAACTATCCCTTATAATGTTAAAATTACTGAAACACGTATGTCTCTTATTTTTGTTCATACGACTGCATCATAATAAGATAGATATGCTGTGGCGAGAATAGCCTACATGTACATCTGTGTACTTGTATTCTTTTTATATGTACTTTCACAACAAATTTTATAATGATACACATGTGATAATTCCCCCAAGAAAATTCTGAAAGAAATAAACTGCCAAATTTCAATATGATTATGCTGAGTTGATCATGTGTGGGATCGAGGTAGTTTTCAAGCAAGGGTCGGCCCTGTCACGAGTGGATAGCTGTTGTGTAGGGACACTTTCCGCATGTCCCAAAGATACCCACATACTCTAGGTTTTACTGAACAGTGCTTCAAAACTACAACAAATACCCGAAAGCAAAGTGAATGTTTTTCTTCCCGAACGTCTTAGAATTGCACTAATTCTTTTCTACATCACCCACAACAAGAAAACTGAGAATTGTATTAATTCTTTTGTGTATCACCCACAACCAGAAACTCTCAATGAAAGTAATTTCATTTAGATTTACACTGTCATTGCTTTTAACCTATGCTGTCTCCTTCCCTCCCTCAAATGTGATGTACACAGTCAAACTACGACAGCGGAAGGGCATCCGAGAGTCATGACCTAGGTGTGGCCCCGCCCCTAAGTGTGTAAAGAGTTTAAGGTCGAAACACTTGCTGAAGGAGGTTCGTCCTCTGAGGACCTCCTGCTGTCCAACTGTCCCTGGAGTTTCTTACTACTTGTACCTGCACCCAGTTTCACAAAGACTTGACGAAAATAAGGAAGGTGTAAACACTTACATGCTTTTTTCAGACAACTGTTCACTGTTCAGCATCAGGGGATGGTTGTACAAGGTGATACCTGAAACACAAACACATCAACATATTTCACAGTGCGTGCGGGCTGGCTGGCTCCATCAACAGAGGCGTGGACACGAGATATGATGTCTGCAAGACGATAACTGGCCTGTTCGTTACCCACCTTAATCCTTTGACTCCCGCATCCTGCCTACCCACTGCAAAAACTTAACCCTTTGTCTCCCTCGCCCTATCCACCAGCTTCCTTCAAGAAGCTGGTGGATAGGGTGAGAGAGTCAAAGGGTTAAGTTTTTGATTTGCTAGCATGGTTGACAGTGCAGGATGCTGTTAGACAGGGTACGGGAGTCAAAGGGTTAAAACTCCAATCATTCTGGTGGTGTCAGCTTGGTGTTTCATAATAATAATAATAATTACAATATTTATATAGCGCAAAATCTTGATAAAATCAAATCTAAGCGCTGAAGCAGACACACACGCAAGCACGCACGCACGCACGCACGCACACACACGCACGCACACACACACACACACACACACACACACACACACACACACACACACACACACACAACACACACACACACGCATGGCTATAAATGGGGAGAAAGAATAAAAGCAATAAAAGCAAGAATAAAACCAATGGAAAATTATAGAGAGCATAGCATATACAATTATATATTATAACCATGTGATTCCCTCCGAGCGGAGACAGGCTGCAGAGTGGGGAGGGGGGGGGGGTTGAGAGAGGTTAGGATTTTATGCGGAGGAGAAAAGGTGAGTTTTGAGAGCGGACTTGAAGGAGACAAAAGTAGGTTGCTGACGGACTGAGAGAGGAAGTTTGTTCCAGGAGAGTGGACCAGAAACAGAGAAGGCTCGTGGACCATAGGTATTGAGCTTAGTGCGTGGAAAGCGAAAAGTCAGAGGATCGGAGGCAGAGCGGAGGGTACGTGAGGGAAGATAGATCTCAAGTAGGCTTGACAGGTAATCGGGGGCTGCGTTATTGAGGCTTTTGTAGCACATGGTGTCTAGTTTGTACTGTATGCGCTTTGATACAGGGAGCCAGTGAAGTTGTGCCAGGAGAGGAGATATGTGGTCAGCTTTTTTCTTTTTGAGTACAAGGCGTACAGCATTGTTTTGAATGCGCTGTAGGATGTGAATGGTGGAGGCAGGAAGACCAGACAGGAGTGAATTGCAATAGTCAATGCGAGACATTATGAAGGAGAGAACGAGTTTTGCAGTTGTTTCGACAGAGAGATACTTCCTGATCAGCCTTATACGATGGAGATGATAGTAGCAGGATCTGGCAGTTTGAGAAACAAAGTTGTTCATGGAGAGGGTAGAGTCAATGCAGACACCAAGGTTTTTAGCTGAATCAGAAATTGGGACTGATGTGTTACATAATGGGAGAGAAAGAGGAGGCAGCTGAGAAAGTTTCTGACGGGTGCCAATGAGGATAGCTTCTGTTTTGTCGTCATTAAGCTGAAGTCTATTGTGTGTCATCCAGTTCTTAATGTCCGAGTAACACTCAGTGGTGCGAGTCAACAGGCGCTGTATATTATCAGGTGAGTCACTGTCTTGAAGTTGGGTGTCATCAGCATAGAAGTGGTGTTTTATAGAATGGGAGTTGATGATGGTGGACAGGGGGGAGGTGTAAAGAGTGAAAAGAACAGGGCCAAGGACAGATCCTTGTGGAACACCACAGGTCAGGTATGCAGGTTGAGAGTAAGTGCCATTGATGAGAACGGTTTGTTTTCTGTTGGATAGGTATGAAGTGAACCAAGACAGAGCAATGTCAGAGATGCCAAAAGTATGATGAAGTCTAGAAAGGAGAATACCATGATCAATGGTATCAAAGGCTGCAGACAGATCAAGGAGTGTGAGGAGAGAGACTTTGCCAGTATCAGTTGCAAGGAGGAGATTGTTGAGAATGTGTAGTAGGGCAGTTTCAGTGCTATGGCACTGGCGGTAGGCTGACTGGAAAGGATCTCATCCTCTTCCTCGTGTCTTTCAAGAGCTTGGCAACACACGGGGTTTTGCACAAGCTCAAGAAATCTGTTGTATAATAACTGGCAGATCTGACTGGAGTGTATATCGATTTGGCCGAATCAGAAACTATGCAGTGCCTCGAATCAGTCAAAAATCAACGAAATTATACATGTTCTCAATATTCATTATTATTTTTAACTACTGTCACTTCAACACCAGCCCGCAACACTACAAACTGGCCTGTTTGCTGCTATCTTAATGTTTCCATTATTTTTGTGTTGTCAGCTTAGCGTTTCATAAGTCCTTCTTCCTCAACCTCATTCATTTCAACGCCTTGCCAGCGAATAGTGTTTTGTGCAGGCTCGGGAAGTGCTGGCAGATTCAAGTGGAGCGCACATGGAATTGTCCAAGTGAGATGAATCCTTCTTGAACCAATACTCCAAATTATTACATCAATGCTACTGTCAATTCTTCCTCTTCCTACTACTGCAACCATTGTCATCATTGTAGTCATTCAGGACTATCGCTTTCCTTCTTCGTCATCTTATCAATGTAAACGCTCATATCCCGTGATGAGTATAGTGAGCTATGATTATACCATGTGTTTTCACAAGGCTAGGAATGTTTTGTGGCATAGTGGTATATATGCAGGTATGCGCGTGCGCGCGCACACGTGCGCGTGTGTGTATGTGTGTGTGTGTACACGCGTGAGTGTGTGTGCAAGTGTGTGTGTGTTTGTGCTCCTGTACGTCAGTCTGTTTCTGTCTTCATTCATTTATACATATACATGTATGCAATATAGAGTGTGCGCGCGTGCACATATGTGTCTGCATGTTTGTATGTTTCTACCCGTGTCTGTGCTCGTGCATGGATGTAAAAATACGTAAGTCACAAACTGACCGTAGTCAGCAGAAGCAGCAGGACTGACTGAAGACCTCAGCAGGTTGTTGGAGAGAGCGTTGAAGTAAGCGGGAATGGCATGGTATCCCTTGTTGTTGAACCACACCTTGCTCACCATACTGCTCATGTTCCCACTCACCGACGGTGGCTCTACACTCCACCCTCCAAATCTGCGTCATACGCAATTTAAATGGTATAATCAACAAAACATAATTTTGTTCATTATTAGTCCTTTTACTCTCTAATCCTATTCATTAGCTTCTTGTAAAGTATAACTCTTGTACATGATTCGCTGCACTTTTCTCCTCAATTTGACCGAAAAATTGAACAGAACATCTATTCCTTTGGAAGGGGACTAAAAACGAGTCGGACACGTGTGCCTTCTGGCTGCACACGCTTAAGATCCCACGGCAGTTGAAAATCGTGAAGAGCAGGGCATTTCCCGGCTGCCTTGGTATAAAACATTGGAGAGATAGGTTGATTTCCAAGGTCCCACCCCTTGAAGACCATTAGCCTTCTTGCCTTTCTGAAGTCTGACGTCTTGTTGCACATGAAAACGTGTGATGGACTTTTCCTGTCGATCCAACACAGGCGTAGGCATACTAATCTTCAGTGCCTGGTGTAGGTGCTCCTGTGGAATAGAAAACCAGTCCTGGAGGAACATGTCTTTCCGCGGGCACTGCAAGGATTAAAGTCTATCGACTCTGTGTTCTGCTTCCGCCAGTCCTTCTTCTGTTATTTATTGAAAAGCAGGTGATCTGTGCTGTTCAAATGTGATTGTGTCCTGCGTGCATTGCTGTCACCAGCATACCCTGTGTGGGCGATGTCTTCACAGTTTATTCTTATTCTTACTGTTCAAAGCCCAGCCGACTGCGTAGAACCATATCGGGGCTATACCATTTCAAAATATACGCAGTACCTTGTAAAACACACACACACACACACACACACACACACACACACACACACACACACACACACACACACACACACAACACACACAACACACACACACACCTGGAAAAGAAAATAAAGACACAATCAATGCATGCGCACACATAATCCAATAATATACCTATGGCGTCGACCATTCCGTCCAATTTATCACCACAGGATTAAAAAAGCGAATAGAAATGTAAACATAACTAAGAATACTAAAACATATACAAAAGCGGGCATAAATTACGTAAAATTGTGCATCTGCACGTCACATTTCCTTAAAGCCAAAAAATGCATATTACTACACGCACCAAACTGTCAATTCTAAAAGAAAGTGTGTAAGGCTACGCTTTATAGAACACATAAAGGTGAATGGAGCAGCAAGGCAGAAAACAACGACAGAAAGAGATGACAATAAGCAAAGGAGTCAGGAAGAGAGCAACAAAAGAGGAAAAATTTTAGCACAGAATATTCAGAATGTGAACAGACTAGTCATACTGAAAGAGCGAACGCCATCCCCAAGGAGGAGGAGGTGGCTTCCCAGTTGGTGGGTTGATGCACACGGAAATATGAACACACACACGTTACATGAACACTTTTTCATCAAATCACCTTTAGATTCGCTACTGTAACCTCGCAGTCGAAAAGATGAAATACCATTTATTCAATGCGTCATAAGCAACGGAATAGATAGCGTTTATAAAATTAGTGTATGTTACCTACCACCTTTTTTCTCAGCATCAATTTGCAAAATACTTTCTCCAAAGCACTTGAGAACGTAATGTCTGAGTGGAATGTACATATGCATACATATATTTGTTGTTTGAGTCTTAAAACTACTTGACATAACCATAACTATTCAAACACTTGCTTGTTTGTTATACCATCTGAAACACTGATACAAATTATCCATCTGAAGTATGACAGACCCTTGCTTCACAAGACTCTTGAAAAACAACAGCAGAAAAAGAGTCAAGTTACATCAAAACGCAGACAGACAGGCAGACAAACAGACAGACAGACAGACACTCATTCCTCAAGTGTCAACTGACCTCTGATCAATGTACTTGTTGTAGGTTTGCACCAGGTACTGGTCAAGGTCCTTGGACTGCAGGTCCTGCAGAATGAGCTGTGGTTTTGTCATCATCTGCATCACATTCTCTGCATGGCCGCCCTCCTGACACTCAAAGACAAAGTTGTTGCACTGACACGTGGACTCCTTCTTGGTAGAGTTGGGCATGGGTCCAGGGCTGACACACTTGAAGTCTTCTCTGCAATCAAATTGGAACATGAGCTATGGCAGTTGCTCAAGGGACAGTCATCACACATCACACTAATACAGCCTCTGTACGTTTCAGCAAAATCTGCTCATAATGATCTGGAAGAATCCAACGTACGCAAAAACGTTCGCAAAATCTTGTATCTTGGGATTTTAGGAGACAGGATCTGAATTTTACATCAAAATACGAAGCCAACACAATGAGAATGGTGGTACAATAAGATGAGAATCATACAGGTCGTATTTTATGTTAAGAGATTGGAAAGAGTCCACATTTTGCGTAAATTACTCTAACAATGAAGCCGGCCAGCCCATGGATAAGTATACAAAATGTAATGTAAGTTTTTGTCTGTGTGATAAAACACACGACACAGCATGCCATATCACAATGGACAACAACACAGTCTGGGCAAAAATGACCAGCATGTGACTTGGTACACAGTAAACAATTCGATGGGAGAAATGACGATAGGAAACAACGACAAACATCTTAATGTCAATAGTAACCACATACTCATATGCATATATACAGTCAGTCAATTATCCACACATATGTACAAACATCCTCCCCCACACACACACACACACACACACACACACACACACACATACATGTATGCATGTACGTACGTACGTATGTATGTGTGTGTATAGAGAGTGCGCTTAACTACTAAAGAACAGACAACTGTTCGTCCACTCTAATCACCACCACCACAAACACGATCAACATACCCAGGATCATAGTCTCCCATGCAGGTAGTTCCGATGCCTGGAGAACTGGACATCAGTGTGTCCTTGAAACGTTTAGCCCACTTACTGTTAGCATCACCGTTGTTCCTGTCAACACCATCACCATCAATTATGTCAACACCAAAACATGAGCATCACGTTGTTCCCGTCAACATCATCACCATCAATTATGTCAACACCAAAACATGACATCACCGTTGTTCCTGTCAACATCACCACTATCAATTATGTCAACACAAAACATGATATGTGGATTACAGTTACTTCTCTCAGCATTAACCTCACAGCAACTCAGGCATGAACGAAACCGTATGAAAGAAAGTTTTTATTCAAATATCTGTAACAATACTATATGCTGTCTAAACACATACATTTCCATTTTGAAACGTGTAGAAATCTACATAAACAGCCACTCATAAGATAAAAGTAAAGGGCTGCAGAACGAAGTGTGCACAGAAGGTAAATGTATAGAAAGAACAGGTTCTGAAACATGAATCACAAAAAGTATAACAACATTCACCGCCACTCTCTGAAAAACAGCAATGAGACTGTGATGCCACCGAGACAGGCGATTCACACAACAGCAGTAAGTCTGAAACAAAAAAAAATAACAGAACGACCGTGATGGTACTCACCTGAAGAAAGCGAAGGATTGGGGCATCACACGAGTGTACAGAGCAGGGGAGACAAGCAGGTTCTGCATGGGGTCCTGTGTGGGTCTCAAGGTGGTGAAGCCCATGGCACACAGGAAAGCCAGCAGGGGCAGCAGCACCGTAGAGAACGCCATGCGCCAGTTGCGTCGGTAGTGGTGCACTCGCTTCAACAACAACGCCGTAAACTGCTGCAGCTTCAGCGCTTTGCCCTTGACCATGCGCTCGGCCGGCTTGTCATTTGGCAGGCGGAAATCGGCTGAGTCATTGTCTGTGGAGCTGGGCTCGGAGTCCGTGGAGATGCTGCCGTTGCCATCTTGATCAGCGACTGAGAGCTGGGCGTCTGCCTCTGCTGTCAACTGTGTAGGTAATATAGAACAGGTCAGATGTCAGAGACTAGGAATCTTGCAAAATGCCAACGAAAGCACGTTTGTGTTGCGTGATAAGCGTTGACAATTTAAGAGCAGAAGATAGATCAAGTCGATCAGATTCGATGCAAACCTTTCAAAGACTTGAAACTCTTATCCTAACATAACAAAATCACATTTTAACAATACAAATCTATCCTCTACAGAGTGGTAGTGTCCATGTTGGTTACCAAAATAACGCTGTCAACAGACAAAATAAATACTGCGCTAAAGTGTTCAATCTCATTATTGTCCATGTACAAAATAGATTACCACACAAACACACATTATCCAAAGTATGATTCCAATAAAAGCAGACGAAAGTAAAAGAAACTACGGACATATGCACAATCACAGATATGATGCTTGCAAGCATGCACACACACAAAACGGAACACAACACACTGCAACACAACACAACACAACACAGCGCAACACAACGTAACACGACGCTTCGCAACGCGACACAATGCAACACAACACAACACAACACAACACAACACAACACAACACAACACGACGCAATGAAAAGAGCTCAACGCAAAACAACCCAATGTAATGCAACGCAAAACAACGCATAACACGACACGACATGACATGTCACAGCATAACGCAACACAACGCAACACAACACAACACAACACAACACAACACAACACTACACTACACACACACACACACCATCTCTCTCTCTCTCTCTCTCTCTCTCACAACACACACACACACACACACACAATATATATATATATATATATATATATATTATATATATATATATATATATATATATATATATATATATATATAATATATATATATATTACACAGAATGATACAAAGCAGCAGTACCTTGAGGAAGACCTCCTCCAAAGTGGTGTTGGACACGCCATAACTCAGCACGCCCAGCTCGGCGGCTTGAGCGTCCAGGCGATGAAAGAACTGGTAGAGGGCGGCACTGTCATTGGCACAGTGAGGCAGGGAGACGGTGAGATCGGAACCCGCGCACTCCACGAACCTGGCTTCAGGCATGCTGTTCTGGATGAAGGCCAGCACACGATTGTGTTGGCCGCTCACTGAAACAACAAAAGATTAAGTGTTCGCTTTGCTGCCATGGTTGACGATGCAGGATGCTAGTGGACAAAATGCTGGAATCAAAGGGTTAACTAGATCTGAAACTGGCTTCACCCACTGTTACAGTACCCGCGGTTTTTTTGGGTTTTTTTTAATTAACAAACCATATTAAAAAGTGCACTTACAATCGCTTGATGGACAGCTAAGAGCTGAACATCTATGTAGATATACATGGACACATAAAACCTCATCATCATTAATGTATGAATTGTTTGTTAGCCTGTCAAAAAGTCCCATAGCGCATTATCTTTAAAATGTTATTTGCTTGTTCACTGTTATGAATAGTCAATTTTTAGTTTTGTTTTTATTCATTTATTCTATACATTTCTTAATTTTGTTTCTTAGTTTGTTTAAATCGCTAATTATGGTAACGTTATTTGTTAGTTTTACCTTCCCTCCTCGAGACAGTTGTTTTCTGGATTATCTTTTCTCAAGATCAAAATCGACTATTTTCAAATATCCTCTTCACTCCTCCTCTGTCCACCCCCCCCCCCCCTTTATTTATTTATTTTTTTGGTCTAAAATCACTTTAGTGAATAGACATTATATCAAAGACACCACCACCACCACATGGACACATACACGCTCGTGTTAAGAGTCACGTCCATGCACACGTGCACCCGAAAACATGAACGCACAACGTATACACAAACATCTATGCACTGCATGTGTGAGTATGTGCATGTGTGCGTGCGCGCGTGTGTCTGTGCGTGTGCGCACGTGTAAATTATCTTAGTCAAGCTACATAGTTTGTTTGTTTTTCACATAAAAAGCGGGACAGACATCTTATTCTTTCCTAGTCACCTACATGGCACAATATTATTCTTAAACAATTCAGAAACTGGCTTCATCCACTGTTACAATACTGACAGTTTTTTTTTTAAATTAACAAACCACATTAAAAACTGTGCTTACGGTCGCTTGATGGACAGTCAGAAGCTGGGGCACCCTGAAACAGAGGGAATCTTTTATCAGTAATAGTATGTATCTTACGTCTTGTAAGATGATTCTCTCTCACTACCTATTTTTTATAGTCATTAAATTTTATTTCAGTTTGACTTGTTTTGGGAAGAATGTGAAATCATAACCCGTAGTTTCGTTGTTGTTGTTGGTTGGTTTTGTGTGTGTGTGCGTGCGTGTGTGTTTGTGTGTGTGTGCGTATGTGTGTGTGTGTGTGTGTGTGTGTGGGGTGTGTGTGTGTGTGTGTGTGTGGTGTGTGTGTGTGTTTGTGTGTGTATGTGTGTGTGTGTTTGTGTTTGTATAATAAAAAAAAATTATTATGTGTGTGTTTGTGTGTGTGTGTGTATGTGTGTGTGTGTGTGTGTGTGTGTGTGTGTGTGTGTGTGTGTGTGTGTGTGTGTGTGTGTGTGTGTGTGTGTGTGTGTGTGTTTGTGTGTGTATGTTTTGCTTGGGCTGTGATCACGTGTAAATGTCAGTGTTGCACTTATCTGCTAATGGCGTATCATGTAACTTAAATTTCCATGTTATCTGTGGTTCTTTTCATTATACTTTGAATTTGTGAGTCAAAGGAAGCAGACGTGAGGTGTCAAGCTGTCATTCTCTGAACACAAGACAGCCAGCACACCTTGCTGAGAATATAGGTAGTGTCTGTCTGATCCAGATTTTGTTAGTCTAGGTCAGAGAGATGTCTTAAGGCTAGAACGGATGATGATCACACAATCCTTCAACTACCACCTTTAATACTAGAAACATTTTCGATCCGATTACAATCTTAGACAATCTGAATATGAAAAACATCTATCATTTGCATCTAAGATTAATTTGCCAATGCCCAGGATTCAGAAATCAGACATTTTCATGTGTGTAGTTCTGTACATTGTGCCCCTGATGCTTCTTCTGATTATATTTCTTATTTTCTCTGATAGATTTTCTTTTCGGTATTTTTCTAAAAGATTTAATGTAAAACTTGTTTTATCAAAAAAGGATATACTCTTTCGCGCCGTCAGAAAAAAATAATTTCGCCCAACAGGCAAAATATGACATTTCCTCTTTATCCTGAACCTAAACGTACCTGACAGATAGCATTATGCACGTAATGTTGTACACTCAATTTTATTTTCGTTTAAAAATGTATTTTGTATGAACCTAAACAAATGGGTTTTGTTTCTGCCACATTCAGTATTCCCCCAGACAAGCCACAACTAATCTGTTCCTTAAGAAAGATGCGGGAATCCATTAATATCAAGTAAAGTCCTTTCCCAAACTCCCCTGCAGTTTTCCACTGACCAAGTTCGCCAGCTCCATCAACAGTTATGAGTCAAAATGTACACCCGCCCCCTTTGAATGCCCACAAAACTTGTCTGATGGAAGTGGCTGGGCCAACACACAGCGGACAGCTCCTTAATCCTGCACCTGTCCTCCTCTTTCAGGTACAACCCTCGTCTTTATTTCGCCCCCTCCCCCAAACCACCACTCACATCCTTACCTCATTCACCATCTCTAGGTGGGGGTTGGTGTTGAGAGTCAGCTTGTATCCACCACCCAGCTGGTCCTTTAGGAAGGCCGGAGAGCCTACAGACAGCAGACTTCCATTGTGCATGATCAGGATACGGTCACTCAGGATGTCAGCTTCATCCAGGTGATGGGTTGACATCAGGATGGTCCGGCCTGACCACAGACACAATCAAGTCTTTGAAAGGTTCCTTTTTATAGCAGCTTTGATAGCAGCTTGTACCATATTATTAAAATGACAGTAAATACAGACGGCAAATTAGCCACTAACATGTGATACCTACCAAACTAACTAAACCTTTAGCACATAAAAAAATGTACTGGTGTATACATCAATACGAATCCAGACGTATTTTCAATAAGGCAGTGATAAACATTTTTGTCAAAGATTGCCATATTTTACACTTTCTTCTCTTATGCCTGCTGACACTGACTCTGACCCGAGCAGACAGAAACACAATGATTTGTTTGGTGAAGTGGAGGCAGCACTCAATTATATTACGAAGTAGCATGTAAAATCCTGTTAGGACTATATGGCCACAAAAAATGTTCACTCTAACCTAATGTAAGTATGCTAAACAGTTTTCAGTTTAGAGCTTTCCGTGATATAAAGGCTAATAATTTTTGTCCTGCACCCACCTGGTCTGTTCTTCATAATGAGGTTCCAGATGTTTTTACGGGCATGAGGGTCAACCCCACTGGTGGGTTCATCAAGAACCACAGTCCTGGAGTCGCCCACAAAGGCCAAAGCCACACACAGACGACGCTGCATACCACCTGACAGGTGCACTGCTGGGACATCCTTCACGTGCCACAGGTCTACGTCATGCAGCAGTCTGCACACCATACCATGGACAATAATTTTTCGCCCCATTGTCTATGTCACTATAATGGCCACAGCGACTGGGGCAGTTTTCTTACAATGCCATGATGATGATGTCGATGAGGATGATAATCATGATGCTATGGAGATCCAGCTAGGATTGAGACTGCGTGACAGGGCTGTACTCTACACGCTTACTATCATAATATATCCTGGCGTCAACCAGGCCCGAGAGATACAGACACCTACGATGCAATGCTGGTCAGAAAATTTGAGCAACACCCTCAATGACGCATCCGTGAAGTGGATGAAACTCGACTATGTGGTCCCAGTCTTCCCAATGAGCTCATGGCACTCCCAACATTGGGTAGGAGCCGGTTAGAGCCGAAGAATCCCGCAATGATTTTGAAGGGACTGATGGGGATTCGAACCCACAACCTTCCAGTCGGTAGTCTGTTGCGTTAACCACTACACTACAATAATTCTAAACTCTCCGTTTTCCTTCTCTTTGGGTTTCCTTCCTAATTCTCTAACTGTCTCTTCCATATTCACCTAAAATCCTCATACTGCGGCTTCCTGAAGTCGAACTCTATTCCAATGCTCTTGAAACCATAGACCATGCAATGCTCAAACAGTTGTTTAGCATATCACAGAACACATTCATGAAACTGTTGCTCAAAACAATGATGATGATGGAACGTACCGAGCACGGCCTAAACATCATACCAAGATTTAAAAACAAACAAACAAACAAAAACACTTCATGCTCCCAGTGGGTGTGTAAAATACAGGTACCTACACTGACCAGATTAAAATGGGAATATGGGGATGGGGTAGAGGAAGAAGAAAATAAGAAATGACAAGCTCACCTGCGGATTTCACTCTTCAGCGCCTGGGTGGACAGACGTCCTTTGACTCCACCATAGAACTCCATGTGTTCCTTCACAGTCATGCTGAAACAGCAGTCAGTCCTCACCACTTAGTTGTTATCATCACTCAGCCATCATCACTCTTCCTTAAACACCCCCTTCACCATACGTAAACACACACTCTCAACCCTGTCTCACAACTCTTCTTTAAACACCCCTTCACTATACGTAAACACACACTCTCAACACCCTGTCTCACAACTCTTCTTTAAACACCCCATCACCATACGTAAACACACACTCTCAACACCCTGTCTCACAACAAACTTCTTTAAACACCCCATCACCATACGTAAACACACACACTCTCAACATCCTGTCTCACAATCTTCTTTAAACGCCCTTCACC
Organism: Monoplex corrugatus; assembly: GCA_030674185.1. NCBI lineage: Eukaryota > Metazoa > Mollusca > Gastropoda > Littorinimorpha > Ranellidae > Monoplex > Monoplex corrugatus. The sequence continues at coordinate 33,670,186 of CM060306.1, read as the reverse complement.
ATGCGTAAACACACACACTCTCAACATCCTGTCTCACAACTCTTCTTTAAACGCCCCTTCACATACGTAAACACACACACTCTCAACACCCTGTCTCACAACAAATCTTCTTTAAACACCCATCACCATACGTAAACACACACACTCTCAACATCCTGTCTCACAACTCTTCTTAAACACCCCCATCACCATACGTAAACACACACACTCTCAACATCCTGTCTCACAACTCTTCTTTAAACACCCCCATCACCATACGTAAACACACACACTCTCAACATCCTGTCTCACAACTCTTCTTTAAACACCCCATCACCATACGTAAACACACACACTCTCAACATCCTGTCTCACAACTCTTCTTTAAACACCCCCATCACCATACGTAAACACACACACTCTCAACATCCTGTCTCACAACTCTTCTTTAAACGCCCTTCACCATGCGTAAACACACACACTCTCAACACCCTGTCTCACAACTCTTCTTTAAACGCCCCATCACCATACGTAAACACACACACTCTCAACATCCTGTCTCACAACTCTTCTTTAAACGCCCCTTCACCATGCGTAAACACACACACTCTCAACACCCTGTCTCACAACAAATCTTCCTTAAACACCCCATCAACATACGTAAACACACACTCAACATCCTGTCTCACAAATCTTCTTTAATCACCCCATCACCATACGTAAGCACACACACTCTCAACACCCTATCTCACACCTCTTCCTTAAACACTCCCTTTCACCATATGTAAACACACACACACTCTGGACACCCTATCTCAACTCTTCCTTAAACACCCCCTTCACCACACGTAAACATGCACAACACCTTGTTTCCACAAGCGCACACATGCATGAACAAACAAAAAGCATACTATTCAAAGAGAGCGTTGTGTTGAGGACAGACCCCCAACAATCCTGTTTGTCCAAAAGTCCTCTTGCCGTCCACCATCACCACACCAGCTGACGGGTTAAGCACTCCCACCAGCATGTTCCTGACAACATCAGATCTTTGCACGTAACGACACAACACTCTACACACCATACCATTGTTTGTAAGTAATGAAACAATGGTACACACCATACCAATTTTTTTCTAAGCACAAGAGCAGGAGCGGGTCCACGTAGATTAAGAATTTAACGAGTAGTGAATTTTGGTTATGCTTTTCTAGTAATTTACATTTTAAAAAAAATGCAACTGTCCAGAGTTACGAAAACATTTTCATTGTACATGCATGCAAAATATGCTCACCAAAATGCATACACACAGAGATTCATCTCATTAAGCTGACTCAGTACCAAAGATCTTAATGAAAGAAGGAAAAAATAAGAGAGAGAGAGAGAGAGAGAGAGAGAGAGAGAGAGAGAGAGAGAGAGAGAAACTAGCTGTCAGTGTCCATGACATGATCAGATCAAATGATGACAAAATGGTGGTGACAATGCAGATTTGAGAGATGAGCAGAATCAGTTAATGAAATGTTTGTGTCCTGAGTAGTGACAGCGTGAAATCTTGCATAATTTTTGTTCCTGTGATATGTTAGTGTGCGTTTTCTTGTATGTAACTTTGAGCCTCTGGCGAGGCACGGTGTAAATCTTTCATTTATTCTTATTATCATTCTCTCATGTGGTGGGCTTTGCGACGATGGGGATAATAATCATGATGATATGGGGTTCCATTCTGGCTTGAGACTGCATTACAGGCTGTACTCTACGCTAATTATCGTAATATATCCTGGCGTCAACTGGAGAGATACAGACACCAGCGGTGTTGGTCAGGAGATTTCAGCAACACCCTCAAGACACAACCATAAAAGTGAACGAGACTCTTCTGTGTGGCCCCAGCCTTCCCAATGAACCCACAGCATACTCAGCTCAGGAAAACAGCTGGTTAAGGCCAAAAAATCCCACAACGATTTTGACTGGACTCATGGGGATTTGAACTCACAACCATCCAGTCGGTAGTAAGTTGCACTAACCATTGCACTACGACGACAGCTCTTAATCATCCATTATTGTTAACCCTTTGACTCCCGCACCCTGTCCATCAGCATCCTGCATTTTCAACCATGCTAACAAAGCAGAAACTTAACCCTTTGACTCTCTCACCCTATCCACCAGCTTCCATCAGGAAGCTGCTGGGTAGGGTGAAAGAGTCAAAGGGTTAAGTTTTGCAGTTGGTGGATAGGGTGAGGGAGCCAAGGGATTAAGTTTTTGCAGTTGGTGGATAGGGTGAGGGAGTCAAAGGGTTAAGTTTTTGCAGTTGGTGGATAGGGTGAGGGAATCAAAGGGTTAAGTTTTTGCAGTTGGTGGATAGGGTGAGGGAATCAAAGGGTTAACAATGTGATCATTATCTCACAGCGTGGTGGTCTTGGCGGCCCGTTTTGACCCAACAGTGTGGTGATCTGGTCCTGTAGATATCCACGTCCACCCCGTGAACCACCTCCACCTTCCTCTCGAACTTCTTACGCAGACCTCGCACGCTGATGCCAATGCAAAGGCCGTCTGCTACTGGCTCGTGCAGACCTGACAATCGAATGGTATTAATTAACCTTTTGACTCCTGCACCCTGTCCACCAGCATCCTGCATTGCCAATCATGCTAGCAGCATAGCAGAAACTTAACCCTTTGATTCCCTCAACCTATCCACCAGCTTCCTGCAGAAAGTTGGCGGGTAGGGTGAGGGAGTTAAAAGGGTTAAGTTTTTGCAGTTGATGGATGGGATGCGGGAGTAAAAGGGTTAAGTATCCTATCATGTTGTTTTAATATTCATGATCAGTTCAACTGAATTATTCCTCCCATCCCTCCCAAATAGCTTTCTTTCTGAAAATTTCACAACCATTTATGTTCCTAAATATTACATTTCTAACAGAAACAAGAACTGAAATCGTGGGACGAAATACTTCTTCATTTTGACTTTTTATTTGTGTTCGCTTAAATGATTCTTTGATTTGTATCCTACTCAAAGATTTATTTTCAATCATTAAAATTGTCAGGGTACGGATTTTGCTATATCTTCAATAAATCTTTAAATCAGTATCATTTGTTAAATCACTCTTAGCTACTGCATACTGGATGAAAAAGAAGGATCTCTTCGAGATGACCCCTCAATGCTGGCCGTCAGTTCCACCTACTGGGAAATTTTTTAATTTTTTTGCTTGGTTAAAACAAAAACAAAAAAACGTGTAAAACACTACTCAGTCACATTTGGTGAAAAATTTGCTGATTTTAAATCTTCTGTCAGCGTCGTCTGACACCTAAGGCTGGATAGTACTCATCATCATCATCATCATCATCATTATGTGTTCTTCCGCATGGCGTTGGCGATCATGGCCCTCCATACGAATCTATCTTTTGTCACTGCAAGTACATCTCCCACCCTTTCTATCTTCATCCACTCCGCAAGTCCGTCCAATATTTTCTCCCTGCTTCTACTTGGTGCTCTCTTTCCCTGCAGCTTTCCTGTTGTGACTAGGTGCTCTAATTTCCTTTGCCTCATAAAATGTTCTATAAATGTTGTTTGTCTGTTCCTAATCTTCTTCATTAATACTTTGTGTTTGCATTTTTCGAGACTGTCTCGTATATTTTCTTTGCTGTCCATGGAACTTTTAACATTCTTCTAAGAAACGCATTTCAGCTGCCTCAATCTCGTTCTGACTTTGCTTACTGACTGTCCACATTAGTAGTGCAGCAAAACAGACGTGGGTTTCGTTACAAAATAAGTATCCGGGTGTGATGCTACTGGCTGGCTGACCGACTGAAAATTCTTTCCTATATCGTCGGCTCATAAATATCGAATGCGTCACCTGCATGGTCCAATGTGTTCCATGACCCTGGACTGGATAAGACTGGGTTCATTTTCCTGTTCCAACAGAATTTTTCCACCTGAAACAGGCCGTTCCCAGGAAAACATATCATCATTGCCTTGGTATGGCGCCATCCATTTTTTTTATTCTTGTTCCTGTATGCGTGTTTTTCTTTCTTTTTGGTATGTGTATGACGCTGGACTTTTCTATTGATGTTCTCGTGAATTTTGTTAAGACAGTTGTTTTGTTGCCCTGAGATATTTTACGAGCGCTAGGTGTGTGCCGCACACAGGATCTTAGTCTACTGTTTCACTGGAAAGACTAGCACTCAGAGCACCAATGTTTATCGGAGGGGGAAAGGAGAGGGGCAGAAATTTCCGAGACTGATCCATGATTCGAACTCAGCTTTCTCGTTTCTAGGCCACTGCTTTATCCATTACGCCACACACCACCATCAGGTGACGGACTTGGAAGGCAGCTGAACATTTGTGGCAAATGGACGGATTGGACCTTGCAGGTAAGACAGCTCCGTTAGGTGAAATACTTGTAGCTCACCTTGCACAGCGTTGTTGTCAGGAGGAGACAGTGGTTCTGCAGGTGTCAACAGACAGGAACACCAGTAGGTTGGTGTGAAGGGGAAGTACCAGGGCTGTTTCACGCCATACTTCCCTGCACACACAAACAGGTCATGCGTGTATGCACGAGCACAAACACACACGCAAACGTATGGGTACACAAACGAACAGGGGCACACACATACGCATGTAGACGTTGTCCGTTCATATCTTTTTGGCTCGTGGTTTCTCCCACAGAGCTAAAAAGAAACTGATCGATGTACAAAATCCTAAATGTTCTATAGGAAACCATTTCCCTACATATGTGAAGTGCAAAATCACGCACCAGTTTCCACAGCGAACACCTGTCCACGTAACACTCGCTTATCCACACAACACTACACACCTGTCCACACCATACACACACTGCTCACACAACACAAACATCTGTTCATAGAACAACACACAACTGTCCACAAAACTACGCACACTTGTCCACAGAACAACACACACTTGTCCACAGAACAAACACCTGTTCTCAATACAACCCCACCTACCACAGAATAACGCACCCGTTCATATAACATCACAGAGCTGTCCACAGAACAAACAAACACACCTGTATATAGAACATCAACACCTGTTCACATGACACACACGTAACCTGTCCACGTGACACACACACCTGTCCATATAACAACACACAGCTGTGCACAGAACAAGACACATCTGTCCACAAAACAACACACGCCTGTCTACAGAACAACACACACCTGTCTACAGAACAACACACACCTGGCTACAGAACAACACACACCTGTCTACAGAACAACATACACCTGTCTACAGAACAACACACACCTGTCTACAGAACAACACACACCTGTCTACAGAACAACATACACCTGGCTACAAAACAACACACACCTGTCTACAGAACCACATGCACCTGTCCAAGGCACAAAACACACACCTGTCCATAGGACATAAAACTATCCACACACTACACATGCTCACATTAAAACACACCACTGTCCACAGAACACACATACACACACACACACACACACACACACACACACACACACACACACACACACACACACACCACACACACACACACACCTGTCCACCTAACATAATCCTTTCCACACAGCACACACCTGTCCGCAGAAGAAAAACACCCACCTGGCTTAACGTGTCTAATGTACCAGCCCAGCAGCAGGTAAATAGCACTGTCGATCAGCATCATGTAGCACATCCAGGCAAAGGTGACAGAGTCCCCGTTGGTGCTGTTTATGTTGTCCCACTGCACGCCTTTCGTCTCCTCTTCA
>CM060306.1:33616980-33659480 GCA_030674185.1 Monoplex corrugatus | reverse complement strand
ACATAAGACAAAGACCAACCAGCGACATCACAGACAAAGACCAACCAGCGACATACAGACAAAGACCAACCAGCGACATACACAGAAAGACCACCAGCGACATACAACAGAAAGACAACCAGCGACATACACAAAAGACCAACCAGCGACATACAACAAAGACCAACCAGCGACATACACCAAAGACCAACCAGACATACAACAAAGACCAACCAGCGACATACAGACAAAGACCAACCAGCGACATACAACAAAGACCAACCAGCGACATACACAAAAGACCAACCAGCGACATACACACAAAGACCAACCAGCGAAACATACAGAAAGACCAACCAGCGACATACAGACAAAGACCAACCAGCGACATACACAGAAAGACCAACCAGCGACATACAGACAAAGACCAACCAGCGACATACAGACAAAGACCAACCAGCGACATACAAGAAAGACCAACCAGCGACATACAGAAAGACCAACCAGCGACATACACAGAAAGACCAACCAGCGACATACAGACAAAGACCAACCAGCGAATACAACAAAGACCAACCAGCGACATAACAGAAAGACCAACCAGCGACATACACAGAAAGACAACCAGCGACAACAGACAAAGACCAACCAGCGACATACACAAAGACCAACCAGCGACATACAGACAAAGGACCAACCAGCGACATACACAGAAAGACCAACCAGCGACATACAGACAAAGACCAACCAGCGACATACAGAAAAGACCCAACCAGCGACATAACAGAAAGACCAACCAGCGACATACAGAAAAGACCAACCAGCGACATACACAGAAAGACCAACCAGCGACATACAGACAAAGACCAACCAGCGACATACAACAAAGACCAACCAGCGACATACACAGAAAGACCAACCAGCGACATACAGACAAAAGACCAACCAGCGACAACAGACAAAGACAACCAGCGACATACACAGAAAGACCAACCAGCGACATACAGACAAAGAACCAACCAGCGACATACAGAAAAACCAACCAGCGACATACAAAGACAACCAGCGACATACAACAAAGACCAACCAGCGACATACAGACAAAGACCAACCAGCGACATAACACAAAGACCAACCAGCGACATACAACAAAGACCAACCAGCGACAACACAAAAGACCAACCAGCGACATACAGACAAGACAACCAGCGAATAACAGAAAGACCAACCAGCGACATCACAGAAAGACCAACCAGCGACATACAGAAAGACCAACCAGCGACATACACAGAAAGACCAACCAGCGACATACAGACAAGACCAACAGCGACATACACAGAAAGACCAACCAGCGACATACACCAAAGACCAACCAGCGACATACACAAAGACCAACCAGCGACATACACACAAAGACCAACCAGCGACATACAACAAAGACCAACCAGCGACATACAACAAAGACCAACCAGCGACATACACAGAAAGACCAACCAGCGACATACAGACAAGACCAACCAGCGACATACAGACAAAGACCAACCAGCGACATACACAGAAAGACCAACCAACGACATACAGACAAAGACCAACAGCGACATACACACAAAGACCAACCAGCGACATACAGACAAAGACCAACCAGCGACATAAGACAAAGACCAACCAGCGACACACAGAAAGACCACCAGCGACATACAGACAAAGACAACCAGCGACATACACAGAAAGACCAACCAGCGACATACACAGAAAGACCAACCAGCGACATACACACAAGACCAACCAGCGACAATACACAGAAAGACCAACCAGCGACATACACAGAAAACCAACCAGCGACATACACACAAGACAACCAGCGACATACAACAAAGACCAACCAGCGACATACAACAAAGACCAACCAGCGACATACACAGAAAGACAACACGACATACAACAAAGACCAACCAGCGACATACAGAAAGACCAACCAGCGACATACAGACAAAGACCAACCAGCGACATACACAAGAAAGACCAAAAAACCAACCAGCGACATACAGACAAAGACCAACACACATACACAAAGACCAACCAGCGACATACAGAAAAGACCAACCAGCGACATACAGACAAAGACCAACCAGCACATACAAAAGACCAACCAGCGACATACAAAAAACCAACCACGACAAACAGACAAAGACCAACACGAAAACAAAAACCAACCAGCGACATAAACGAAAGACCAACCAGCGACATAGACAAGACAACCAGCGACATACAGAAAAACCAACCAGCGACATACAGACAAGACCAACCAGCGACATACAGACAAAAACCAACCAGCGACAACACAGAAAGACAACCAGCGACATACAGACAAAGACCAACCAGCGACATACAGACAAAGACAACCAGCGACAACAACAAAGACCAACCAGACAATACACAGAAGACCAACCACACAACAGACAAGACCAACCACGACATACACAAAAGACCAACCAGCGACATACAGACAAAGACCAACCAGCGACACGAAAAACCAACAGCACAATACAACAAAGACAACCAGCGACATACAGACAAAGACCAACACACATACAACAAAACCAACCAGCGACATACACAAAAACCACGACATACAGACAAAGACCAACCAGCACAAAGACAAAGACCAACCAGCGACAACGAAAAGACCAACCACGACATACAAAAAGACCAACCAGCGAATACACAAAACACAACACAAAGACAAACAAAAAACCAACCAGCGACATACACAAAGACCAATACACAAAACAAAGACCAACCAGCGATACAAAAACCAACCACGACACAGACAAAGACCAACCAGCACAACACAAAGACCAACCAGCGACATACACAAAGACCAACCAGCGACAACAAAGACCAACCAGCGACATACAACAAAGACCAACCACAACAACGAAAGACAACCACGACAACCAACCAACCACACAACAAAGACCAACCAGCGAAACAACAAAGACCAACCAGCGACATACAGACAAAGACCAACCAGCGACAACACAAAAACCAACCAGCGACATACAGACAAAGACCAACCAGCGACATACAGACAAAGACCAACCAGCGACATACAAAAAACCAACCACGACAAAAAAGAAACCAGCGACATACAACAAAAGACCAACCAGCGACATAAGACAAAGACCAACCACGACATACAGACAAAGACCAACACGCGACATACACAAAGACCAACCAACCAGACAAAGACAACCAGCACATACAACAAAAGACCAACCAGACAACACAGAAAGACCACCAGCGACATACAACAAAGACCAACCAGCGACATACAGAAAGACCAACCAGCGACATACAGAAAACCAACCACGACATACACAAAGCCACCAGCAACAAAAAACCAACCAACATACAACAAAGACCAACCAGCGACATACACAAAGACCAACCAGCACATACACAAAAGACCAACCAGCGACAAAAAAACCAACCACACAAACACACAAACAAACAAACACAACACAGACAACCAGAAACCAACACACACAACAAAGACCAACCACATACAAAAAGACCAACCAGCGACATACACAAAGACCAACCAGACATACAGAAAGACCAACCAGCGACAACAAAAAGACAACCAGCGACATAACAAAGACCAACCAGCGACATCAAAAAGACCAACCAGCAAAACAAAGACCAACCAGCGACATACAAAAAGACCAACAGACAACAGAAAGACCAACCACGACATAACAAAGACCAACCAGCGACATACAACAAAGACCAACCAGCACATACAGACAAAGACCAACAGCGACATACAGACAAAGACCAACCAGCGACATCACAAAGACCAACCAGCGACATACGACAAAGACCAACCCGCAACAACAAAGACCAACCCACCAACAAACCAACGCGACACAACAAAGACCAACACAGACAAGACAACAGCGACATAACAAGACCAACCACGACATAAACAAGACCAACCAGCGACAACAAACCAACCAGCGACATACAAAGACCAACCAGCGACATAAAACAACCACGACTACAAGACCAACCGACATACAGACAAAGACCAACAGCGACATAACAAAACCAACACGAAACAAAGACCAACCAGCGACATACAGACAAAGACAACCACGACTACGACAAAGACCAACAGCGACATACAAAAGACAACCAGCGACAACAAAAAGACACCAGCACATACAGAAACCAACACGACATACAGAAAGACCAACCAGCGACATACAAAAAGACCAACCAGCGACTACACGAAGACAACCACGACATACAAAAGACCACCAGCGACAACAGAAGACCAACCACGACACAGACAAAACCACCAGCGACATACAGAAGATCAACACGAATACAACAAAGACCAACAGCGACATAGCAAGAAACCCAAAGACAACCACGACAAAAAAAGCCAACAGCGACAACACAAGACCAACAGCGACATACAGAAGACCAACAGCGCAACAAAGACAACCAGCGATACAGACAGACAACCACGACATACAGACAAAGACCAACCACGACATACAAAAAGACCAACCAGCGACATACGAAAAGACCAACAGCGACAAAAAAAAGACAACCACGACAAACAAGACCAACCAGCACATACAGACAAAGACAACAGCGAAAAAAGACCAACCAGCGACATACAGAAAGACCAACCAGCACAACAAAGACAACACGACATACAGAAGACCAACCAGCACACAAAGACCAATAGCGACATCAGACAAAGACCAACCAGCGACATCAGAAAGACCACCAGCGAATACACAAAGACAACCAGCACACAAGAACACACATACAGACAAAGACCAACAGCGACATACGACAAAGACACAGCGACATACAAAAAGACAACCAGCAATACAGAAAACAACCAGCGACATACACAGACCAACAGCACATACAAAGCAACCAGCGACAACAAAGACCAACCACGACTACAACAAAGACCAACCAGCGACATACAAAAACCACAGCGACATACAGACAAAGACCACGCGACATACAGACAAAGACAACAGCGACATACAGACAAAGACCAACAGCGACATACAAACAAAGCAACAGCACACACAAGCAACCACAGCGACATACACAAAGACCAACCAGCGACATACAGACAAAGACCAACCAGCGACATACAAAAAGACCAACAGCGACATACAGACAAACAACCAGCACATACAGACAAAGACCAACCACCAAAGCAGACCAACAGCACAACAGACAACCACACATACAACAAAGACCAACCAGACATACAACAAAGACCAACAGCGACATACAGACAAAGACCAACCAGCGACAACAGACAAAACCCACAGCGACATACAGACAAAGACCAACCAGCGACATACAACAAAGACCAACCAGCGACAACACAGAAAGACAACCCGACATACAGACAAAGACCAACAGCGACATACACAAAGACCAACCAGCGACATACAGAAAGACCAACCAGCGACATACAACAAAGACAACCAGCGACAACAGAAACCAGCGACATACAACAAAGACCAACAGCGACATACAGAAAGACCAACCAGGACATCAAAGACCAACCAGCGACATACAAAAAGACAACCAGGACTACAGAAAGACCACCAGCGACATACAAAAGACCACCACAACAACACAGAAAAGACCAACCAGGACATAAAAAAGACCAACCACGACATACAAAAGACAACCGACATACAAAAAACCAACCAGCGAATACAAAGACCAACCACGACATACAGACAAGACCAACCAGCGACAACAGAAAGACCCACCAGCGACAACAAGAAAGACCAACAGACAACACAGAAAGACCAACAGCGACATACAGACAAGACCAACCAGCGACATAAGACAAGACAACCAGCGACATACAGACAAAGACCAACCACGACATAAGAAGACCAACCACGACATACAGACAAAGACCAACCAGCGACATACAGAAAGACCACCAGCGACATACAAAGACAACCAGCGACATACAAAGACAACCAGCGACATACAAAGACCAACCACGCACAGACAAAGACCAACCAGCGACATAACAAAACAACAGCGAATACAAAGTCAACCAGCGACATACAGACAAAGACCAACCAGCGACATACACAAAGACAACCACGAATACAAAAGACAACCAGCGACATACAGACAAGACCAACCAGCGACATACAGACAAAGACCAACCAGCGACATACAAAAAGACCAACCAGCGACATACACAGAAAGACAACCAGCACAACGAGAAAGACCAACCAGCGACATACAACAAAGACCAACCAGCGACATACAGACAAAGACCAACCAGCGACATACAAAGACCAACCACGACATACAGAAAGACCAACCAGCGACATACAGACAAAGACCAACCAGCGACATACACAAAGACCAACCAGCGACATACAGAAAGACCAACCAGCGACATACGACAAAGACCAACCAGCGACATACAAAGACCAACCAGCGACATACAACAAAGACCAACCAGCGACATACAAAAAGACCAACCAGCGACATACACAAAGACCAACCACGACATACAAAAAGACCAACCAGCGACATACAGAAAGACCAACCAGCGACATACAACAAGACCAACCAGCGACATACAGACAAAGACCAACCAGCGACAAACAGAAAGACCAACCAGCAGAACACACAAAACCAACAGCGACATACACAGAAAGACCAACCAGCGACATACAAAAGACCAACCAGCGACATACAGACAAAGACCAACCAGCGACATCACAGAAAGACCAACCAGCGAATACAAAAAAGACCAACCAGCGACATACACAGAAAGACCAACCAGCGACATACAGCAAAGACCAACAGCGACATACAGACAAAGACCAACCAGCGACATACACAGAAAGACCAACCAGCGACATACAGACAAAGACCAACCAGCGACATACAACAAAGACCAACCAGCGACATACAGACAAAGACCAACCAGCGACATACAGACAAAGACCAACCACGACATACAGACAAAGACCAACACACATACAGAAAAGACCAACCAGCGAAACACAGAAAACCAACAGCGAATACAGACAAAGAACCAACCACGACATACAGAAAAGACCAACCAGCGACATACAGACAAAGACCAACCAGCGACATACGACAAAGACCAACCAGCGACATACAGACAAAGACAACCCAGCGACATACACAGAAAGACCAACCAGCGACATACAGCAAAGACCAACCAGCGACATACAGACAAAACACAACCAGCGAACATCAACAACACAAAGACCAACCACGACACACAAAGACCAACCAGCGACATAACAAAGACCAACCAGCGACATACACAAAGACCAACCAGCGACATACACACAAAGACCAACCAGCGACATACACACAAAGACCAACCAGCGACATACAGACAAAGACCAACAGCGACATAACAGAAATACCAACCAGCGACATACAGACAAAGACCAACCAGCGACATACAAGTAAAGACAACCAGCGACATACAGACAAAGACCAACCAGCGACATACACACAAAGACCAACCAGCGACATACAGACAAAGACAAACCAGCGACATACAGACAAAGACCAACCAGCGACATTACAGACAAAGACAACCAGCGACATACAGACAAAGACCAACCAGCGCATACAACAAAGACTAACCAGCGACATACAGACAAGACAACCAGCGACATACACATAAGACCAACCAGCGGACATACAGAAAAGACCAACCAGCGACATACAGACAAAGACCAACCAGGCGATTACAACAAAGACCAACCAGCGACATACAGACAAAGACCCAACCAGCGACATACAGACAAAGACCAACCAGCGACATACAGACAAGACCAACCAGCGACATACAGACAAAGACCAACCACGACATACAGCAAGACCAACCAGCGACATAGACAAAGACCAACCACGACATACAGAAAGACCAACAGCGACATACAGACAAAGACCACCAGCGACATACAGACCAAGACCAACCAGCGAATACACAAAAGACCAACCAGCGACATACAGACAAAGACCAACCAGCGACATACAGACAAAGACCAACCAGCGACATTCAGCAATGACCAACCAGCGACATACAGAAAGAGTCAACCAGCACATACAGACAAAGACCAACCAGGACATACACAAAGACCATAGTATAGTAGTATAGTATAGTATAGTATAGTAAGTATAGTATAGTATAGTATAGCGTAGCATAGCATAGCATAGCTAGCATAGCAGAGTAAAACAGAGTATAGTATAGTATAGTACAGTACAGTACAGTACAGTACAGCGCAGCGCAGCACAGCACAGCACAGCACAGTATAGATAGTATTAGTATAGTATAGTAAGTATAGTATAGTATAGTATAGTATAGTATAGTATAGTATAGTATAGTATAGTATAGTATAGTATTAGTATAGTATAGTATAGTATAATAGTATAGTATAGTATAGTATAGTATAGTATATAGTATAGTATAGTATAGACCATCACCTTATAATAAAGTAAAAAGTGTTGCGCATTAACAAAATGATCTAAGATGCCACACAGATGGTAAGTCCAGTACTAAAATTTCAAGACACCAGCATGGCGTATGGCATTTTTCAAGTGTGATAATGCCATCCTGAGTTCAGAGTTTATTCAAGAGGGATTCATCAGACTCGGGCAATTTCTTATACACTTCAACCATTCTGCCATCTGTTACCTGGCAGACTCCTTGAGTCTACACACATCCCTATAAGCTAGCAAGGTCTTGAAATGGATAGGGAGATGGGGGAGGACCTATGAAACACTGAACTGATACAATCAAAATGACTGGAGCATCGGAATGGGTGGCAAACAGGCCAATTTTTTGTCAAGAGGTGGGACTGAACTCAAAACAGATTTAGAGTTCACGACTATATTACGAGAACAAACCAACTCATCAAAAACGAAGCAAAGACTGCGGCCCGCCTGAGGTTGTCCAGAGAAACCTTAACCCTTTGACTCCCACACCCTGTCTACCAACATCCTGCATTGTCAACTATGCTAGCAAAGCAAAATCTTAACCCTCTAAACTCTCTCATCCTACCCACCGGCTTCCTGCAGGAAGCTGGTGGATAGGGTGAGGGAGTCAAAAGGCTAAGTTTTTGGAGTTGAGGAATAAGGTGCAGGAGTCAAAGGGTTAAACTATAGACCCCACGATGACATTGTGCACACATTTCTTATTTTATCATTCCAAACGACGAGCGTAATAGTCCAGTCACTAAGACGTCGAACTTCCAAACAGAAGGTCTGGGTTCGATCCTAGCCTGGGTACTTCCTATTTAGTGGGTAAAGGTCGGACATTTTTTTCCCATCTCCCAAGGTAAACATTGTGTGCTGATCTGTCGGCGTCTAAATCCCCTTCGTGTGTACGAGTACGCCAAATCTGTAAGTCATGTCAGTGTCTAGTGCTATCAACAACCACACTTTCACAGCAACATGAAGACACCCAGCATACACGCTCACGGAAGACAGACAATGCTGACTATGTAGCAACATGCACCACCAGCACAGTGTGGGCAAATTGACGTGGACACACGCATCCAAGAAACATCGTAACGCTAAAAGAAAACAAAGCAAAGCAAAATAAAACAAACAAACAAACAACACTTTATATTATTTTTCCAAGCAAGAGAGATCTGAAATAATCCCAACAGGTGTCTTTGGTATTCTATAAAAAGATTACCCTGTGTCTAGCCCTATACAATAAAGATTAATGCAAATGATCTATGGCTGTCTCATATAAACTGTCCCTCTAACATGACATATGCCCCTCGGACACGATCTATACCTGTCTGACATGACATATGCCCCTCCGACACGATCTATACCTGTCTGTTATAACATAGGCACCTCAGACACGATCTATATCTGTCTGACGTAACATATGCCCCTCCGACACGATCTGTACTGTCTAACATAACATACACCCCTCCGACACGATCTATACCTGTCTGACATAACATGTGCCCCTCTGACACGATCTATATCTGTCTGACATAACATATGCCCCTCCGACACGATCTATACCTGTCTGACATAACATATGCCCCTCCGACACGATCTATACTGTCTGACATGACATACACCCCTCCGACACGATCTATACCTGTCTGCCATAACATAGGCCCCTCGGACACGATCTATATCTGACATAACATATGCCCCTCCGACACAATCTATATCTGACATAACATATGCCCCTCCGACACGATCTATATCTGACATAACATATGCCCCTCCGACACGATCTATATCTGATATAACATATGCCCCTCCGACACGATCTATATCTGACATAACATAGCCCCTCCGACACGATCTATATCTGACATAACATACGCCCCTCCGACACGATTTTATATCTGACATAAATACGCTCCTCCGACACGATCTATATCTGACATAACATAAGCCCTCCGACACGATCTATACCTGTCTGCCATAAATAGGCCCCTCCGACACGATCTATATCTGACATAACATAGGCCCCTCCGACACGATCTATACCTGTCTGCCATAACATATGCCCCTCCGACACGATCTATATCTGACATAACATATGCCCCTCCGACACATCTATATTCTGACATAACATATGCCCCTCCGACACGATCTATACCTGTCTGCCATAACATATGGCCCCTCCGACACGATCTATATCTGACATAACATATGCCCCTCCGACACGATCTATATCTGACATAACATAGGCCCCTCCGACACGATCTATATCTGACATAACATATGCCCCTCCGACACGATCTATATCTGACATAACATAGCCCCTCCGACACGATCTATACCTGTCTGCCATAACATATGCCCCTCCGACACGATCTATATCTGACATAACATAGCCCCTCCGACACGATCTATATCTGACATAACATAGCCCCTCCGACACGATCTATATTTGACATAACATATGCCCCTCCGACACGATCTATATTCTGACATAACATATGCCCCTCCGACACGATCTATATCTGACATAACATACGCCCCTCCGACACGATCTATATCTGACATAACATAGCCCCTCCGACACGATCTATATCTGACATAACATAGCCCCTCCGACACGATCTATATCTGACATAACATATGCCCCTCCGACACGATCTATATCTGACATAACATAGCCCCCGACACGATCTATATCTGACATAACATAGCCCCTCCGACACGATCTATATCTGACATAACATAGCCCCTCCGACACGATCTATATCTGACATAACATATGCCCCTCCGACACGATCTATATCTGACATAACATACGCCCCTCCGACACGATCTATATCTGACATAACATACGCCCCTCCGACACGATCTATATCTGACATAACATATGCCCCTCCGACACGATCTATATCTGACATAACATAGCCCCTCCGACACGATCTATATCTGACATAAATATGCCCCTCCGACACGATCTATATCTGACATAACATACGCCCCTCCGACACGATCTATATCTGACATAACATACGTCCCCTCCGACACGATCTATACTGTCTGCCATAACATACGCCCCTCCGGCACGATCTATGTCTGACATAACATACGCCCCTCCGACATGATCTATACCTGTCTGCCATAACATACGCCCCTCCGGCACGATCTATGTCTGACATAACATACGCCCCTCCGACACGATCTATATCTGACATAACATAGTCCCTCCGACACGATCTATATCTGACATAACATACGCCCTCCGACACGATCTATATCTGACATAACATACGCCCCTCCGACACGATCTATATATGACATAACATACGCCCCTCCGACACGATCTATACTTCTGCCATAACATATGCCCCTCCGACACGATCTATACGTCTGACATAACATACGCCCCTCCGACACGATCTATGCCTGTCTGACATAACATATGCCCCTCCGACACGATCTATATCTGACATAACATATGCCCCTCCGACACGATCTATATCTGACATAACAGGCCCCTCCGACACGATCTATATATGACATAACATACGCCCCTCCGACACGATCTATGCTGTCTGACATGACATACGCCCCTCCGACACGATCTATACCTTCTGACATAACATACGCCCCTCCGACACGATCTATACCTGTCTGACATGACATACGCCCCTCCGACACGATCTATACCTGTCTGACACACCTGTCTTTGATCCTGTTAGTGGTGGGGACGTTGTCCATGTCCATACGGATCTTGTACATGATGTGACGAGGAATGCTGCTGGCACGGCTGTCAGCTACTTGACGTTTGCGGCGACCACCACTGCTATGCTCATCGTCCAAGTTCAGGAACACAACGCCTGTACAGTTTCAGTTTGTTGAAAGAGCGTAGTTAAGTCTTTATCATTCAACAAGCACTCCATTGCGTTGCCTATTATGATCTAAATACTGTAAAGAAATCCTGGCGTACGCCCACAAGCCAATTCTTAAGCACACAAGTTCCCGAAAATATGAAAAGTATGCCTTCACTGAAAGACGTGTTGCAACGTATTGACACTAGCTAGAATACCTAATCTACACGTATAAGAAAATGGCTGTTCTTTTCATATTTATGCCTATGTATTTTCGTAACATGAACAGCATCTGTCCTCCAGAAATGGAGATGAATCCCTCAAAATGGTCAGTGACTGCACCTTGGCTATAGATAGATATCCTCTTTCTCTCAGTCACTCACTCACACACACACACATACACACACACACACACACACACATCTCTCTCTCTCTCTCTCTCTCTCTCTCTCTCTCTCTCAGTATTCTTCCATGTATCATTTGAGATCGATTGTTACTGTTTGTTTTCGTATTCAGCTAAACGCATTGAAAACAAAATATTGTAAAAATGTCGTGTATTTGCGGCGAACAGTTCACACTGTTTCACTGTTTATTCTACTGCAAAATGCTACGTTCTTTTTTACCGAAAATGTTTACTCAAGAAAAGTATTCTGAAAATCATTTCCAAAAAATTACATCAGATCAATCTTTGTTAGTTAAAATTTCAGAATCATTAGTTCACAGTCCTGTTAATGCATTACTTTAACTTTATTCGGTTTGTGTTTTAGTGTTACAATTTCCCTTCACGTTGTTGAAGTTAATTGTTAGTATTAAGTTCTCTTTCCATTTTACTGTTCCCCCATCTACTAATGTCTTTTTCCTCTGTCTTCCCTCTGCCCAAATCCAACCCGTCCAACTATCGTTCTACATTTTATTTTGTTCATTTTATTTTTTATTTTTTATTATTTACTTTTTTTTATTTCCCCTCCCCCGTCTAATATCACTTATTGTGAAAAGACGTTTAATCAAAGAACGAACGAACACACACACTCTCTCTCTCTCTTCCCTCACACACACACACACACACACACACACACACACACACACACACACACACACACACACATACACACGCACACACACGCACACACACACACACGCACGCACATATATTCAAACATTCAAACAAACAACCCCCCCCCTTTCCACCCCGATAACAACACCCTCCCACAACCTACCTCCCAGAAAGCGGTTACTCCTGTGAAGCTCAAAAGCTCTATTGGACAGCTCCTCCTCACTGACCACAGCCTCAAAGCGATCGAGATCCAGACAGGAGGTGTAGTTGTAGACCAGCTGGGCCACCTTCTGCAGGGAGCTGAGCTCTGTGCTGTTGATGCCCACGGCATCCAGACCCTGGCTCAGACTGCTGGGCTGCACACCCAGGGAGCTCTGCAAGATGCTCTGTACAAACTCCGAGTTCACTGCATTCTGCAAGAAACGATAAAGTCAAGGTAAAATACAATGTTGTACCAGTGTAATCTGACACCTAGGGTCCAGTCAAAGTGAGTCAGTGCAGTATGTACAATAAAGGGGTCATCAATCAATGTTTTATGCTCTAAATAAACCTTTGTGTTCCACGTATCTTAACCCTTTGACTCCCGTACCCTATCCACCAACTGCAAAAACTGAACCAGTTGACTCTCTCACCCTATCCACCAGCTTTCTGCAGAAAGCTGGTGGACAGGGTGAGGGAGTCAAAGGGCTAAGTTTTTGCTTTGCTAGCATGGTTGACAACGCAGGATGCTGGTGGACAAGGTGCAGGAGTCAAAGGGTTAAATCAAGATCTGGCAAAGTTCATTACAAAGTAGAATTAAAAATTCAATCAGTATGGTAGTCTGTACATATAGTCTGTGAAAAAGTGCACGTGCCTCCCCCTCCTCGCACAACACACACACACACACACACACACACACACACACACACACACACACACACACACACACACTCTCTCTCTCTCTCTCTCTCACACACACACACGCTCTCTCTCTCTCAATCTCTCTCTCTCTCACACACACACACACACACACACACACACTCTCTCTCTCTCTCTCTCTCTCTCTCTCTCTCTCTCTCTCTCTCTCTCTTGCAATCAAAAGCATTCTACCTGCATATCGCGGATTGTAGCAATCAAAAAACATCCTACCTGTATATCGCTGAATGTTGCAATCAAAAGCATCCTACCTGCATATCGCTGAATGTAGCAATCAAAAAACATCCTTCCTGCATATTGATGAACGTAGGAATCAAAAACATCCTACCTGCATATCGATGAACGTAGGAATCAAAAACATCCTACCTGCATATCGCTGAATGTAGCAATCAAAAACATCCTACCTGCATATCGATGAACGTAGCAATCAAACACATCCTACCTGCATATCGCTGAATGTAGCAATCAAAAAAACATCCTACCTGCATATCGCTGAATGTAGCAATCAAAAAACATCCTACCTGCATATCGCTGAATGTAGCAATCAAAAAACATCCTACCTGCATATCGCTGAATGTAGCAATCAAAAAACATCCTACCTGCATATCGCTGAATGTAGCAATCAAAAAAACATCCTACCTGCATATCGCTGAATGTAGCAATCAAAAAACATCCTACCTGCATATCGCTGAATGTAGCAATCAAAAAACATCCTACCTGCATATCGCTGAATGTAGCAATCAAAAAACATCCTACCTGCATATCGCTGAATGTAGCAATCAAAAAAACATCCTACCTGCATATCGCTGAATGTAGCAATCAAAAAACATCCTACCTGCATATCGCTGAACGTAGCAATCAAAAAACATCCTACCTGCATATCGCTGAATGTAGCAATCAAAAAAACATCCTACCTGCATATTGCTGAATGTAGCAATCAAAAAACATCCTACCTGCATATCGCTGAATGTAGCAATCAAAACACATCCTACCTGCATATCGCTGAATGTAGCAATCAAAAAACATCCTACCTGCATATCGCTGAATGTAGCAATCAAAAACATCCTACCTTCATATTGCTAAATGTCATCATCATCATCATCAGGTGCCCTGCCGCATGGCGTTGGCGACCATGGACTTCCAACTATCTCTATCTCTCGTTGCCCCCAGCATCTCCCCCACCCTCCCCATCCCCAGCCACTCTGCAAGTCCGTCCAGCATTCTCTCCCTGGGTCTACCTGGTGCTCTCTTTCCCTCCAGCTTTCCCGTTGTGACCAGGTGCTCCAAATCCCCCTTCCTCATAAAATGGCCTATAAATGTTGCTTGTCTTTTCCTAATCTTCCTTATAAGTGATCTACTTGTATGTAGCAATCAAAAACATCCTACCTGAACATCTTTGAAGTGGGAGGCCGATGCAGACAGGTTGATGAGACTGGGAACTTGCTGTGACCACAACTCAGCCACATCCTTCACCTCAGACAGGGTGGCGAACGTCCAGTTGGCCTGTAAAACGGGCGCAGTTTACATTCGTGCGTTATTATTATTATCATTATTTTTGTTGTTTAAAGCCCAGCCTACGGCACTGAGCCATGTCAGGGCTATAACTGCCTCAAAACAAAAACACACACAATACCTCACTGATCCTGAAAAGAAAACACCTTGAAAAGAAAACTAAGTACACGTATAAACACATCTGCGTAAATACCCTAAGGATATGCCCCTGGCGTTGACAATTCCGCCCAATCTTTCACCAAGGGTTGAAAAAAAAACCCTGAATACATCTGTATAAACATAACTAAGTACACTAAAACATACAAAAACACTGACCTAAATTACTTGAAATTGCTTCTGCACATCACATTTCTTTAGAGCCAAAAATGCAGTTTATGCATGTACCCATAGATCAATACCCATAGATCAATAAAGTATGTAAGGCTTTATAGAATACATAACCGCAAAAGGACCAGCCAGGCAAAAAATGACAGGAAGAGATGACATAAAGCAGAGGAACAAGGCAGAATTAAAGAGAGTGGCAGAATTAAAGTGAGTGGCAGAAAAGAGGAATTTCTAGCACAGAATTTCCAAAGGTGGGGACACATTTTTACTGAAACTGCCCCCAGCACTCCCGCAAGGGAACATCCGTGAGTACGTACTGTCACGGCATTAGTAGTTTGTATACAGCATGCAGTGATACCGTTAGTAGAAAGTGATGGTCTTCATAACATTGGCGGTGACAGATCTGGTCAGTGATGTACCAGGGTAAAGAGAATCTTCTAAGCATGACAATTTGTGTCACACGCACGTACGCACATGCACACAAACATACATGCACATACATTCACAAACACATATGCACATGTATATATACAGAGAAAGGCACATACACACACACACACACATATAAACAAGCACAAGCGCGCGTGCACACTCACACACACACACACACCACACGCACACGCACACACACACACACACATACACACTCACACACACAAACAGACACTAACATTGGCTATGATAGATCTGGCCAGGGGTGTATCAGGGGTGTAGAGAATCTTGCCAGACACAATGGGTTTCAGGTAGGACCACAGCACAGCTCCCATCTTCGTGTTCTTCACTTTGCGGTACAGATCCTTGCAAAACTCCCCTGCACATATATAACAAACAAAAAATTATTTAAATATTGCGAAAAAATACACCAATGTTCCTTGTAGACACAGACAGAAGTACATGTTTCATCTGTAACGAAAGAATAAAAACAACACGTATTATTTGATGACAGAGTTTGTTTACAAGCGTGTGCATCAACAGGGGAGGAGAGGGAGAGAAGATATTATTACTATTGTTGTTTAAAGCCCAACTCACTGCACATATCCATATCAAAGCGATAACCATCTCAAAACATACACAATATCTTTGAAAAATAAAAACACCTAGAAAAGAAATTCAGATACATGTAGCAATGCATTCGCGCACATAATCTAAGGATATGCCACTGGTGTCGAACATTCCGCTCAGTTTATCACCAGCGCACATTATCTTAGGATATACCCCTGGCGTTGACCATTCTATCCAATTTATCACGGGGGGCTGTGTGTTAAAAAAAGAAACATACACACAAACATAAATAGTAATAAGAAACTATGGGGAGAGCTAGACAGCAGAAGGTCCTCAGAGGAGAAACCCCTGTCAAGCAAGCGTTTCGGCCCTTAACTCCTGGCACTCTAAGGGGGCTGGCCCGCATACAGGTCATGACTACTGGGTACTCTTCTGCTGTCGCCATTTTTTAAAAATTTGTCCTCCGGGAATCGAATTCGCACATCTAGGTGGTCAGGTTTCTCAAGTCAAAGTCACCCTCGTGACGGATGTTTTAACCACTTGGCTATCGGTTCCCAGCAACATACGGAGGTATTTTAAGTCTTATGAAGCTTTATGGAGCTTTTTCCCCGCTGCTTCTGCCATTGCCTTTAGAGTTCTGGTCCTTTCTCTCTCCCCGAAATCGAGAGCTGCTTCATATAACACAACATTTAACATCACATCACATCACATCACATCACATCACATCACATCACATCACATCACATCACATCACATCACATCACATCACATCACATCACATCACAATACAATACGACACCGCCCAACACTGAATATAACAACACAATATTATACAACACAACACGACACGACACGACACGACACGACACGACACGACACGACACGACACGACTCGACACAACGCAACACAACACAACACAACACGATACGATACGATACGATACGATACGACACGACACGACACGACACAACGCAACGCAACGCAACACAATACAACACGATACGACACGACACGACACGACACGACATAACGCAACGCAACGCAACATTTAACATCACATCACATCACATAACAACACAAACGACAACGCAACGCCAACGCTGAACATATCAACACAACATTATACATCACAACACAACACAACACAACACAACGCAACCCAACACAACCCAACCCAACACACCACACCATACCACAACACAACCCAACCCAACACAACACAACCCAATCCAACCCAACCCAACCCACCCAACACACCACAACACAACACAACACAACACAGCACAAACCCAAACCCACCCCACCACACCACACCACAGCACAGCACAACACAGCACACCACACCACACCACAACATAACATAACCCAACCCAGCATAACACACCACAAACCCAACTCAACGCAAACCATCCCAACCCAACCCAACACAACACAACACAACACAACACAACACAACACAACACAACACAACACAACACAACACAACATGTCCTAACACAGTCCGTCAAAACACAGCATAAAGAAGCACAAAACATGCCGGCCCATACCGTTCAGCTGAGCCTCCTCTTCAGCATCATGTAGTGACGAAGCTCCCTGCAGTTTGCTGTTGAGGTTGAATGCATCATCCACTGTGTCACTGCTTCCCACACCACACAGCGCCGGCTGTAGTGACACCATGGCTGCTGTTTCTGTAAACATATGCATGCACACACATGCACACACACATACACACATATGCACACACACACATACGTACATACACACAGCAGACACTCAGATACACATACATGTACATACATACATACATACATACATACATACATACATACATACATACATACATACATACATACATACGCACACGCATTACACACACACACACTCACACACACAAACGCACACGCACATACACATACATACAAACTTATAGTGAAAAGACGTTAAATCAAAGAACGAACGAAACACACATACACGCACACACACACACACACACACACACACACACACACACACACACACACACACACACACACACACACACACACACACACACACACACACACACAAGGGCGTGCGCGTGCGTACCCACATGTCAAACATAACAGTATTTCTGTGGCTTCTGGTTTTTTTTGTCATACATGGATATATACATTCAATCACAGGCGTTTGCACCAAATCTGTCGTCCGCCATATTGCTGGTATTAAGACCATCCAACATTGGCTCTATGTAAACATACATGCATTAACAAATACCTATATCACACCTGTACCCATTTGTCTCACATTCGTAAAGCAAATCTGTATCCATCTATCTCACACGTGTATATTAAATACGTATCCATCTATCTCACGCATGTATATCACATCTGCTGTATTCATCTATCTCACACGTGTATATCACATCTGTATCCATCTTTCTCGTTCATGTATATCACACCTTTATCCATCTATCTCACACATGTGTATCACACCTGCATCCACCTATCTCACACATGTATAATCAAACCTGTATCCATCTATCTCAAGCGTGTATACCACGTTTGTATCCATCTATCTCACATGTGTATATCAGACATGTATTCATCTATCTCACACGTGAATATCGCACCTGTACATCAGATGTATATCCATATATCTCACACATGTATAACAGACCTGTATCCATCTATCTCACACGTGTATATCAGACCTGTATCCTCTCATACATATTTATCAGACCTGTATCCATCTATCTCACACATGTTTATCAGACCTGTATCCACCTATCTTACACATGTATATCAAACCTGTATTCATCTATCTAACACATGTATATCATACCTGTATCCATATATCTTTTCTATCTCACACATGTTTATCAGACCTGTATCCACCTATCTCACACATGTATATCAAATCTGTATCCATCTATCTAACACATGTATATCAGACCTGTATCCATCTATCTCACACATGTTTATCAGACCTGTATCCACCTATCTTACACATGTATATCAAACCTGTATTCATCTATCTAACACATGTATATCATACCTGTATCCATATATCTTTTCTATCTCACACATGTTTATCAGACCTGTATCCACCTATCTCACACATGTATATCAAATCTGTATCCATCTATCTAACACATGTATATCAGACCTGTATCCATCTATCTCACACATATATATCAGACGTGTATCCATCTATATCATACCATGACCCTAACCAAGATAAACCTCCAGAAAGACAGTGAGGGTAATTCTGGGTGAAGCTGAAATTTCAGATGCAATTTATTCTTATGGCTTTTCTTTTGGTGAAAGATAAGTTTTACGGTGAAAGTAACCCTAGGAAGCACCAAAAGTTAATAATAATGGGGATACCTTTGGTAATGCTTCGTCGAAATTACCCGAAATTGGCAGTGTTTACACAGCCACCACAACTCATTCATTTGTAGAAACTTAACATTCCGTACACAGTTTTGAAACCTACCATGTCGACTTCTGAGAACTGCACATTGTAATTAAAAGTAAGCAATATATACTCTTATCATAGAGGATGTGCGGAAAATGTCAAGGTAGACATTTTCAAAATTTCTTTCCCGTTTTCTTAAACCAAGGATCACGAACATGTGACATTTTAAGTAGCCACAACTCCTACAGTATTTGTCTTAGAGATTTCAGTTATAGATCAATGCAAAGGAAATTCTATGCCCTTTCCAATTTAGTGTAATAACTGGGTATCATTACAGTTCGACTTACGACCTCCCATCCCCTTTACGAGAATGTTTGACATTTTCTCAAAAGTCTTTTTTTTTAACCCTACAGACATGCTGTGTCAAACTATAGCATATTATGACCATTTCGCTCTGTTTGGACAATTTTCATGGCTGTCACAGTATTAAGACACTCAAAACCACATGCCATGCTCAGCCATCAGAGCTGTTACCAACCACTTTCTTCCTTATATAGCAAGAATTGGGCTAGCGCAGTTTGTTGAACACCACTGGAATGGGGATGGGCGGAAATCTTTGGTCTTCTATGACTTCAGTCGAAAGGTCGAGTTGATTGGCTGTGTAGCTGGCACTGTCATTACTGGTGATGAACGTGACCTGTCATAGAGAATTGGTTTGATTGGCTGTGTAGCTGGCACTGTCATACTGGATGGAATGCGGTATGGCACTGTCTTCGATGAAGTCTTGATTTGATTGGCTGTGTAGCTGGCACTGTCAGTACTGGATGAACGGTATGCTGAGTTTGATTGGCTGTGTGCTGCACTGTCTTACGGGATGACGGTGACTGCTGAGTTTTGATTGCTTGTAGCTGGCACTGTCAGTACTGGATGAACGGTGACTGCTGAGTTTTGATTGGCTGTGTAGCTGGCACTGTCATTACTGGATGAACGGTGACTGCGAGTTTTGATTGGCTGTGTAGCTGGCACTGTCATACTGGATGAACGGTATGCTGAGTTTTGATTGTTGGTAGCTGGCCACTGTCATTACTGGATGAACGGTGACTGCTGGAGTTTTGATTGGTTGTGTAGCTGGCACTGTCATTACTGGATGAACGGTGACTGCTGAGTTTCAATAAACTCTGGAAAGGGAATTTTTCCAATATAGAGCATGGCGGAGATGATATCAATCTTTCTTCTAAAATTTCCTTACTAGTTTCAGTCTAAGGCTCAGTTTATCTAACTCACTCACCTCCCTCGAAGCTCTTCCTCAGATGGGTAAACACCGGGGCCAGTGTGCTGTTTTCGCTCTTCATGATAGCAGCAGCATCCTCCAAAGCACGACCGCCACTTAGAAGCGACTCAAACACCACCTTCACGTCCGACATGCTCATGCTGAACGACTCGGCAAAGGCATCGCCAGTCAATGAGACATACTGAAAAAAGAGAGAGAGAAAAAAAAGGTATGTACCTTGTACTTAGTGATAACATAAACATAAAATGCTGAACTGTGGCAGGGAAATTAATGCACTTTTCAACACAACTTAAAAGGAGAGAACTTAACTTTCTGATCGGTTTTGCAATTCTGTTGTCACTGATATCAAAATATTATGTTCTATCCACAAGTTTCACCTTTTATAAAAGTTTCTGATAGTTGTGTATTTTTAACTCATGATTTGTTCTGCTTCCAAATGTTGTGCCAAATATACATGGAAGCAGAACCCTGTAATTAATCTTACCATTTTTAGCTGTCGATGTATCTGGGAAAAAGAACAGTTTTAGGCGATGCTAAAGTTCAAAATGGAAGAGTACACAGGAGCACTATGTGAAGTACACCATGTCTGATTTTTCATCACTCTGCCAGGAAGGCAAACCTGCCAATATTCTGAAAGCAAAACCAATTCTACCATTTCAATGCATGAAAATAAAAAGCATAGTTTCAAGTGTACCAGAGCAATACACCCCGACTTTCAATTTACTAAACATAAAGTTACATATTTACCTTTTCTTTTGCGTTGAAAACTTCCTCTAGGCATTCCCAAACGAATACATAAATGAAAAGATGATTATTTTTCAAAAGTTTAAAATCGTGGTTTTAAAAGAATAGCACTATCATCGTAAGGTCAAAGAATTCTGAAGAAAAAGTAGCAAACTGAGCAACATACGCTTACCGACATGCATGCAACACACACACAGCGCGCGCGCGCACACACGCGTCACACACCACACATCACACACACCAACAACAACACGCGCACACACACACAACACACAAACGCACACACACACACAACACAACACACACACACACACACACACACAAAACACACACACACACGGAGTCACACATACACACACACACACACACTCACACACACACATACACACACACACTCACATACATACACGCACGCGCACACACACACAATACACAGAAACACACACAGAGTCACACAAGCACAAAAAAAACACAAACAAAAACAAACAAACAAATCACAACACACACCACACACACACACACACACACACACACACACACACACACACACACACACACACACCACTGACCCGCTGGACAAGAGAGCCGATATCCATCTCGGGCACCAGGAGCTCCATAAACTGGGTGAACTGTGTGTTGTCCAGGCCACAAAGGCGGCTGACGACATCTCGGTGTACCGGGGACCCGGAATCCAACAAAATGAACCTCTTCAGGCGCTCCTCACACGGCTCGTCCGTCAGTAACAGTCCCGTTGCATTAACAAACTGTTTACAACATACAACATACAGGAGAGGAACAGTTACTTCACAGAGGGTGTAGAGGAGTTTTCTGTCTGTTTTAACCCTTTGATCGCCGCAACCTGTCCACCAGCATCCTTACATTCTCAACCATGCTAACAAAGGAAAACTTCATCCTCTGAACCCTCACCCTGCGCACCAGTAAGAAGCTGGTGGATAGGGTAAGGGGATCGAAGGGTTACATTTTTGCAGTTGATGGATAGGGTGCAGGAGTCAAAGGGTTAAACTAGCTTTAATGTCATAGAGGCTTCTAGTAAAAACAAAACAAAACAACAACAACAACAACAACAAAAACGACAGCAACTGACTGCGAGTATGAGAATTTTTTCCAAATATGCAAATGGCAGGATCCATAAGCTAGTATCCATCTTATTCAATGCATAGTGTGTCAATTCTTTCCACAGCTTTTAGACGACACTGTCAGCATAAACATACAGTTCGTTTCCCATTTTTTCCTTCGTATATAGAAACTGCACACAAAGTAACGTGCAAGATGAATACCAGCACTAAGCTTATTATGATCAGTGCTTCATGCAAACAGTGAGCTTCCATACTCTGCCACTTACACCCCACCCCCACCCCCACCCCCACCCCACTACAGCGGTCATTCTTGATTCTGTGACAGAACAGTGAAAACCAGCACCCACCACACGAATGGAGTATGTGCTGGACAGAAGAGCGGAGGCAGTCAGAGGATCGAACTGCAGCTCATCAATCATATATCGCTGCACTGCGGATGCATCCTTCTGAAGATCAGACACACGCACTGAAACAAACAACGAACATTTTGAACAATGTTCAGATGTAATGGACACCATCTCATGAGAAATATCGTAGGCTAATGTCTGTCAATAAAACTTCTAAAACGTACACACACAAACATATGCAATAAATATATTAACAAACCAGCCAGTAGTGTGATGGGTCATACTTTTCTGTTAATGTCATGAAATAATCGTATTTTTCAATCATTTTCTCTTATCAGTTTGAATAATAAGGACAAGATTACTTCAGATCTATCCATGTTAACTTCACAATAGGAACTACAAATACATCCACACATCTTCCATAAAAATGGTAACATCAACAAGCAAAGGAAAACGAAAAAGAGATGGTTCTGACCTGACTGGACGAGTCTGGACTGAACAAGGTCAAGGCCAACTAGGCCATCAATGAAGGTCTGGATGTTGGTAATGACGATGTGGTGTTCTGCGGGCACCACGTACTTCAGTGTGCCCACCAGTGACGTCAAGCTGCAACAAACATGATGTCATAACGATTGGAACAGACACTGGACATAATTCTTGAGGGAGTTATCTCCCCACCTTGCCATTCGGTTTGTACATATAAACAAGGTAACTGATCACTGGGTCCGAATGGGTCATGCAACGCTTGGACAGCCCCCCCCCCCCCCCCCCTTTTTTTTCTTCTTTTTTTTTTCTTTTTTTTTTTTTTTTTTTTTTTTTTTTTGCTTGATGAAATGACTATCGAGTGGCGTCGGGAGCCTGGGAGGTGATTGTCCGGAAAGTGGCGAGGCATTGGTGCTCTGGGTCCCATCTGCTCCTCGGGATGTTTCTTGTTAGAACTACGATAGTTCCATATGTACTCTACTCAATTCAACAACCAACCGTTCGGCCGGTTCTTGAACATCCGTAAACATTACATATACCAATGTCTTGCAGAGGAAAAGGAAAAAAGAGGGAAGTAACAGGGTCCACAAAACATTAAACTACCATCACTAGACTGACTGTCACAAAGAAAGAGGCGGCCAGTGACTCAGTCAGTATTTACATTGCAGGCCAAGACTGAACTCAGAATTTCAGATCTTAAATCCACGAAACAAAACAAAACAAAACAAGACAAGACAAAAGACTGCTGTTAGCAGGATTTGAACCCATGTGGATACAATTCATTTGGTTTCACATGCAACGCCTTAACCGCAGAAGCTAACAGCTCGTGGACACAACGCAGATCAATACAAAACAGAATATTAACATTTGTTAAATCACTGACATAAGACAACCACAAAACCGAATCAAATATTATCAAAAGACCTTTTCGATTTTCTGTAGGAAGAAAAAAAATTACTGATTATGGTGTATTGTTATTATACTGGTAAAGATTTTCTTTAAAGTTGAATTAAGAATATCGCTGTCAAACAACCTGAAAGCAAGAGATTGTCACTGTGTCTAAAGACGGACAAATTGTTGAGGCATGTACGCCGACACGCTCAGCCATGGACACGGACAAACACATACACTTTGGGAGAATCAATTTAAACATTTAAATACACACACACATACACACACACACACACCACACACACACACACCATACATACATATACAACACAATATACATACATACATGCACACACACACACACACAAACACACAAACACACGTACACACATACACACACACACATACACAAACACACACACACACACACAAACGTACACACAAAAACACACGTACACACTCAGGCACACACACACACGTACAACACAAACACACTTACACACACAGGCACACACACACATATACACACACATACACATAATCCATATTCACTCTTTCCCCTGGTAGACAAACCTGTCACAACTGCACCAATGGAGCCGTCACCAGCTAAGATCTTATCGATGGTGTCAGCATTGTCCATGATGAAGTCCTGATTGAACCCCTTACTTATCATCTGGGCCAGTGTGGACAGACTGTTCATGTGAGAGAAGAGGCTGACCAGTTCAGCGGTCAGGTTGGTCATCAACTGTCCAGTCATGCCCGGCATCAGCAATGTTGTCATCTGAAGACATTACACACACCACACACACACACACCACACAATATATATATATTATATATATATATACACACACAACACACATATATATATATATATATATATATATATATATATATGTGTGTGTGTGTGTGTGTGTGTGTGTGTGTGTGTGTGTGTGTGTGTGTGTGTGTTTATATACATACATATAACAAAGACAGACAGACAGACAGACAGACAGACAGATAGATAGATAGATAGATAGATAGATAAATACATACATAGATAGATACATAGATCTACATAGATAGATAGATGATAGATTAGATAGATAGATAGATAGATAGATAGATAGATAGATGGATAGATAGAGATAGATAGATAGATAGATATGTGTTTGGCGTGTGTCTGTGAGTGCATGCATGTGTGTGTGATGTAGCATCAGCAATACTGTCATCTAAAGACAATACATGTACTTATGCATGCAATAACAGGACAGGAGAAAGAGAAAGAGAGAGAGACAAAGAGACAGACAGAGACAGAGATAGACAGAGAGAGAGACAGAGGGAGGAGACAGAGACAGACAGAGACAGAGACAAGACAGAACAGAGAGAGAGAGGAGAGAGAAACAGATACATATCCCTCGTAGACGATGCCAGGTAAAAACATATATACATGGCAAAGATATCTGAACAGCCAGTACTTTATGACTCATGTTCATCTATTTGTATGTTTCTGGGGATAGCACAATTAAAATCTCCAACACACCAAAATGACTGAAAATGCTGGAGTTATAACACCTCACGCAGTATGTGTCAAAGTTCTAGGATGAATAGTGGAAAGATGCTGAAGTATATTTGCTCTGGGTGCCAACGTAACCAATAACAGACAGCTAGACGTTTAACAAAATGATGCACACACATGATATGTACAGAAACGGTTTGTTTCTCGCAACAGACTCCAGAGGAAAAATACCCATGTACGAGCTCAAAACACACACACACACACACACACACACACACACACACACACACACACACACACACACACACACACACACACACACAACAAGCACATGCGTGCACACATGTACGTTCAGGCAACATATATGCACACACATTATGCTTGCACATAAACACTCCCACACAAAAACAAATGGGTCTTTAAAAGCTCACAAGCCATGCACACACGCACGTACAGGCAACACATATACACACACAACATATCCAATTGCACATAAACACTCCCACAAAAATAAAGACGTCTATAAGAGATCACAAGCCATCTATATCCGTGCTGGTACTGACCCGACTGATAAACTGTGAGGATTTTGCAGCATCCTTCAGAAAGGCAGCGGTCACATTCACATCTGATGTGCATAACGCACCACTGAGAGTGGGCACATCGAAGAAGAGGCCTGGGGTATGCTGATGACCTCGTCAAGAAGCGCTGGGTCACACAGAAGGGAGACAATCTCTGGCACTGAGCTGTTCAGGAAGTATGCCTGAAAGAGAAAAAAAAACACTGAGACTACAAACATAATAATAATGTTCTTGTTCACTCTGTGAGTAAAGTGACCTGGTATTAAATTGTAACAACATACATGCTTTTGTCTGGAAACAGTTATGTGTAAGTAAGTGTCTCTGCCTGCTGCAGCACAGACTACTACCAGTTTTGTTCTTGTTCTTTGAAATAATACGGAATTTCATCATATTTTGTACGAAAGAAAGCTGACCATCAGAAAGTTTATGAATGCTGTGGAGGTAATGTTTCCGTCTCCCTTGAGAACCTTGTCAACATGTGAAACGCCACTCCCGCAAACTGAGGAGCCTGAAATATCACCGCCCACAAAGTCTCCAGACGAGACTAAAATGTCGCTTCTCACAAAGGTCTCATACGGAGACTATTACTATCGATGATTTTTTAAGCCCAACCGAATGCACACACCCATATCAGGGCCAACACAATTATCTCAAAACCTACATAACATCTCACTGACCCTGAAAATAAAAAAAAAAATGGGAAAAAATTAAGTACACATATCAATGCCTTAGCGCATGTAATCTCAGGATATGCCCTGGCATTGACCATTCTGCCCAAGCTATCACCAGGGGGTTTAAAAACAAACCTGAATAAAAAAAAAAGTATATACTTAACCAAGTAAACTAAAATAAAAAATTTTTTTTATAAACTCGCCACTTACCCAAAATAGCTCTGCACATCGCATTTCCTTAGAGTCAAAAGTGCAGTTAACACTTGCACCCAATTATCAATCCTACCAGAAAGTAGTGGCTGTAGTAGTAGTAGTGGTAGTAGTAGTAGTGGTAGCACCTGGAACCCAGTACTACCTGTCACAGGGTCGAATTGCTGGCGACTAAACCAGCAACCCCACCAGTCCTCTCAGGAGGATGGTGAGAAGGGTGGCTAAAAACCCTGGTAGAAATAAATTAGATCCATCAAAGGGCGCCAGCTCTGGAGAGCTGCTACCCGCGGCCATCTAGCTAAGGGAGTAAACCCTGACAGTAAATCCGGTGTGGGGCCCCTAAGGCGGTTGGATGGCAAACTTTGTCACTTTCCGGCAGCTCCTGCGGCCGCGTTGGCACCAGAACGTAACAGCCCTGCTGTTCCTTTGGATCTGTCAGCGAGGTGGAGAGGGGGGACAAGTTGCATGGGCAACAGCCTGTCTTCCATATTACACTGCCCAGGCTTACATCCGTCCATTCATCCACAAACACTCTGCACCTACGACCTGGAGAGGACACTCCAGCCTCGCTACTAACACTAGTGTCGGCACAACACGGGAAGCAACAGATACCGGTGATAAGTCATTGCTCAACTGGCGTAGAGCTGACGCCAGGGGTTGCTTTTGACGGGGGGAGAGACCTACGTGTCTTACTGGACAGCTACCGCCCGCCTAAGCTGGGCAGCCCCCAGCCAGTTAGGTGCTGTCCCGCCACGACCTGCCTTCTTCATTGGGATGCATGAAGATTAGGAGAAAATCTGACAAGCAGGTCGTTAATTACCGCACCAAACAAAAAATGTCCATGGTCAGTCATGACCGAAGGAGGCCTACTACTGAAAAAAAAGTATGTAGGTAGTAGAGTAGTAGTAGTAGTAGTAGTAGTAGTAATAGTAGTAATAGTAGTAGTAGAAAGTAGTTCGAATTCAAATACTGGAATTAATGGATAAAGTCCACAGCCACAGGTGATGATAGGTCTACTGAATGATTTCTACTAACTGAACAATAACAATTTATTCATTTTCTTACAGTATGAGCTGAGAAAAATACCTATACGAATACAGTGAAGGTTGGCAAAGAATTAAAAGCACCTTGAAACAGAATTTCAAATCGAGAATTACCGTTATTATTATAAGCGATCCGTCACCAGTTACAGTGTCTCTGGGAGACAGAGAGAGATGGGGGAGGAAAGCGGGGTAAGGGTTTGGGGAGTGTCGTGACAGAAGAAAAGAATCACTTACAGAATCGTAACTGACAGTTGACGTCAGTAGAGAGTCTACAACTTCAGGTACAAGCTGCATGACTTGGGTCAGATAGTTTTCCACGTGACGGCTGTTGATCAGCAGGTCTGCCATCTTCAATACTGCAGACATAAACATGTATCGTCGTATCATCATCATCATCATCATCACCATCATCATCATCCATTATCATCCATATCATCACTTGATCATCATCATCATCCATCATCATCCATATCATCATCATCGTCAACTTGATGATGATGATGGTGGTGGTGGTGGTGGCGGCGGTGGTGGTGATGATGATGATGATGATGATGATGATGACGACGACGACGATGACGATGATGATATAAATAATGATAATATAATAATAAGAATAAAGGAGGAGGAGGAGAAGAAAAAGAAGACATGATATAGAATGAGAAAAGAAAGCGACAATATAATCTCACCACAAAATTCGTATCCATACAAGAACACACTCCCAGATATAGACACACTGACTTATACACACATACATGTACATGCACATTTACGGACACATACATGCAGGCACACAGGCATACACTCGTATATGTTATGCAAACAGAGCGATGAAAGACACGAAATAACATTTTCACACACAACAGTTCTCCAGTGTTGTTGTTGGTTTTGTTTGTTTAGGTGTTAAGAGTATTTGTGTATTTCTTTTCTTCACGCAGGCTCTTTGTAAAGCGTATTAAGTATAGCTTTCACACTTTCTGTCTTCCATCACAATTTCGCAATGGCGACCACTATCTTTTTACTAACCGGCAAGCAGAGCCATTCGTTCATACCGTTCTATTAAAACTTGTTAATAAGCAGTAAACTGCAGCCTAGAGAAAACGTGACATTAAGTTTCATCACCATTATCAATGTGCCTTGCCGCATGGTGTTGGCGATAATGGCCCTCCATACCAATCTATCCCTTGTCGCTGCAAATACATCTCCCACCCTCTCTGTCTTCAGCCACCTCGCAAGTATGTCCAATATTTCCTCCCTGGGTCTTCCTGGTGTTCTCTTTCCCTCCAGCTTTCCTGTCGTGACTAGGTGCACTAATTTATCTTGCCTCATAAAATGTCTTATAAACTTTGCCTGTCTTTTCTCCTAATCTTCTTCATTAATGCTCTTCTTGTATCTACCTTCTTCAAGACTGTCTCGTTTGTTTTCTTTGCCGTCCATGGAACTCTCAACATTTTTTTTAGAAATCACATTTCAGTTGCCTCAATCTTGTTCTGAGTTTCCGTGTAAATTTATATTTACGTGGGACATACTATATCGTTATGCTGAATCTTTGAAGGAAACAGTAAACGACACAGAATGGATTTTGAAATGAGTCTGGTGTTTTTTCAAGACGGATTCATGGCACTCAATTTCCATATGCGCTCCACCCAACTCTACCAGTAATTATTTGTAAGAAATTCTAGCTGACAGCAACCGAATGGTCGAAGTATTAAGATAAACAGCAAACAGGCAGACTTTTATGCTGCAGGCTAGGATTGAACGCAAGACATGAAATCTTGGGTCCACGGCTCCATCAAAAGAATCAGCCATACCGGATGCTACACTACACTACGCTACACTACCACTACACTGCACTACACTACACTGCACTACACTACACTACACCACACCACACCATACATACCATACCATACCATACTATACCATACTAAAACTTACTATACTATACTATACTATACTATACTATACTTACTATACTATACTATACTATACTATACTATACTATACTATACTATACTATACTATACTATACTATACTATCTAACTAGACTATACTATACTATACCTATACTATACAATACTATACTATACTATACTAACTATACTATACTATACTATACTATACTATACTATACTATACTAACTATACTATAACTATACTATACTATACATAACTATACTATACTAATACTAACTAACAACTATACAACTACAATTCAATCATACTGACTTAATACTGACGAATCACAATACGATACATACATTATCTACAATACAATACAATACAATACAAATACAATAATACAACTGAAAACACAATGCAATCAAGCAATCTTAAAATGCACAGGAATCCAATGCATCTATCCAAGTGAATCCATCCATCAATCCAGTGCAATCCAACACAACAAAATGGAAACAACACAACACATTGCAAGCATGTGTGTGTGGTGTGTGGTGGTGGTGATGTGGTGGTTGTGTGTGTGCGTGTGTGGTGGTGGTGATGGTAGTGGTCGTGGTTTGTGTGTGTGTGTGTGTGTGGTGTGTGTATGTGTGTGTGTGTGTGTGTGTGTGTGTGTGTGTGTGTGTGTGTGTGTGTGTGTGTGTGTGTGTGTGTGTGTGGGGTGGTGTGTGCTCAGGTTGGAAATATATTGGTATACTTATGTTGTCAATTTAAGGTTCCAATGTTAAGGTGAAGTGTACTGTATGGATTACAAACGTGTAAAATGTGCAATGAAATTGGTGGTGGTGGTGGTGTATGTGTTTGTGTATGTGTGTGTGTGTGTGTGTGTGTGTGTGTGTGTGTGTGTGTGGGGTGTGGTGTGTGTGTGTGTGTGTGTGTGCGTGCGTGTGCGTGTGGTGCGTGTGCGTGTGCGTATGCATGCATGTGTATGTTTCAGGTTGGCATTATATTGGTATGTATTATGTTGTCTGTTTCAAGTGCCTAAATTAAGGTGAGGTGAATCAAATTCACACTAACAGCTCTTATACCAGTTTTTATTGCAAATAATGCCGATTTTTTGGTATTATATGCAGCTAGTGTGTATATAATGCATTACGACTTTAAGCATCTCTTTAGCAATGCTTACTAATGTACAAGATGACAGCTAGTGTATATAACGCGTTACGACTTTAAGAATCTCTTTAGCAATGCTTACTAATGTACAAAGATGAAGAATCATAGAGAAAAGAACCTTCTGACAAGAAAGCTCCCGAAAAATGCTCACACATACATACACAACACAAAATAACAAACCACGCCACACCACACCACACCACACCGCACCGCACCGCAACACACCGCAACACAACACAACACACCATAACACAACACAACACAACACACCACACCACACCACACCACACCACACCACACCACAACACAACACAACACAACACAACACAACACAACACAACACAACACAACACAACACCACTACCCACCTGTGTTTTTCTTCGGCATAATGGATATGACAAAGTCCACGACTTTTCCGACCCCTTCGGAATTTTGCATCAGGGACTTGATGTCGTCATCCTTCAGCGTTGATGACACACTCGCCAACACATGGTATAACCTGACAAAGACAAACACATGGTATAACCTGACAAAGACCAACACGTGGTATAACCTGACAAAGACCAACACACGGTATAACCTGACAAAGACCAACACATGGTATAACCTGACAAAGACCAACACACGGTATAACCTGACAAAGACCAACACATGGTATAACCTGACAAAGACCAACACATGGTATAACCTGACAATGACCAACACATGGTATAACCTGACAATGACCAACACATGGTATAACCTGACAATGACCAACACATGGTATAACCTGACAATGACCAACACATGGTTATAACCTGACAAAAACCAACACATGGTATAACCTGACAAAGACCAACACATGGTATAACCTGACAAAGACCAACACAGGGTATAACCTGACAAAGACCAACATATAACCTGACAAAGACCAACACACGGTATAATCTGACAAAGACCAACACACGGTATAACCTGACAAAGACCAACACACGGTATAATCTGACAAAGACCAACACACGGTATAACCTGACAAAGACCAACACACGGTATAACCTGTCAAAGACCAACACACGGTATAATCTGACAAAGAACAACACAGGGTATAACCTGACAAAGACCAACATATAACCTGACAAAGACCAACACACGGTATAACCTGACAAAGACCAACACACGGTATAACCTGACAAAGACCAACATATAACCTGACAAAGACCAACACACGGTATAACCTGACAAAGACCAACACACGGGGTATAACCTGACAAAGACCAACACACGGTATAATCTGACAAAGACCAACACACGGTATAACCTGACAAAGACCAACACACGGTATAATCTGACAAAGACCAACACACGGTATAACCTGACAAAGACCAACACATGGTATAACCTGACAAAGACCAACATATAACCTGAGAAAGACCAACACGTGGTATAACCTGACAAAGACCAACATATAACCTGACAAAGACCAACACATGGTATAACCTGACAAAGACCAACACATGGTATAACCTGACAAAGACCAACACACGGTATAACCTGACAAAGACCAAATATAACCTGACAAAGACCAACACATGGTATAACCTGACAAAGACCAACACACGGTATAACCTGACAAAGACCAACATATAACCTGACAAAGACCAACACATGGTATAACCTGACAAAGACCAACACACGGTAATAACCGAAAACAAAGACCAAGAACAACACGGTATAACCTGACAAAGACCAACACATGGTATAACCTGACAAAAGACCAACACAGGTATAACCTGACAAAGACCAACACACGGGTATAACCTGACAAAACCAACACATGGTATAACCTGACAAAGACCAACACACGGTATAACCTGACAAAGACCAACACATGGTATAACCTGACAAAGACCAACACACGGTATAACCTGACAAAGACCACACATGGTATAACCTGACAAAGACCAACACACGGTATAACCTGACAAAGACCAACATATAACCTGACAAAGACCAACACATGTATAACCTGACAAAGACCAACACATATAACCTGACAAAGACCAACATATAACCTGACAAAGACCAACACATGTATAACCTGACAAAGACCAAACATATAACCTGACAAAGACCAACACATGTATAACCTGACAAAGACCAACACATGGTATAACCTGACAAAGACCAACATATAACCTGACAAGAACCAACACACGGTATAACCTGACAAAGACCAACACAGGTATAACCTGACAAAAACCAACACAGGGTATAACCTGACAAAGACCAACACAAGGTATAACCTGACAAAGACCAACACATGGTATAACCTGACAAAGACCAACACAGGTATAACCTGACAAAGACCAACACATGGTATAACCTGACAAAAACCAACACATGGTATAACCTGACAAAGACCAACACATGGTATAACCTGACAAAAACCAACACATGGTATAACCTGACAAAAACCAACACATGGTAAGACCGACAAAGACCAAAACAAATGGTTAGCCTGACAAAAACTTACACACGGTAGCATTGCCAAATAATTCAGCCTGTCTTTTTGGTTGTATTAAATAAGCGTTTGATTTTTTTTCGTAGTTTTTTCTTTCTGTTCCTGTATGCTTGAACGCGGGCAGTCACACTTGTTTTAGAAGGCCCCTAGATATAACTTTTTTCTCCTAAACGAGCAGGAGATTTAAAAATAAAAAAGAACATGAACTTTGAATGTTACTCTATGAAGAATAAAGCAAGATTACTGACTGGCTAAGACCTTGCAGGACATCAGCGAAGAATGGTGAGCCTTTCTGTAGACACTGGGTCAAGTGGTCCTTGTTAAACAGGTTTGAACCCTGGCTGACACTGCTGACCCAGGTATGTATCTGTCGGTAAGTGTCCATCAGATGATCACAATGCAGCTCTCCCTCTGTGCCGTTTACTTGCAAGTCTGATATCTGGGTTTGAAATTAATAAAAGAAATAAGAAGAAGAAGAAGAAGAGGAAGAAGAGGAAGAAGAAGAAGAAGACGAAGACGAAGACGAAGAAGAAGAAGCAGAAGCAGAAGAAGAAGAAGAAAAAGAAAAAGAAATAATGATGATGATGATTGATGATGATGATGATGATGATGATGATGATGATGATGATGATGATGATGATGATGATGCAGAAGATGAAGAAGATGATGAAGAAGAAGATGATGATGATGATGATGCTGTTGATGATGATGATAATTATACAATCATAATAATAATATGATAATAATAATATCAATACTACTAATAATAATAATGATAACAACAAGGATAATAATAATAGCAATAACGATCATTATTACAACAGAATAATGATTCAATGTGGTTTTCATCTGGCACCATTTCCGACAAAAACATTTCCTTAATCAAACTGTTTTACAACAAACAAACTCGACCCCCAGGCTACTTTTTGACTATATTGTTAGCCACCGACCCTGAACGACAGGTTCAAACTGGCACCTTCACCACCTTCCCGGGCCCCTGTGGTCAAGTGGACCAGACAACTGAACATGACATTGTAGCCATGTGTCCTCCAGCAAATGGAGCTACAAGAGACATGGCCGACTGTAACTCCACTGACTAACAGGATTCATGGCAGCCAGCAGGAATTGGAACAAAACTGGTCACATTCATCTCGGTGTATATGGCGGATATATATATACATATATGTGTGTGTAGATAGATAGATAGATAGATAGATAGATAGATAGATGATAGATAGATAGATAGATAAATAGATAGATAGATAGATAGATAGATAGATAGATAGATAGATAGATAGTAGATGGATGGATGGATGGATGGATGGATGGATGGATGGATGGATGGATGGATGGATGGATAGATAGATAGATAGATAGTTTGCCACGATTTCATGTATACAGCAGGAAGCTTGAATTGCTGAAGCGCTTTATGCACTCGTCAAGATCGCAAAAGTATCATTGCAATGTAAAATTGTCTCGTTCTCTGTGGCCAAAGTACAGAATGAGACAAAAAGGATGAATACAAATAAAACTGCATCAGCGCAATATTCCTTATTATTCTTTCACAATGCTAAATTGACACTCGAGTACTGTTTATAAGGAAACACAAATAAAACTGCTCAAATGCAATGTTCCTTAATTTTCTTTCACAATGCTAAACTGATACACGTATAATGTTGATATGGAAACACAAATAAAACTGCGTAGTGCAATGCTCCTTATTTTGCTTTCTCAATGCTAAAGTGGCACACGAGTGCTGTTGCTATGGAAACACAGATAAAACTGCGTAAGTGCAATGTTCCTTATATTTTTCACAATGCTACAGTGACACCCCCATTACTGTTGCTGTGGAGTTCCATTTTGAACTGAGACCGTGTGTCTGGACTGTGCATTCCACGCTTCCTCTCATAATACGAGCGTATATCCTGGCATCAGAAAGGCCTTAAAGCTGCAGACAGCTGCGATGTTGGACCGAAAATATTTTTAAGGATCATGGCACTCAGGGAGGTTATCTTTGTGCTGACCTTTTCTACATCACCTTAATGGCCACAAAATCTGATACAGTTTTTACAATGCGGTGATGATGATATCGATGAAGATGATAATCATGATGTTATGGAGTTCCATCGAGAACAGGGCTGTACTCTACGCTTACTATCATAATATATCTGGCGTCACCCAGGCTCGAGAGAAAGACACCTCCGATGCTGGCCAGAAGATTTGAGCAACACCCTGAATGAAGCATCAGTGAAGTGGATGAGACTCAACTGTGTGGTTCCAGTCTTCCCAACGAGCCCATAGCATGTCCAGCTCTGGGTAGGAGCCTGTTAGAGCCGAAAAATCCCACAGTGATTTTTGAAGGGACTGATGGGGATTCGAACCCGCAACCTTCCAGTCGGTTGTCCGTTGCGCTAACCACTACACTACGCCATTGGGTTTGGTTCGAAAATTTGAACATTACCTTCAATGAAGCATCTGTGAAACAGATTAGATTTGACAGGTTGATCTAAGTCTTCCCAATGACAACATCGCACATTTGACTCCAGGTAGGTGCCAGCTGAAGCCTAAACAATCTACACTGAAAGGAACTGACTGGGGTTAGACCCCCCACCCCCCTCCCGTCCAAACTTCCCAGTTATCAATCCGATGCGTTAACCACTTCACCACGGCAACGAGTAAAAAAAATCAAATCTTTAACAACAATCAAAGAAACACTTAGCATACAGCCGCCAAGAGATCTGCCAGCCCCTGTTCCTTCAGGTAGTGGACGGCAGACCCAAAATTCAGGCCACCTCTGCCAGCATGGAGCACATCACTCTGTCCAAACCTGCCAGAAAAAGAAACATACCCAATCAATGAATAAACAGACAATTAATGAATAAACGATACTCGGAAAATTCTAAAACAAATGTGACTGCCCGCGTTCGAGCGAACAGGAACCAGAAAAAAAAACACAAAAAAAGATCAGAACGCGTAGTTAATACAACCAGACAAGACAGACGCAAATTTTCGGCCAACTGGCCTTTGTCAAGCGTAGACGTAAGATTACAAACGAACAAACACCAAATACAAAAAATGAGGAAAAAAAAGACTGAAACTTCCCTGCTGAGGGAAGTTTCAGTCTTTTTCTCCTCATTTTTGTATTTGGTGTTTGTTCGATTTAGTCCTTTTCTCATATGGACGAAGCAGCAGGGAAGTTTGTCTTTTTCTCCTAATTTTTGTATTTTTGCCATTTTTGGTATTTGTTCGTTTGTGCTCTTACGTCTAGCTTGACGAAGGCCAGTTGGCCGAAAATTCGCGCTTGTCTTGTCTGGTTGTATGAAATACGCGTTCTGAATCTTTTTTCGTGTTTTTCCTGGTTCCTGCTTGCTTGAACGCGGGCAGTCACATTTGTCTTGGAAAAAGAATTAAGTACACATATCACTGCATTTATGCAAAAAATAAGGATATACCCCAGGCGTTGACCATTCTGCCGAATGTATTACCAGGGGAACTAACAAAAAACCTACATGCAAGTGCATAAA
This sequence comes from Monoplex corrugatus, assembly GCA_030674185.1. Classification (NCBI taxonomy): domain Eukaryota; kingdom Metazoa; phylum Mollusca; class Gastropoda; order Littorinimorpha; family Ranellidae; genus Monoplex; species Monoplex corrugatus. Next base: position 33,620,940 of record CM060306.1, on the reverse strand, counting down.
CATAACTTAGAACATAAACCGGTCCATTGCACTGAGAAATACCAGTACGCAATTCACATGTCCTCAGAGCTAAAAATGTAATCAATACACGTACCCAGTTATTAATTTTTATGGACAGAAAGTAGGTAAGGCTTTATGGAAAATATAAAGATGAACAAACCAGCAAACCAGACTGTGAATGTAGATGACAGAAAGCAAAGGAGCATGGCAGAAACAAACAGAGTACCAGGAATGAGGAAATTTCCAACACAGAATTTCCAGAAGGGGGATACTGCGGATGCACATATGTATGCATGTGTAAATGTGTTTGTGTGTGTAGCTTACACACATATCTTTATTTTTGTGTAAATGTGTTTGTGTGTATAGCTTACAAACATATCTTTAGAATTAATCTACACCACAGGCCCAAGAAATACAAGAAAAACCAATAGATCATAGAGCCGACAGACAGTTTGAGTCACCACTCGAGGTTAAACAATTAACAATAACAATATATTGGCTGGATTATAAATATCTTGCGAACTCCCATTATCTAGGGACAGTGTATACTCGTAAAGGGATATATATCATGTTAAGATTAGACAAGCTGAATACAGAGAAATGTAAAGGGATATATCATGTTAAGATTAGACAAGCTGAGTACAGAGAAATCGATGATTCTCACCCATCACATGTGGTGCTGTCCTGATGACGACATTCATGATTCTGGAGAAGTAGAGGACGCTACCCTGGGCCTTGTGAAAATCTGTGTTGTTTCTAAACATGGCCATGTACTTGTCGCACATCGCACCTAACCTGAAACAGTATAATATCATACCATTAACACTGCTGCCTGACCTTACCACAAGCCCTTTGTCTCCCTCAAAATAGGTGAAGGAGTTAAAGGGTTAAAATCAATGAAAATTATTTCAAAACTCTATGGCGACATCAGCTGGTGCCACCACAAATGTTTATTCTCCACGTAAAGTTTGTCGTGAGTGAGTGAGTAATTTTTTTTCTGCACCCAGACAGTGCTTGTATCCTTTGTTGTATGATGCAAATGTCACTAATGAACACTAGGTAGGTCACATCCAAATCAGAGTTCAAACATGGCCGTCTCTCTCTCTCTTTCGCTCTCTCTCTCTCTCACACCACACACACACACACACACACACACACACACACACACACACACACACACACACATACACACACACACACACACACACACACACTCACACACATATACACACACACACACTAACACACACACACACACTCACGCACACGAACACACGCACACACACACACACTCACACACACACACACACACACACACACACACACACACACACACACACACAAACACACATAAACACATAAACACATACATATAAACACATTCTTTTTATCTCTAAAAATCCCACAATACAGCAGAATTTGTTCAAGAGGGATTTATCACAGTCAGACAATTCTATATGCGCTTCACCCAAATCTGCCAGAAATTATCTTGGAGACTCCTTAAGCCTACACAAAACCCTAGGCAGTGGCAAGGTCTTGAAATGGGGAGGTGGGGGGGGGGAGGAGAATGGGTCTTATGAAACACTAAGCTAACACCACTAGAATGGCTGGAGCATTAAGATAGCGAACAAGCAAGCATATGAACACTTCTAACACAAAGATAGACAACGAACAAGCGTACTAGCACTTCTTACACAAAGATAAACAACGAACAAGAAAGCATATGAACACTTCTAACACAAAAATAAACAAGCAAGCATACAAGCACTTCTAACACAAAGATAGACAACGAACAAGCAAGCATACGAGCACTTTTAACACAAAGATAGAGAACAAGCAAGCATTCGAGCACTTCTTACACAAAAATAGCGAACAAGCAAGCATACGAGCACTTCTAACACAAAGATAAACAAAGAACAAGCAAGTATACGAGCACTTCTAACACAAAAATAGACAGAGAACAAGCAGGCATATGAGCACTTCTAACACATACTTGTTGCTGGATGGATGAGTGGAAGCAGACAGATGCTGTAGAAGAGGGTCCAACCAGTTGGTGGTAACCGTCAAGTCCAACTGCCCTCGCTGAAACCGTTCCAGCCAGATCAGCAACTCTGTCAACATGCTGCCTAGTGAGCCCCAGACGTCAACTTCACCTGGTCCCTCCCTGTTGTTCATGAGTCCATCCAACTGCGGGGATCAACAATACACAGCGGTTTTTATTTCTTACCGGTTCGGTTCATTTTCTTTGTATTAATGTTTATAAACAACCAAATTCAGTATGCCTGAACTGCTTGTTTGTTGCTGCACCTCAAAGACAGAGATGATGCGTTCTGTCTGCTGCTGTGTCTCGAAAGTCCTCCTCCAAAATAACTACCTGGTTATGGAATTAGTAGAAGACTTTTATAAAAAAAAAATTGCACAGAAGTACGTGCCTGCAGAATCAAGTCATTTTTGGCAGACATCGGACCCCATCTTAGGGTCATCTTCGGGCATGAATGCGACCTGGCAGTGTTCTTGAAATGCCCTTCATGCTCTTGACAGACGCAACAGCCGAGTAGCTTAGGTGTCAGTCTTCTCACCGGAATGTCTGTCATGGGCAAAGTGTGAAGATTTTCCAATATCCCAGGTCAACATATATACAGATTTGCCAGTGCCTGAATTTAAACAGACACATTATCACACAGAACATGAAATAAGCGCATTAAAGATCCTGTAAACCGTAGCAGTATTCAGTTGTTTAAGAAACAAAACAATCCAGTTTGCACACCCATCAAAGACAGAATATGTAAAAATGTGCAACAACATAACGCCTGCACAGTGTGGCCAAACAATGTGCATACAAGAACCTAAAAAAATGATCAGACCCTGAAGAACACATGAATGATTCAATAATTTTGTAAAGGTGTGTAATTGGATCAACAGTTCAATGCGTGAAAATATATTTAACAATTTTATGATATGAATAAATCACTCGAAACACGATTCTGCAGAAACACTTTTTTTCTTAAAAAGCAAACAGCGGAAGGACCAAACGAACAAAATATAATAAAACATTAATAGCATTACTTTACTGTTGATCAAAATTAATCATCTTCTTCAGCCTATCAACCAGCTATTAGAGCTTTATGTAGAAAAACCTGTTGGAAGCTGGTGGCTAGGTTAAGGGAGTGAAGGGATGAAAAGTGAGGACGCAGTAATAACATGAAGATAAGAACAACAACAAACCTGGGCCAATGTCTGATGGACAGGTTGATGGAATCAAAGGATGAAAAATGACAACAACAATAACATGAAGATAAGAACAACAACAAACCTGGGCCAATGTCTGATGGACAGGTTGATGGAATCAAAGGATGAAAAATGACGACAACAATAACATGAAGATAAGAACAACAACAAACCTGGGCCAATGTCTGATGGACAGGTTGATGGAATCAAAGGGTAAAAAATGACGACAACAATAACATGAAGATAAGAACAACAACAAACCTGGGCCAATGTCTGATGGACAGGTTGATGGAATCAAAGGGTGAAAAATGACGACAACAATAACATGAAGATAAGAACAACAACAAACCTGGGCCAATGTATGATGGACAGGTTGATGGAATCAAAGGGTGAAAAATGACGACAACAATAACATGAAGATAAGAACAACAACAACCCTGGGCCAATGTCTGATGGACAGGTTGATGGAATCAAAGGGTGAAAAATGACGACAACAATAACATGAAGATAAGAACAACAACAAACCTGGGCCACTGTCTGATGGACAGGTTGATGGAATCAAAGGGTGAAAAATGACAACAACAATAACATGAAGATAAAAACAACACCAAACCTGTGCCAGTATCTCTTTGGCCTGAAACAGGCTGGTTATTTGCTCAGCGATGGTGGACCCGTTGGACAGAATGTCGCAGAAGGGCTTCTGGATGGTGGTGACATTCGTGCCATGGGGAA
>CM060306.1:33559480-33609480 GCA_030674185.1 Monoplex corrugatus | reverse complement strand
GTATCCAGTACTGGCCCTTGTTGTCCACAATCTTCACAGGCACGGCGCTACACAACATTCCGATGCCGGGCGTATCGTCACATATGGGGGTTCTGACCGAAGTCTCAAACACCTGTGCATAAGAAACAATATGATCAAATCCCAAGAACGAATTGTGCATATTTTCCATTGATCTCAGATATACATATATGCATTTGTGTCTTTAAAATGGCCATGGCCATACCCATTCAGTCTCAGCTGATCAGTTTCCAGTTAACTCAGATACACAATCTTCCTACCCCTTTCCCCAACACGCATGCATAAATCTTTGCTGCAAATTCGTTAAACTCTCCTATTTACAATGGCAATATCTTCACTGGAACAAGTTCACGTTTTCAGCTGCTATTACCCCAACAGCAAGTCAAATGCACTCAGACATGTGTTTGTGACTTTGGTACACTTGTGATCCTAATTTACAATACGCCGTCCATCAAAAGCTAAGTAAGTCCTGTCGAGATGTCTTGTCTGTAGACCACACACACACACACACGCACACACACCACACACAAACACACACACACACGCGCGCCGCCAGCCACACACCAAACACACACACGCACGCCACACACACACACACACACACTCATTCCACATAAATATCTAGATTCCATGTGGTGATCTAAAGAAATCCGTTTTACTGAAATAACAAAACACTACAAACATAAGGCACAGAAGAAAAGGAGGAAAGCTAACCAAAGAAATAAGTAAACAAGGAACCCCTTAACAAACCCACAAACGCAAGAATCTCTTAACAAACCCACAAACTCTCAGTACCTGCTGAACCCAAGTGAAGATTTGAACCTGGGTAGCGCCCAGTGCTTTCAGTGTTGATAGCCACTCTGAAACAGGCCGGGCACAAAGCATGTGCATAATGGAAGGTTCCAGGTTGGCCGCTGTGAACACCTCTACTGGCAGCCTGCATTGCACAGATATCTCTTGCGGAAAGCTTCATTGTTCCAGACTGTGTTGATCTGAAAAAAGGGACGACAGCAGAACTTAAAACCAACACACAATTCAGCACGAAGACTATTTCCCGACCCTGCCTTTAAAAACGAGACAGAAGATTCCTTTATTTTCCGCAAGTGGATTCCTTGGCTCACTTGACGGAGCCATGGAATCGAAATCCAAGTCTTGATTTCATTTCCAGTCTGCAACACAAACACAGGCCTGTTCAAGGTAATGTTCCAATCATTCTCGTGTCAGCTTTGTAACTTGTAAACATGATGAATGAGTCTGGGTGGGTCACGCAACGCGTGGACAGCCCCCCTCCCCCTTTGTTTCATGAAATGACTATAGAGTAGCGTCGGAAGCATGGGAGGTGACTGTCCGGAGAGTGGCGAGGCATTAATGCTCCGGGTCCCATCCGAACCTTCGTGGTATTTCTTATTAATTTCTTCCCCACCAATACTCCCACACTTTCCATTCATGACTTTGCCAACGAACAGGGATTTGCACAGGTTCTGTACGTCTGCCAGATCATCGCTGGCAGATTTGGGTTTAACACACATGGAACTGTCCAGGTACAATGAATTCAAATTCCCTAAAGCTACGCCCTTTCATTTCATCTCATTTCTGTTTAAAGTCCAGCCGACTATGTACATGTAGAACCATTTCAGAGCGTGGATTTATGCTCAGCATGATTACAACACACACACACACACACACACACACACACACACACACACACACACACACACACACACACACACACACACACAAACACACACACACTTTTCATCAAGAGCACTTACTGTGGGCTGCAGATAGGAAGATTCCAACAGATCAAAGTGTAGGTCAAAGTTCATCAACGTCGGCAGAGCTTTCAGAAGGTTACTGGGGTCTCGTATCAGTGATGAAAGCGACACTCCCGCCTCTGTCCATACATAAAGGTATGTGGAATGTTCAAATGCGGGAAACAGAACGAGAGATTCAAATCAATTAGAATAGTGTGGGGGATAAGAGAATCTGATTAATTGTACGTTCTTTGTGACAAATCTGAATTTATAACAGCATACTGTTGAGAATATCTATCATTAAAAAAAACACGCAAACATACATATACATGCACATATACACACAAAACTCATACACACTCATGCACGCACGCACACACACACGCGCACGCGCACACACGCACACACACACGCTCAAATACACAACACACACACACACACACACACACACACACATTCTTTCTCTCTCTCTCTCTCTCTCTCTCTCTCTCTCTCTCTCTCTCTCTCTCTTCTCACTCATGTTTCATGCAGTTCTTCAGAGGTGATCTCTCTCCAAACACCCTTACCGAAGCATATCCTTTGTTTTTCAAAGTGACAAGTGACACAGTAAACCCCTCACCATTTAGGTTCTGCACCAGAGCCAGTAAGGGTTTTGCCACATAGGCGTTCATTCCATAGAACAAAGAGTCCTGCCCAGCTGTCTTCAAAGGACCATCCAGGGCTAGGCCCATCAGCTTCAACACTTGGAATATCCTGGTCAAAGAATGTAAAGAATGATCAATGTCACAAGAACACACACACACACGCACATACACACACACACATACACATACACATACACACACACATGCACACACACGCCCGCGCGCGCGCAGAGAGAGAGAGAGAGAGAGAGAGAAAGAGAGAGAGAGACACGCGCGCGCGCGCACAGAGAGAGAGAGAGAGAGACTCGTCTAATATCACTCATAGTGGAAAGACAAACACACAGAAATATACATACACATATTCACACACACATTACACAGACACACACAAGCACACACACACAAACACACACACAAAGCACTAATGGTCGATAACATAAATGTTTCAAACACATGCTTAAACTAGATGATCAGCAAACATTAACATAATATGACAGAAAGTATAGGTCAGACAAATAGGTCTGCTACTGGCAAGCTGTAGCCCAGTACTACCTGTCACAGCAGGAGACTTGGAGAGGGGATTGGCGCCACCAAGGATTAACCTAAGCCCACAGAAAAGATATGAGAGACACTATAGCCAACAACATACCGGATCGGTCGGGGCCCGGGTTACAAACGACCGCGCTTACCACTGACAAGCACCAGGGTGGAAGTGAAAAGTCAGCTACTGGGGCAAAGACATCATTCAAACTGCCAACGGAAAAAGCTACCATTGGAACCTGGAATGTCCGTACACTCCATCAGTGCGGCAAAGTAAAAGAACTAGAACACGAGCTGAGACGCTACCAATGGGACATTGTGGGTATATCGGAAGTAAGATGGACAGGCTTCGGAGAAGCAATCACAGAGGAAGGACACAAGATGTGGTACAGTGGCGAAGAGTCACTACATGAAAATGGCGTAGCTTTCATCGTACGCAAAGAAGTCATTGGATGCATCATGAGCTGCACGCCTGTCAACAGCAGAATCATCAGCATTCGGGTGTCAGCCAAACCAAAGAACATCACCATCATACAAGTGTATGCTCCAACTACCAGCCACGAAGACCAGGTGGTTGAAGAATTCTATGAGAAAATAGAAGACACCATCGGAAAAGCCCCCAGGAAAGACATCATCATAGTTCAGGGGGACTTCAACGCCAAAGTCGGCCCAGATGCCTACAAAAACTGGGCTGGAACAGTGGGTCAATTTGGCACAGGGGAAACTAATGACAGGGGACTTCGCCTTCTGGAGTTTGCCTGCACCCAACGGCTCACCTTTGCCAACACCCTCTACCCCCACAAACTGTCAAGAAGAACAACCTGGCATGCGCCGAACGGAAAGACTCACAACCAGATCGACTTTGTCCTCACACCGCGGCGCTTCAAATCAAGCATTAATAAAGCAAAGACGAGGACATACCCTGGAGCTGATATAGGCAGCGACCACGACCTCGTGCTGCTCACAATGAAGATCAAATTGAAAAAGAAGTACCAAGCTGCGCAGCCACGCATCAAGTTTGACCTGGAAAAGCTAAAAGATCCAGAGATAGAAGAGGCATTCCAGGCACAGCTCGGGGGGCGGTTCGCGGCACTCAACTTCCTGGACAGCGACATCAACGACCTCACAAACAACTTTGGTGAGGCAGTCCGCGAAACAGCAGAGGAGGTACTGGGGCGACAGAGGAAGAAACACCAAGCATGGATCTCAAATGACATCCTTGACCTCTGCGACAACAGAAGATCACTGAAGAAGACGAAAAACTCCAGCCCTGAAGAAGCCGCACAGTATCGTAAAACCAACAACCTTGTAAAGAAGAAAATGATTGAAGCCAAAGAACAATGGATCAACAACCAGTGTGAGAACATCGAGAAAGGCATGAAAAAAGGAAACAGCAAACATGCCTTCACCACACTGAAAAACCTTACCAAGACGCAGCAAAACAGATCGTCAGTCATCGAGGATACCTCAGGCGAGCTGCTGACAGAAAGCTCCGCTGTTCTGAACAGATGGACGCAGTACTGCCAAGAACTATACAACTACCCAATACAGCCAGATGACAGTTTGTTTCAGGGGGACTCAACACCATTGAGGGAATCCTCACCGCTACCAGTGATGAGAGAAGAAGTGGAAGAAGCCATCCGCAGCCTACCAGCAGGGAAATCACCTGGAGCAGACAATATCCCAGCAGAGCTGCTCAAACATGGAGGGAATGATTTGGTCACTCGTGTAACATCGATTTGTCAGAAGATCTGGGAGACAAAACAGTGGCCCACAGAATGGACTCAATCACTCATCATCCCCCTGCCCAAAAAGGGAAATATGCGCCAATGCCAGAACTACAGAACAATAAGTCTCATTAGCCACACCAGAAGATCATGCTCAGAGTCATATTGAATCGACTGAAGAAAGAAGCGGAAGAACACCTTGCGGAAGAACAAGCTGGATTTAGGGCGGGCAGAAGCACAGTAGAACAGATCTTCACCTGCTGGATAATGATGGAGAAACATCTGCAGCATCAGAGAGACCTGTTCCACAACTTCATAGACTTTAAAAAAGCATTCGACAGGGTGTGGCATAAGGGTTTGTGGCAGGTGCTAAGAAAGTTTGGCATAGAGGAAGGTCTCGTCCAAACCATCCAGGCGCTGTATAACACTGCCAGCAGCGCAGTTCTCCTCAACAACCAGATAGGGGACTACTTCAAGACCACAGTTGGAGTCCGTCAAGGCTGCCTACTCTCTCCCGTGCTGTTCAATCTCTTCCTGGAGAACATCATGCGTGAAGCCCTCCATGACTTCCACTCCACTGTCTCCATCGGAGGAAGAACCATCAACAACCTGAGGTTCGCAGATGACATCGACCTGATGGGAGGCAGCAACGAAGAACTACAAGACCTGACCATGAGACTGGAAGAAAGTGCAGTGGCACACGGAATGGAAGTGAGCACAGAAAAAAGCAAAGTCCTGGTCAACAGCACAACCAACACCCATGCTGAAATCTACATGAACGGGCAACAGCTTGAAGAAGTGGACGCTTTCAAATACCTTGGCGCCACTCTCACCAAAGACGGTCGCTCTACAACAGAAATCAAGACCAGACTAGCGATCGCAACAGCAGCAATGGTAAAGCTAAACAAGATCTGGAAGAGCAGAGAGATCGGCTTTCCATCGAAGATGAAGCTGTACAAGTCCCTGGTGCTCCCCATCCTGCTGTAAGGATGCGAGAGCTGGACCATGACAGCAGAGACCACCAAGAGAATCCAGACGTTTGAAACTAAATGCTTCAGGCGCTTGCTCGGGATCTCTTGGCAAGATCGGAAGACAAACGACTTTGTGTGGAGCCAAATAACAACACTCGCAGGCCCACAAGAACCCCTCCTGGCAACAGTCATGAACAGGAAGCTGTCGTGGTTCGGGCATGTCACACGCCACAACTCACTGCCCAAAACGGTCCTCCAGGGTACACTGGGAGGCGGCAGACGAAGGGGACGACAAGCCAAATGCTGGATGGACAACATCAAAGAATGGACCAGGTTGGATGGCCCCACGCTGGTGCGACAGGCGGAGGACAGGGCCGGTTGGCGACGGCTGGCTTCAAGAGTGTCTCTCATCTCTCATCTACGCCCATCACGGGCAGGAGAATGATGATGATGATGATGATCTAATTTATTAACAAGATACAAATATGTTTATCAACTCTTAACACTGTCACTATTCCTCACATTCTTATTAAACCTTTATGAAATTTTTTTTCACATACTGACAATTGACATTCACATAAAGCTGTGCCTTGAAATATCCTGGTTAAAACATACAAGACACCTGACTGATCAAAACATGCACACACACACACACACACACACACACACACACACACACACACACACACACAAACAAACAAACAAACACTCACACACACAAATACACACCCACACGCACGCAGACGCACACACAAACACACACACACACACACATGTAAATATTATGGTCAACAATGCAAACATTTCACATATAAACCAGAGGACTAGCAACACAATGAACCATATTATTTAACATGGTCCAAAACGCACCCGCCTGCTATCTAGTATTTACAACACAACACATACATGTACAATCCTAGTCACTCTTGACACCCTCCTTAAACTTTTACCAAAACTTCATCTCCTCCTTCCCGCGAAAACTTAAAACAATACCGGAATTTACCACAACAAAACTTTTGCAAACTTGATCAGACGTGTGTAGAACAAATACTACATATTGGACTCGAAATGTGATGTCCTGAATTCCATCCCAGCCCGCAACATAAAAAATGGCCTGTTTGCTACTCCACCCTAATGCTTCAATCAATTTAGCAGTGTCAGGTTAGTATCCCAAACACCTGACCAGCACATACGGTTTTGTGCAGGCTCATTGTGTCTGCCATATAATTACTCAGCAGATTTGGGTGGACCGCATATGGAATTGTCTGAATGCAATGAATCCCTCTTGTACAAATGCCCAACGCTACTACTAGTTCTTGTTACAAGAGTAATTAAAAGTTTGGCGCCTACTTGTCTCTGCGAATACTTTCAAATGTACACTCCCGCTCGACCTCTCCGTTCTATTCTGATACTGCTTGTTTTCACATTCTTCGATATGGATGTACTACTGTCAGTCGCCGATCATTTGTTTTTATGTCTGAACTGGAAGAAGCTTCCCCTGTTTCTTCGACAGTTACAAACTCGTTCTTCCTTCAAGTCTAACTTGAAGGCATACCTTTTCGTCCAGCAGAGATTTCCCCCTTGACCACCCACACGTTTATCCCATTTCCGCCCTGCTCTCCCCCTCATAGTATGTGTGTGCTTTCTTAGTTTGAAGTTGTTTTTGTCATTGTGAATTAATGTCTGAGTGAACGATGAGAGTGTGCACTTTGATTTGATTTATACATCAAAATTAAGTGCATTGCTATTATTACTATCATTACTATCATTATCATATTATTATTATTATTATTATTATTATTATCAGTAGTATTGTTGTTATTGTTGTTATGATGATGATCATGATCATCATCATCATTATCGTCTTCATCATCATCATCGTTGTTGCTGTTGTTATTATTATTGTATTATATTATTATTACTATTACATTATTATTATATTTTGTATGCATTATTATCGTTGTTGTTGTTATTATTATTATTATCATTATCATCATTATCAGTAGTATTGTAATTATTGTTATTGTTATGATGATGATTATGATCATCATCATCATTCATCATTATCATCTTCATCATCATCGTTGTTGTTGTTATTATTATTACTGTATTATATATCATTATTATTATTACATTGTTATTAGATTTTGTTGGTTGTAGTAGTAGTAGTAGTAGTAGTAGTAGTAGTAGTAGTAGTAGTAGTGTTATCAATTCCAAATTCCAAATTACCCCTACTCACAGATCAGGTTTTTGCATCAAGCTTTGCAGAGCACCGAGCACACTGGAAAAGTTGAGTTTGTTGGCAAGATTGGGGTCAACAGAGGGCGGCTTTGTGGCCAGTTGTGTGAGCAGCTGGTTGAATCGGACAATGCAATCCTTATACTGCTGGACGTCAGCCTCTGCCGGTTTGCTCATGTTCCACACCTCTGCCAGCTGCACACAAAAACATGTTTGTCCAAACACACCGTGGAACAAAATAATTCATAAATATGATATATCAAAAATCAAAAAAGAAATATTAAATGTACAAAAAAAGCTCTTTATTTATCAATCAGTTTCATCTATTTCTTGATTGCACTTAACCCTCTGACTCCTGCACCCTATCCACCAATAGCAAAAAAATTAACCCTTTGACTTCCTCACCTTATCTACCAGCTTCCTGCAGGAAGCTGGTATAGGATGAGGGATTCAAAGAGTTAAGTTTCTGCTTTGCTAGTATGGTTGACAGTGCAGGATGCTGAAGGACAGGGTGCGGGAGTCAAACGGTTAATGTGATTTGTTTAGTTTTCAGTTTTACTATAATCATGTACACCAGAACAAAGTAATCCCCGCCATATCAAAACACCTAACATTAGTTGTAGTCAAGGTACAAGTCAGTGAAATGCGTCAACATCTACTGCGGAAGTTACTTACGTCTGCAAGGTAGTAAACTAATTCACCATACCTGAGGCAGTTACTGTCTTGAAGGTATAGCAGTCACTGAAGTGTGAATACGTCAAAGCTACCTTTATCATATGATTCAGTATGATGTAATATTATTCCATATAATGGATGTAATATTATTCCATATAATGCAATATTACTCAATACAATGTAATATTATTCAATATACCGTAATAGTTAATGAAGTATATCTATGAACAGGACAAGTTTTAAATAAATTAAAGTCTGGAGTTTGGCGTTGTAGTTTGTTCGAGGACGGTTCATCGCACTCCGGCAATTTCTTATGCTCTCCACAAAAATTTGTCAGTTAATCATCTACAGATTCCTTGAGCCTGCGCAAAACCCTATGCGTTAGCAAGGTCTTCAAGTGAAGGTTGGGGCCAGGTGAGGAAGAGTGAGAAATAAGGGGACCTATGAAACACACCAGGTAGACCCAGGGAGAGAATGCTGGACGGACCTGCAGAGTAGCTGGGGATGAGGAGGGTGGGGGAGATGTTAGGGGCAACGAGAGATAGAGATGGTTGGAAGTCCATGGTCGCCAACGCCATGCGGCAGGGCACCTGATGATGATGATGATGATGAAACACTACGCTGATACCACCAGAATGACTGGAGCATTACGATGGGCAGCGAACAGGCCAATTTTGTGTGTGTTGTTTTTTGTTTTTTGTTGCGGGCTGGATCTTGAACTCGAGACATCAGGTGTGAAGTTCCCAACTCTGTCAAAAGGGCCAGTTACCCCCGCGTATAAACTGGATTAATCTCTTAGGTCACAATTGAAATTTTCCACAAAAATGGTTATTCCCCCTAGTAACAACGTGTCACCGTAGTACAGCACCACCCATTTTTTCTCTGCATGTTTGGATTTTTGTTTACTGTGAAAGTGGATTTTTTAAGAGAATTACACAATTTTGTCAGAAATAACTCCTTTGTTGTATCAATTACGTGTGCTAAGCGCATAGTGTTGCATGTGGGCCCAGGTCACACATCCACCTATCCATTTGTTTCAGTTACCTGGCACACAACCGACATAACTGGAGAAGTCTGGTGAACAGTTTGTCAGTGCGGCGCTCCAGTGACTCTCTTCACGGAGTTACAGGAGAAGAAGAGGAGGAAAAGTCGTCAGTGAAATATATCAACATTTAACCCAATCACTCCCTCTCCTTTTTCACTAGCTTCCTGTGGAAAGCTGGTGGAAAGGGTGAGGGAGTGAAAGGGTTAATGCAGTTACCTGTTTCTGCAGGGCGGGGTAGTCAATGAACAGCGTCAGTGTGTGTGGCAGGTCTGTCTTGATGCTGCACAAAGCCACCTGCAGGGCTGACGTCACATTGGTAACCACGTAGGTGTCAGACAGGTAAGCAGCCAGGGTTTGTGATGTGCACAGGGACTCCAGTAAAGTTTCGTTCATCACAACATCTATCACCTGAAAATGAACAGAGGATATATAGAAACAACAAAAAACTATCAGATTGGCTACTACAAGTAAAATTTATGAAAACTTAGTGGCAATAAGGGGATCATTAACAAAGAAGATTAGGAAAAGACAAGCAACATTTAAGGACATATTATGAGAAAACGGGAAAATGAACACCTGCTCACAACAGGAAAGCTGGAGGAAAAGAGAACACCAGGTAGACCCAAGGAGAAAATGCTCGAAGTACTTGCAGGGTGGCTGCAGGCAGAGTGGGTGGGAGATGTACTTGCAGCGACAGGGGATCGTGTGACCATGGTCTCTAACGCCATGCAGCAGGGCACATGATGATGATGATGCAATTTCACCAAGAATTATGAGTATCCATTTCTCAAGAACACACGATGACAACATTATTTTTTGCGACTTTCTCGGACGCATGTATGCCTTTTCTTTTTCAGTGGGACTGTGTGTTGGGTTTTTTAGTGTTCCCATAAGTTACTGCACACTGACATGACTTACACGGCATTTAACGTGTGCATATCTAATGTTCTGCCTGCATATACACACGACAGGGATTAAGGCACTAGCAGGTCTGCACACATATTCACTTGGGAGATCATCGCTTTCCTCTTTTGAGGTGGGAATTGTTATTGCTATTGTTGTTTAAAGCCCAGCTGATTGCGTAGAGCCATATCAGGGCTATAACAGCTTCAAAACATACAAAACTTCAACAGGAAAAAAAAAGAGAAAATCAAGTACACATATCAATCCATTCGCGAACATAATATAAGGACATGACCCAGGTGCTGACCACCCCGACCATTTTATCGCACAGGGGATTTAAAAACACACCTGAATACAAATTTAAGCATACCTGCAAACTCCAAAACATACATGAAAACAGGCATAAATTATCTAAAATTGCCTTTGCATATCTCACCTCTCTAGGGCCAAAAATGCACTTAATACATGTACCTTATTACCAATCCTAAGAAAAAGTACGTAAGACTTTATTGAACACATACAGGTGAATGGACCAGCAAGGCAGAAAGGAAGAAGAAGAAATGACAGAAAGTAAAGGAACAAGGCAGAAACAAAGAGAATGACAGAAAATAGGAAATTTCTAGCACAGAATTTCCAGAAGGGGGGGGGGGATACTATTTTTAATGAAAGAACCCCCGGCATCCCCACGGGGGTTCTTTCAGTACGGAATGTTAAGATTGTATGTAAAGGAAGAAACGTTAAGTAATAACAAAGATACATCGATAATATTAATAATAATGATCATTTAAACACGTGTGCTCTCACAACGATCATTCAAGCACATGTGTTCTTCCTCAAGACATCAGTGATGTGCAAGACATCTCCCCAAACATCAATACACATTCTCTCACGCAGGCATACGGATAAAATGCATCCATGCATGCATACACACACACACACACACACACACACACACACACACACACACACACACACACACACACACACACACACACACATACACACACACACACACACATACGCACCAATACACATTCTCTTGCACAAGCTTACAGATTAGACACGCACACATGCTCACAAACACACACATGCACACAAACAAACACACACGCATGCCCACAAACACACACATGCTCACAAATACACACACATACACTACACATGCATATACATTTAAACAGACGTAATGTACGAAACCCAATCATTAATGGTCTCCATTATGAGTGAACAATAGTCATGTACAGACACCAACTGTTGACAGATTCAAACCTTATCCACGTTAAACTTAGAGTCAACCCAAGCCTGTGGTGTCAGCCGAGCGACATCAAGATAGGCTTCCATCAGACTGACTAGGGTTGTGCTGTGATTCAGGACACTATGCAGGCTGACGCCATGCTCTGAAAGAAAGTCATACAACACTTTAAGTACAAGTTGACTGTATAAAACGTGCAAGCCTTGCACATCAATATTTTTCTAAACATCCTTTCAGATCACCTCTGTACATCTCAAACATCCCGCACCCTTTGATCCTCAAAACAAAAATCTTCTGGTGATGCCAAAAGGTACCCTTAAGTCAGCTGGAGAACGTGCTTTCATGTGACATTTTGTAAACAGTCATGTATGGATATGTCTATGGTCACATATATGTGTACGTACTGTTAGACTTTGTGTGTATGTATTCATTTCGGTATGTGTGTAATATAGACTTTGTGAGTATGTATTCATTTCGGTATGTGTATAATATTGATATTTCTGTCAGTATGACACTCCGTGACTCGTAAATGTGTAATGCACATCCAATTTACATTACTTGGGAAAATAGCGACATACAAATATAATTCATTATTGTTTTACATTACGTCTCCATACCACAATGACAGAATGGTAGTTATGCACAAAAAACAAAAAAACACTGTACAAATAGCTATCCATAAAACACTGTATAAGAACTGTGATAAAATATTGATAGTATTGGGAAACACCTTGAAATCAGAATAGCAGCGACATCTAAAACACTGTCCATTCATATTGTGACAAAAAAATCGATATTTCTAAAACAGTGTGTATACGTACTGATGATGTTCTCCAGCCGGTCATTAATGACGTTCATGATGATGGTATACGTGTTGATGGTACGGGCGTTGACGAACAGGGGCTCATCTGGTAGAGCAGGTATCACCATAGTCGCCAGCTCCATTGACCTACAGCAAAAATTAATCCAGTCACTGTGATACATATTCTCAAACACATTACGCAGAACCGAGTAGCTCATTCTATCAATCTAGGAAATGGCCGGATTCATTCATAATGATTATAAACTGCACGAATCTTCAGGCATAACAATGTTATGCAATTTCATGGATCAACATAAGTGACATAATAAGTACAGGATGACACTGCTTTGAACCGATTTTGGTGCGGCGTTATATGAAAGTAAAAACACGAAACTTGATTTTTAATGTGTATGTTTAAAATACTGAACTGCAGCTTCGTTTTGTGTGTTTCTCTCCTCCCTTTTATGTTAGTACCATAAACACCACAACAACATCAGCAACAAACAAATGATTATACAACCGTTTTTAAAATATTCTCTGACTGTGCAAAATTCATCTGGCATAGACAGATGGGAAATGTTTGTTAACACTGTGACACCCTCACTCCATCCAGTGGATTCCTGAATTATCAGTCATGATAGCATAGCAAAACTTTAATCTTTTCACTCCCTCATATATGGGTATGAAAGCGTTAAATATACGCGGCTGGTAAATTGGGTGAAGGGCTGAAAACATTAAGAAATGATCAGTGGTGACCCTACGACTCTTGAATTAAGAGACAAAGAAATGTCAGAAATATTAAAGCTTTGATAATGTTACAAACGTTGTAAGAAAAAGTCACACAATTAAAAGCTTTCACCATCAAGTTATGTGGGAGAAAAACACCCCATACTCCTTACCACTTTGAAGACATGTTGACCAGTCTCTCTCCCAGTGAGTTACCGAAGCGAGTGAAGATGTTCTGGAAAGCCCGCCAGTCCAGAAAATTGCCTATCACACTGCTGCTGTTCTCTTTCTCCTTGGCCATGTTCATCACCATAGCAACAAGCTGCTGCACTTCACTGTTGACCGCTGTGACATTGATACTGACCTTGCCGGCTTGCACTTCCCGAGACAGTAAGCATATCTGTCAAAAAAAGTTTTTTTTATTCAGATGTGATATGATATAAGTGAATAGAATGACAGCGGAGTTCATTCAGTTCATGGTGGTTGTAACCCAGCCGACCGCTCTTACAACCCAGCCGATCGCTAAGGCCATATCAGGTCTAACACTACGTCAAAAACAACTCGGATTCTCACCAAAAAGCCAACAGTTGTAAAGTAGTAGTCTCAGAATATGAAAACAACAAAATCATTAACCAGAAAAAAAAACACGAAAAACGAATCAGTACGCGTATTTAATACAACCAGACAAGTCTTGTCTGGTTGTATTAAATATGCATTCTGATGCTTTTGTTTCGTGGTTTTTTTTCTTGTTCCTCTTTGCTTGAACGCGGGCAGTCACACTTGTTTTGGATAACAAAATCATTAACAATGATACTAACAACAATAACAATGACTATTAACAGGTGCTCATGTCCAACAATACTGAACGTCAGTAGGTGCTGACAGCTCAAATAGTAAGTCAAAATCACCACCTCTATTGAAACAAGCTGTGTGATACATCAAATCACCACCTCTATTAAAACTGCTGTGTGATACATCAAATCACCACCTCTATTAAAACTGCTGTGTGATACATCAAATCACCACCTCTATTAAAACTGCTGTGTGATACATCAAATCACCACCTCTATTAAAACTGCTGTGTGATACATCAAATCACCACCTCTATTAAAACTGCTGTGTGATACATCAAATCACCACCTCTATTAAAACTGCTGTGTGATACATCAAAATCACCAACTCTATTAAAACTGCTGTGTGATACATCAAAATCACCAACTCTATTAAAATTGCTGTGTGATACATCAAATCACCAACTCTATTAAAACTGCTGTGTGATACATCAAAATCACCAACTCTATTAAAACTGCTGTGTGATACATCAAAATCACCAACTCTATTAAAACTGCTGTGTAATACATCAAAATCACCAACTCTATTAAAACTGCTGTGTGATACATCAAAATCACCAACTCTATTAAAACTGCTGTGTGATACATCAAAATCACCAACTCTATTAAAATTGCTGTGTGATACGTCAAAATCACCACCTCTATTAAAACTGCTGTGTGATACATCAAAATCACCAACTCTATTAAAACTGCTGTGTGATACATCAAAATCACCAACTCTATTAAAACTGCTGTGTGATACATCAAAATCACCAACTCTATTAAAACTGCTGTGTGATACATCAAAATCACCAACTCTATTAAAACTGCTGTGTGATACATCAAAATCACCAACTCTATTAAAATTGCTGTGTGATACATCAAAATCACCAATTCTATTAAAACTGCTGTGTAATACATCAAAATCACCAACTCTATTAAAACTGCTGTGTGATACATCAAAATCACCAATTCTATTAAAACCAGCTGTGTGATACGTCAAAATCACCAATTCTATTAAAACCAGCTGTGTAATACGTCAAAATCACCAACTCTATTAAAACCAGCTGTGTGATACGTCAAAATCACCAACTCTATTAAAACCAGCTGTGTAATACGTCAAAATTACAAATTCTATTAAAACCAGCTGTGTGAAACATCAAAATCACCAATTCTATTAAAACCAGCTGTGTGATACGTCAAAATCACCAACTCTATTAAAACCAGCTGTGTAATACGTCAAAATTACAAATTCTATTAAAACCAGCTGTGTGAAACATCAAAATCACCAATTCTATTAAAATCAGCTGTGTAATACGTCAAAATCACCAACTCTATTAAAAGTAGCTGTGTAATACGTCAAAATCACCAACTCTATTAAAAGTAGCTGTGTAATACGTCAAAATCACCAACTCTATTAAAACCAGCTGTGTAATACGTCAAAATCACCAACTCTATCAAAACTAGCTGTGTGATACGTCAAAATCACCAACTCTATTAAAACTAGCTGTGTAATACGTCAAAATCACCAACTGTATTAAAACTAGCTGTGTAAAACGTCAAAATCACCAACTCTATTAAAACCAGCTGTGTGATACGTCAAAATCACCAACTGTATTAAAACTAGCTGTCTAATACGTCAAAATCACCAACTCTACATGTATTAAAACTAGCTGTGTAACACGTCAAAATCACCAACTTCATTAAAACTAGCTGTGTAATACGTTAAAATCACCATTTCTATCAAAACTAGCTGTATAATACGTCAAAATCACCAACTTCATTAACACTAGCTGTGATGTCCTCACCTGTTGATAGAGCTGATAGCCAGAAGCACGTCCCATGATCGTCTGCCACATCATGACTGTTCTGTTGGTGCTGCACACAGAAGTCTGCAGCTGTCGTAGCTCATCACTCTCATTGCCTGGAGCAGCAAACATTGTGAAGAGCTGAGGTCCACACAAAGCCGCCGTCACGTTACCGGCACTGGTCCACAGAGTAGTCAGCTGTACACAAATGATGAAATTGTCTTCAATGACTCTGGCAGAAACAAAGCACGCTATTTACAATGTGCATCTTTTTGTCTTGTGTGTACTGATTAATGATCCTCAGTATACCACAACTCCCTAAAAATTAACAAACTTTATAATCAAAGAATACAGAAATCACATTAAAGTTAACTCAACTAACCAACCAACCACCATCCAACTAACTAATTGTAAAATTGAACTCAACTGAACGAACGAACGAGATTGTATTAAGACAAAAATTAAATGCCAACAAGCCACTGTGAAAGGGTGGTGGGTGGGTGGATGGTTGGTTGGTTGGTTGGTCGGTTGGTTGGTTAGTTGCTTGGCTGGTTGGTTGCTTGTTTGGTTGGTTGCTTGCTTGTTTGCTTGCTTGGTTTGCGCTGTTGAAGTGTTTTCTGTAGGTGGGATAATCTATAGTTCTACTTTTGAGGAAGGCTGTCTCAGATGCATATATGTACACTGTTCTGGTTGTCTAGACCTCATTGCGCAGACGTTAAGTTGTTGCACAATCTGCGTACTACATCTTCACACCAGATCTTTGCTGTTTATGCACGATACATTTTTTGACTTAACTGTAGTGTTATAAATCGGGTACCTTGTGAGGCAGTAGTTCCAGATCCAACAGATTCTGTAGGTAAGTGGGGTCCTGCAGAATGGGATTTACGATCTGCCCCAGCTCTGTGTTGTTCAGCAGACTGGACAAGGTGATGGGGGCAGCTGGAAAATAGCATCACACAATAATAAGAAAATATCCCAAGACCCTGTACAGATCTTATGCCCAGGCTTACTAGATCACAACACTGTGGTGTGAAACTATACGTATCTCATGACTTTTTAGTGAACTGAGCTTATACAGACTTATTAAATCAGAACACTCAAAGAATCACTCGTGAATGAAGTTTCTGCACGGACCGTTAAAATACATCACAACACTGACACTGACACTAAAGATATTATTTGTGGATATGGTTTTCGCAATGGCTTATTCCCTTACTAGGGAGAAGAGTGGCAGAATGGTTAAGACTTTCGTCTGCCAGTAACTAAACTCGAGTTTCCTGGGTTCGTTTCCCGTCGACTTTTCTCCTCAGTTTGACCGGAAAATCGAAATGAACGTCTAGTCTTTCGGAAGGGGACGAAAAATGAGACGGAACCGTGTCCCTTCTAGCCTGCGCACATTAAAGATCTCACGGCAGATGAAAATCAACCCTGATGGGCAGGAGCGTCAAGTGATTTGGGCATTATCCTCTAATTGGAAGGTCTGGATTCAAGCTTGCTTGGGTACCACCTGGTGACTAAAGAATGCAGATTTTTCCAATTTCCCATGTCAACATAAGTGCAGATCCGCTGGTGCCAGAACTCTCGTCATGTGCACACAGAATACCTAATACACACATCAGCTATCCTGCAAGCTATATCAGTGTTCTGTGGTTTACAGAAACATAGAAAGACGAAAATATCTAGCGTGCATGCCCCTTGAAATGAAGCATGACTGC
The DNA here is from genome assembly GCA_030674185.1 of Monoplex corrugatus. NCBI lineage: Eukaryota > Metazoa > Mollusca > Gastropoda > Littorinimorpha > Ranellidae > Monoplex > Monoplex corrugatus. The sequence goes on along the minus strand of CM060306.1, from coordinate 33,591,832 downwards.
CTGCCTGGCGGGCTTAAAAACGGTCACATATGTAAAAGCCACTCGTATATTTGAATTTACGTAGAAGAAGTTGTCCTTGAAAGAAAAAAAGCAGCCAGCTGGCCATACTAAAGTAATGTATTCAGGGCAGATCACAAATCTGGCCACACATTTATCTGACAGTTACGACTGGTCATGTTTAACCTCACTTTTTGAAAGCTAAGTCTGTATTGTGAACCTATTCCAATGTTCCAAGATGATTTTCCCATGTTGTCAATACACCATGCTTAATATCACTTCATGAACTGGACATTACAATAGACCCATGCAAAAACAGTCCATACCATAATTTCATGTTGTACTGACGAGCTGTGCACACACACACGCGCGCGCGCGCTCGCGCTCGCGAGCACACACACACACACAGAGCATACACGCGCACGCGTACACAGTGTATGTACATGCACACACACACACACACACACATAAACACACACACTCACGATCCTGCATGAACACCTATCACACCAACACACACACACACACACACACACACACACACACACACACACACACACACACACACACACACACACACACCACACACACACAACACACACACTCAACAAACACTTCCCAAACAGCTACAATCATACACCAACGGCATCAACAACAGAAGAGTAAAGACAGACGTAGCACTGACCACTGATGTCCTGTAGTGCCTGTCTAAAACTCCGCAGATACAACTCCAGTGTCTTCAGTGCGTAGATCACAGTCGAACCTGAGGCGCTGTTGTTAAGTCCTGCTATATTCAATGAACAATCTGGACCCGGACAACCATCACTGGAAGCAACAATAATGAAGCGCTTATAAAATGGTGGAACAACAGTGTTTGGGTGTATCACAGGAGTTATAGCTGAACTAGTTAATTATAGGTGATCTGGTTAGCAAACAGATGTGTGACCCGTCAGTACAAAATCAGTACTAGCACGATTTGGGGGGTGTTTTGAGATGTAGTTATTTGTTTATATCTACAATTCTTTTTATAATCATTTTAATGAATTACTGAATGTTGTAGGGCGAAAAGTTTGGGAACTGTGGTCTTATGAAATGGCATAGCCCCTGGACGGTAGTTTTGAAGAAAAGGCCTATAAAGATTTCACATACTACCATGTCAGATCCTTTTTTTAGCAAACACAATCCCTTTTAGCAGTAATAATAATAATAATAAATAACTACAATATTTATATAGCGCAAAATCTTGATAAAATCAAATCTAAGCGCTGAAACACACACACACGCACGCACGCACACACACGCACGCACGCACGCACGCACACACACACGCACCCACGCACACACACACACACACACACACACACACACACACACACACACACACACACAAACACGGCTATAAATGGGGAGAAAGAATAAAAACAATGGAAAATTATAGAGCATATTATATACAATTATATATTGCAATGTGATTCCCCTCCGAGTGGAGACAGGCTGCAGAGGGGATTGAGTGAGGTCAGGATTTTATGCAGAGGAGAAAAGGTGAGTTTTGAGAGCGGACTTGAAGGAGACAAAAGTAGGTTGCTGACGGACTGAGAGAGGAAGTTTGTTCCAGGAGAGCGGACCAGAAACAGAGAAGGCTCATGGACCTTAGGTATTGAGCTTAGTGCGTGGAAAGCGAAAAGTCAGAGGATCGGAGGCAGAGCGGAGGGTACGTGAGGGAACATAGATCTCAAGTAGGCTTGACAGGTAATCGGGGGCTGCGTTATTGAGGCTTTTGTAGCACATGGTGTCTAGTTTGTACTGTATGCGCTTTGATACAGGGAGCCAGTGAAGTTGTGCCAGGAGAGGAGATATGTGGTCAGCTTTTTTCTTTTTGAGTACAAGGCGTGCAGCATTGTTTTGAAAGCGCTGTAGGATGTGAGTGGTGGAGGCAGGAAGACCGGACAGGAGTGAATTGCAATAGTCAATGCGAGACATTATGAAGGAGAGAACGAGTTTTGCAGTTGTCTCCACAGAGAGATACTTCCTGATCAGGCTTATACGATGGAGGTGATAGTAGCAAGATCAGATCTGGCAGTTTGAGAAACAAAGTTGTTCATGGAGAGGGTAGGTCAATGCAGACACCAAGGTTTTTAGCTGAATCAGAAATTGGGACTTCCAGTACACACACACACACACACACACACGCACACGCACACACACAACACACACACAACACAACACAACACAACACAACACAACACACACACACACACACACACACACACACCACACACACACACACACACACACACACACACACCACACAGCACACACACACACACACACACAACCACATACCCAAAAAATGTCGTGAACCAACCAGTTCCCAACTTCTTCAGATGGAAAATGGAAACCAGAACAATAACATGAATGCAAGCAAATAAGCGAACATGTAGGCCTACAGGGAACAAATGAACGAACAAATAACACTTACAGGAGGGCCAAGAGAGCGGGATACTGATCCTTCAAGATATGATACTGTGACTGTAACGCCTGTAGGATGTAGGTCATGTTGACTTCCAATGCTTGCTGCAGGTTTCGACCGTCAAACGTGACGTTCTCCACACCAGCCAGAGAAGTCATACGATTCACAAGGCTCAAAACATCTCCCACGTGTTTCTCCAAGCTTACGGCTTCAGTCCCATTCATGGCTGCGCCAAACTGCGAACAAATTTGTTTGAATTAAAAGAAAAGATAACTAACCAGTCGCCGTGGTGTAGTGGTTAACTCAACGGACTACCGACTGGAAGGTTGTGGGTTCGAATCCCCATCAGTCCCTTCAAAACTGCATCATAGTGGGATTTTTCGGCTCTAACCGGCTCCTACCCAGAGCTGGGCGTGCTATGGGCTCATTGGGAAGACTGGTACAGTCGAGTCTCATCCACTTCACGGATGCGTCATTGAGGGTGCTGCTCAAATCTTCTGATCACCACCGCAGGTGTCTGTATCTCTCTGGCCTGGTTGACGCCAGGATATGTTATGATAGTAAGCCTAGAAACAGCCCTGTCACGAAGTCTTAATCCCAGATGGAACTCCACAGCATCATGATTATCATCCTCATCGACATCATCATCATCGCATTATAAAAAAAACTGTGCCAGTTTCTGTGGCCATTAAGATGGCATGGAAAATGGGACGAGAAAAAAAAAAGGATGAGCACAAAGGTAACCTCCATGAGTGCCATGATCCTAAAAGAAAATTAGAAAAAAAGAAAAGATATTTTTAGGTGTCAAGTAAACATTTACAGTCTCCAAGTTTTCCTTTTGGATCCAAAGGTCATCTTTAAAGTGTAATCCACTTACCTACACCCAGTGCATATTGAATATCTCGTCAGTTCTCCGTGTGTGAATCCAGCCGCGGAAGATACTTTCACTTTATCCTAAAATGTAAAACCCAAGTGAACCATCTGAATCATGCAACACAGCCATAGCAATGTTTGTCACTTAACTTCCTATGAAGTCATACAATCCTGACTTTACAGGCGCATCATGTTCACAAAATAGAAGTTATCTCCATCTAAATAATTCTTCTCTATTTAAAAACAGCGATGAAAAAATCGGTTTATTCACTTTCAGATTTCTCAACATCGTGTCACAGCGCTCAGATAATTTCCACATGCTCTAACACCACAGTTCCGTGTAATGGAAAAGGATCCAAAATGATCATGATAACTGCCATAAGCCTGTCCACAAACCCAATGTGCTGGAGAGATATGCATCCAAATACATATTTTTCTGCTCCAACTTCTGCATTGTCAATTAACATCAGGAAGAGAGTTCTTGAATGTTATATAGAACCGATACTGCTATACGGTTGTGAGGCGTTTACAGTCAACACGCAAAGCGAGAACAAGATTGAGGCGGCCGATATGTGGTTTCTAAGAAGAACGTTGAGAGTTCCATGCACAGCAAAGAAAACAAACGAGACAGTCTTGATGGAGGCAGACACAAGAAGATGATTGATAAGGAAGATAAGGAAAAGACAAGCAACATTCATAGACCATTTCATGAGGAAAGGGGAATTAGAGCACCTGGACACAACGGGAAAGCTGGAGGGAAAGAAAACACCAGGTAGACCCAGGGAGGAAATACTGGACGGAGTTGCAGGGTGGCTGAGGAAAGAGAGGGTGGAAGATGTGCTTGCGGCGACAAGGGATAGATGCATATGGAGGGCCATGATCGCCGACGCAATGCGGCAGGGCACATGATGATGATGATGAACCTCTGCGCTGCCTCCATGGCCATGATCCCACGCCACACATTCCAGCTCCACAACACACCACTAGCCCCATGTTTATTCAGTGGAGCTACCAGTTTCAAAAAACTCACAGAAGCCATTAATGTCAAGCCACCATGAGGCCACTCACTAGAGGAGATCCTGCACTGCTCCTGGAACACTTAGGTGGATTTCAACAGTGACTCTTTTGATCTAACTTACTGGGAACACTACCTGCTAAGCACGCTACTATCAAAAGTAATCGCTCAGTCACGGAGCCAGACCGAATGTATGCAATATATTTAGCGGTTTGTTCAACTACAGATGACTTTCACGATATACTGAAATGAGTAAACAGGCAAATATCCGTACACTGTTCACACGCTACTCTACCTTCTTGGTCCAGGTCTCCACCATGAAGTTGTGGCTCAGCTCCTGTACCATCTGGTTGTAGTCAAGCGAGCACAGGACGGACAGCACCTCGGTGATGTTGGTGCCAGCAGGCATGAAGAAATATTTCTGGAACCCACTGGGTGAACACAGGGTGGGCATCAGGCGGTCACCCATCGCTAGAGCCATGTACTCCTCGTACTGCATGGAGGTTATGCATATAGTTTTAGAAACCAAGATAACACACACATATATATATCTCTCTCACACACATGCACACACACACATACACGCACACATACGCATACACACATCACACACACACACAATACACACACACACACACATCACAGACACACACACACATCACAGACACACACACACATCACACAGACCCACACTCACACACACATCACACATACGCACATCACACACACACACACACATACACGCACACGCATCACACACACACACACACACACACACACACACACACACACACACACACACACACACACACACACGTATGCACGTACGCACGCGCACACGTACGCGCGCACAACACACACGCAACACACACTGACCATTCTGTAAAAATAGCATCGAAACTGAGATTCAGTTCGTGCTGGTCTACCCTTGAAATAAAGTTTTGAGAGCTGAATCAATTCTTATGAAGTTCTATCGACTGCCGTCAAAGAAACAATACCGAAAAAACTTGTAATATTTGTTTATAAGCCATTTGACTCAAGAAAATCCCCTGCTTCTTGCAATATTTGTTTATAAGCCATTTGACTCAAGAAAATCCTCTGCTTCTTGCAATAGTTGTTTATAAGCCATTTGGCTCAAGAAAATCCCCTGCTTCTTGCAATATTTGTTTATAAGCCATTTGACTCAAGAAAATCCCCTGCTTCTTGCAATATTTGTTTATAAGCCATTCGGCTCAAGAAAATCCCATGCTGACAGCCAAATATTGTTCTTTGTACTTACTTGAATGATTTCTGTACTCATTTTCTTCACCCCTATCGTAACGGGCCAAAGGCCTTTTCAGTAAAGAAACTTTTTTGACTTTTGACTTACACACACCACACACACAACAACACACACACACACACACACACACACCACACACACACACACACACACACACACACACACACACACACACACACACACACACACACACACACACACACCACACACACACACACACACACACACAACAAACGCACAGTGCACTGTCAATCAATATCTGCCAAATGACTGCTCTTTCTCACTAAGACTTGTACATGTATGTGTTATTCATGGTTATAAACAATGATGATTCAGTCGTTTTTGTGCTGAATGATCAGCAAAAATATAACCATGGTTCATATTTGACCAATGATAATAGTAATAATGATGATGATGAATATAATAATAATAACGATGATGATGATGATGATGTGATGATGATGATGATGATGATGATGATGATAGATGATGACGACGACGACGACGACAATTAAATGATGATGATGATGATGATGATGATGATGATGATGATGATGTGATGTCAGCTATAATCAAAATGGCGAAATGGTTCACGCAACGGACTATTGAGTGGAAGGTCGTTAGACCAAAAAAATAGATACTGCGATTTTTCTTCTGGCCCCGAATGGACCCAACCAGAGCTAACCGTTTGACTCCCACACACTATCCACGGGGTTCGTGCAGAAGATGGGATAGGAACAAAAGATGTATAAATGATAATACAATAACAATGACGTGATGAATAACAAAAGTAATGACGACGTTGATGCTGATGATGACGATAATAACATTACATGACAATATAAACAATAATAGAATCTTAATGAAAACAGTGACAATATCTATTTCGAAGAAAGATACACCGCAGTCCACTGTATCCAAGCACAATAGAGCTATCAGGAATTCAATTCCAGGGAATATAACAAAAGTGGAAAATTGATTGAAACGTGGAGGAAGGCTAACATTTGTCACATGCGGCCAACGTCGGTTCAGATGCACTTGTTTTGAAAAGTATTGCTGAATGACGAGTTCAAAGGATTTTCCTATACCACGAGCAATTTATGGGGAACAAGGCATTAGGGACCTAAGAAGACTTCTTCCCTGGGCCAGCATGACCTCTTCCTTACTGTTTTACCTTTCCCATCCAAAAGAGGGACAGGTACCCATTTTCAGCTGGGTGGATTGGGACAATATGTTCAAGGACAAATCTGATGTGGTCAAGCAAGGGCGTGAACCTGAATTAAGTAATCATGCTCGATTTTATGACAGATGTAAGAGCTGTTCAATGTTCCCATATACATAGGTAACACTTACCTTGGAAGGGTACAAAGTGATGCTGTTTAAAGCAGTGTATATGCTGGGTTGGGTGTCCAGTACAGAATCCATCAGTCGCACAAAAGTGGGACTAGAGGAGAAAAGAGAGGCCAGGTCCAAGGTGACTCCTTCCTTCACCAGTCTGCTGGACAGGTCATCCAACAGCTCCACCACAACTCCCATGGACTTGACCATTCCGTGTATCTTCCTCAGCTCTGGATAGGTCTGCAGCTTTTGGAAGAAAGCATCCACATTGAAGAGGGAGGCCATTTGCCACATGTCTGACGTATTGAAGCTGCTGTTTAGCATGGACACCAGACTGCTGGCATTAAACACCGGAGGTTGGCTAACCAGAGCCTGAATGTTCTGTTGAAGATCTCTAGACTCTTGGAAGACGAGTGACCAGTTGAAAACAGATGACGGTGTTTGCAGGCGGGTTAGGAGATCTGCAAGATCGAGGTTTTGGACCAGGTTGTTCACAGCCTCTGTAGTGTTCTTGAAACATACTGCGCGATACAGAGCAGTTGTGTCAAACGAGGCAGGCAGCTGCAACAGTTCTTGCAGTCTGGTGATGTTGCACACAGAGTTCTGAGCAGTTGCACCATCAGAGAGTAAAGCTTTCAACAGAGTGTCAGCACTGCGCACAGGTGATTTCAACATGACCTCTAAGACCTTGCCTTCAACATCCAAAGCTCCCAGAACATCCCGCAGGATGGGTACGTGCTGAGCCAGGTTCTCCATGGTGAGGTTTTGATCACGCAACGCCACCAGGTTTTGGTTGATTAGTTTCATCACAGTGCTGGCCACTACAGCCACCTGTCTCATGGGTTCCACAGCCATCAGGGTTTGCAGTTTATCTGTCATACTCTTCAGTCTGCATAGGAAAAACAGAAGGGAGGTCACTCAAAACACCATCGGTTATGGGTAATGTGTGTAGCGTTAATCCTCTCAGTCCCTCCCCTTATCTGCAAGCTTCCTGCAGACTTTCGTTAAGCATGGTGTGGATTTTTGTACATTGATATGAGGAGCATCTGAATATTTATTTTGGGGACTGAGTGGATGGGTGAGTGAGTGAGTGCGTGAGTAAATGTGTGTGTGTGTGTACGTGTATGTATGCGTGTGTGTATATGTGTGTGTGACAGACAGAGAAAGAATAAGAAGAACAATTCTTTATTTTGGAGGTAGTGGCATAAGCAGAATAATACTTTTTTCATATGTATTCCTAGCATATAAATGATCTTGGAATGATAGCATGAAGACAAGAGAAAGAGACAGACAGAGACAGATATGTGCGTGGGTGCGTGCATGTATCACTACACGCATCATAGTTATATATGTAAATGTCTGTCTTTCTATGGCAGATTGTGCTACGATTATTCTAATTGTGTGCTTCAGTGTACATAACATCTGGTAAGCATACAGATAAGGCTCCCGCATTTCAGTCTGACACATGGATTTGAACTTGACTCCAAAAAACTTTGTGCCTACGGCCACCAGTCCACCCAAATGTGAATAGACACTAGACCCTATTGATAGTTAAGAAAGGTAAGGCAACAAGGAAAATAAGTTCGATGCATATTGAAAAGGCTGACCTGAAAGTAGTGAAGTCTCTACCACCTCTCTCATTTATGTTCTCAAGGTCATGGGATTACCTTTGTACCTTTCTGTCTTTCTCTGTTTACTATCATTTATTCTTTAGTATATTTTATTATTTTCTAGTACAAAAGGTGACTTGTGATGTGTCTGCATGTAGATACCTGTGCATTTGAAACAATAAACGACAGGGAACTGAGAGACTGAAAAAAAGGTACTTTTTCTTGAAATTTTAAATGAAGACTGCTTTTAAATCCTTACACGCTTGTAATTTTGAATATGAAATCTTTTACACTTGCCATCTTATGTAACAAAAAATACAGACTGTAAAAAAAATCCCTCACTCTTGTAATATTTGGTTAGGATCTTGGCGTGACGTAGCATATCGCTGTAAGGCACCCATCCAGAAGGAATCGTTTAGCCAGGCTGCAGGTAGGGTAAAGGTGGGGGGTGACATCGCCCAGCGCTGAATCAAGCCAGCCAGTCTGTGGAACTTTTGTCCCAGAGCTCTGTAGTCCACAGGTAGGGTGGATCCACCGATCTATAACAGTGTTACACAACCATGTCTATAACAATATGAAAACACACAGATCGTTGACCTTCCGAAAAAAGGTCTGGAAAAGAAACTGAAGTACACATATTGTGTTCACGCACTCATAAAGTAATGATATGCCCCTTGACATTTCCGCTGAATTTATCAACAGGCTGTTAATGAAAAGACGCACATGAATAGAAATGTATAAACATAAGTGCATTAAAACATGAATAAATTCTGACCACTAGTACCTAAAAGTGCTTCTGCACATCGTATTTCCTTAGAAGCACAAAGCATTTATGTTCCCAGTTATCAATCCTAACAGAAGTCACGCAAGGCTTTACAGAGGACATACAGGTGAATGGATCAGCAGAGCAGAAAATGATAGAAAGACACGAAAGAAAGCAACATAGCAAGGCAGAAACAAAGAGACTGACATCTAAATCAATGTGACTCCAGCGTTCGAACAACAGACAATTTCCCAAGCGTACCAGGACGCTGTACTCACGAAGTTATGTACTATTTTTAATGCTAAATATTAAGCATTTATTCTTTTGTGTCTTTTGTATACGCTTGACAAAGGCCTCCTGTCCAAATATTTGCGCCTATTTTGTTTTGCTACATTAAATACACGTTTTGCTTCTATTTTTGTGTTTTTCTGGTGCAAAAAAGCTGACAGACTAGAGGAATTTTTAGCACAGACTTTCCAGAAGGTGGGGATACTATACATACTGAAAGAGACCCAAGCATGCCCAAGAAGGATTGTGACCATTTTCTTTTCATCATCCATCATCATAATCATCGTCACCACCATCATCACAGTCACCGTCACCATTACCGTTTCAAATGAAATTCATTTATTTGAAATACACCGATAAAGTAATGATTAGAACAGTTTGATTACTTCATTCATAACCAGTCGCCACATATATCACACGCATGTATGTGTACACACACACACACACACACACACACACACACACACACACACACACACACACACTCACGCACGCACACACACACACACAACACACACATACCACACACACACACACACACACACACACACACACACACACACACACACACACACACACACACACACACACACACACGCATCCATGTAAATACATCAAACAAGCAGAAACATAACGCATCAGCAGGAAACACGTGTTCATACTTACAGCCATTAACATCTTGTTGAGATCCAATAAGGTATCCAAATCATTTTCCAGCAGTGCACGGTCAAGGCCACACAAATTAGACTTGATTGTAGAGAGGTCAACAGTGACCCCAGTGGGAACAGTCAGGTATTGGTCGAGAGAGGACATTGGTGAACACAGCATGGTGAGGGCGTTTTTCACGTCTCCAGATGCCAACAAGGGTTGAAACTGGACCACACGCAGGGGAACCGTACAGTTAGATGAACATCACACAGAGGAACCGTACAGTTAGATGAACATCACACAGGGGAGCCATACAGTTAGATGAACATCACACAGGGGAACCGTACAGTTAGATGAACATCACACAGGGGAACCATACAGTTAGATGAACATCACACAGGGGAACCGTACAGTTACATGAACATCACACAGGACAACCATACAGTTAGATGAACATCACACAGGGGAACCGTAGAGTTAGATGAACATCACACAGGGGAACCATACAGTTAGATGAACATCACACAGGGGAACCATACAGTTAGATGAACATCACACAGGGGAGCCATACAGTTAGATGAACATCACACAGGGAAGCCATACAGTTAGATGAACAACACACAGGGAAGCCATACAGTTAGATGAACATCACACAGGGGAACCGTAGAGTTAGATGAACAGCACACAGAGGAACCATACAGTTAGATGAACAACACACAGGGAAGCCATACAGTTAGATGAACATCACACAGGGGAACCGTACAGTTAGATGAACAGCACACAGAAGAACCATACAGTTAGATGAACAACACACAGGGAAGCCATACAGTTAGATGAACAACACACAGGGAAGCCATACAGTTAGATGAACATCACACAGGGGAACCATACAGTTAAATGAACATCACACAGAGGAACCATACAGTTAGATGAACATCACACAGGGGAGCCTACAGTTAGATGAACATCACACAGAGGAACCATACAGTTAGATGAACAGCACACTGAGGAACCATACAGTTAGATGAACATCACACAGGGGAGCCATACAGTTAGATGAACAGCACACAGAGGAACATACAGTTAGATGAACAGCATACAGAGGAACCGTACAGTTAGATGAACATCACATAGGGGAGCCATAAGTTAGATGAACATCACACATGGGAGCCTTTACAGTTAGATGAAATCACACAAGGGAACAACACACAGGGGAGCCATACAGTTAGATGAACATCATCCAGGGGGCCTTACAGTTAGATGAACATCACACATGGAACAACACCAGGGGAGCCATACAGTTAGATGAACATCACACAGAACGGTGAAAACACACAGGGGAGCCATACAGTTAGATGAACATCGCACAAGGGAACACACAAGGGGAACCGTACAGTTAGATGAACAACACACAGGGGAGCCTACAGTTAGATGAACATCACACAGGCTAACCATACAATTAGATGAACAGCACACAGGGGAACCGTACAGTTAGATGAACATCACACAGGGGAGCCATACAGTTAGATGAACATCACACAGGGGAACCATACAGTTCGATAACATCACACAGGGAACCGTACAGTTAGATGAACATCACACAGGGAACCGTACAGTTAGATGAACATCACACAGGGGAGCCATACAGTTAGATGAACATCACACAGGGGAACCGTACAGTTAGATGAACAGCACACAGAGGAACCATACAGTTAGATGAACAACACACAGGGAAGCCATACAGTTAGATGAACAACACACAGAGAGCCATACAGTTAGATGAACATCACACAGGGGAACCATACAGTTAAATGAACATCACACAGAGGAACCATACAGTTAGATGAACATCACACAGGGGAGCCATACAGTTAGATGAACATCACACAGAGGAACCATACAGTTAGATGAACAGCACACTGAGGAACCATACAGTTAGATGAACATCACACAGGGAGCCATACAGTTAGATGAATAGCACACAGGGAACCATACAGTTGATGAACAGCATACAGAGGAACCGTTACAGTTGATGAACATCACATAGGGGAAGCCATACAGTTAGATGAACATCACACATGGGAGCCATACAGTTAGATGAACATCAACAAGGGAACAACACACAGGGGAGCATACAGTTGATGAACATCACCCAGGGGAGCTTACAGTTAGATGAACATCACACAAGGGAACAACACACAGGGGAGCCATACAGTTAGATGAACATCACAAAGGGAACAACACACAGGGGAGCCATACAGTTAGATGAACATCGCACAAGGGGAACAACACAGGGAACCGTACAGTTAGATGAACATCACACAGGGAGTCCATGCAGTTAGATGAACATCGCACAAGGGAACAAAACAGGGGAGCCATACAGTTAGATGAACATCACACAGGGAACCGTACAATTAGATGAACAGCACACAGGGGAACCGTACAGTTAGATGAACATCACACAGGGAAGCCATACAGTTAGATGAACATCACACAGGGGAACCATACAGTTCGATAAACATCACACAGAGGAACGTACAGTTAGATGAACATCACACAGGGGAGCGTACAGTTAGATGAACATCACACAGGGGAGCCATACAGTTAGATGAACATCACACAGGGGAACCATACAGTTCGATGAACATCAACAGAGGAACGTACAGTTAGATAAACATCACACAGGGGAACCGTACAGTTGGATGAACATCACACAGGGGAGCCATACAGTTAGATGAACATCACACAGGGAACCATACAGTTAGATGAAACAACAACAGGGGAACCATACAGTTAGATGAACATCACCCAAAAGGGGAACCGTACAGTTAGATGAACATCACACAGGGGAGCCTACAGTTAGATGAACATCACATACAGTTAGATGACATACAGCCACACCAAGGGGAGCTACAGTTAGATGAACGATCACACAGGGGAGCATACAGTTAGATGAAACATAACACAGGGGAGCCATACAGTTAGATGAAAACATCACCAGGGGAACCGTACAGTTAGATGAACATCACACAGGGGAACACACAGGGAAAGGAACACACACAGGGAACCATACAGTTAGATGAACATCACACAGGGGAACCTACAGTTAGGATAACATCACACAGGGAACCTACAGTTAGATGAACACACACAGGGAGCCATACAGTTAGATGAACATCACACAGGGGAACCTACAGTTAGATGAACACACACAGGGAACCATACAGTTAGATGAACACACACAGGGAACCATACAGTTAGATGAACAACACACAGGGAAGCCATACAGTTAGATGAACATCACACAGGGGAACCATACAGTTAGATGAAATCACACAGAGGAACCATACAGTTAGATGAACACACACAGGGGAGCCATACGTTAGATGAACATCACAGAGGAACCTACAGTTAGTGAACAGCACACTGAGGAACCATACAGTTAGATGAACATCACACAGGGGAGCCATACAGTTAGATGAACATCACACAGAGGAACCATACAGTTAGATGAACAGCATCAGGGACCTACAGTTAGATGAACATCAACATAAGGGAAAACCGGACCATACAGTTAGATGAACATCCCAGGGAAAACACAGGGGAGCCATACAGTTAGATGAATCACACAGAGGCCATACAGTTAGGAATCGGGAACAACACACAGGGGAGCCTACAGTTAGATGAACATCAACACAGGGGAGCCATACAGTTAGATGAACATCACACAGGGAACAACACACCAGGGAGCCATACAGTTAGATGAACCACACAGGGAACACAAACAACACAGGGGAGCCATACAGTTAGATGAACATCACACAGGGAACAATAAACACACAGGGGAACCGTACAGTTAGATGAACAAACACAGGGGAGCCATACAGTTAGATGACATCACACAGGGGAACCGTACATTAGATGAACACACACAGGGAACCTACAGTTAGATGAACATCACACAGGGGACCTACAGTTAGATGAACATCACACAGGGAACCATACAGTTGATGAACATCACACAGGGGAACCGTACAGTTAGATGAACATCACACAGGGGAACCAGTACAGTTAGATGAACACACACAGGGGAACCATACAGTTAGATGAACATCACACAGGGGAACCAGTACAGTTAGATGAACACATCACAGGAAGCCATACAGTTAGATGAACAACACACAGGGGAACCATACAGTTAGATGAACACACAAGGGGAACCATACAGTTAGATGAACATCACACAGGGGACCATACAGTTAGATGAACATCACACAGGGAAGCCATACAGTTAGATGAACATCACACAGGGAGACCATACAGTTAGATGAACATCACCAGGGGACCATACAGTTAGATGAACAACACCACGGGGAGACCATACAGTTAGATGAACATCACACAAAGGGAACAACACACAGGGAGCCATACAGTTAGATGAACACACACAGGGAACACACGGAGCCATACAGTTAGATGAACATCCACAAAGGGAACACACACAGGGGAACCATACAGTTAGATGAACATCACACAAGGGAACAACACACAGGGGAGCCATATTAGTTAGCTATGAACATCACACAGGGGAGCCATACAATTAGTGAACATCAACAAGGAACAACACACAGGGGAGCCATACAGTTAGATGAACATCACACAAGGGAACAACACACAGGGGAGCCATACAGTTAGAATGAACAATCACACAGGGGAACCGTACAGATTAGATGAACATCACACAGGGGTGCCATCAGTTAGATGAACATCACACAAGGGAACAACACACAGGGGAGCCATACAGTTAGATGAACATCACACCAGGGGAACCGTACATTAGATGAACATCACACAGGGGAAGCCATACAGTTAGATGAACATCACACAGGGAAGCCATACAGTTAGATGAACATCACACAGGGGAACCGATACAGTTCACGGATAGTAATAACATCACACAGGGAACCGTACAGTTAGATGAACATCACACAGGGGAACCGTACAGTTAGATGAACATCACACAGGGGAGCCATACAGTTAGATGAACATCACCAGGGGAACCATACAGTTAGATGAACAACACACAGGGAAACCATACAGTTAGATGAACATCACACAGGGGAACCGTACAGTTAGATGAACATCACACAGGGAAACCGTACAGTTAGATGAACATCACACAGGGGTAAACCATCCAATTAAACGAACGTCACATGGATAAACTATACAATTACGTGAATAATACACAGGTGAAACATAAAGCTAGAAGTACAAAACACAGGTGAATCGTAGAATTAGATGAACAGCATACAGATAAATTACACAATCAGACGAATACAGGTATCCACGATACGTCTTCTTCTGCCTTCTTCTTTTGTATTCTGTTCTGCTTGAGAGTATTCTGGTACTTTTGAGTTAAATTGAGTCAACAAACTTTTCTACACACTGTTCTGTCTATATAATTCAAACATCTTAGCCAGTTCCATTTTAAAAACAATTTTACATCAGGTTTGAAAGAGCGGCCGTCGTATGTGTTTCAGGTTGTATTTTTTATGACAAATACTACTATACTATCAGTGCTGGCTCTACGGATTTTCCTCGTGTTTGTAGTTTACTGGCTGACAAATGAGTATGCACGTCATCTGTCATTCCACGCAAAAATCGGTATCCATCCGCGTGAGTTAAGTGTGTGCGTGCGAACTGTGTGCAATATGCTTGCAGTGTCATGGAAACGACAAAATGCGAGAGAGTGTGTGTGTGAGTGAGTGAATGAAAGAGAAGAAAGTAAGGGGAGGAAAGAATAAGAGAGAGAGAGAGACAGACTCACACACACACACACACACACACACACACACACACACACACACACACACACACACACGCATACACACACACACACACACACACACACACACACACACACACACACACACACACACAGCCCTCGACAACAGCGTAAGGATTGTTAATTTTGTATCTACACGGATTTGTGCATGCACATATTACATTACCGTTAAGTTTCTAGATAATATCATGATTATCATTCTTTATTACTGTCTTGTGAATTCTTGCTTTTGTAACAATGTTTTTGTTTATTCCAGAGAAAAATCATTTAAAGGGTGGGGGGAGAGATTTAACACAAAATTTCACACGATCTAATGAGAACTGTTAATCCTTTCAATCTAAATATTCTCAAATACTACATCTGGAAGACCACCCTTAAATACCAGCATTTCTGGCACAGACTGTCAGATTTTAAAGCAGTTTTCACCATTGAAATTCTTATACATATCCACACAATCACCAACAAGCAGTAGAGGGACATCAAACACACACAGCAACCTGAAGCTATACCTTTTCAGAATTTATGGAATGCAGTAGCACTTCAACAATACCAGGCTTTTCCAGTATCCGAATCAAGCTCAGCATCCCTGGTTTTCCATCAAATAGTTCTTCCAATGTTAAGCTTGTTTCTGAACAAACAAACAAACGGGGATATATTCATATGTTTCAGAACAAAATAATATTGACATATAGCTCGTATCTATTGAATAGTAAAACAATATGTTGTGATCATCAGCAGACAACTGAATTTCTAATCAATTCGCTTATACTCAGATATAATTCTGCATCGTTACAAATGTTCCCTTCCACCTTTGTTTCCCATTGCGTTTGTTTATTTTAGGAAAAAGAAATTTTCGTATTCTTAACAGAACTGTACAATGCATGAATAATGAATCTATTAATAAAATGTGTTTTATTGTTTCACAGTGCTTCAAAGGATATGACTGCACAAACTTGTCTTGAAGAAAAAACACTTTTCGCTGACTTTCTCTGCCTTCAACAACCTCTCTGCCTATATCCCAACATCTTTTTTGTGCCTCCACTGTTTCTTTGCATCCTCTCTCTCTCTCTCTCTCTCTCTCTCTCTCTCTCTCTCTCTCTCTCTCTCTCTCTCTCTCTCTCTCTCTCTCTCTCTGTGTGTGTGTGTGTGTGTGTGTGTGTGTGTGTGTGTGTGTGTGTGTGTGTGTGTGTGTGTGTGTGTGTGTGCCCTTTAGTTTTTCTTCAGTCCCAATACTTGTCCCATCTCTCAATATCACACAGATGACAAAAAAGCCGATTACTGACTGTTTTCATGCTGTAACACTTTGTCCATGAAGCTGCCCATGATACTGACAGCCGACTGCACGTAACCCATGCCTGGAGTGTGATCAGAGAAGAGCTGACTCAACTCGCCATACAGCTCCAACACCTTGTCTGTACGCCTGACACACAAACATACAGCAATGTTATGATAACGACTGTTACATGGTTAGATTAGACCATACACTGACAGACTCAAAGAACCACACAACATACAGCAATGTTATGATAATAACTGTTACGTGATTAGATTAGATTACACCAGAGACTGACAGACTCAAAGAACCACACAACATACAGCAATGTTATGATAACAACTGTTACGTGATTAGATTAGATTACACCAGAGATTGACAGACTCAAAGAACCACACGACATACAGCAATGTTATGATAACGACTGTTATATGGTTAGATTAGACCAGAGACTGACAGACTCAAAACACCACACAACATATAGCAACGTTGTGATAACGACTGTTACATGGTTAGATTAGACCAGACACTGACAGACTCAAAAAACCACACAACATACAGCAATGTTATGATAACAACTGTTACGTGATTAGATTACACCAGAGATTGACAGACTCAAAGAACCACACGACATACAGCAATGTTATGATAACGACTGTTATATGGTTAGATTAGACCAGAAACTGACAGACTCAAAGAACCACACAACATACAGCAATGTTATGATAACAACTGTTACGTGATTAGATTAGATTACACCAGAGACTGACAGACTCAAAGAACCACACGACATACAGCAATGTTATGATAACAACTGTTACGTGATTAGATTAGATTAGATTACACCAGAGATTGACAGACTCAAAGAACCACACGACATACAGCAATGTTATGATAACGACTGTTATATGGTTAGATTAGACCAGAGACTGACAGACTCAAAACACCACACAACATATAGCAACGTTGTGATAACGACTGTTACATGGTTAGATTAGACCAGACACTGACAGACTCAAAAAACCACACAACATACAGCAATGTTATGATAACAACTGTTACGTGATTAGATTAGATTACACCAGAGATTGACAGACTCAAAGAACCACACGACATACAGCAATGTTATGATAACGACTGTTATATGGTTAGATTAGACCAGAAACTGACAGACTCAAAGAACCACACAACATACAGCAATGTTATGATAACAACTGTTACGTGATTAGATTAGATTACACCAGAGACTGACAGACTCAAAGAACCACACGACATACAGCAATGTTATGATAACAACTGTTACGTGATTAGATTAGATTAGATTACACCAGAGATTGACAGACTCAAAGAACCACACGACATACAGCAATGTTATGATAACGACTGTTATATGGTTAGATTAGACCAGAGATTGACAGACTCAAAGAACCACACACAACATACAGTAATTTATGATAACGACTGTTACATGGTTAGATTAGACCAGAGATTGACAGACTCAAAGAACCACACGACATACAACAATGTTATGATAACGACTGTTACATGGTTAGATTAGACCAGAGACTGACAGACTCAAAACACCACACAACATATAGCAACGTTGTGATAACGACTGTTACATGATTAGATTAGACCAGACACTGACAGACTCAAAAAACCACACAACATACAACAATGTTATGATAACAACTGTTACATGGTTAGATTAGACCAGACACTGACAGACTCAAAGAAATGTTCATAAGAACCCAAGTTGAGCTCTGAGACACAGACTGGTTACACGAAACAGAGAGAAAAACAAAACAGTCAATGATTTACATATCACACTATCACTATCGAGTATAAAAGGAAATGTGTTTGTGCACCAGTCGCTGTGGTGTAGTGGTTAACGCAACGGTCTACTGATTGGAAGGTTCTGGTTCGATTCCCCATCAGTACCTTCAAAAATCATTTGGGGATTTTTCGGCACTAACCGGCTCCTACCCAGAGTTGGGCGTGCTATGGGCTCATTGGGAAGACTGGGACCACACAGTCGAGTCTTATCCACTTCACGGATGTGTCATTGAGGGTGTTGCTCAAATCTTCTGACCAGCATCGCAGGTGTCTGTATCTCTCAGGCCTGGTTGATGCCAAGATATGTTATGAAAGTAAGCGTTAGAGTACAGCCCTGTCAGCAGTCTCAATCCTAGATGGAATTCCATAGCATGATTATCATCCTCATCGACATCATCATCATCACATTGTTAAAAAATGTGCCAGCTTCTGTGGCCATTAAGGTGCCGCAAAAAATGGGACGAAAAAAAAGGTGAGCGCAAAGGTAACCTCCCTGGGTGCCATGATACTAAAAAAATGTTTGTGCGTGAGTATGTGTGCAGGTTCAAACATGCATGTGGGTGTGAGTGAAACCATGCATGCGTACATCTACGCACTTGTGAACACGTGTACAACAACACATTTATTCATGTGTACGTGCCTTACTGACACTACATAAGTGCAACTTTTTTTCTGTCTGAATTTCATTTTAATCTCTTCAAATACAAAAGGCGTAACAAACACAGAAACAAATAAGAAACAAAGCAAGAAAAGGCAACATCAATGATGTCTTCCAACATCAAAAAACTTCAACACAAATCCCTGATTCTTTCACTTACATCCAGAACATTCCGGACGTGTCAGAAGTCCATCGTTGAAGGTTTTCGTGAGTCCTGCCCACACACTGGCGTTCAGGAACTTGGCCTGCAAGCCGAACAAGCTGCTGACGCCATTGTTGTGAGTGAGTCCATTCATTACAGCCTGCATCTTGTGTGCCACCGACGTCACGTTCACCGTCACCTTGTTGGGATTCATCTGTATGAAAGAGAACGAACGATGTGGGGAACACAGAGTGTCAGCACTGATTACTTTGAAATCAACAACATTATGTATTTCTCATTAACGTTAATGTTCATGTTTGTCAAACTTAACAGTAGCTGCTTGCGTGAAGGCAAACCCTTAAGCCATAACAATCTGTCCTCTTCCAATCATTTCTGGCAACTGTATCCTTCTGCAAACATTTAAAATGTCATACATTAATAAAAAAAATAAAAAAAAATAAAAAAAATACTGCAAATATGTGTGCGGTCATCCAGCCTTAAAGTTATCAGTGTTTTAAGGAACAGATGACTATGTTTCCAAAGTTTTCCAGTGCAAGTAAGGCTGGAAATCTGATGAACCTGCACAGCACAGAAATGGCTGCTTAATGTTCGCTCCTGCCCAAAACGCAATGGATGACTTTGGTACATCACGCATCTATACTATGTTGTCCTTTGATGTTTTACTCTGTTGGTCAGAAGGGTGTTTATCACACATCTATACTGTGTTGTCCTTTGATGTTTTACTCTTTTGGTCAGAAAGGGTGTTTATCACACATCTATACTGTGTTGTCCTTTGATGTTTTACTCTTTTGGTCAGAAAGGGTGTTTATCACACATCTATACTGTGTTGTCCTTTGATGTTTTACTCTTTTGGTCAGAAGGGTGTTTATCACGCATCTATA
Organism: Monoplex corrugatus; assembly: GCA_030674185.1. NCBI lineage: Eukaryota > Metazoa > Mollusca > Gastropoda > Littorinimorpha > Ranellidae > Monoplex > Monoplex corrugatus. The sequence continues at coordinate 33,570,892 of CM060306.1, read as the reverse complement.
CTATGTTGTCCTTTGATGTTTTACTCTTTTGGTCAGAAGGGTGTTTATCACACATCTATACTGTGTTGTCCTTTAATGTTTTACTCTTTTGTCAGAAGGGTGTTTATCACACATCTATACTGTGTTGTCCTTTGATGTTTTACTCTTTTGGTCAGAAGGGTGTTTATCACACGTCTATACTGTGTTGTCTTGATGTTTTACTCTTTTGGTCAGAAGGGTGTTATCCACATTACACTGTGTTGTCTTTGATGTTTACTCTTTTGGTCAGAAGGTGGTTTATCCACATCTATACTGTGTTGTCCTTTGATGTTTACTCTTTGGTCAAAAGGGTGTTTACAAAACATTGGTTTGAAGGTATTTCTATTATGCTAACTGAACCATCGGTGTATGTGTGTGTATGTATGTGTGTGTGTATGTGTGTGTGTGTATGTGTGTGTGTGTGTCTGTGTGTTTGTGTTTGTTTGTGTATCTGTGTATGTCTGTGTGTGTCTGTGTATCTGTGTGTGTCTCTGTCTGTCTGTCTGTTGGTCTGTATTTCTGCGTGTCGTGCAGATTGTAGGCATCCCTTTTATGCCAGCAAAACCGTCAGTGTCACAGTTTCTTTATGTGTGTGTGTGTGTGTGTGTGTGTGTGTGTGTGTGTGTGTGTGTGTGTGTGTGTGTGTGTGTGTGTGTGTGTGTGTGTGTGTGTTGCACGTACTTGTGCGTCTGTGTACTTGTGTGTGTTTTTGTGAGTCTCTGTGTCTTGTGTAGATATGATATAAGTGTATCTCAGCCAGTATGTTTGTGCGTACACGTGTACATTCATGTAACTGCATATCTGTAACTGTGCAAAAACATATTACATATATGCACAAATCCTCATACACGTAAGTGAATATGTTTTATCTGCACATAATTAAGCCAACTCACAATATCGGCGACAGCGGCCATTCCCTGATAATCAGCCAGCTCCGCCATCAGGACAGTGAGGTTAACAGTACACAGTGACTGTTTCCATGATGTCAAATTGTAGCCTGACATAGGAGGGGCCGTCAGGATCAGTCAACGCTGGTCCCACAAAATGTCGTCAAAGATGCCAAGGACTGCTTGTGCTGAGTCAGCTGTCATCGAAAAACAAAACTGATCACATCAGTTAGTGAGGAAAGTGCTGGTATGAAGAGACAGACAGGCAATGTAAAAAGTCGCTTTTCAAAGCAAGCCTCGAAGCATATCACAAAACATTTCTATTTCTTTCATTATTTTCCGTGATTATTCTCACACCCCTCCCCCCCCCCCCCTGATTTAAGATATATCAAGTAAACGACATGTTATTATCATTGTTATTGTTTATAAAGTTCAGCCTACTGCGCACAGCCATGTCAGGGCAAGAACCGTTTCAAAACGTACACAATACATCGTTGAAAAAAGGAAAAGTGAATTAAGTACACATATCAATGCATTCGCGCACATAATCTAAGGATATGCCCCTGGCGTTGGCCATTCCGCTCAATTTACCACCAGAAAGTTTGAAAAAAACAAACCTGAATAAAAATGTAAACATAACGAAGGACACTAAAACGTGTAAATCTTACCTAATTACTTAACATTGCTTGTATACATCACATTTCCTTACAGCCAAAATGCAGCCTATACACATAACCAATTGTCAATTCGAATATGAAGCATTTATAGAGCATATACAGATGAATGCCTTAAAGAACATATACAGATGAATGTTTTATAAAATACATACAGATGAATGGACCAAAAAGGCAGAAAATGACAAGAAGAGATGACAGAAAGCAAAGGAGATGACGGAAACACACATGCACACATCAAACAACATAAGTGACCTTCTGTGGTGTGTAGAGAGCAGTGTAGACCAGGGTCTCATACATCTGAGGCAGATGATCCATCAGAGAAACCACTGACAAGATGCTGGGGTAGCGACTAAACATGTCTTGTAGACTGCCACCTAAAAACGAACAACATACAAGACAAACCATTATCAACAACCACACATTATCCTGAAGAAAGCTAACAAAAGATCAACGCAGTATACCCATAGAAAAGTGTTTTCCCATCGCCTGAGCACTCATCGTGGAGGGAGATGTTGAAGCCCTCACACTTCTCCAGACGCTGCATTTTGAGGATGAAGCCCATCTAATCCACCTCGCTGATTGACATTCCCCATCCAATTACAGCTAATAGTCTGGGTGGTGTACCATACCCATGCAATAAGTTCATTCAATTCAGTTACTGACTAATATCCACAGAACTCAACGTATTTGTCCCTTCTTGAGCATTTAACGCAGGACTTTTCTTTCTGTTTTGTTGTTTTTGAGGCAATACCATACTCAGAAAATTGACAATTCTATATGCACTAGCACCGTTGATATCCTTTAAAAGAAAAGGATCCAAAACAATGATGTCAAATAACAATAAATCGTTTGTGCTGGTGAGATTTTAAGTTTCTTCTTGCTCTTAGATACAGCAATCAGTGTTTCTTGCGGTCAATACAATACAATAAAACACAATACAATACAGTACAGTTCAATACAATACAACACAATGCAATGCAACATAACACAACACAACACAACACAACACAACGCAACGCAACGCAACACAACACAACACAAACACAACACAACACAGCACAACACAGTGCAAAACAAAGAACACCGTACAACAGAACTATAAAATACAGCGATCAACCAGACTGACTTTGCATGGTTCCCAGTGCTCGGTCCAGTACGATATCCATGAAGGCCATGTACTTGTCCAGCGCGCCCTGTAGACTCTCCAGCTGTGGGAACAGGGTTGATGTACTGCTCAACATGCGCAGCACAATCTCTGCCGACCTGTGTACAGGACAGAATCGTTGGGGACATCGTAAAAACTTTTATCTTCCATCATTACAGCATGGGGATTTGTGACTTGTCATTACCATTACAAATTTCACACAAATTTTCACCTCCAAGAATCTAATACATGAGATCCACGAAGCTGAAAGCATGTAGCCAGATTAGGACTTTGTCCTCTGCAAGTGAGCATTTCTTTGTTATTTTTCCACAGTGATTGGTGGATGCAGTTCATTCTTGTAAGACAGAATGGCAGTTGAGGAATTCGGTCCTTGCATGTGAGCATTTCTTTATTATATTTTTTCCATCGTGCTACGTGGATGTAGTTTATTGCTGTAAGTGTGACAGCGTGGTCTAACTGGTGTGAGCTTTGCTGAAATGGCAGTGACTGAGAGGTTAAAACAATAATGTTGATGAACATTAACAGAAACTTATATCTGTACTGATGACAAAACAAACCAGCACAGTACAAAAGAGTTGATCAAATATTTAACTATTTTCAAACAGAGCAGCTTGTACACTCATGTAATACTGATGTACTTGAAAACAAAACAAACTTTATGAGACGAGTTCGTATACCATTTGATGCCACTCACCGAAAAATAAAATTTGTGCCCCAGCAGGACTCACACACACCCGCAGAGATTACAGTTTCATCATTCAACCATCACCACTCTTGTTTCACAATTGGTACCACTCTGCCACATACTACCCTGTCATGCTTAGATCTGGTTCTTCTTCTGCGTTCTAAGTTTCCAATCATTACAACTCTTTACTGTTAGCACCACTCTGCCAAATACTAACCCTCCCCCACCTCTTATGATTAGCTTTGTTTTTTCTCTGCGTTTGAGTATCCATCCATAACAATTCTTGCTTTGCAGTAAGGACCAGTCTGCCAAACACTGTACCGTTATGTTTAGGGTTGGTTTTTCTCTGTACTCTGATTACCATTATCTCAAATGTTTGTGTGCACATTATTCTAGTTGTTCAGCCCACACTGCTGCAAACCCTGCATATTTTTTTATTTTGTAGGTAGGGCCGGCAAACACGAAAAACTTTTGGATAATTATTACTGCATATGTGCATACATTGTTGGACTTCCTTTCTATTAGAGTCGGGCCCATGTGCTTTCTGGCCTGCGTACGCTAAAAACCCCATGGCAGTTGAAAATCGTAAAGAGCAGGGCATTTGCCCGACTGTCTTGGTATGAAATATTGGAAAAATAGGTTGATTTCCCGGGTCCTTCCCCTTGAAGGGCAATTAGCAATCTTATTTTTCTTAAGTCTTGATAAAAAAAAGCAAAAATATGGGTGGCGCTGCACTGTGATGGTGTGCTCTCAGCAGGAAGAGCAGCCCGAGTTTCACATGATTAGAAAGATCAGACCCCAAAACACCAGTAATGGTCTAGGAGAGTGAGAAAAATCACTGTGTGACTGGGAATGGAACCCCTGACCTCTCATATTCTAGGCACTTTAACCATCAAGTCACCACTCTACTCCTGTGTTGATTAAATATCCGCTCTCCTCTTGCATTGATTAAATATCAGTTTTAAAATGGTCTGGATGAGTGAACGGTACTTAGAAGGGAAAATGCGTAAGAGGAAGTGTAAAAATGAATCAAATCCCTAACTTTGTCTATGATTTGGTTGTTAAGAAAATGTCTTTGTTGTTCTTGTTGCTGACACTGTTGATCTTTATATTGGAGATGGGGGAGTGAAACAAAAATTTAGACAGCTCTAAAACAGCACATATTCTACAACGATATCGATACAGCTGCAATTTCACACGTGCCGGTAGAAGTACAACTGAACAGCTTCACCACAAATAAACAACAGTTGTATACAATACATACAAAGAACACACAGGAAAGCAAGGAGAGCATGAAACCAAGCATATGTACATTTGTACTGTTCCATTCATAGTTTGTCCCATTCTGTGTAAAACTGTTTGCCAGACAGTTAAGTTGAGAAATCGCAGGTCGTGGTTCATCATGGAAGACAGTGTTGAATTCAGATTTGTGAGATAACCAAACATGGTTTTCATCTTTTCTGCCAGCGCTGTTACGTTCACAGACGTTGTTTTGCCTCCTGCCATCTGTACACACAATGATTACATTATAGTCAATACATCAGCCATAGACATCTAAGCACAGTTTATGTCAAAATCTGTTTTTGTATTATCACTACTACTGTGAGAGAACGCTTATTCATCAAAAGTTTTATTATATTTTTCTTATGATTACTGTTTGTGCTTTTGTTTATATTCAATTGGTTCACAAGGTATACAAAAATATGAATGGTACTTTTCATGCATATGCAAACATACGTACATACAAACATACGTACGTACCTACGTACATACATACATATACACATACATGCACATATGTACATATACATACATACATACATATATATACATGTACATACATGCCCACATGCATGCATGTATCCATACATACATACACATACATGCATAGCTACATAAATACATAGATACATCATACATACATACACACATACACACATACATACATACATACATACATACACACATACACACATACATACACACATACAAACATACATCATACAAACATACATACATACATACATACATATATACATACAATGTTTTGTGATTTTGATTAAACATGAAACATTCAAAATGATCAACAAAGGGACCAATGTTTATGTATTTTCATTACTGTCATACAACAGTGGCTCATCATAATTCAATAGTGTAATACGGTAAGACTATTGTTAGGGCCACAGCTAAAACTACCACACTTATATTTCCAAACCAGTACTACAACTTTTATCATTCAGCCCTTTACTCTTAGAGTGAAAAGAGTTGATCATTACAACTGGTACCACCATCACCAAACATTAAGTCACGTCATCTCTTACCAGCATGTTGAGACGGTCCATGCCATTGTATGCACTGAACTCCTTCAAGAGCTGCGTGATGTTCATTGAACACAGACGTCTCATTGTATCTGCCACATTTAAACCGCTTCCAGGAGGAACCATCATCAGAGTCGCCGGATCAGTTGTACAGAATGTCTTCCACGAGGCCATTGCGGCAGTCCAGGCGGCCATCTGAAGCATAAGTCACGAAGGCTTCGCATTGAGAAATCTAAGAAAGTAGCTGGTTATAACAGTCACACAACTCGCATGCAAATTTAGCTTCAGTTTCAGTTTCTCAGGATAACATCTCCACACTAGAAAGGAATTCCATATGCATGAAGCCAATGATGACATGTGATTAAGAAAATCCAAAACGATCAGGGCATAAGCCTGCATATAACTTATAAGCCCAATGTGTTGAGAAGGTCTTGCACATCTACAGAATTAAACAATAGTTATTGTCCTAAGTCCTTTGCAATATCACTGGCCTAGCAAGGACGTGAGGGATAGATGTTAAGTATGGGAACAAACCTTGGTTATGTAAAGACTGTCTCACAACAGTTGTCCAGACATGAAACAGGCATCCAGGTGTTTTATAAGCAAAGAAAATCTTCCACTGCCAACCGTTTTTTTTTTCAACCCTCTCACTCACTTCCTGCAGGAAACTGGCGGACAGGGTGGAGGGAATGAAATGGTTCCAATTTCTTGATAAAGAATACAGCCGTCACAGACTCAGCGAACCATGTTGTGGGGCAAAGGGAAGTTGAAGTAGGCGAAGGATGAATGGCATTTTAACCCTTTCACTCCCGCAGCCTGTCCATAAGCTGCAAAAACTTAACCCTTTCACCCCCTCACCCTATCCATCAGCGTCCTGCAAGAAGCTGGTGGATAGAGTGAGGCAGTGAAAGGGTTACGTTTTTGCTTTGCAGTCATGGCTGACAATGCAGGATGCTACAGATAGAGTGAGGGAGTCAAAGGGTTAATCAAAACTTTTCAACACTTCGGTCAAGCGCCAGACCTCTTTCGTTGCCAGGTGGTGTCACTAGTTCGGAAAGTTCATGCAGTGTCTGAAAATCCCAATTCCCTTTATTCTATCCCCCCCCCCCCCCCCATCCCCGTTAAATCGTTAACGTTTTATGTCTATTCAGAATGCCTGGTTGGCACACAGGTGAATCTTCTGTCCCTTCAGTCTGACCGCACACATTTTTTACTCTGGCTTGAGAAAAAAAAATTATGCGTGCAGCGTCCAATCCACCAAGCTGTGAAAGCGTATCTGACTATGCACAGGCTTGGGGAAGGCAAATCAATGAAAACAGAAGATGAGCGCCATCCTCATAATGCTGACCCAGCCTTGAACGGGTGCTCGACTCTATCCAAGTTTGGAAGAAGGTACAGCAGTGGGGGAGAACACATGAACACTATTGTAATGCTGGCCCTAGAGAAAATGAAGTCTCTACCACCTCAATCCTGTACAACTTCAGAGATTTGGGGCAACCTTTACCCTCTGTTCTTGGTTGAGGAAGACAAAGCAATGAGCGAGAAGACATGGGAACTATCCTCATAATGCTGGCCGGAGAGAAGATGAGGTCTCTACCACCTCAATCCTCTACAACCTCAGCGATTTGGAACAATCTTTACCCTCTGTTCTGGGTTGAGGAAGATAAAGCAATGAGTGAGCAGACATGGGCACCATCCTCATAATGCTGGCCTGAGAGAAAATGAAGTCTCTACCACCTAATTCTCTACTATCTCAGAGATTTGGGGCAACCTTTATCCTCTCGTCTGGGTTGGGGAAGACAAAGTAATGAGTGAGAAGACATGGGCACCATCCTTACAATGCTGGCCCAGCAGAAGCTGAAGTCTCTACCAGTCAGACCATCACAGCTGTGGGACAGTCTTTACCTTTATTTTTTAACCAAAATTATCGCTACTATTTATTTACCTGTTTTGGGTGTCGCAGTGATGTGTAAACTCCAGCCTCCATTATTTCTGGCAGCTGATCCAATACGGAGAATAAGATCTGCATGTTGGGATAGCCCACCAAGGTCCGAGGTAAAGAGGCTGAAATAAGGAAATCCACATCAACCAGTGTGCCGTACAGAGCACACTGAGGTAACAGGTAAGTATACAATCAGTTCAGATGAATTTCACTGGATAATATTCGTACTTTAACCCTTTGACTCCAGCGGCGTATCCACCAACGTCCTTCGTTGTTAACCATATAGTAAATCAAAAACTTAACGCTTTGACTCCCTAATCCTATCCACCAGTTTCCTGCAGGAAGCTGGTGGACAGGGTGAGGGAGTCAAGGATTGAATTTTTTGTAGCTGGTGGATAGAGTGCGGGAGTCAAAGGGGTAAGTAGGCACTTCCTGAAAACAGATATTAGGTCTGTAGACTCGTCCAAAGTACCGGATTTTGTTCCAGACTTTCTCTTTCTTGGAAACCTGTATTTTCTGTATCACTTGCAACGATAATTGTTTGTGTTAAAGTCTACCCCATGTCCTTTCACACACACACACACATACACACATATATACACACGAACGCGCACACACACACAAACTGATATAGACTTATATATCTATATAAATGTATGTATATATATATATATATATTTATATATTTATTATATATGTATATATATATACACTGTCACATTTCACCTACATCAATATGTATATGTAAACGTGCATGTACATGCGTGTACACACACACACACACACACACACACACACACACACATACTCACACACACACACACACACACACACACACACACACACACACACACACACACACACACACACACACACACACACACACACGTACACGCGGTATCACCCACCAGATCCCGAGGCATATTTCTGTATCATGTCCAACGCACAGTCCATTATGACCAGCTGCATTTTCATGTTGGGATTGCTGGCCATGGAGTTCAGGTATCCTTTCACAAAGTCAACCATCATACTGCAAAAAAAAAAAAAAAAAAAAAAAAAACTAGCAGTGACATCAAACAACTCGTGTGACAACCCTACTTGGTCAATAACTGGATAATGTTTGACAAGTACAAACAACCATACAAAGACAATAACTGGAGAATATTTGACAGTTAGAAACAACCCTACATAGTCAATAACTGGAGAGTATTGTACAGGCATGAGCAACTCTACAAAGACAATAACTGTAGAATATTGGACAGATACGAACAACCCTACATAGTCAATAACTGGAGAATATTGGACAGGTACGAACAATCCTACAAAGACAATAACTGGAGAATATTGTACAGGCACGAACAACCTACATAGACAATAACTGGATAATATTGGACAGGTACGAACAATCCTACAAAGACAATAACTGGAGAATATTGTACAGGCACGAACAACCCTACATAGTCAATAACTGGGGAATATTGTACAGGCACGAACAACCCTACATAGTCAATAACTGGGGAATATTGTACAGGCACGAACAACCATACAAAGACAATAACTGGAGAATATTGTACAGGCACGAACAACCCTACATAGTCAATAACTGGGGAATATTGTACAGGCACGAACAACCATACAAAGACAATAACTGGAGAATACTGGACAAGTACGAACAATCCTACAAAGACAATAACTGGGGAATATTGTACAGGCACGAACAATCCTACAAAGACAATAACTGGATAATATTTGACAGGTAGAAACAACCCTACAAAGACAATAACTAGAAAATATTGGACAAGTATGAACAACCCTACATAGTCAATAACTGGAGAATATTGTACAGGTACGAACAACCCTTTATAGTCAATACCTGGGGAATATTGTACAGGCACGAACAACCCTACATAGTCAATAACTGGGGAATATTTTACAGGCACGAACAACCCTACATAGTCAATAACTGGAGAATATTGTACAGGTACGAACAATCCTACATAGTCAATAACTGGAGAATATTGTACAGGCACGAACAACCCTACATAGTCAAGATTTGCGCTATATAAATAAATTAAAAAAAATAAAAAAATAAATAAATAAAAAAATAAAATATATTATTATTATATTATTAATAACTGGAGAATATTGTACAGGTACGAACAACCCTTTATAGTCAATACCTGAATATTGCTTAACAGTATCAGCGGTAGAAATAGTAGTAGTGGAAGAAGAAGAAGAAGTAGTAGTAGTAGTACCAGCACCAGCAGCGGTAGTTGTATTGGTGGTAGTAGTGGTAGTAGTAGTAGTAATGGCAGCATTAGTAACAGTAGCAGTAGTCGTATTAGGAGCAGCAGCAGCAGTAACAGCGATAGTGTTCTGAGCAGCAGTATAAGTAATTCTTATACTCCATTAAGAAAACGCAAAATTCCACACGGAATCAATATGGGCCAATCCCCAGTACAATGTGCATACATACACATTTATGCCAACACTGTTATTGCTATTGTTGTTTAAAGCCCAGCCGACTGCATACAGCCATATCAGGGCTATAACCGCTTCAAAGCACATACAAAACTTCAACAGGAAAAAAATAGAAAAGAAAAAAAGTACACATATCAATGCATTTGCGCATATAATCTAAGGACATGCCCCTGGCATTGACCACTCTGTCCAATTTATCGGACAGGAGATTTAAAAAAAACACACATGTATACAAATTCAAGTATACCTAAGGACACCAAAGCATATATACAAACGGGCATACATTACCTAAAATTGTTTCCGCATATCTCACTTCCCTAGAGCCAAAAATGCACTTAATACATGTACTCAATATCAATCCTAAGAAAAAGTACGTAAGACTTTATTCAACACATACAACTGAATGGAACATTAAGGCAGAAAATGATAGGAAGAAATGACAGAAAGCAAAGGAACAAGGCTGAAACAAAGAGAGTGACAGAAAAGAGGACATTTCTAGCACAGATTTTCCAAAAGGTGGGGATACTGTTTATACTGAAAGAGCCCCCGGCATCCCCACGGGAGGGATGCCAACACTGATATATCTCAGGTGTATATACTGACCATTTCAGACCTGACTAAGCTCATATACGGAAGAAAACAGATAGGAATGACATGACAGAAAGTAACTCATCACATTAACAAGAGACCTTTCGCAACACCAGTACCCGTGACCATCACTCACCTGGGCTGCTGGTACATCTGGTACAGTTTCTGCAACTCTCCTCCAAATTTGGCCCAATGTTCATTCAAGTATTCAGTGTTCATCCAGCCATTGTCCTCAGCGATACGGAAGCGAGGGGGGTGACGTATGACGCTCTCAAGCAGCTGGTTGTATTCAGTATAAGACAGAATATACTGGGAGATGTTCGTTGTCAGAGCCACGTTCGGTTGCATCAGTGCAGAGAACTGGAGAGAGAGAGAGAGATGGAACTGTAACGAGATCATGCCAGTCATTATAAAAAAGTGGATAGATTGGGAGACTGTGGGTTCGAATCTCATCAGCCCAGATTATTGTAGGATTTTTTTTGTCTATAATCAGACACTACACAAAAGGTGAGTGGTGTGATAGAGGCTCATTTGGAAAAAAAAAACTAGGACGAGGTACGACATAGTCGAGTCTCATCCACTTCATGAATGGGTCAATGAGCGTGTTGTTTAAATTTCATGATCAACACCGCAGGTGCCTGCATCTTTGGA
>CM060306.1:33551980-33554480 GCA_030674185.1 Monoplex corrugatus | reverse complement strand
CCCGCCACGCATACACAGAAAACATTCTCATTATCACCAAAGAAAGGAAGTGACTTGCTTACACGGCTCGTCATATGGTATACACCACGGTTGTTCTTCGTTTTTTAAAAGATACGAATGAGTGTAGGATATGTGATCAGTGTGCAACCTACATAACACTGTCTCTCTTACATTTGGTGCAACTGTTCCGGCTGTTGAATATCTCTGCTGGAGCCAATCCACGCACCACGTCGACAGTCTAGAATTTACAGGTAAAATATTTTGACTGTAATAATTGTCTGTTTCCTGTCCCTTCCCTTTGCCTACGAGTCCCAACAATGCTCTATACAAACAAAAGGAAAACTCACATGCGAAATATCTCAGCTGTGTGCACATAAACTGCATGATGTGTGTGTTGATATACAGGTTTGCATTCAAACTACGCAGCATGGCAGCACTGCCATGCATTGAGTCGGACGAGCCCTTTGTCATCAAGTCTTTTAGCTGATCCAAAGCTGCACCCAACCTGGGAGACATACAACATATAAAACATGGTACAGGGATAAAGATATTGATAATGCGCTTTCTTTCCTATATCTGCACTATACATCCACTATGTATAAAGAGTGTTTCCTGATCTTGCCATGAAAAAAAACAACGAATTTTTATTTCGAAGGTCAAAATTCATCCTGCCACTCGCTTTCAGTCTCTTCACGAGGCCTTCATCAAATGAAATAGGTAATCCACAGGTAGGGTTTGTCTCCTGTGTTATATGATGCAAGAGCTGCTTGATATATTTACATGTAGTTGTTTTTCATTAATCATTGAAGCCATTGTAGACCCAAAGGGGAAATACTGGACGGAGGTGCAGGGTGGCTGAGGACAGAGAGAGTGGAAGATGTACTTGCAGCAACAAGGGATAGATGCATATGGAGGGCCATGATTGCCAACGCTATGCGGCAGGGCACATGATGATGATGGTGATGATTAAAGCGACAATTGCACAAGCCTCCTTCTGGATAGAACAGAAGATTACCTATTCAAACTGGCCTTGAAATAAGACTGCAAGCAAGCGGATGGACGGATTAAGACTTTGCAAGTGAGATTTTTAGCACTCTATTTGTGTTAAAATACGAAGCAAAAACGTTTAATGGATATCCTTTCAACATTTCTAATCACACACACACACACACACACACACACACACACACACACACACACACACACACACACACACACACACACACACACACACACATACACACACACACACACACATACACACACTCATGCATGCACACACACACAAACGTATTTTAATTGATTAGCCTAAACTTTTTTTCTATTCATAACGGGAAGAAAAAGCATCGACAACATAATTAGCTCGGTTTTAAAAGAATCATCGTGTAATTCAGCTCAGTACTTTATCATGCCCAAGCATACAACTAAGAACGGGTCAGTGGAAATCCACACTAGATTCTGCTCTATGCTGTTTGATTCTACCAAATTCAGTGCTCTATGTTGTTTGATTCTACCAAAATTCTGTGGTTGATTCTGTCATATTTGTATAAACAAAGCCACTCACTAAACGGACGTAACTTTTTCCTTGGTAAATTTGTTGTCTGTCTTTGAGATCTTCCTTAGACCGAATATAAATGTACCAATAGAAAACTGACGCTGATTCTAGTATTATTTGATTATCCACCCTGGAATGTTTTTTGAAAGGAAAATGACAACCCTATCATGGACAGTCACAGTGTTGAGTACTTGTGAAGTCTTTGACTTCCCGCCTTATGCAGTAAGCTGATGTATAGGGTGAGGGAATCAAAAGGTTAAATAAAGTGATGCGGACAACCTGTTGTAGTCCATTTTTTGAAGGCTGGCAGCATCCTGGTAGAAGTCTTGCCACTTGGCCTGGATGGCAGACATGTCGAAAGGACGCCAGTCCCATTGAAGACCGTTCTTCGTCATCTGCTCAAACTGAGCCGTCAGGTTCTGCCCCATCTGCTGTACGTTACGTATCACACGCCTCCAGTCTACAGCGGTGTCAGCATTCTGTCCGCTGATCTGCACAATCAAAGGCATACTGTCCGTCTTATTCTAAATACATCTGTTTAAGTCTTCTGCAGGAAGCTCGTGGATAGGATGAGTAAAAGATTCAGCTGGTGCTAATCACTTCTCACCTGTTTCACCTGTCGGCGTCACCGGGTTCGGTGTTTGCTGCTGCACATCTGGATGCCACCATCTCCCTCCAGGCCACTCTGTCTTGACTTTTGTGGACAATTTCTTGTATAGTTAGGCTACTGATGTTGGTTATGTTCTCGATGTATGAGATTGGAGGTCTGCCTTTCTTCCTTTTTACCACTGTTTTTCCTTGAAAGATGGTTGCCATGAGGTTCGTGTTCTTGTTGCGTGACACATGGCCAGTGTATTTTAGTTTTCTCTTGTTGATGCCTGTTAATAGTTTTCTGGTGGTATCAAGTTCTTCTAGGACACTTTTATTACTTCTTCTGTCTGTCCA
>CM060306.1:33526980-33546980 GCA_030674185.1 Monoplex corrugatus | reverse complement strand
GTTGGAAATGTGTCTCGAACGCGACCTCAAATACGCAACAGTGCATCCAAACTGATGATTTGTGTTCACGATCGACATGGCTTGCACGTGCATTGCAGTCTTGCTACTGCTCAATTCTGCTGTGTCATATGGATTTGTTTGATTTGCACCCATTTTTCGTGGGGCTGATGCCTATCTTTAGCTGACTCCTGCGATGTGCACGAAAGAGACAGAACTGATTTGTGAGTAAACTCAGGTGGACTATTGAAGCATACAACCAAGTGCAATGAAAAGATTTATGAGAAATTTTGCATTCTTTATAAATACGACGTCTAATGAAATGACACAAAAAGTGCAGGTGGCCTTTCAATTGTTTTGAGCAGTATATATGTACACCGTCCTCAGAACCTTCATTAGGTTATATAAGCCGTCCTCAGAATTTTCATGAGGTTATATACGCCGTCCTCAGAACCTTCATTAGGTTATATACGCCGTCCTCAGAACCTTCATTAGGTTATATACGCCGTCCTCAGAACCTTCATTAGGTTATATACGCCGTCCTCAGAACCTTCATTAGGTTATATACGCCGTCCTCAGAACCTTCATGAGGTTATATACGCCGTCCTCAGAACCTTTATTAGGTTATATACGCCGTCCTCAGAACCTTCATTAGGTTATATACGCCGTCCTCAGAACCTTCATGAGGTTATATACGCCGTCCTCAGAACCTTTATTAGGTTATATACGCCGTCCTCAGAACCTTTATTAGGTTATATACGCCGTCCTCAGAACCTTCATTAGGTTATATACGCCGTCCTCAGAACCTTCATTAGGTTATATACGCCGTCCTCAGAACCTTCATGAGGTTATATACGCCGTCCTCAGAACCTTCATGAGGTTATATACGCCGTCCTCAGAATCTTCATGAGGTTATATACGCCGTCCTCAGAACCTTCATGAGGTTATATACGCCGTCCTCAGAACCTTCATGAGGTTATATACGCCGTCCTCAGAACCTTCATGAGGTTATATACGCCGTCCTCAGAACCTTCATGAGGTTATATACGCCGTCCTCAGAACCTTCATTAGGTTATATACGCCGTCCTCAGAACCTTCAACACGCTTTGTGAGCAGTCTTCAGGACCTTCATCGGGCCATGTACGCCATTCTCAGGACCTTCATCAGGTTGTGTACGCCGTCCTCAAAACCTTCATTAGGTTATATACGCCGTCCTCAGAACCTTCATTAGGTTATATACGCCGTCCTCAAAACCTTCATGAGGTTATATACGCCGTCCTCAAAACCTTCATTAGGTTATATATGCCGTCCTCAGAACCTTCACCAAACTGTGTACACCGTCCACAGGACCTTCATCGTGCTTTGTACGCCGTCCTCAGGACCTTCATCAGGCTGTGTACGCCGTCCTCAGGACCTTCATCAGGCTGTGTACGCCGTCCTCAGGACCTTCATCAGGCTGTGTACGCCGTCCTCAGGGCCTTCATCAGGCTGTGTACGTCGTCCTCAGGACCTTCATCAGGCTATTTACACCGTCCTCAGGGCCTTCATCAGGCTGTGTGCGACATCCTCATGACCTTCATCAGACTGTGTACGCCGTCATAGCGTCGACCTGCCCGAAGTTATGTCCTTTTTGTCTTTTTCTTTTTCTCACTGCCTCATTTTACCAGTCCTTTCTATAACGTGCTGTGGCAATAAAACTTGTGTCCTTCGTCATTTGAGATCTGCTAAGTACACAAAGCCAACAATTTCGGGAGAAAAATCAGAGAGGCATCACGCAAGCACAACTGAATCCACCCTTAAATACACGAGGATGAAAGTGAAGCATCCAACTCTTCATGGACCAGTACGCATATCTCATGACGAGGACACAAGTTCTGAAGGCTGAACATTACAATGACTCCATAAACAACACGGTGAAAGTCACGAGATGAGGCAAAACGCTGGCAACCAGATAAAACGACGTGCTGAAGAGGAGAATACTTACTACTGTAAACGACAGAATCAGAAAACAGCCTTCAATTTTGAACATTCCACTTACTTTTTAAAACTTTTTATTCATCTTTAGCTTCACAACAAACGGACATCTAACATGCAATGTGGCAAAGAAAAATGACAAAAAAATATACACATATGAAAAGACAATGTTGACATGTGAACTCCATATGGCATACAGAATATACGTATTGATATACATTCCACTTACTTTGTTTGCCCATTTCAGACACAATCACACTGACATCATCTACAATCCGAACGTAGCGTTTGAGTCGTTTCCACCTGGTGAGCATGTTGGGGTTGCTGGTTACCATCTGCTCAATCTTCTCCATCGCTATCACTGTCAAGTTGCTCAATCTGCCCAGCAGCAGACAAATATATGTAAACATATTCCACACAAGTCCTTTTTTCAACTGAAATACATATGCACATCACATGAATAAACTAAACTCCCTCCAAATCCTACTTGTGTAAATATTGCCAGGGTTACCTAACCCTATTTAAGGTTGGGAAGGTAAAGCAGCCAGGAAGAGTAGATGAATACAGCTCTCATAATCTGACCCCAAGAAAAACTCAAGTCTCATCGCCTTTATGATCTTTGGCTTAAATAATAGCCTTTACATGTTTATAGACTATAAAGAAAAGAACGTACATATTGTCCCGCAACTGTGAACGCTGCCGAAGTGTAGGATGAAACTGTTCAAACGCGTGCGCGCGCAGCACACACACACACACACACACACACACACACACACACACACACACACACATACACACGCTCTGTCTTTGTCTCTGTCTCTCTCTCTGTCTGTCTCTGTCTCTCTCTCTCTCTCTCTCTCTCTCTCTCTCTCTTGCTCTCAGACACAACACACACACACCACACACACCACACACAAACAACACACACACAAATCCCAATATGTGTATATCATATGTATAAGATACATATGATACACATATACGTAACGTATGTATATATGCACATATGTATGCATGTGTGTACGTACGTACGTATGTATATATATGTATGTATGTATGTATGTATGTGTGTATGTATGTATGTATGTATGTACATATGTATGTGTTTATGTATGTATCTATGTATGCGTGTACGCATTGCATGCATGTATGCATGTATGTATGGATGGATGCATGTACGTACTTATGCATGTACGTATGCTTGAATGCATACATGTCTGCACATAAAATCAAAGCAAGACAGAAACACACTAAAAACTCACAACTGCCCGTCCAGGGAACTCATCTGCCAACTCATCAGCTCGCCCAAAGCCGTATTGACCTGGGGAAAGTCGGCCCGTGACAGCAGAGTCCATGGTCCGATCGACAACAATTGGTTCAACGTATGGAAAAAAGCCGCGACGCTGTTGATACCGTGTGTCGTGTGGGGGAAGGACCGTAATGCTTTCTTCATCAGCCTGTGTACAAGACGGGAGTAGTGGACCAGATCGTGCCAGTCCGATTCCAATGAGCCAGCGGGGCCCGGGGAGGCGGTCACGTTGTTCAGGAATGATATCATCTGACAAAACAGTTCACGCTTTTAGGTTCTGGTGGTTTTCTTAAAAAAAAGAAATGATTGTGATGATGGTGGAGATGATGAAGAAAGAAGAAGAAGAAGAAGAGAGGGCGATGAAGGTGAAGACGATGATTTCGTTTGTATAGCGCAAATAGTCCAAAAAGTCCAAGTCAGAAGTAGGCTCATTGCACTTTACAAAAACATAAGCTCAGTGACAGGTGCAACTGTCAAATGGATAAGACACTGGAATTCTAACGGAAAGATTTGGGTCTGATCCTGCCTGGGTACCTCCCGCATTGTCAGTTAAGGGTGGAGATTTTTCCGACATCCCAGATGAACATGTGTACAGACCTGTTAGTAACATAACCTCCTCCATAATATGTGCACATACGCATTAAGTCTGAAGTGTGAGTTCGAGATCCTGTTAGACATGTCCGTATCCTCTGATTTATGGATGCATGAACGCATGAAAGCATCCAGCTTGCATGCCTACCGAAGACAGAGTACGCAGACTGTGCAGCAACTTGAATCTGCATAGTGTGGGTAAAAGCAGCATGCACAATCACACCCAAGAAAAACTGGACACTAAAAAGTAATTCAGCAAGTGTAGTCAGTCCATCACGTACACAGACTGACAAACACAAACATGTACTCAAATCGACACAAAGTATCAAGTGTAGTCAGCCATCAACGTAACACAACATTGCAAACAAAACATTGTACATCAAAATCGGACACTAAAAAGTAATTCAGCAAGTTAGTCAGTCCATCAACAGTAACAACAGACAGAGACAAACACAAACATTGTACATCAAAATCGGACACTAAAAAGTAATTCAAGAAGTATAGTCAGTCCATCAACAGTAAACAACAGACACTTACAAACACAAAACTAGCACATCAAGAATAACAACAACCATAGTGATGATGTTTATACGGCGTTAAATCTTGATGTATAAATCAAACCAAAACGCCCATCCTTATCGTTCACTCTAGCATTCATTTTAGTGACAAAAACAATCTAATGGTACAAAGTACTTGCACACTGGAAGGGTGCAGGATAGGAAGTGACTGCGAGGTGGGAGATGATGGTGGAAAGCACTACTGGACAAAAAGGAATCTTTTCAAGTTAGACCTGATGGAAGAGAGAATTTGTAATTTCGAAGAGACTGGGCAAGCTCGTTCCAGATGAATGGGCCAGACAGAAAATGAGCGACGAGTCGATTGACAGTGGAACGTCTGTATCGGGGAATTTGAGAACAAATAGTACAAGAAACAGAACGGAGAGGTCAGGCACGGATGTATACTCCGAGATGGCCACAGAGATTTTGATTAGGTGCAAAATTGTTAATACGCTTGTAGCAGAATGTTTTGATTTTGAATGACTTTCTTTGAGTAACAGGCAACAAGTGAATAGACTGAAGCTAGGGATAAACAAGGACAGAGACAAAACTAAATACTTACTTGCTGAACCAGTGCGCCATAAGCTGAGGGCATGGACATGGTATTGGTCACCACCTGTGTCCAGTTGGTTTGACAGATGACCTTCTCCATTTCCAAAGCTGCGCTGTGTGGCAACCCGAAGTGCTGTGTCATGTGCACACTGCAGAATGTGGCCAATGGGTCACTGGAGGAGGCTATGGCAAGCAACTGACGAATGAATACAAATGTTTCTTTTTAAGTCAACTTTAATTCATCGAGATTTTACAAAGGGTTACAGCTATGCAATCTCTCTCGCTCTCTCTCTCTCTCTCTCTCTCTCTCCTCTCTCTCTCTCTCTCTCTCTCCTCTCTCTCTCCTCCTCCTCTCTCTCTCTCTCTCTCACACACACACACACACACACACACACACACACACTCACACACATCAATTAGCATCATATGTATGTGCAGTAAAAACTTACTACTTTTCCACATAGTGTCACACACAAACATGGGACACCTACACATGAACAGGTCACTTCTTGCATTAGAGAAAATTTTAATGAGGCTTTTGCTTGGTGACTAGACAATTACAATGACTGCAAGGAAGTTGTATATACTTGATGAACAAATACAGAAATTGTTACACACACACACATAAACCAGGTCCAGCCCAGCTTCCGGACCAAGAGAGAATGGACGACCCCTCTCTCGCCCCAGTGTGGTCTTCATCTCTCTTTCGGGAAGCCCACCCTGCCACTAACTCGATTAGCTGCCGGCTCCTTCCCCCTCACTACAGTCTCGACATTTAGTAGTCAGAAGCTCCCAACGTTGCCTTACTTGAACCACAAGGGTTGGTTGAACGGCCGCGAAGTGGCTAGGCATGATGTTCCAGACACAGCCCATTCTGCTGTTCAGCAAGGTCTGACATGCCACGAACGGGATCCCAAGTTTGCTGTTTTTTCGAGTAGCTAGCAGGTCATTCCCTGCAGTCATCTGGGCCGATTCCTTGAAGCCAAGCTACCAGCCGAATGGAAGACCTCTCGCCCCACTCTGGTCTTCATCTCTCTTTCGGATAGCCCACCCTGTCACCAGCTGGCATAGCTGGTTTATAGATCAGAGTGGGGCGAGAGAGGGGGATTCCATTCTCACTTGGTCCGGAGGCTGGGCTGGACCTGGTTGATGTGCGTTGTGTGGCTATATCCCGGGGTTTTTTCAAGATTCAAGTAGACAAGATGAGGGAATTGCTCCGCCACCCATCCGTCAGCAAGGCCATAAACACAGACAAGGCCAGGCATGGTCGTGAACTACGGTGCCTACCAGGAAAAGCAGCGTGCGTCTGAACCCAGCTTTCTCGGTGATGTTTGATTCAATATATGTACGATGTTTTAATTCCTTTGGTGTCTTATTACTTGAGAAATGAATTTGACTCCCAATAGTTCTGATTCATTTGTAAATTAATTAATCATGCTGTGGACTCTTTGACTTTGCAGTAAACGTTTTCTTTGTGTTGTCATTTATAAAAGAATGTGTTTGGAGGATAGCTTAAATAGGATCCCCATGATCAGTGTCATTATCATGGGTTTATGATTCCCTGTCATCTTACCATGTCATGTTTCCATTAGAACTTATATTAGTCATAGCCGACATGATCTGTGATGCATACGTTGTCCCGTAATACACCAGCTGTTCTAGAGGAGCACCCACATAGTATGTATCTGCACAACGGAAACACATTTTGAAGCTGAGTGATTCACATGATGCGTATTGTGAACAATGTAAAACACGATCACTTTCAAACTCAATGATTCGCAAAGACATAAATTGATATGCAAAGCATAGCGTACTATACAACATCACTAAACTTCAAAATGACAATATTAACGTCCTAAGCTGTACTAAAAAATGCCAGCGAATCCATTAAATTGTAGCTTACAAATTACAACAACGTCTAGCAAAGTGGCAAGGTGGAATACACAGAGTACTTGTGTTACAAAATTAGCAGTCTATGGACAAATAATTCTACAGAGTGGGAAACTTCGCTAAGAAGGCATCAAGGAGAGAAATTTGACAACAACCTGAAGGATGGCGAATAGAGAATTTCTGGGAAACAGTACAGTTCAGGAGAACACATCTACAAGCAAAAAAAAGGTAATATCCAACGACTAAAGAGGACACAGAATAACAAGACAGAAAATTTAAAAAAAAGACCGTGTCCACAGCATACGATATTAAGAAAATGGGACTGCCATTTTTAATGGGGGAAAACTCCTGGCAAACTGAATAGGAACAACTGGGCCTGACATCTCATTTGATTATAGTGTTTGGGGCATAAGGGAGCATTTCTCTCTGTATGCAGCAAACGGTGTCATAATAATTTGATCAGTTTCAGAATTACACACAGAAATGCAATTTACCGTGATACATCAGTGCATATTTTAATTCTTTTCCTACAAATTTCCAGATAACAATTGAGACACTTAAGCCTAAATGGTTGGTATTAATGAAGGAACAGTTTCGCCTGCAGTCTTTTCAGACAGGCTCCAACTGATTCTTCGACACTTTCTAACAACTTAGGTTATACGTTACCAAAACAGTTTATGTCTTCAACAGAGTTATTGCTGCAAAGAGCAATTACTATCAGGTTTTACTTTCGATGTTTTAGTGAAATCTTGACTGCAATTTCCCCTAATTTCTTTTCTGGTTTGCGCATGGTAACAATTAACACATCCTCTTACTTTGCATTTTTAGTGCACATTATGTACCAGACATTAATCCCAATTAATCCT
This sequence comes from Monoplex corrugatus, assembly GCA_030674185.1. Lineage (NCBI taxonomy): Eukaryota > Metazoa > Mollusca > Gastropoda > Littorinimorpha > Ranellidae > Monoplex > Monoplex corrugatus. The sequence continues at coordinate 33,539,244 of CM060306.1, read as the reverse complement.
TTGACTCCTGCCTCCCATCCATCAACTGCAAAAATGTAACCCTTTGACTCCCTCACCGTATCCACCAGCTTCCTCAAGGAAGCTGATGGATAGGGCGAGGGAGTCAAAGGGTTAAGCTTTTGCTTTGCTAGCGTGGCTGACAATGTGGGACGCAAAGTGGACAGGGTGCCAGAGTCAAAGGGTTAGGACATATGATGCCCTGACTTTATTCTTTCATTCGCTCGACCCGATCCACCAGCCTTAAGCAGGAAGCTGGTAGATCAAGTGAAGGAGTGAAAGAGATAAGCATCACACAATGTGCATCATGCTGTGACTGACCCATCATCAGCATCATTTCCGAGTATGCTGTCTTCACTATCGTGGCTGCCATGTGGGCATAAGGTCTCAAAGTACTCTGCACCCACTGCGTATTTCTGTTGCTGCTGTTCGTCAGCTTCCATGCTGCGTTCATAATGCTTGGCACACTGGAGACATAGAACATAGCAACCAGAGAATTACACACACTGGAGACATAGAACATAGCATCCAGAGAATTATACACACTGGAGACATAGAACATAGCAACCAGAGAATTACACACACTGGAGACATAGAACATAGCAACCAGAGAATTATACACACTGGATCATAGAACATAGCAACCAGAGAATTACACACACTGGAGACATAGAACATAGCAACCAGAGAATTACACACACTGGAGACATAGAACATAGCAACCAGAGAATTACACACACTGGAGACATAGAACATAGCAACCAGAGAATTATACACACTGGAGACATAGAACATAGCAACCAGAGAATTACACACACTGGAGACATAGAACATAGCAACCAGAGAATTACACACACTGGAGACATAGAATATAGCAACCAGAGAATTACACTCACAGGAGACGTAGAATATAGCAACCAGAGCATTATACACACTGGAGACATAGAACATAGCAACCAGAGAATTACACACACTGGAGACATAGCATATAGCAACCAGAGAATTATACACACTGGAGACATAGAACATAGCAACCAGAGAATTATACACACTGGAGACATAGCATATAGCAACCAGAGAATTATACACACTGGAGACATAGCATATAGCAACCAGAGAATTATACACACTGGAGACATAGCATATAGCAACCAGAGAATTACACACACTGGAGACATAGAACATAGCAACCAGAGAATTACACACACTGGAGACATAGAATATAGCAACCAGAGAATTACACTTACAGGAGACATAGAATATAGCAACCAGAGCATTATACACACTGGAGACATAGAACATAGCAACCAGAGAATTACACACACTGGAGACATAGCATATAGCAACCAGAGAATTATACACACTGGAGACATAGAACATAGCAACCAGAGAATTATACACACTGGAGACATAGCATATAGCAACCAGAGAATTACACACACTGGAGACATAGAACATAGCAACCAGAGAATTACACACACTGGAGACAGAATATAGCAACCAGAGAATTACACACACTGGAGACATAGAACATAGCAACCAGAGAATTACACACACTGGAGACATAGAATATAGCACCTGGAGAATTATACACACTGGAGACATAGAACATAGCAACCAGAGAATTATACACACTGGAGACATAGAACATAGCAACCAGAGAATTACACACACTGGAGACATAGAACATAGCAACCAGAGAATTACACACACTGGAGACATAGAACATAGCAACGAGAGAATTATACACACTGGAGACATAGCATATAGCAACCAGAGAATTACACACACTGGAGACATAGAACATAGCAACGAGAGAATTATACACACTGGAGACATAGAACATAGCAACCAGAGAATTACACACACTGGAGACATAGAACACAGCAACCAGAGAATTACACACACTGGAGACAGAATATAGCAACCAGAGAATTACACACACTGGAGACATAGAACATAGCAACCAGAGAATTACACACACTGGAGACATAGAACATAGCAACTGGAGAATTATACACACTGGAGACATAGAACATAGCAACCAGAGAATTACACACACTGGAGACATAGAACATAGCATCCAGAGAATTACACACACTGGAGACATAGAACATAGCAACCAGAGAATTACACACACTGGAGACATAGAACATAGCAACCAGAGAATTACACACACTGGAGACATAGAACATAGCAACCAGAGAATTATACACACTGGAGACATAGAACATAGCAACCAGAGAATTACACACACTGGAGACATAGAACATAGCAACCAGAGAATTACACACACTGGAGACATAGAACATAGCAACCAGAGAATTACACACACTGGAGACATAGCATATAGCAACGAGAGAATTACACACACTGGAGACATAGAACATAGCAACCAGAGAATTACACACACTGGAGACATAGAACATAGCAACCAGAGAATTACACACACTGGAGACATAGAACATAGCAACCAGAGAATTATACACACTGGAGACATAGAACATAGCAACCAGAGAATTACACACACTGGAGACATAGAACATAGCAACGAGAGAATTACACACACTGGAGACATAGAACATAGCAACGAGAGAATTACACACACTGGAGACATAGAATTTAGTAACTGGAGAATTACACACACTGGAGACATAGAACATAGCAACTAGAGAATTATACACCAATACCAGTAATTCGTTTGATTTCTTTAAACAATCGAATCCATTCATTTCTTTAAACAATCGAATCCATTCAATCTAAATCAATTTATTCAAGACCCCCCCCCCCCACCCACCCACCCACCCTTTTAAACATGCGAAAACTATTTCATACTGACTTGGGCGAGTTTGCGTCTGTGTGTCTGCTTGTCAGCGCGTGTGTTTGTGAAAAAAATGTTTTTAGCACAAATTTCCAGCTGGTTGTTAAAATCAGAACTGAAAAGGTTAGGTAGCAGGTTGGATCTGTGCCAGTCATCAAGTTTACTGAAAAACAGAGAATGAAACAGTTTGGACATGTGATCAGAATGCCATCCAATCAACGTGCTGCAAGAGCATCAACGCGAGAGATTCAGGGTTCAAGGACAGAGGAAGACCAAGGATGAGATGGGTGGATGGTGTGAAGGAGGTCTTGCAACAACACAACCTCTCAACAGTGAAAGCCACGCATCTAGCCCAGACCCGTCATCTGCATCTTCCCTTGACACCATAATGAATACCAGAAGGAAAAAAATAAAGTAAGGTATTTAAGAATTCGATCCCAAAAGACAGCCACTGTGGCATAATGCTTAGCTCAAGGACTGAAAGCTGGGAGGTTGTAGGTTTGAATCCATAAGTCCCAATCAGTGTGTGATTTCTGGTGGTTGTTTTTTTGTTTTGTTTTGTTTTGTTTTGTTTTTTGTCCTAGTTGGCTTCAACCCAAAGGAAAATAAATGCGTTAGAGGCTCAGTTGGGAAGATCAGAAGCACTCAGTCAAGCTTCATCCATTTTACAGATGCTTCAGTGAAAGTGTTGCTAACATATCTGACCAACACAGCAGGTGTCTATACCTCTCAAGGCTGGTTACATCAGGATATGTTATGAAAGGGAACATAGATTACGGTCCTAACATGATGTCATAACGTAGTTATATTTCCAGCAAGTGATACACACGTACACACCAGGATCAAACAATTAAAACCCAAAATAAACTCGCAACACACAAAAGTTTACGAAGTGTAATTCAAGTTCATGTTCAGGTTCATACTGCTTATAGCCCAGCCGACTACTAGAGCCATATCAGGGCTAACACTACGTCAAAAACGACAACCACGTTAAGATAAAAGACAACAGTTGAAAACCATGCTCATCCTAACCTTGCAAGTCTAAAATGCAATTAAACAAAAACATACTCAGACGTAATTCAAGCCACGCCATTTTAACAAAAACACACCTGTGATAAAAATACGGTTCCAGTAGCACTCGAAAAGCAGGGATCCAGTTATAGTCTGTTTCCAAATAGCTGTGCATGGAGAAGAAACGAACCCAGCTCAGTGAGGAGACATTGCCCATTATCGTGGTCGCACTGTGCATTAGTGACTGAGATTCCTCCCATAGTTCTGTCATTGTCACAGTCGCATACTCTTCCGTTACAGTGCCAGCTGGTTGTGAGATAAGTCTTGCCAATGTCAGCGTTTTGTTAAGCTGAAAAAAAAAGAAACAAATTAGGAGAAAAAAATTATCATCATTGTACTCAGGGAGACTACCTTTCTGCTCACCTTTTTTTTTGCGTTCCATTTTCTACGCCACTTTAATGGCCACAGAATCTGGAACACTTTTTATTACAATGCGGTGATGATGATGTCGATGAGGATGATAATCATGATGCTATGGAGTTCCATCTAGGATTGAGACTGCGTGACAGGGCTGTACTCTATGCTTACTAGCACAATATATTCTGGTGTCAATCAGGCCCCAGAGATTCAGACACCTGCGGTGTTGGTCAGAAGATTTGAGGAACACTCTCAATGACGCATCAGTAAAGTGGATAAGACTCGACTGTGTAGTCCCAGTCTTCCCAATGAGCCCATAGCACGCCCAGCATCTGGGTAGGAGCCGGTTAGAGCCGAAAACTCCCACAATGATTTTTGAAGGGACTGACGGGGATTCGATACCCACATCCTTCCAGTCGACAAATTTAAAATTTACAATCGGCTCCGTATTTATATTGGGGCAGTCTTACAACTTTTCATATCACAGGGATGACATCAAGTGTGACAGAAGCTGGTACTTGGATAGAGAAACTGGTGGATGTCTAACCCTAGATCTAGCTCTAATACTGTGTACGACTTGTTGGGGAGAGAATAAGTCATCCAATAGCGTTGCTTTGCTCACCGGAATGCGTATAATTTGTTACCTGCTTGCTTGTACAATCATACTGTACGTTGTTCACATTACAAGTGCAGAACTATACATACATTCCTAAAATGAGTAGTCCAGTAATCCGGAGGATAGTAGCAACAGATCCCACTGGCCCATTTTATAGCTAGTCCTTGTTATTATACATATGCATGAGAATACAAACATGAAAGTGAACTAAGCGAGCGATAATCAAAACCACACAAACGAAATAAAAGTGATGTACAAACATGCAAACAATGAAAAAGAAGAATAAAGAAAAGCAAGCATAAACATGATAATGACAGCAAACCATTAGAAGAAAAGAGGGGTGGTGGTGGGGTAATCAAAGCCGAAATGGCCGCCTGCATAAATGTGTCAAATAATTTCAGGTACAGAGAAAAAGATAAGTGATTTGCTCTATAGCTCGCTGCATTTAGCACATATGTAGGCATAAATGAAAAAAATCTTAGCTATTCACTGTTCAGAAACACCTGTCAAAGTGAGAATCTGGGTGGATGATAGGCCTACCCATAAATAATTATCAATCCGTAAATAATTATAACTTTCATCAGCGTCAGCTTAGTGCAAACATCCTGCGTTAAAAATAGTGTGTCGTAGGCCCCACAATTACAGAAACACTCAACAACTGCCTGTTTATCTGGGCGCTGTCTATACGTGCTAGAAACGTGTGTGTGTTAGTGTGTGTGTGGTGTGTGTGTGTGTGTGTGTGTGTGTGTGTGTGTTGTCTGTCTGTGTGTGTGTGTTGTGTGTGTGTCTGTGTGTGTGTGTCTCTGGGTGTGTGTGTGTCTGTGTATGTGTGTGCGTGCGTGCGTGGTGTGTGTGTGTGTGTGTGTGTGTGTGTGTGTGTGTGTGTGTGTGTGTGTGTGTGTGTGTGTGTGTGTGTGTGTGTGTGTGTGTGTGGGGTAAATCAAAAAAAGTTGTAATACCTGTATAAAATACAGGTGTGCATACTTACCAAAACACTGACATTGCGAATACTGAACTTTCTGAGGACGGCGTTGACGTCACGAGCCAGTTTACCGATGCACAGAGCGTCGTTGAATTCCGCCGCGACTTTCTGTCCTATGTCATCCCTGATGCTCGAAATGACGTCACGGCAAACGTCACAGAAATTGGTACCCTCTGACAATAACGCCTGCGGAAAATAAAAGAGACTGAAGAATGGGACTATTTCACGGATAACCGGACTCTCTCTCTCTCTCTCTCTCTCTTCTCTCTCTCTCTCTCTCTCTCTCTCTTACACAAAGTACGCCTGCTAAAGGACAACGCCAGGATGTGATAAAAATGAATAAATAATTTTTTACAGCTTGACAGGTTTTAAATTTGTAAAGTGCCTGCTTACATTTTATAGCAATATGTAATGACCCAGCACAAAATAATAGTTCGGGTTAACAGCCCAAGACAACAACAGCAACAGACACATATCACTACCACAACCTCAGTTGAGACAGGCAAGAGACGTGTAGATTTAACACAAAATCACTTCATCACTTTTATCATTGATATGAACTTCAATCACAAATTCTATGTTTTAATAGCTATGCTTTGTTGTCGGTGGACATTGTGATTTTACTTGAGAAAGACATTAAAGTCGAAAATTTGACCCCTCTACAACAAGGTGTTCGGCTGTTGTGCATAGTAAGAACAACCTCAGTCAAAAGGTAATTCAGTAGTAGAAAAAAAACTGCTTGTTCACTACCCACATCAATGCTTCAATTATTCTTAAGATGTGAGAAGATTGTATCCTGTGAGTTTCTTAACTCCTGCTGTAACTACTGTAAAATAAAACTATCAAATCTTAGAACAGTAGCAAAAAAAATAATAAGAACTAGTTTTCATATATGAAGTTGTGCTTCAAAAATTTCAGGTGGTACAAAACAATAGCTGCCACTATTAGTTAATACATGTATTTTCTCCGAGGGCTCCTGTAAACACGCATTTTATTTCAAATGGGCGAGTTCAAGGAAGGGAAGATAACTCACTGTGAGAGTGTCGGGGTTGGTGAAGGCCTTGAGCAGCGTCACCGAGACATTAGGCCCGTGTGTCCAGAACATCACTCTGATCTGTTGGGCCTGGCCTGTCTGGTCCGATGTCAGCTTCATGATTCCTTCCTGCATCTCTACAAACCACATGATACAGGTTTTGAGGACAGTATTCATCAAAACTTGAAATTTACACTTCTAGTCCAACCATTTCTGTCTACATCTGTCTATCTATTTATCTGTTCTTGAAAAGGTTATCTCTACCTTAGTAATGGAGCGACCGTGCCAAACCCAGCTTGTCTCAGGTGGCTGATGGCGTATGGCCTTTGGATATATAGGCTAGCTAGGAAATAAATCAGACTTTGCCAGGACGAATGAGCAATCCCAGACCAACTGGGGATGGTTTCTTTTGGGACGGAGCAGGGTGACACATGCCAAGACCATGCCTAAACAATACCTTGCACATCCTATGACGGAACCATCAGGCGGGTAAAAGCTGGCTAAAGCATTAGTCCTCTGCATTCACACGGCAAGGTTTATTCGCCATTAGCTAAGGGGTGGGGTAACCCCTTGTGGTCCCGTTAGGTAAGCTGGTTAGACCGCCATGCTGATAATGCGGGTTCGATCCTGAGGCATACCACAGCTTTGTGCTCAGGACCTGGCCAGCTCATGGGTTTATGTGCAGGCTTAAGGCTTGTGCCATGATCACCATACACATGGGACCTGTAACTTTAGTCCATATGGAATTCGTTCCGAGCGCAGAGACGTCGTCTTGAGAAGCTGAAACTGAAACTAAAGAAAACCTTCAAGAGTGAAGTCTGAAGTACCAAAGAGGTTCCTTCAGGGTGGTGCAGCAGCGGGTCCTACGTCTCAACAGGATCCACCCTCAGCTATTGGAAGTCAATCCTGTCCATCTTGCTGTGCAAGGGGACGCAGAAGTGTTATACAGCATGGCGCCATGGTTTGTTAGACGGTGCCTGTAAGACTAGTATTTCTGACTTCAGCTCCTGTCATTGGATGTGTAAGGTATGTTCTAGTGTGGCCTTGCCGAGTGTCACCCGCCTCACACAGGCAGGCCGATAAAGTAAGTAAAGCCTGTGCCATATCCCTTAGGTTGGAGAGACTTTTCAAGGAGCCATTATAACAGGGGTGGCGCCTATCTCTTCTCCTTACCTGCTTTACCTTCCCTCACCCTCAACACGGTCATGTATCCATACACAGACTGGTGGACCACAGGCCGCATGCAGAAAGCTTTTTCTGGGTGAGTGTCGAACTCGTGCAGCCGGATTGAAAGGCGGGAGTTTTACCTTTGCCCAACATGTTACATTAAACGTAATGTTGAAACAACAAAAGGAGTCATGACCTGGACGTGGCCCGGCCCCCTTAAAGAATCAGGGGTTAAAGGCCGAAACACTCGCTTGACGGGGGTTTCTCCTCTGAGGACCTTCCACTGTCCGGCTCTCCCGAAAGTTTCTTACTGTTACATTTCAAAAAAAGAGAAACTCAATGTGAAAGTGCGAATGCCGATAAAAGAAGTGTGACGTCAAAATGTGTCTGTAGATTCAGCTCTCTCTGCTTTCGCTCTTGAAGACTAGTTTGTGATTCGCTCGATATGAATCGAGAATATTTGTTTTGGTTTATGCTAACACTGACAATATATGTTTAAGTTTGATTTCGTTGTATGGAAATGTGTAGAATGCTTCGGAACAATCTAGAAATGACAAGAAAAACGTAGAATACCTTAGATCTTTCGAAAAGGTTCCGGAAATTGTAAACAAATTTAATCTGTACAGTGATTGGCTAAGAACTACATGATATTCTAGAAGGGAAGGTTCGAGAATGTGAATATGATTGGCTGAAAATCTAGGGAAAAGCCGAGAATATTCGGGAACTTTCCATGATGTTATAAATAAAGCGTGACTGAGAGAAAGAGAGAGAGAGAGCGATCGAAAGAGTTGAAGTGTAAGCCTGCTGTCAGATATAGAGAAGTTGCTGTAGATTCGTGGAGTGGCTGTGTGTAGATTCGAGGACTGAAGAAGAATAATTCTGCAAACTAGGAGTGGTGCATTGGTTGTGTGAAGTTTTTACCCAGTTCCTGTTGTGTTTCATTCGTTCTTCAAATAAAGGATCATTTTCATTTAATCTGGACTGGTGTATCTTGACTCTGAGAAGAACGATCGACTGCTAGATCTTCACGAACCTGCATAAACTGCAAGACACTGCCAGTCACCTACTACATCTTTACATTGTGACACTTACTATTACTAAATGTAATGTTGAAACAACAGAAAACCAGTAACCTTCGAGTTGACGCATCACAAGGTTGAAGGCACGAAAACCTTCGGTGATCACTGCCATGTACCGATCCATACCAGACCACATTGGTACCGACTTCGTTATCTTCATCACCTGATTCCAGCGCTGCTCCATTACTCTGAAACATCACAAACAATCCTAGGTTGACATTGTTCACAGTTAGTGGGCTCAAATATGGCGAATGGTCTCAGCTGCGACATTGGATCTGAGGAGTCAACGTACAATGTAGATTAAACATTACCAGGTTTTAAGACGACCCGTGACCTGAAAGAGTTAGAGCACCGTGTTGATATAACATAGGTCGTGGATTTGACCCTTCGTGGGTCATTGATTGTTCTTATCACGTAAGCTGCCTGTTTCAACGGAGCCGAGGACTCAAGATCTCATGTATCGAATTCAATCCCATTCCCCAAGGTAAAATCTGGCTCGTTCGCTGCCATTTTTAATAGTCCAACCATTCTGGTTGTGTCAGTGTTTCATAAGTCCTGTTCCACTCTCTCAACACTTTGCCAGTTTATTCGGTTTTGTGCAAGCTCAAGGAGTCTGCCAGATGACTGCTGGCAGATTTGTGGCAGCGCGTATGGAATTGACCGAGTGTGGAGAATCCTTAGATTGAACAAACGCTAAACTCCACGGGTGTTTTGAAACTATTATCCCCTTTTTCGTCCCCCTGGTGGTCAGTTTTACGTAAGCGGAAGGCCAGTCGCACACGCGCTGGCCTTTCTCGTACTACCATTCAAAGAAAAGTATCAATGACAATGCCAGCAGAACTTGCAGTTTCCTACAGCAAATTCCGCAACAGCTGCAGAACACCACAGATAAGAAATACACAGTTAATTAGCACTACATTTGTCTTGTATCGTAAGTGTTTATGTCTTGTTATTTATGTCTTTTGAAAGCTACACTCACCAAGTTGTTAAGGTCTTTGGCCAGTCAGTTAATTTTTTGCGTCTGGTGCTGCAGTACATTTGATAATATGCAACATTAGTCATGTGAAACACACCTAATAATCACAATCTGATATTGTACAGCATACACATAATCTGTAACGCTAGTCGTCGTCTGATCTTATGCAATACGGGTCTGAAATACACCAAAGAGTCACGATCCTTCAAGATCTGGGATGGTTCGTGCTCTTCTTTTAGCATGTTGATAAAAGACTACATTGTTCAGTGCCGTGACCTCATTATACTCACTGTGTGGTGGTTTGATTAGTAGGACCAGGTGCATGTGTAGAGGTCATAACAGACGCCATCTGAGTCCAGTTGAGGGCAGAGAGAGTTCCCATCATTTGTTTGGCTTCTGGGGATAGATTGCTGAAGGTCTTCTTCGCGTCCTGCAGGAAGCTGCCCACAGACTGCAGCGCGTCCTGGGTGCCAGTGTTGTTCTTGTTGAGGAGGGAGTCAAAGAGGTGGACGCCCTTCGTCAGGCCTTCCTTTACTGCAGTCCATATGTTGTCTTTGGGGAAGAACTGAGACACCAAGGGATCCAGGGCAGTCATCATGTCTTGAATCCTGAACACAGAATGAACAACAACTGTGATACTGAGGGCACTTGTAACAATGGCTGTTTTAACCAGATTGAATTGTCAACATTCAAGTAAATGCATGCATACTCAACATAACAATAAAAACTAATGACTTTAAAGATAACGCATTCAAAGTGCACTTTGATTCAAAAATCAATCTCGAAAACTTAACATTTGAATAAGTACTTAACTGTCTCTAAAAGGAAATTCCAAAATATGCCACCTGAATATTTTATCTGTTTCTGGCGAAGCTGGATTTGCATATAGACTTTATCAATGAAAGCTTACAAGATATGAATTCTGAAGCCTGAAGCCAACACACAGAAAGAATAAATAGAGAACCGATTCCTGACTGCACTTTCTTGTAACACATTAAGGTGATGGCTACCGGTAACTGGAGGTGTCAAAATACACAATGCTGGAAAAGCTCACGCTGTATACAAAATGATCAACATTAATGTTTTGTCGGCAAAACTTACGACTGCACTGCAAACCGAGACTGGGAGAGCTGGTCTATCCACCGAGGTAACTTTTTGATAAGGTCAGGCAGCCCCTGGATGTTGGTCAGTTCAGCGAGGGTTGTGGTCAAATTGCCCAATGAAAAGAGAAGGTCCATCATGTCCGCCACATCGTTCAGACCTTGGCTCAGGGTGTAGTTGCTGTTCAGGCGTTCTTTCAGATTCTCAAACAGACCCAGCTGAAGTCCCGCACAGCATTAGTGTTAAATCGTGAACCAACGTTTATTTACAATTAAAAACAAGAAAACGAAAATGAAAAACAGAAAAGTATCCATTTCGCTTTCACGCACACACAAAAAGAGAAACATACTACCAAACAGAAAAAAAAGATCATAAAAAACAGAAATAACTATCAGAAAACAAAAAGAACAAATGTTAAAGGAACATGAAATGATAACTTTTAATAATCGCTTCACTTACATTCCCTGATACTAAAGAGCATCATCATTTATTTCAACCACATCATACGCCAAATCCTTTACTCCTTTGTATTTTTGGACACAAATGCTATCAATCTTACACTGTATGGTGGGCAAGGCTTGGAAAAGGGACGAAATTCTTTCACAGGCCATCACGGACGCAATAGTGCAGTGGTTAGTTTATCCGTTTTCCAGTTGGAAGGTCTGGGTTCGAAAATGCTTGGGTAACACCTGGTGGATAGAAGATGGATAATTTTCTGATCTCCCAGGTCAACATACGTGCAGATCTTCAGGGGCGTGAACTTCTTTCGTGTGTATACCCACACAGAATATCAAATATGTACGTTGAAGATCCTGAAGTCCATTTCCATTTAGGTGGCTTACGGAAACGCTGAAATGTCCAGTAAGCACACACCCTGAAAAAGGAGTACGAGTGCCTACGTCATCATCATTATTGCTCTGCCGCATGGCGTTGGTAATCATGGCCCTCCATACCAAATCCCTTGTTGCTGCAAGTGTATTTTCCACCCTCTCTGTCCTCAGCCACCCTGCCTACATGACAGGATAAAAAAAAACAGTCATGCATGTTGAGTGCGTGTGGGGATT
>CM060306.1:33479480-33521980 GCA_030674185.1 Monoplex corrugatus | reverse complement strand
TGGACTCCTGTGAATGGCACTTGTTGTTCAAGTTACAAATGAAGGTCTGCATGAAAGGTACCAAGCCCGCACTGGGCATGGCTCGCTCTTGGTAGTGACCTGTCCATATGTTTTGGTGAAAACAAAAAGTCGGTGAGACAGTGTATGTTCAAGACAAAGCTAATTTCTTTTTTTTAAAAAACCCTCAAAATATGTCTTTCAAAAAATGAACGAAAACGTCGGAGATTTATTCTTATGATTTCATAAGTCGGGTCATGCTGCAACTACATAATATGAAGGGTGTGTGTGTATGTGTATGTGTGTGTGTGTGTGTGTGTGTGTGGAGAGAGAGAGAGAGAGAGAGAGAGAGAGAGAGAGAAAGAGTGTGTGTATACGCATACACACATACACACACATACACAAAAACATACACACATATATTTTACATACATACATACATATACAGATAGGCTGACAGACAGATAGATGGACAGATAACTTTTCCAAGTGTACATACATATATATATATGTACATATATATATGCACAATTTCATACCCGTATGTGTCGTTTAAAAATTCATGAGAATTACACATACAGCTTAAATATACATCACTCATAAAAGCCTTTGCGAAAGACACCACCATTCGTTATTTACAATGCTGTTACCTGTGTCAACAGCAGTCAATTACCGTGATGAAATAAAACACAACAACGAATGTGACATCAACAACACTGAACGTGACATCAACAGCAAATGAACGTGACATTAACAATGAATGTGACATCAAAAACCAATAAATGTGACATCACACAACAATGAACGTGACATCAACATCAATGAACGTGACATCAACAGCGAATGAATGTGACAACATGCGTGACAAAACAATGAACGTGACATCAACAGCGAATGAATGTGACACAACAACAATGAACGTGACATCAACAAAGTGAATGTGACATCAAATAATGAACGTGACATCAACAGCGAATAATATGACATCGACAACAATGAAACGTGACATAACAGTGAATAATGTGATATGCAACAACAATGAACGTGAATAACAGGAAATGATGTGACATCAACAACAATGAACGTGACATCAACAGCGAATAAGTATGACATCAACAGCGAACAATAAAGCAATAACCAATAACGTGATACAACAACATAACCGATAAACACATATTATACACAATAACAATAACGAAAGTGGATATCCAACAAACTGACATGAAACCATGAAGCGACACAACAGCGATGAACGAATCAACAACAAAACGTGAGCACACGATAACATAACAATGAACATGAACGTTCCACAACAATGAACATGAGCGACAACAATGAACGTAACATCAACAACAACGAACATGGCGTCAACAACAATGAACGTAACTCAACAACAACGAACTGGCGTCAACAACAATGAACAGTACGCACAACAACGAACATGGATCAACAACAATGAACGTAACATCAACAACAACGAACATGGCGTCAACAACAATGAACAGTAACATCAACAACAACGAACATGACGTCAACAACAATGAACGTAACATCAACAACAACGAACATGGCGTCAACAACAATGAACATGACAGCACCAACAATGAACATGACATCAACAACGAATGAACATGACAGCACCAACAATGAATGACATCAACAACAATGAACGTAATATCAGCAATAATGAACGTGATATCAACGGGAATAACTGTGACTTCAGCCACAAAAACAAAGGCATCAACAATGAACGTGACATCAAGAAAATGAGCTTAACATCAATGACGTTCAATGAACGTGAAAAATTAAATGCCAAACAGAGCTATTCCTTTTTTTTAAGTAACCAATGGACAAGGACCATTCCTACCCCTTACTTACATGTGGTGTGTTCAATGGGTGGAACAGCCACCCGAATGATGGCCACAAGGGCCACGATGAGAATGGGCCATGCCACTTCCAGTAGCACCAAGCCCTGAAACAGTCAACACTTCAGCTGTAACATTTCTTTAAAAGCAAAATAATACAACATTTATGTGGCATGTAATCAGAGCCAGTCCTAAAATCAATGTCGTGTTAGCACAAGAGTTTTAAAACTGAAGGGCGTGGTAGTCAAGTGGGTAAACATCACAGTTCCAACTGGAAGATCCTAGATTCCATCTGACAAGACACCTCTGCCTGATGGGTAAAGAGTGCAGATTTTTCCGCTCTCCCATATCAACATACCTGCAGATGTGCCATTGTTTAAGCCCTTTCGTATGTATCAGCATGCTGACATTGTCCCCTCTCCACTTTGTTTATTCTTAAAGCTTGCTTTACTTCCTCTTTTCCCTTTGATTCTATGATCCTTTGATTCTTCTTTTTGATAGAATATCAATACAACTACTAGCACTGAGGAAAGATAAAGTAGCAGAAACAGTAACATTTACTGTCACCAATCAATCCATTCCCACAATGGCAGAAGAACCAAAAGCCTCGGAACGTGGTCTGATGACTTCATGAAAGATATGAAAACGGGTAAGGAAACAAAGCAAATGGCAGAAGAAAGCCTTAAAGTAATAGACCAGCGTCGCCTTCTTGGCAAAGACAAAGTCTGGTGCCTGCAGTTCATGCTGATTCCAAAACTCCTCTGGCCCCTGTTGATAAACGATTCTGTACTAGCACAATGGAATCAACGGAGGCCAAAATCAGCAAATATACAAGATCATGGCTTGGTGTCTCACCGGGTCTCACTGACGTTGCACTCAGGCAAAACCGCAGCTACCAATAAAATTCACTATCGAGGAGTGTAAGGTGGGAAAGATCAGGTTTCTTAGTATGTTTGAGGACTCGGGAGATAAGGTTGTGAGATCAAGCCGGCCCAAGCTGAGGACTGGCAGAAAATGGAAAGCCAGGAGGCAGCGGAGGCAGAAAAGGAAAGCTTTATGGCAGAGAAATAATAGGGTTCACGCAGACCAGTAGGCAGAGACTGGATCGACGAAAATGGAATGGTGGTCAAAGACCAACGGAAAGGCAAAATGAGACATGATAATACAACACATGAAGCAAGAAGAAGATGCAAAAAGAATCCAGTAGGCAGTCCAGCAAGGCCAGCAGTGACAATGGACAACGTGGGAAAATGCAAAGAAGTCTCAAGTCTGAATGGCATGTGGCATATGACCCCTCTCAGAAGCAGTTTCATCCGCAGATCTGTGTATGACCTCATGCCCTCAAATGCTAATCTGGTGAAATAGGGAAAATCAGATGACCCTGCGTACCCCTTCTGCCAGGGCAAACAAAGAGTGGAATATGACCTGATCTTATGCAAGATAGCGCTAACTCAGGGAAGGTACACATGGAGGCACAATCATGTACTTCAAGAGATCGAACAAGCGGTCAGCACTGCCACGGAAAAAAAGCTTGCCACCAGAAGCTCCGACAACCTTCTACACGACAGAAGGCAGCAAACTCTGGCCTGAAAAAGGTGTGACATCGGAAGCACGGAAATGGGGTCTGCTGGATGGAGCAAACGATGGGAGTGCACAGCAGATCTCCCAGAATGGAAAAGAAAAACACTCAGAAATCGTCAGTAAAAGTGGCATGAGATCGGACATAGTTCTCCACACCCGTACATCAAAACAAATGATCAAACTCACTGTACCGTATGAAAGAAAAATGGAAGAAATCCATATCCACAAGACTGGAAAGTATGCCAGTCTAGCCGGCAACTTGAGTAAATCTGGCTTTCAAGCCAAAATCCTGGACATTGAGGTTGGAGCAAAAGAGTTGACAGACACATCAGCATATGATCTCGTAAAGCAGCTCTCGATTTCTGGAGAGAGAGAGAGAGGACCAGAGCCGTAGAGGCAATGGCAAAAACAGCCGAAAAGAGCTCCAGCTGGGTCTGGTCAAAGGAAAAAAAAAAGAAAACTTAATAAAGCTTAAAATTCCCCTATACGTTACTGAGTTAAGACATCCGTCGCAAGGGTGACTTTGCCTCGAAACACCTTACCATTTTGCATGCCCAGGTTCGAATCCAGCACTTTGATTGCACAGGTTCGAATCCAGATAGAGGACGTATTCCTATTTTAAAAAACGGCAACAGCAGAAGGGCATCCAGGAGTCATCTGGGTGCGGGCCGGCTCCCTTATTGTCAAAAGATATGGACCAAAACAATTGCTTGAAGCGGATTTCTCCTCTAAGAAACCTTCAGCTATCTGGTTCTCCCCAGAGGTTGTTTTGCTATTCATTCTTTATCCATTACTGTTACATTTGTTTCAATTTAGCTTTATCAAGTAGACTATAGCAACGGCAGGCATGAAAAATTAACCAAATATTGTTGTATTGTGTCACTGCTTTTACCGCTGGAAAATTACAGATCAATTCATCAGTCAATCAGTATGTTGTGTGTTTTTGTGTGTTACTGTATGATCTATTTGTGTGCATGCACGCTGTCCACCCGGATTCAAGAGGCAGTGGGGGTAAGAAGAAAAAACTACAGTGAAGAAAGAGGAAGAGCGAAAAAAAAAAGAGTAAAAGAAGAAGAAACGTTGTATAATGATAATCTTGTTACAAGACCCTCTCCGTCTCTCCCGCCCATTTACTTCATAAAAACCAGTTGGGCAGATCGCTCTCCTCCCGCCAGATCCCCCTTTTCTTCTCCCTTATCCCAGCCGCACTTCATTACCTGATGTTTGGTACTTTCAGGTATATTGCGACACCTCTCTCTCTCTCTCTCTCTCTCTCTCTCTCTCTCTCTCTCTCTCTCTCTCTCTCTCTCTCTCTCTCGTCTTTTGTGGCCATACTGCGTCTCTGTGTCTCTCGTTCTTTTTCTCCCTGCTCGCTCAGTTTGACTGTTGTGTAACACGAGTAAAGTTGGAGTTGCGCCATGTAAAAGTTTCCAGAAAACACTCAGGCGACTGCTACCGTCATTATCTCGTGACATTTGTTGAGAGGGAGAGAAACTAAAGAGAGCGGGCTAGCGAGAGGGGGAGAGAGAGGGCTAAATTTTAGTATAAACAAATTTTTAATAAGGGCTACGTATGCAGGGATACTCGTACATGATACAATCAATAACAAAAGTCTTACCAAACAGCCAAACAAATAAACCGAACCAAAGCAAAAACAAACAAAAAAACAAATAAACCACACCTACAACAACAACAACAAATATCCAACCACGAGCATCCAAACTTATAACTTCTTCGTAGTTTTAGCATCAACACAAACAGCTGAGCAAATCATACCTACATTCTTCAACTTAAACAATGTCTGCTCCTCCGTTATTTTCAAGGCAAAAAATAAGCATTGCAGCGGCTCCGGCGATGGTATGATCACCGTTCTATGCATATCTGGTAAAAGAATGCATTTACATAGTGAATGTACAAAAGTACTTTTCCTTTATATCATCGGATAGTGAACTGGATATGAAAGTAACAGGGCAACAACGCTGAACTTCAGATTTCAGGTGCTTGAAAACTTCTAAAAACTTATTTACCGAAGATGGAACACTGGACAGACAAATCTAGACAGAATCAAAAAACAGCCAAGCATCCATGTGGAAACAAAAGTCGGGCATATCAGGACAACTGTTGTACCCACACTGACTTAGTGATGCCAGACCTGGACACTAAACAAACGCATTGAGAGAAAGATTATAATTCGTATGGGATGAGATGCCTCAGAAGGACAGCAAGCAAGACAGAAAGAAACATGATCAGAAACGAAGAAATCCGAGAGATGGAACATATGTCAACCATTACATAACAGCACATCAAGAGGTTTGGCCGGTCAACCAGCAAGCCCTTCGAGCCTATAACACCAAAAGCTCGGGTCTCAGAGCAAGAGGAAGACCCATAGCGGCTCTGGATAGATGGAGTGGCAGACATAATCCTTATCTTCAACAAGACTCTACTCCGGGCTTCCCGTCCAGCTTCAGACTGCCGGCTTTAATGCACGTACAAGCGGATGGAAAAAGTCGAATAAAGTACTAGCACATGAATTTTATGCTCGACTGTTCCACAAAGTAAACATGCTTTTCTGCCATCGCTGTAACGCTGGTTTAACAAACGCGGATCTAAATTTACTTATAGTAATATCACAAGAACATGAGGTGAATTCTGGGTGTTTGCTTGTTCCGGTGATGTTACGATCGGTTGAGTATTCATCTGGTTGTAGGAACAGTATCAATGATGGGTAGCATTCAAAGCAGTCACTCCCACAAAACTTTTGACATCTGCATCCTGTCCACCAGCAATCAGCATTACAAACCATGCTAGCAAAGCAAAACCTTAATTTTTTTATTCCCTCACCCTATCAGGAAGATGGTGGATAGGGAGAGGGAGTTATAGGGTTAAGTTTTGTTGGTGGATTGCGGAAATCATAGGGTAAGTGTAGCTGACCAGTCTTGTTTGAAACTATCTTTTAAGTGTCTAAGAGAGGTTTTCTCATTACAAACACCCCCAGTGATACAGACTTTAAAATACATCGGTATATAGATGTCGTTCACAACATAAGCCCAATTTTCCAATTCTTTGCCATCAATAGTGCCACACAGAATAGCTTTTTATACTCATAATAAATGCCCGTTTACGTATTCTACTTAAATTCATTTGCTGTAGCTTCATCAGCTCCTCATTGCACTGACAGAGCTGTTGATTTTCAGTGGGTATTTTTTAGCAACTCCACAGGCCATTATATTTAAGGTTCTGGACCAGACATTGAAGAAACTGTTCCAAACAAACATGTATTGTTTCAATTATTCTAGAAAGCATCGTTTCCTTTATTTCTGGCAGCATACAACAACACATACGTGCGTCGAATATGTCTGTTCAAACTTCCGATACTTCGCGTTATTCTTATTATGTCCACCAACTGGTCCTTTGCTGTGCCAGTCACTTGTCCTAAAGCAGTAATACATGATCGCTTGAAGGATAAAGTAAACCCCACACATTGTAATATGCTGATATTAAGGCAACACAAAACAGGATACAATGGCCAAACAGAAAAAAAAAAAATTCAAACAAAGCTGACACAAAGTAAGTGTGAGTAAAATATCTGATATCAATGCATGAAATTAAAAGCGTACATGCATATTGTAAGATAAACAGAGTGACAGACAGACAAAACAGAGACAGACAGACAAAGACAGAGAATCAAACAGACAAAGAAAGACTGACAAATCAACAAACAGAAAGGCAAGACTCACGGGATGACGTAGTCGCAGCAACAGGTTTTTGTTGAAGAGTAAACGGAGCTGTGTCAGTAGCCCCATCGTAACGGTTCTTGCTGAACCCCCTCCTCACACACTTTTTTCTCCACGTCCTTGCTGTCCTGAAGGTCATGCAAAATTAGGACATCAACATAGCTTCTTAATTGTGTTTACAAAAAATGATCCAATGGAAAAGATGTCTCCATCCTCCATCCCTTTACACAGTTTCGGTGAACCGTAAGACTGAGACAGCGTTATGTAGATTACACTCGGGTCAAACATTCTACACTCACTCAAAACCTTTAAAAATGAAGCAGCACCATAGTGTATACCGTATGACGAGCCACTCTGCATTAAAACACATTCTTACTGAATGCTTGGACCTGCACTATGTGATATAAGCACTGTTCAGCAGACTTCTTAAAAAATTCTAAGAGACGGACATCAGCACTATACAGCTTACTTCTTATAAAAACTTTTCAGAGATGTTTCTCCAAATGCAATTTTCAAGTTTTTACAAGAAATCAACAGATTTCAATTGATAGGATTATAATTATGCGTACGAGAAAGATTTTCAAATGCAACTTAAAAGATAATCATGAGCTGGTTTTTATCTGTCTTCTTAATCAAACTTGTTGTTTTCAACGTGGCGTTAGCCCTGATATAACTAGGAGTAGGCTGGGTTATAAACAAAATGAATTTGACTTGTCCTGCTGACAGTAGGGCATCAACACACCTCTTAAACGTGTTCTATCAATTATAAATCAAAGCGCTACGTGCCTGACGCGATGATTTAGTAATGTAAGCATCCAAATGCTAATCCGTGCTCACCATAATTCATCAGATGTCTCTCTGTTGATATGCAACTTAACATAATATTGTTCAGCTTATGTGCGGAAAAGTTTTATCTTTAATTACCGAACGAGTTCTTTGTTTATTCAAACAACGTTTTTAGGCTCAGTATAAAAGTCTATTTTGTAATATTTCTGATAAAACGTAAACGCCTTTGTTTACACTTAAGATCAAAGTCATCAATGGAATTTTCGTGTACAGCCCGTGGATCGCAGATGTAGTTTCTTAAACTGAAAAGAATAAACCCAAATCATATCAAAAAGCCATGGGTCTTACGATGAATGAACCCTGTTGTGAAGCTTTGCGCTAAGGGCAATTGCAAGTCTCGTCATTAAAGTTTGCATCAACGTCAGATAATTCCGTAGCCTGTGTTGTTGAGGGAACTGATGGAACGCGACAGTAGACACAGTCCTCCATTTCTGTCTGTGGGGGACAGTAAAAAGGATTTTATACATACTGAGGTTGGTCCAGTCTTTGGTATTTGCCACCCAGCTCGTCTTTCGTCGGCATCGGCGACGGCCTTATAACGGATACTTTCAAGTATGATGCATGTACATTGTGGTCATGGAGAATGGCGTGACCGAACCAAACAAAATTGGGTGCTTCACTGTTGCCAGAAGCAAGTTTTGAGGCCTATCAATGTGCTGATTTTGTTTCATATGTATTCACTGCTCTCTTGTTCGAAGTTGGACGGAGTTGGAAATATGGAACAGTTTCCTTAGGCACTTAAAGGCCTGGATTATCTTCTTAGCGAGCAATATCCAAGTTTCACCCCCATAGAGGAAGACGGAGATTAAAAGTAACTTGTACATGATATCGAAAAGTATGATCGTATCAAAAACTCTAAATAATCGAAACACTAACTAATTAAAAGACTTAAGAATGAAATTATGTTTTTGTGCGGTGACACATAATGTGGTGCTTCAATTCGAACATTTAAAATCTACGGATGAAAAAGCTCTATCTTTACCATTAGAAATTCGAGTATATTATTATTCTGCGGCAGCAACAGCAGCAGCAATGGTTGTAGTAGTGGTATCAGTAACAGTTGTGCAATAATGAATAAGCAAAGGAGGAAAAGATTCAGAACTTTAATCTTTTCGTTAAACAGATATGATTTGGAGATACTATACAGATGACTGACTATTTACCTAAGAATGAAACAGGATTGAGATGTCAGAGTACATGATGAAGAAACAGGTGCCCCGGTCACCAACTCAACACTGTATCAACTTAATGTGCACAAAATTTCGACTTCTTCAAGCTGGGACGGTTCGTGGCACACTATTTTCAGTAACATTTTGTTAAGTTTGTTTGGTCAAAAGGAATGTTTTGATAGAAAGTCACATACGATTCTATGAAATTCAAATGCACGTGCTTGGACCAGCAAGGTAGACAATTGTAGGAAGAGATTATAGAAAGCAAAGGGGCAAGGCAGAAATAAAAAGGATGACAGAAAAGAGGAAATTTCTACCACAGAATTTCCAGAGGATGAGGATGCTATTTATACTGAAAGAGTTCCTGGCATCCCAACAGGTGTATCTGGAAAAACAAAAACACCCAGTATACATACTCGTAGACATGGAGAATGAATGGTTTAATTGTGGAATAAAAACACACACCACCTCAACCGGTCTTAATTGTAAAAGACTGCTGGTTTATTTGAGTGAACATCAGTGTTGCTGTCAACGAAAGCAATAAATATAGAATAAACATGATAAAAATAATATACAGTTGTATTTACTGTATCAAAATGTAAGGAATTTTCAAGTGCTCAACGAGGCTGATGACTTGGGTTGACATATTGTTTGTGTGAAATTACAGTTAAAAAAATGCTTTCTATTCAGTAAGTTAGCCCGGCTGGTGTTTTGAGCTGACTATTTATCTGCGAGTTGGTATGTTGTATTAGATGCTTTTGGCCTTATTTCTGTATCTACCTCGTTTAATTGATTATGTTGCTGTCAATCTATGAGTGTAATGCTTATTCATTTGTTTATTTATTAATATGGATAATCGTTAAATATTTTCATGTTTACAGCAAATACTTAAGACGGGTTCTTTTTCATCTTTGCGAAACACTGCCCCAGCCAAATACCTTTCAGCCTGCCTTAATACTAGGAATAATACACAGCGACTCCATACATAAGAATAATCATATCATACGAATGAACAGTTAAGAAAGATACAATTACTGCAATCAGCTGTTTT
The DNA here is from genome assembly GCA_030674185.1 of Monoplex corrugatus. Taxonomy (NCBI): domain Eukaryota; kingdom Metazoa; phylum Mollusca; class Gastropoda; order Littorinimorpha; family Ranellidae; genus Monoplex; species Monoplex corrugatus. The sequence continues at coordinate 33,511,737 of CM060306.1, read as the reverse complement.
GTTTTTGTTTCAATCACCGCTTATTTACTACAAGATTTGGCAACGAAGACGGTACTCAAACCCGAAGGCTATTTTGGCTTCATGAGATCATGTAGACAAACTGTCGCAATGTTTATGACAAGGGGCTAAGTCCGGAGCGATATCATAGGAGAGGTAGACCCTGTACAGGGCTTGAAAAGAAGACTGGTAAACATACTAAAGTACAGAGTTGGCGAACACCACTACACTAATTGATGCCCTGGCGAAAAAAAGAAACCCCATTATTGTGACACTGATTACAGTTCGTCACCACTTGAGACTGGCGACGACTGTTACTGTTGGAAGGATAGGTTTGCCCGACATGAAATTGTAGCCTCTCAGGCCACCGTCTCTCTGTGGTTATGTCGTGTACAGGTGGGGGCCAGCATACTCATTTCTTACTTCTTCTCATAATTATCTGTCATCGCTCTTGGTGCTGTTTCCAACATTGCCATGTAAAATTGGAAGGCAACAGGAAATGGGGCTTTCTTTGCTTAATGTGTTTGTGTTCACAGAATACAATGTCGCATAGTCATAAGAGAGTAGAAGTGACAAGGGTTCCATTTACTTGTCTCCACCACGATACAGTCATGTGAAACATGTAGGCAGCAAAGGTCTGCACTCTTTGTGTTTGTATTATGTACAATGATAACCAAGAACAAAAGGGCAAACCCGTATTAACATGCTTCACTTGATCTAAATTATGTCTCCATCCCCTTTCTTCAATTGTTTCTGACATCCATACAAACACTCGAGTACACACGCACACGTACACATGCATGCACACGCATGCATACATGTACGCACACGAATATACACACGCGCGCGCTCACGCACTCACACATACACTCATGCACGCGCACAAAGGCATGCACACATGAAAAGAAGTTTACATTTAAATGGCGGTGGACGAAACAAACAGCACCAGCCGCGGCTAATATTTACAGTGTATCTGCCGTTTGCGCAGTCTATGGTCTATAGTTGTGTTTCAAGAGAGTAAAAATAGTATTTTTTTCATCTCCCAGGTATGTGTGCGAGAGATAGAGGGAGAGGGAGAGGACAGACAGACAGACAGACAGACAGACAGACACAGAGACAGACAGACAGACAGACAAACGGATGTGAATAAGATTATTTAGCTCTGTGTGGGTGGATCTTCATCAGATTTTGACAGCATCACATCATTATAAACCTTTTACTGTCAGGTTAACATAACAGATGTATTAACAAAACTGTTGGTCAAAGCTCTGGACTGCTAAAACAGATTGCGAAAGCACAAGTTTAAAAGGCTCGAGGGCAAGATTACAAAGAACAAAAATGCTTCCAAAATCAGCACTTTTTTGGAAGCAATGTGAACAGCACTTTCTCAGGAACTTCTGAAATATTCAAAATGTTTTCACTGTTGTGACAGTCTATCATTGTTCCCCGTGCACCCCATTCTATTGCAGCCGACGCTTCAGGGTCACAGCAAGCTTGAGAGGTGCAAAATCTGGATTTTCTGTATAATCTTTTTCATAAAAAGTGAATAAAAAGTGAAATTATCAAAATGGCTTTACCATCTTGTTTTCCAATTCTATTTGCACTCTCATCATCATCATCATTAGGTGCCCTGCCGCATGGCGTTGGCGACCATGGACTTCCATCTGCCTCTATCTCTCGTTGCCCCCAGCATCTCCCCCACCCTCCCCATCCCCAGCCACTCTGCAAGTCCGTCCAGCATTCTCTCCTTGGGTCTACCTGGTGCTCTCTTTCCCTCCAGCTTACCCGTTGTGACCAGGTGCTCCAAATCCCCTTCCTCATAAAATGGCCTATAAATGTTGCTTGTCTTTTCCTAATCTTCCTTATGAGTGATCTACTTGTGTCTGCCTCCATCAAGACTGTCTCGTTTGTTTTCTTTGCTGTCCATGGAACTCTCAACATTCTTGTTAGAAACCACATCTCGGCTGCTTCAATCTTGCTCTGGCTTTGCTTGCTGACTGTCCACGCCTCGCATCCGTACAACAGTATTGGTTCTATATAACATTCAAGGACTCTCTTTCTGATGTTAATTGATAGGCATTTGTTGGTAAGAATGCTTGTCATCTTCTTGAATGCTGTTTTGGCTTGGCCGATTCTGCCAGCTATTTCCGATGTGCATCTGCCGTCTGATGAAATGACCGATCCCAGGTATTTGAACTTAGTAACCTGTGTCAAGGTTGTGCCATTTGCTGTTATTTTGCATGAGGGGATTTCATGTTTTTTACTGATCACCATGACTTCAGTCTTCCTGCTGTTTAGTTCCAACCCCTTACCTTTGCTTTCTATTTCTAGTATATTCACAAAGTTTTGTAGGTCCCTTTCATTTTCTGCAATTCGCACTCTGTATATGATATTTGACGTCACAATACACTGTGTAGAAAATCTTTAGATAACTCAGTTGCCTCGCTGGCTATATCCGAATTTTGTTGATGTTGTTTTCAGCTAGATATATTTTTCTGAAATTCACAGTTGAACGTACATTGATATTCAAGGTATGAAACCGAGACTACTACTCCTCTCATGATAAAACTTTTCCCCCATCATTGCAAAGTCTCTTTTTCATTTGAAATATGCAATGTCCAATACTACCCAACTACATGAAAATGTAAACCTATAACGTTGTATCGATTCACAACAACAAAAACAACAACCACAATGGCAAAATGATAAATAAATAAATAGAAACACAAGCATAATTCTAAAGTCGAACAATCTAGACAGAATGCAGCGCCATACCATTTACTTTAAAAACATTGATTTTTGTGAATTTTGTCACAAGCCAAGAGAGAAAGAGAGTAACTGCCAGGTATCGTATTGGCAAATAAAGTAAGTGCTGGTACGTTGTGACTGCCGCAAGACAGGAAAAGAATGATTGTCTCCCTTGCAATGGGTCCAACAAACGGAAAGGTGACTACAAAAAAAGAAAAGAAAATATAAAATAAAAAAACAAGAAGAAGAAGAAGAAAAAGAAGAAACAGATCTTGTACTTGACAGAATAAACTGGTCTGAAATGCTAAACGAAACAGAAACCTTTGAGAAAGACAACGATTTAAAACAAATGCTGAGGGTTGGGGAGCGGCTTAGGTGACTCTCCGAGAGCGCTCTCTTCGTAGTTAGCTCCTTCAAAGGGTGACACGTTTCATTCTATGTAGAACTCCTGGGACCGATGTCTGTAGGAGCAAGACAGGGGTATCCACGCATATGTAGGGACATCACCTAAACGACTAAAAGAGCACCCGATGAAGGTTAAAGAACTTGGAAGAAAAGTGTCCAAAAAAACACGTTGTAGTCTAGCAAAGATGTCTTGTGTGGTTCAATGTGTAAAAAGAGAAAGACTGCCAAGCACCGCATTGCCAAGTTAAGTAAATGCGTGTGCGCTGTTACAGCCCCAAGATAATTATGGACTATGGAGTTCTCTCCCTTGCAGTGGTATGAACGAAGAGAAAGACCAAAAAATGCAAACAAGATCGACTTTTTACTCGACAGAATAAACCGGCAGGTCTGAAATGCAAGACGTAACAGAAATCTTTGAGAAAGAAGACAACGCTTTAAAAAAAAAAAAAGAAAGCAAGAATGCTGAGAGTTCGGGAGTAGCCTATGTGTCCCTTGAGATATCTCTTCATTTTGTATACAGAGTTCTGCTTCCTTAGGTTTATGTGGCTAGTTTACATTTGTGTATGACCCTATCATCTTCTTATCCGAGGCATCAGGTCTGACTAGGTCTTCACAGAATGAAATACAGAATGTCAGCTGCTTTGGGAGGATAAGGATCTTCCTATTTTGAAGGATCTAAACACTGACAAAGCGCTCTAAAGGGTCACCTAGGCTTCTCCCTAATCCTCGGCATTTTTTAAGCGTTGGCCTCCTCAGAGGTTTCTGTTTCGTTTTCAATTTGAAACTTGTTTGCTGTGTAGTTTTGTTTTGGTGTTTCGTGTTTTTTGGTAAGAGATAGTGCAAGACGGACAACCCTCCTTTCCTCTTCAACGGCTGTACAATGTACCAGCATTTACTTTACATGCTGGAAAGAAAAGTGAAAAGTTAAGGAACACAACAAAGAGTGGAATGAGAGAGAGAGTGTGTGTATGTGTATACATATATATATATATATATATATATGTATATATGTGTATGTGTATACATATATATATATGTATGTATATATATATATTATATATATATATATATATGTGTGTGTGTGTGTGTGTGTATGGTGAATGTGCGTGTGTGTGTGTATATGTGTGAGAGAGAGTGTGTGTGTGTGTGCGTGCGTGCATGTGTGTGTGTGTGTGTTGTGTGTGTGTGTGTGTGTGTTGTGTGTGGTGTGTGTGTGTGTGTGTGTGTGTGTGTGAGTCATACGCAACCCCCCTCCCGAGGACTGATCACCTACAAAGGACTCTAGTTTATCAAAGAATACACTTCAGCACAGCCATCATCTGCTCTAGCATTCTGTTGGTTCTGATCAGTGCTGTTTTGCCGAGACTACATCTAAAATAATCGTCTTCTATCGTGTTTCTTTGACCTTCAGAAAAGATCCCCATTTCCTCAGTCATCGAGAGTACCGAACTCATATCAATAACAATAATAATTAATAATTACAATATTTATATAGCGCAAAATCTTGATAAAATCAAATCTAAGCGCTGAAGCAGACACACACGCACGACGCACGCACGCACGCACGCACGCACGCACACACACGCACGCGCACACACACACACACACACACACACACACACACACACACACACGCACACACACGCATGGCTATAAATGGGGAGAAACAATAAAAGCAATAAAAGCAAGAATAAAAGCAATGGAAAATTATAGAGAGCATAGCATATACAATTAGGCCTATATATTATGACCATGTGATTCCCCTCCGAGCGGAGATAGGCTGCAGAGGGGGGGGAGGGGTTGAGTGAGGTTAGGATTTTATGCGGAGGAGAAAAGGTGAGTTTTGAAAGCGGACTTGAAGGAGACAAAAGTAGGTTGCTGACGGACTGAGAGAGGAAGTTTGTTCCAGGAGAGTGGACCAGAAACAGAGAAGGCTCGTGGACCATAGGTATTGAGCTTAGTGCGTGGAAAGCGAAAAGTCAGAGGATCGGAGGCAGAGCGGAGGGTACGTGAGGGAACATAGATCTCAAGTAGGCTTGACAGGTAATCGGGGGCTGCGTTATTGAGGCTTTTGTAGCACATGGTGTCTAGTTTGTACTGTATGCGCTTTGATACAGGGAGCCAGTGAAGTTGTGCCAGGAGAGGAGATATGTGGTCAGCTTTTTTCTTTTTGAGTACAAGGCGTACAGCATTGTTTTGAATGCGCTGTAGGATGTGAATAGTGGAGGCAGGAAGACCAGACAGGAGTGAATTGCAATAGTCAATGCGAGACATTATGAAGGAGAGAACGAGTTTTGCAGTTGTTTCGACAGAGAGGTACTTCCTGATCAGCCTTATACGATGGAGATGATAGTAGCAAGATCTGGCAGTTTGAGAAACAAAGTTGTTCATGGAGAGGGTAGAGTCAATGCAGACACCAAGGTTTTTAGCTGAATCAGAAATTGGGACTGATGTGTTACATAATGGGAGAGAAAGAGGAGGCAGCTGAGAAAGTTTCTGACGGGTGCCAATGAGGATAGCTTCTGTTTTGTCGTCATTAAGCTGAAGTTTGTTGAACGTCATCCAGTTCTTAATGTCCGAGTAACACTCAGTGGTGCGAGTCAACAGGCGCTGTATATTATCAGGTGAGTCACTGTCTTGAAGTTGGGTGTCATCAGCATAGAAGTGGTGTTTTGTAGAGTGGGAGTTGATGATGGTGGACAGGGGGGAGGTGTAAAGAGTGAAAAGAACAGGGCCAAGGACAGATCCTTGTGGAACACCACAGGTCAGGTATGCAGGTTGAGAGTAAGTGCCATTGATGAGAACAATTTGTTTTCTGTTTGATAAATACGAAGTGAAAAAGGAGAGAGCAATGTCAGAGATGCCAAAAGTATGATGAAGTCTAGAAAGGAGAATACCATGGTCAATGGTATCGAAGGCTGCAGACAGATCAAGGAGTGTGAGGAGAGAGACTTTGCCAGTATCAGTTGCAAGGAGGAGATTGTTGAAAATGTGTAGTAGGGCAGTTTCAGTGCTATGGCACTGGCGGTAGGCTGACTGGAAAGGATTGAGGAGATTGTTGGCAGACAGGTGAGAGTTCAGCTGGTTGAGGACGACTTTTTCAAGGAGTTTTGACAAGAAAGAGAGATTAGAGATAGGCCGGTAATTTTTCAGTTCATTTGGGTCTAAATTGTGTTTCTTGAGGAGAGGGTGAACAATAGCAGACTTGAAAGAATCTGGGACAGTTCCAGTTTGAAGAGAAGTGTTGATGATGTCAGTGATGAATGGGAGGAGAGTAGGGAGACAGTCGGAGTAGAGAGAACCTGGAAGAGGATCCAGTTCGCAGGTTTTGAACGACATGGATCTGATTGTGTTGAAAATTTCTTCTTGTGAGACTGGGGTAAAAGTAGTAAGAGGTGTGCCAGAGAAGGAAGGGTCAGGTGGGCATGGTTGACAGGGTGTCCTGTCAAGCCTGTCACGAAGAGTTTGTATTTTGGTGGTGAAATACTTGGAGAATACAGATGGGAGTTCTTCATTTGTATGTTTTGTTGGGAGAGGTAAATCTTTTCGTGTGCCAAGGAGATGATTCATGGTTGTAAAGAGTTCTTTTGAAGAAGAGGCATTCAGGATTTTGGTTTGGAAATAGCTTGTTTTTGCTGATGCAATGAGGGTGGATACTTTTGTTTTAGAGGCTTGGAAAAGTTGCCTGTGTACAGTGAGTTTGGATTTGCGCCAACGGCGCTCTGCTCTGCGGCGGGCACGTTTTGCACAGGCAATCTCATGAGTGAGCCAGGGGGTAGGGGGGCGGTCAGGTAAAAGACGGGTTGTGGCTGGAGCATGAGTGTCCAGAAGATGGTGGAGAGTAGTATAGAATTCATCGGCAAGGTTATGTGACTTTTCAGAAAGGAGACGGGAGGCATCAGATGAAAATGTGGAGAGGTCGATAGATTTGAGATTGCGTCGAGTCACTGTGCGCATGGTACGGGAAGGAGGAGAAATGTCGAGAGAACAGAGAATTGCAGAGTGGTCAGATGGAAGGGCTGAAGTTAGACGGGTAGAAAGAACTAAGCAGTTGTCAGTAGATGAATTGTGGTGATCACGAGAAATGATCCAGTCAAGAATGTGACCTTTTTGATGGGTTGGTTCAGAAATGTGTTGAGTCATATTGTGATTGGACAGAGAGTTGATGATATGTCTTGTCATAACGGTGAGTGTTGTCATAGTGGACATTGATGTCACCTAGAATGAACAACAACAACAACATCATCATCATCATCATCATCGTAGTAGTAGTTACAACAAGAGCAACAACAAAAATAACAACAATAACAACAACAACGATCATCATCATCATCATCATCTCATCAACATCATTTTCATCTCAATCAACATCATCATCACAAACATGCGTTTGTCCATTGTCAAAAATGCCTCAAAGCTGACGCTGTCAAGACTCTGCAATACAGAACAAGTAGTTTTGGGGCGTTTACCCGATTTTGTCTTGGCTGACTACTACACAAAGACAAAGAAAGAGAAAGAATTCGTTTATAGAAAATTTGACGTGGGCCACTAACTCTCAATTTTAGTCGCAGTCTTTTAGAACACCCCCACTGTCCAAACGATCACACACGGACAAGGTTTACACACATGCGTGCACACATTCATAGTCACAGAGCTCAACATATAGATCTAAACGGACACGTACACCACACATAGGTAATCTGACGATAGAACGAATGAGTTTTCAATGCTTTTCTGAAATACGATGATGAAACTGAATGATACGAATACAGACAGCAGAGGAGATTGTTCCATGCTGTTTCCTCCTGTTTTGTTTTTAAGTGAGCCTATTACTACCGTTCATTACAAAATTGAATTATTGTCTGCTACATATGTAAAGTTGCAATGAACATATTTGGCATGTATTGTTTATACTAGACAAACCAAAGTATTATCATTATCATCATTATTAAAAGCATTAACATCATCATTATCAATACTATTATTACTATCATTATTGCCATCATCATCATTACTCTAGTATCAACATGAAAATGATTTCTGGCCAAGGTTTTGTTTTCATGCGCAGAACTGATAGAATACAGACGAATTCAAACATACATTTAAAAGGGGATCAGAGCTGAAGCTGAAAGAAATTTCTTCTTATTCGTTCTATTTTGTCTTCGAAGGAGTCACTGAATTTGTCGGTGAGGAATTCTGGTTGAACACTAGATGACAATTTTTAGTTGTTGCACCCATTATCTGGCCAGTCAAGTGGAAACTCCTTTGAAAGAATTTTGAGTTAGCGATTGTCTCCTTTGAAAGAATTTGAGTTAGCGATTGTCTCCTTTGAAAGAATTTGAGTAGTTAGCGATTGTCTCCTTTGAAAGAATTTGAGTTAGCGATTGTGTTGTCTATGTATTGCTGTGTGCCTTCAAAAATCAGTCCATTGATCAAGTTTCTGTGTTGGGCATGTATTTGTCTGTGGATAGTCAAACCAATTTAGCGTCAACGTCACTCAGCTTGACGCCGCTGTTGTTTGGTCTGTTTGGTTTCAAAAGACATCTATGGTGCTGGGATACGATCTGTAATATTCCGTGCGATTACAGCATCGTGGATGCCAATATGTCACATACAGGTGAATGGACTACCATGACAGGAAATGATAGGAAGAGATGACAGAAAGCAAAGGAGCAAGGTAGAAACAAAGAGTGTGACAGAAAAGAGGAAATTTCTAGCGCAGATTTTCCAGAAGATGGGAATACTGTTTTTGCGGAAAGAGCACAAGGCATCCCCAGGGAAGGGACTATGGATTATACTATTATTTATAAGAAAGATATAATACAAATAAGTATAGAAAGCCAGTTCATTGCAGAGTACCATGAGATTTCGATCACAAAAGGGCAACAGAAATTTTTACTTCATTACAGAGTGCCATGAGATTTCGATCATAAAAGGGCAACAGAAATCGTCTAAAAGCACATAATTATTATGTGAATAGAGTTAAAAGAAATAACGAACGAACGAAATTTTTTTAACATTGCTAGTAAGTCTCCAAACACTTTGTTGAAAAAACGTAAGGTTTAGTCTTTTCTTCATCGATAATGGCAAGAGCAACAACAATAACAGTATTATTACTAATCTCCATCGTCATCAATATCATCATTGTCGTCGTCGTCATCAGCGTTGTCATCGTCGTCATCATCATCGTGAACACCATCACCGTAAACTAGCAACAGCTGCCTTTGAGGAATAAACGTATTGATTGATCATCTAACCTACTGACTCACTGCCCGACTGAATAATGGTATGCTGATGTCATTGACAGACTCACAGACAGAATGCGTAAACAACATCAGCAACAACACACAACAACAACAACAGCATCACTCACTCGTCCAAAATGTAGGTTGACCCCAGTCTCCGTAAAAAAAGAAACGAGCTACAATGGTGTCTGCAAACCATACAAAGCCCTGTTCACAAAAGCTTCACGGCAAACTGTCAGGTCTCTGGTAGGGCATACAGTTCGGGGCCCGTATTTATGGACAAGGGTACACCGTCGGGTAGGTAGAGGCGGCTGACATGCAAATTTGGAAGTGAGTGCGAGAGGGGAGGCGTGAAGGATTCGGCTTTGTGTGGGACAGAAGAAGGGTAAGACATGTGCAATCAAGGGTTACATTTATTTCGCAACAGGCCTAACCAGTCACAAATAATCATCATTGCACCCGTCGATAGCTTAACACATGTATATAGTTGTTCACACAAAGTGCCCCACATATACATCAGCAAGCAAACAAGCGCATGTGTGTGTGCGTGCGCACACACACATACACACACACACATGCACATGCACCACACACACACTCGCATCAGGGTTCTTTTTTAATACTAAAAGGCATGGTAGGGCTGATGGAGTTTATCACTGAGAAATACATGTATATTGAGCAGGGACACTGTTATGTGGGTGCTTAGATGTAGACTCCAGGGTTCCAACGATAGATGGTTGATAAGGATGAACTCGTATCACACGGCACAGAATTGTGAGGTAAACCCCCCAGTGATAGAGTACAAGGTTTACGACATACAGACATGACAACAGGGAGGTGAGAAGACCTAGTCAAAGAGAGGACAGACTGATTATAAACAGATGTCGGCTCAGCAGTATCTCAGTAACTGAAATGGTACAACGGAATCATTCAAGAGAACTCTTTCACCACATCACCGTATCTAGGAAACTAGTAGATGATGATGAGAGGAGGAGGAGGAGGAGGAGATGATGATAGGCCTAATAATAATCATCATTGTCGTCGTCGTAATCATAATTATCATCATTATCATTACTTATATTGTGCTCAATCTTTATGAATCAAGTAAAGAGAACACAATCCTCCGTTGTTATCTCATTCACCCCCGCACTGACAAAAACAACTTAAGGGCACAGAGGCAAAGTCCATGCATATTGGGAAGAGGAAGACAGGAGAAGACCAAGACGGGAGTGAGCCTGACACCAGATCTTAAGTGGTGGTCCATTTGCAAGTCTTTCACATGCGACGATAAAACGAGTGCGCTATTAAAGACCTCACGGCAACAAGACGGAAATACATTAAATGCAAATAGGTCTACAACAAATCAATAATTACACCAAAGAGAAGAACGTCACATAGTGCCCGCATGATATGGTCCATATATCCCGAAAAACGCATATACATGCAACCAAGACAGCAATGCTCAAAAACAAAAAGAAAGGAATCTACAAAAACGAAGTGTGTGTGTGTGTGTGTGTGTGTGTGTGTGTGCGTGTGTGTGCGTGTGTGTGTGTGTGTGTGTGTGTGTGTGTGGTGCGTGCGTGTGTGTGTGTGTGTGTGTGTGTGCGTGTGCGTGTGGTGTGTGTGTGTGTGTGTGTGTGTGTGTCAACACTTCGTGGTTTTGTGCCTGACTGATTGTTTTTTTTGTTTTTTGTTTTTTTGTTTTATTGCTGTTATTTTTGTCTAAAGCCCAGCCGACTGCGTAGAACCACATCAGGGCTATAACCGTTTCAAAACACACACAATACTTCAACAGTTAAAAAAAAAAAGGGGGGGGGGGAGAGAAAATGAAGTATACATATCAGTGTTTTGGGGACAAAGTTTCTGTGCCCATACTAAATTCTCGATGTCCAACCACCCTGAAAGTGCAGGTTCGAACCCAGATAGAGGAATAAGAATTGGTCAAAACAGAGACATCCAGAAGTAATGATCTAGATACGACGTGGTCCCCTTAGAATGTAATTTAGTGCAAATACACTTGAGGGCGTTGTCTCCTCTGAGGCCCTTCTGCTGCCCAGCTCTCCTCAGAGTTTGTTGCTACTTCCATATGCACCCACACTGCAGTTGCTATGTGAAAGCAAAAGGTCCAAAACAATCATGGCATAATCCATAAACATCTGCGGGTTAACCCTATGTGCTGGTAAGGTCTGGCGGTTCTACCTAATGTATGAGTTCTTAGATCATTGTTTATGCTTGTATTACTATTATTGTTAAAAGCCAAGGCGACTGCACAGAGCCATATCAGAGCTAAAACCATCTGAAAACACACAACACCTTACTGACCCTAAAAGAAATCTGGAAAAGAAAATTAAACAATGAATTCGCGCACATAATCTGTGGATATGCCCTGGCGATGACCATTTCGTCGGACTCATCACCAGACATAGGCGTATAAATATCCAGAACTGAAAAAAATCACCTACACAGTATATCCAGGATTCTATTAAAGTTTTTTTCCTACCATCTACAAATCAGACCGAGCATAGCAGTACTTTGGTGACAGGTAATGAGTAGTACTCCCGGTTTTGCCTTGGGCTTTGAATACCCCTTCTTTTTTCTCTCACAATCCCGCTGTTCAGATACCTCCCACTACATAACTCTCATTGCAATAAGCCAGCCAGTCGACAAGCAAGCAGGCAGCCAAACCTCCTCTGGACATAGGCGATGTCCTTAAAGATTCCATTGGCCTTCAATCTTGAGACGGGTAGAAGAAAAACCCTGGTAGTTTATCCAAGAATGAATTTGTGTTCTGTAATGCCGGCTGCTAACATTTGTAGCAAACAGATATATCCAAAAGACTCGATCCAATCACGGATAATATGGTTTTTGGCAGCGCTGTATGCTGTGAGCGTTGTTAGAGGTTTTTGTGTTTTGCAAAGAGATGATGAAAGGAGGGTTGGTAGCGGGGAGGGAAATTCACGGTCAGTGACGCTGGACTAGGCACCTCCCCCTAAAACACTGACCTCAAAAGGGTTTGTAACTGGGTCGGGGGCTAAACTGGATAAAAGTGCAAATATAGGACAGGCGACTTTCTTTGACCTTTGGAGTCCTCGGCTAAACAGTAAAAGGGTCATCGTAATTCGTCTGACCGTCATAGACAATAACATATGATTTGTTGTGTGTTAACCGTTGTGGTGTGCGTTATGTGTGTTGATCGTGGCAGCACCGTCGCACAGGGTTGAGTGCCTTTTGGGACATCATGGATTTTTTCTATTTTGATATAATTACTTTGAATCATATTCCTGAAATTTTCCATGATCTGACTGACCTAATTATTATTGTTAGTAGTAGTAGTAGTAGTAGTAGTAGTAGTAGTAGTAGTAGTAGTAGTAGTATCACCATCATTATCATCATTATCTTCTTTACTGTTATTATTGTTGTTGTTGATGATGATGCTGTTGTTGTTGTTGTTGCTTACATCACAGCCGACTGCACAGAGCCACAACAGGGCTATAACCATCTCAAAACCCACACAGCACCTCACTGATCCTGAAAAAAAAACTGGTAAAAAAAATTAAGTACAAATATCAAGGCATTCGCGCACATAATCTAAGAATATGCCCCTAGCGTTGATCATTCCATCCAATTTATCACCAGGGAAAATGAATAGAAAATTATAAACATAACAAAGTACTTTGTTCAGTTCACATTGCTTATAGCCCAGCCGACTACTAGAGCCATATCAGGGCAAACACCCAATTCATATTCAAATTCATACTGCTTATAGCCCAGACGACTATTAGAGCCATCTCAGGGTTGACACCACGTCAAAAACGACAACCAGGTTAAGATAAAAGACAATAGTTAAAAACCATGCTCACCGTTAACCTTGCAAGTCTAAAGTTCATACTGCTTGTAGCCCAGCCGACTATTAGAGCCATCTCAGGGCTAACACCACGTCAAAAACAACCAGGTTAGGATAAAAGACAACGGTTAAAATCCATGCTAACCGTTAACCTTGCAAGTCTAAAATGCATTTAAAGAAAAACACACTCAGACGCAAAATCATATACATTTTGAAACTGACATGGTCAGTTATTACAGAAATGACAACAGAGACGGGCTGAATTCTGAGTGGTCATTGATATTGTAGTTGGACGTACAACAAGATAACTGTAACAGAAATTTAAAACATACAGCAAAGCCCCAGGAAATGAACAAAGTTGTTTCTAGTTTTCCAGAAGAATGTGTTGGATTTTTTATGATTTATAAAAACCGTGACAGTTTGCATGAGGTGCAGCACAGCATACACTTAAGACGGTGTCATGTAACAGGCCATTAGTTTCCACACTCTATGTTTAGAGTTATTCGATACACACACCATGACTGATGTTCCTGCACTCACAAGGTATGCAGCATTACCTGAGACATATGTCATCTGTGGACAATAGTCTAGGTGACATACAAAACAAGTAGGAAACAGATCACTATTTCAGTCTTTTTCTTCTTTCAGTCTTTCGAACGTTTTAGTAGCAGAGTGACTCTAAATCAAAGTGACTAACCATGTTCAAGCAGAGGAAAAGCAAAGTGTGAACACAATATTCATTGTACACGACTTGGTCAAATCTAAAACTGAGGTGAAAAAAGGCTAAGATGGAAATAGGCAACAGGTTGAGGGTACACCTTTTCAAGGACCAAGAAACCCAGAAGCAGACAGAGGAAGACCACAGTATGATGGAATGACGGTGTGAAGGAGGTCAAAGAAAAACAGGAGACACACAATATGGACCAAGTTGTATCTGCATCAACTATGTGAATTACAGACGTGCTAGAAGAAACAGCAAGAGAGTGGTAAAGACTACAAAGGATGCCCCCCTAGGTCACCTGCGGGGAAGAGCTGAGTGAACTCTGCGAACGATCACCATAGTAATTCTATACAAGTGTCAAGATAATGCCACTCTGAGACGAAACCTTCAACCTCATCCCTACGTTAAAAGACGCAGGTTGTACTCCTCTCTTTGATGACGACAAAATCAAGCAGAGATGAGAGGACTACTTCAGAGAGCTCCTCAACCTTGCCGGCGGGAACACCCACTCCTAGTTCAGCCCTACACATGCAGAGTACACAGAACCCAACATCCTGGAGGAAAAGGCCTGAAGAATAAAACCGCAGGAGCGAATGAAATCAAAACAGAGGCCATCACTGCATGCAGGAAAGACCAACAATAACATCAAATGGCTCACTATCGTATTCCAGAAGGCACGAAAGGAGAGACGTGTCCCGGACAACTGATAGAGAGCAGCTGTCGTGCCCATATGCAAGAAAAGGGGAATGAGAAAGACAGCAACACTACAGAGTTATCTCCCTTCGCAGTCACACTAGCAATCTCTTTGCCAAGGTCCTGCAGCAGTGTACAAGAGCAATAGTGAATCCAATTGCTGAGTGAAACTCATTTTGGCTTCACAAATGAAAGAGGCTGCATGTATGCAGTTTACGCCCTCCAACAACCTTCTGAGAGAATATGCGAGTCCCAAAGCACATCTTGTCTTCATAGACTAAGAGGCTTTTGACGAGGTCGACAAGAACAAGCTCTAGGAGGTACTGGAACTGCACAGCGCTCAGGGGCAACTTCTCGACAACATCAAGGCAATCTACATGAACAACCAAAGTGCAGTGCAGGTCTTAAGTGGAGTCTCCAACTAGTTCCAAGTGAAATTCAGGGTGAGACAGGGTCGCACAAAATCACTGTTACTGTCCACTGTATACATAGACAAAATCGCCAAAGACGCCAACCCTTACACAAAGGTCCCAAACGAACTGCTGTTTGGCAATGACCAAAGCATCCTGAACGAAAGCAGAGAACATCCGCAAAGACAGATGGCCTGTCTAAACAGCAGCAGCGAATACCACAGAATGAAGATCAGCATGAGACAGACAGTGTTCACATCAGTAGGGCACACTCCTGAAAAACTGGGTATCACTATCAAGAGACAGCTGCTCAAACAAACCACAGAGTTCAAATATTTAGGGAGCATCATTGCTGAGAATGGAAAGCTGGACACAAAAATAGAGTCCTGAAAGCAAACTCGTCAGTCAACTATCAATAACCATCCCTCCTGCAGCACCCAAGCAGCATATCTATGGAAATCAAAGCCAGACTGATCAGCACATTCTTCATTCCCACCCTATGGTGCACGACCTTGACTCTGAAAAAATCCCTGGTGCAAAAACTTAATTGGTGAACTGAGATGTCTCCGGCGAGCAACTGTCAAAATCGCAAAGTCAGAAACGATGACAATGGACAGATGGTGCTACACCTATCAACCAGAACACAGCTCACCAATGCATGAAGTGGTTCGGTCACGTGACCAGAATGCCAGTCAACCAGCCAGCCCTGCAAGCCTACAACACCAAGTACTCAGGCTTCAAAGCCAGAGGAAGAAGACGCCGGTGAATTGGAGTCTTCGAAACGCTCTGCGCCCACAGTATGACGCAACTTCAGGCCTCCCGTCGTGCAGTAGATCACCAACTTGATCTCCCCGTAACATCTTTACGGTAGAAGCAGCTAGACAGAAGAAATAAGAAATAAGATTAAGTATTTGTTAAATGCTTGGTTCCGTCTTCAAACACAAGATAAGGAGCAAGTTTGCCCTACTAACCGTTTGATCAACAGGCGCTCGATTTTGTTTTGTGTGATTAATGGATGCACGCGGTCAATTAAAGTCGAATACCGTGTAGACCTAAAGGACATGTACATGTATACTCACCAGCACACGCAAGCTTCATTAGTTACAAATGACCAAATACAGCAGCATGATAAGACAGACGCCACGATAAAGGCATATGTCGGTATGTCGGTTTGTTAACGATCGTCTGCGGCAGCTGATTTTCATTTTCAATAGCCCATAAATTCTGTGCTACATTCGCCGACAAAATAATTATTAAATAAAATTTGAAAATACGATAACCGATTTTTTTTCACAGTTACCAATAGTCCTTGCCAATCTCCCATGCCACTAAAAATTAAACGACACGATTCATAATGGTCTGTCAAGTCAGACATTTGCAATGGAAAGGCGAACTCACACGAGAAACACGAATTGCACGTGAGCTGTCTCCGGCAATGTGACCTCTGTAAGCTCCTGACCTTTGCTCTTTTGGGCCGAAGTTTTTGGTCTTTGCATGTGGGTGTGGGTGTATGTGTGTGTGCGCACGCGCATGTGTATTTGTGTGCGTGCTTAATTAATGAAGTTTGCAATCTCTGAAAAATCTACGATGATTAATGTTGGCTGCAGGCCATATTGCTTTTCTGTGGTCAGGCATTTTAATTAACATATGTTGGTATGACATTGGTCGTAAGTTTGTCGGCATATAACGTTCATGTGTTTGTACTTTTCTGTTCATTCCAGAGGTGAAATTATTTGTTTTTCTTTTGTTGTAGTATCTGTTGTTTGTTCTGGTTATTGCTTTATTTGATTATATTACTTTAGTCAGACTATGTGTTATTCAAAAACTAATATTATGGAGAATTTTTCTATGAAATCAACCAAATTTTCATATCTTTGATTTAGTGGGCTGTAGGCAAGATAGTGAACATTTCTCTCTCTGCTGAAGGCACGATAATGCGTTGCCAACTATGTTGTGTGTGTGTGTGTGTGTGTGTGTATGTGTGTGTGTGTGTGTGTGTGTGTGTGTGCGTGCGTGCGTGTGTGTGTGTGTGTGTGCATGTATGTATGTGTGCGACCACGTGCTTGTGTATGTATGTGAGTCTGTGCCTCAATGTATGTCTGTGCACGTGCGAGTGCCTCAGCCCATGCGCTAGGGTATGTCCGTGGTCGTCTCGTGTCCGCGTGCGTGCACTTGGGTGCGAACCACAGACATCTTATAGGCCTAGGCCATAAGATATCTGTCTGTGGCGCGAACGCGCCACGGTGAACGCGCGTGTGTTTGTTTGAAAGGCACAGCAGCATCAGGGTACAGAACTGCTCGAAATACCTACTCTTCTTCTTCTGTTAGCAATACGATGAACTTCTATCTCCATGGTCATAGAGGGATGGTAGATGGGAAAGAATGAAGAAAGAAAATCTGCAGTAGAGCTGGTTGCTTCGGTAATAAGCGCCAACGCCGAACGAAGGAGAAATGAAGCAAGGGAAACAACGCCGAAAATAACTTGATAATTCCAAGACAAGTCATCTCCCTTCTCATAATTTTTTTTTCACTGTTGCCAGATTCAGTTCCTGTGTATATTGTGTATATATATATATATATACGCACAAACACACACACTCGTTGACGGTGGTGGTGGAGAGAAACGTTATTTCATAATGGTGTAGATATTGATACTGTGGCTAAATTATGAGCTACAATCTGCCATTATTAGATTGAATATGTTAACTATCAAAGGATAGTTGATATCCGAAAGAAATATAATCATGAAACAAAACAGAAAATATACATGGAAGAAAAGAGTTAATAAATTATGATTAAACAAATAAACAAATAAAACATTAATCGGCTATGATTAAGCAAGTAAGGATAAGAGAAAGGTATGCATACACGCACTCACACACACATTCGCGCGCGCACACACATACGCACGCATGCACACATAAAAATGCATACACACACACACACACACACACACACACACACACACACACACACACACACACACACACACACACACACAAAGAGTGATTGAAATTTTGCTTTCGTGCTTCAGAAAGGATCTGATTATAATTAAAGAAGATTATGATCTTAATACTGCTATGGTGTATTTTATTTATTTGCATTTTTGTTGCCTTCATGAAAATGGTGTCATCATATGTATGTTTGTCGTTATGTAATATTTATGGTCGATGTACGTGTATCTGTAATACGTTTGTTGTTCACATCCCTTCATAAGGGACTGTGGTCTCTTTGAATTATCCATTCAATGTCCAGTGTTCAGTGTTGCTTTTATTAAAATTGTGTCATAACATTGCCTGTCTTTATTTTATATATACATGTAGATAGATAGATAGATAGATAGATAGATAGATAGATAGATAGATAGATAGGTAGATAGATAGGTAGATAGATAGATAGGTAGGTAGATAGATAGATAGATAGATAGATAGATAGATTGATAGCTAAATAGATAGATAGATGATCGATGCATGTGTATGTGTAACATGTTTATTGTTCATACCCCTCTGTAATGGTACGTTCACACTAGGCTGTAACCACGATCTAACCAAATGGTTACATTGAGGGATGTAACTACCATGAGACAAACTCTAGATTTTTGATACAGCATGTGTGAACGGAAAGCGTCTAACCACTGTCTAACTATTAGGCCCACCCCTTTTCCCGCGCGTTTTTTGACTGAGAGCAGCAGTTCTCGCTCGCTGGCTGGGTTTTGTTTTGCGCTGAAGTTAGACTGGTGGCATCTAACTACCGTTGTAACTTCGTTCTAACTTAACAAGTTACAAGCCAAGTTACAGGGGTGCTGTGGCTGAGGCGTCATGTACAGATTGGGGTATACTTTTGTTTTCTGTGGTTCCCGTGGGTTTCCATGAGGTGGGGTGTCTTGAGATTGTGCATCTCCACCAGCCTGATGTGACCTGCTGCAACCTGTTTGAACTTGGGTCTTGTAACTCCCTTGTAACTCCCTTTGAAAGTATAAAACCCCCTTGTTTCAGGGGGTCTCTTCATTCCATCTTGACCTGTCATCATGAACGTCGCTGTACCGGTATTCTTGGCTCGATTTCACCGAGACCTGCATCACCACCACGATCATCATGTCGTTAGAGAGGAGGGACGGCGTAGGAGACGTCCAACCTGGAGGCGTTTCTGGGTTCGCAACTGGCTCACTGAGGACAGAAGGAGGGAGTTGGGCCACTACTACACCCTGCTGGACCTCAACATGGCCAACGTTGAAGAGAGGATGTTCAGGAACTACACCAGACTGACCCCAGGAGTCTTCCTCGAGGTCCTGGACCTGATTCGTCCCGCCATCAGCAAGGAAGACACTCGAATGCGAAAAGCCATTGAACCTGGCCTGAAGCTGGCTGTAACACTGAGGTACCTGGCCACTGGGGACAACTACAGGTCCTTGTGCTACGCCTTCAGGATTGGGGTATCTACCATCAGCACCTTCCTACCTGCGGTGTGCAGGGCCATCACGGAGGCCTTCAATGCTGAAGTGTTCCCGGAGGAGTGGACTGAAGACCACTGGAAGACCATCGCCGACAAGTTCTACACCCGCTGGAACATGCCCCACACCATGGGGGCATTGGACGGGAAGCATGTTGCGATCAAGAAGCCACGCAACAGTGGGAGTCTGTATCACAACTACAAGGGCTACTTTTCCATCCCCATGCTTGCCCTGGTGGATGCGGACTACAAGTTCCTATGGGTGGAGTTTGGGGGATTAGGCCACATGTCCGATGCCCAAATCTTCCTGGAAACCGACCTGCGACAGGACCTTCAGGACGGCACCATCAACCGGCCAGCTCCATGCCCTCTCACTGACGACCCTCAGGACACTACAGATGTGCCCTACTACATCGTCAGTGATGATGCCTTCGCACTCAAGGACTACTGTATGAAGCCCTACTCCAGGCAAAGCATGGCACCCAAGGAGCTTATCTTCAACTACAGGCTGTCACGAGCAAGAAGGGTGGTGGAGAACGCCTTTGGTCTGCTGGCACAACGGTTCCGATTGATGCTCAGCACCTGCGAGCTGACACCTGAAAACGCCAGAGCAGTCATGAAGTGTTGCACCACACTCCACAACCTGCTGCTGGACCGACTTCCCCCACCTCAGGATGCAGTGGACAGGGAGGATGCCCACATGAATGTGCTGCCTGGTGCCTGGAGAGAACACGTCATCTGGACTGAGCAACCACAGCCACGAGCAGGACGAGCCAACACCGATGGGAAGAAAGTAAGGGAAACGCTGGCTGACTTCTTCGGGAGTCCTGCAGGGATTGTCCCATGGCAGTGGGACAAGGCCAGTGTCCACCAACCACCCGGTGCTGCCAATCCCAACCGCAACCCTGCTGCTGCTGCTTCACCCCAAGCTGAGTCTGCACCGCCGTCTCCAGCTCCCTCCTCTCCACAGTGATATGGCCATGAGTACAACTTCAGATCATTGGCCCTTTTCAGGGCCTAAAAAATTTTCAAAGAGATTTATTTCCTGGGTTGTTGCATTAATCCACTTTATCCAAATGACATATTGATAGAGTGAGAGTGAGAGAGAGAGAGAGAGAGAGAGAGAGAGAGAGTCCAATAGACAGACACACAAACAGACACACAGACACGCAGACAGACATACACATAAACATACACCGAGAAAGATGGGGATACAGACACAAACGGACGTACACACAGAAGGGGGTGAGACAGACAGACACACATACACACAGAAAGACAGCGTTGTGTTATATGACTATGGTATAACCAAATTTATATACAAGGGCACAAACTGTGGCCAAAAATTAAATACCGGTTGTTTCTCACTGATAAATTTATCTTGAGGTATTGAAATGTATATTTTTCTGTCTCTGTGTTTGTGATATCTCTTTTGTGGCTATCCAAAAACACACACACACACACATAAACTAACATACACAAGCACACCCCCGCACGCACACACACCACACACACACACACACACACAAACCATAATAAAGGTACGTTCACACTAGGCTGTAACCACGATCTAACCAAATGGTTACATCGCTCTCTAACTAACTGGAACCACAAATTTTTGGTTGCAGTGGGTTCCCATCGGTTAGACGATTTTTCGGGAAGACCCGATTTTTTGTTAGATAGGTGGTTAGATGGCCCCCAAAAATATGACTTGGGAGATAAAAATGTTTCGAGGTTACATCGCCCGATCAAGTTATAAACGGTTACAAAGGCATTCACACTAGTCCCCATCGGTTCCAGTGAGTTAGAGCAGACAATAGAGGCGGAGCCGAGTTTGAAAAAAACTCCGACGTCAAAACAAAAAGCATGCCTTGCACGCACGCTGCGTGCGGTATGCAAATTGTCTGGCCCGACACATCTAACCGACTGCAAGTGATTGCAACCTTCTTTGCATGGTTGGGGTCAGTTATAGTGAGTTACATCGACGCGTGTTGTAACTTGATCAGTTACAGTGTGAATGTATTTAAGCTGGCTGACTGTCATTTTTTTTCGTTGTTCTTGCTGCGTCTACACGAAGCCACGACACACGAGACTGATTTTTCGACATGTCTTCTGACTCTGATGTTGCTGCTTCCGACCAGTCCCTGGCTGCACGTGAGCAGGATGAGCGACTGCAGGAGCCCCATCCACCCCACCTGCCTTTGAGACTACCGCCGGTGCTGGCAAGGGCAAAGGAAAGGGGAAGGGCAAGAGAGGCAAGAAGGCAGTGGAGGGACACCTGACTGAGGACCAGAAGCAGGAGGCCATAGATTTTTTGCGGGAGAGGCCCTACCTTTATAATCGGAGTCACTCCGATAATAAAGATGCAGCCAAGCGGAACCGGGAATGGAAGGAGTTCACTGACCAGTTGGGAGTGCCCATCGCAGTCCTCATGAGTTGGTACCGTTGCATGCGGGCCCTGCTGGGACGGGCGAAGAAGGCCAAGACGAAGAGTGGATCAGCAGATGTTCGTCTTCCGCGTGCCCAGGAGTATGTGTGGACGCACATGCAGTTCGTGGTGCCCTACATCAGTCAGATTTCATCTGACACCCTGGGCCCCAAGAAGAGGAAGCCAACTGCTGAGCCTGTGGAGCTCACTGAGTCTGAGGCTGAATTCGACCATGACCAGTCTGCTCCAAGTTTGATGGTGCCTGGACATGCTGGCATCTACAGTGCACGCCCCTCAGCCTCCACTCCAGTCTCCGCTTCTAGACGTCGCCGTGTGGGCCCTTCAACAAGAAAGGCCAGTGGGGACTCAGCAGCCGCGACCTGTTGCGGCCACTTGTGCTCCCAGTTGGACTCCATGATGCAGCACTTGGCCAAACCGGAGTTGCAGTTTTGGACCACTCTGCACTGGCGGGTTGATCACTTTACCCCAGCCCAGATGATGGACCTGCAGGAGGAGGTGTGGAATGTGGTGGTGAAACATGTGAGGAGGAATGGCCAGAAGCCTGACCCCATTGCCACCACCGTCCGTGCAGACCCAACGCCTGCAACGTGGTTCCAACCCGCTGCTGGTGGATCCAGAGGTGGACTTAGTGCCTACTCGACAGCTCCTCCTCCAGCCATGGACCAGCAAGGGCCATCGACGATGCCAGCACCACCTGAGAGTCTGGAGGCGTTCCTGGCAGGGAGTCTGGACAGTCAGTTGATGACTGTAGCACAACAACGACGGTCGTCACCCAGGAAGTCCGCCACTCCGATTAAGGTCCCAAGGCAGCCCGCACCTTCCAACACGTTTCCGCTGACAGTACAGGATGTGGGCATCGACTTCTTGGACCTGTAGATGCATTCCTAGGTGCATCGGCCTTTTAAGGGCCACAATTGTTCCCAAGAGACTTAGTTTGGTTGCATTGCCCTACCCCACACATGCACACAGCCTAACACTGGTCTCATCCCCAGACCCAGAAGGTCAATCCTAAAAATATCCACACTTCATGTTTGTTTGTCTGTTTGTTTATTGAAATAAAATGAAACAGAATAAAAAAAATGATACAATTGACCTATGTTTTTTTTTTTGGGGGGGGAAGGGGTGGTGAAGATGGGGGATTGAAATTCCAGGAAAAGGTGTTTATTTTATGTTTTGTGTGTGTGTGTGTGTGTGTGTGTGTGTGTGTGTGTGTGTGTGTGTGTGTGTGTGTGTGTGTGTGCGTGCGGGGGTGTGCTTGTGTATGTTAGTTTATGTGTGTGTGTGTGTGTTTTTGGATAGCCACAAAAGAGATATCACAAACACAGAGACAGAAAAATATACATTTCAATACCTCAAGATAAATTTATCAGTGAGAAACAACCGGTATTTAATTTTTGGCCACAGTTTGTGCCCTTGTATATACATTTGGTTATACCATAGTCATATAACACAACGCTGTCTTTCTGTGTGTATGTGTGTCTGTCTGTCTCACCCCCTTCTGTGTGTACGTCCGTTTGTGTCTGTATCCCCATCTTTCTCGGTGTATGTTTATGTGTATGTCTGTCTGCGTGTCTGTGTGTCTGTTTGTGTGTCTGTCTATTGGACTCTCTCTCTCTCTCTCTCTCTCTCTCTCTCTCTCTCTCACTCTCACTCTATCAATATGTCATTTGGATAAAGTGGATTAATGCAACAACCCAGGAAATAAATCTCTTTGAAAATTTTTTAGGCCCTGAAAAGGGCCAATGATCTGAAGTTGTACTCATGGCCATATCACTGTGGAGAGGAGGGAGCTGGAGACGGCGGTGCAGACTCAGCTTGGGGTGAAGCAGCAGCAGCAGGGTTGCGGTTGGGATTGGCAGCACCGGGTGGTTGGTGGACACTGGCCTTGTCCCACTGCCATGGGACAATCCCTGCAGGACTCCCGAAGAAGTCAGCCAGCGTTTCCCTTACTTTCTTCCCATCGGTGTTGGCTCGTCCTGCTCGTGGCTGTGGTTGCTCAGTCCAGATGACGTGTTCTCTCCAGGCACCAGGCAGCACATTCATGTGGGCATCCTCCCTGTCCACTGCATCCTGAGGTGGGGGAAGTCGGTCCAGCAGCAGGTTGTGGAGTGTGGTGCAACACTTCATGACTGCTCTGGCGTTTTCAGGTGTCAGCTCGCAGGTGCTGAGCATCAATCGGAACCGTTGTGCCAGCAGACCAAAGGCGTTCTCCACCACCCTTCTTGCTCGTGACAGCCTGTAGTTGAAGATAAGCTCCTTGGGTGCCATGCTTTGCCTGGAGTAGGGCTTCATACAGTAGTCCTTGAGTGCGAAGGCATCATCACTGACGATGTAGTAGGGCACATCTGTAGTGTCCTGAGGGTCGTCAGTGAGAGGGCATGGAGCTGGCCGGTTGATGGTGCCGTCCTGAAGGTCCTGTCGCAGGTCGGTTTCCAGGAAGATTTGGGCATCGGACATGTGGCCTAATCCCCCAAACTCCACCCATAGGAACTTGTAGTCCGCATCCACCAGGGCAAGCATGGGGATGGAAAAGTAGCCCTTGTAGTTGTGATACAGACTCCCACTGTTGCGTGGCTTCTTGATCGCAACATGCTTCCCGTCCAATGCCCCCATGGTGTGGGGCATGTTCCAGCGGGTGTAGAACTTGTCGGCGATGGTCTTCCAGTGGTCTTCAGTCCACTCCTCCGGGAACACTTCAGCATTGAAGGCCTCCGTGATGGCCCTGCACACCGCAGGTAGGAAGGTGCTGATGGTAGATACCCCAATCCTGAAGGCGTAGCACAAGGACCTGTAGTTGTCCCAGTGGCCAGGTACCTCAGTGTCACAGCCAGCTTCAGGCCAGGTTCAATGGCTTTTCGCATTCGAGTGTCTTCCTTGCTGATGGCGGGACGAATCAGGTCCAGGACCTCGAGGAAGACTCCTGGGGTCAGTCTGGTGTAGTTCCTGAACATCCTCTCTTCAACGTTGGCCATGTTGAGGTCCAGCAGGGTGTAGTAGTGGCCCAACTCCCTCCTTCTGTCCTCAGTGAGCCAGTTGCGAACCCAGAAACGCCTCCAGGTTGGACGTCTCCTACGCCGTCCCTCCTCTCTAACGACATGATGATCGTGGTGGTGATGCAGGTCTCGGTGAAATCGAGCCAAGAATACCGGTACAGCGACGTTCATGATGACAGGTCAAGATGGAATGAAGAGACCCCCCTGAAACAAGGGGGTTTTATACTTTCAAAGGGAGTTACAAGACCCAAGTTCAAACAGGTTGCAGCAGGTCACATCAGGCTGGTGGAGATGCACAATCTCAAGACACCCCACCTCATGGAAACCCACGGGAACCACAGAAAACAAAAGTATACCCCAATCTGTACATGACGCCTCAGCCACAGCACCCCTGTAACTTGGCTTGTAACTTGTTAAGTTAGAACGAAGTTACAACGGTAGTTAGATGCCACCAGTCTAACTTCAGCGCAAAACAAAACCCAGCCAGCGAGCGAGAACTGCTGCTCTCAGTCAAAAAACGCGCGGGAAAAGGGGTGGAGCCTAATAGTTAGACAGTGGTTAGACGCTTTCCGTTCACACATGCTGTATCAAAAATCTAGAGTTTGTCTCATGGTAGTTACATCCTCAATGTAACCATTTGGTTAGATCGTGGTTACAGCCTTGTGTGAACGTACCATAACGGACTGCAGTCCTGGTGTGGCTCTACGCAGTCAGCTGGGTTTTAAACAACAATAACAATAACAATATAATGGACTGTAGCCTGTTTGAATAAATATCCAATCTCCAGAGGTTGGTTGGTTTTGTTTAGTTTTGTTTGTTTTTTTGTTTGTTTTTATAGAAAAAGGGGAGATAACATATTTGACTAAAACATAAACGACCGGAACCAGAAAAACACAAAAATACAATTCGTCACGTCTTATTTTGTTACATTTAGCACGTGTCCTGATTCTATATCTGTTTGGTTCCTATTTGTTTGAACGCGGACAGTTAGACCTACTTTGATTACGATTTCATAAACGATTGATTATTATTGAGGCCTGACCATCATGCTTGTGGGTTTTACTGTCACGTGGCAGAGCACACAATCAGGTCAAACTGAAGCAGGGAGCATCATCCCATTGGTCAACGGTTGCGTGCGTATTACTTCAGTTCCCCCGCTCTCTGCTTGATGGATTGCGGATTGACAGTGTGGTCATCTGGCTTGTGAGTCGGCTCAGTGTGGCCTAAGCCTGATTGAGCAATGCTAATCTGTTCTGTGATTGAGCAATCTAATCTGATCTGTGATATTTCGCATTTGTTGAACTTTTCTCTACTGGATTAATTTTTGTTTGAAGTTGACTGTCTCTGCTTTCTGTCCCTGTTCCTGTCCGTCTCTCTCTCTCAGAGTTTTTCTCTCTGTCTCTCTGTCCCTCTGTCTCTCTCTCTCTCTCTCTCTCTCTCTCTCTCTCTCTCCTCTCTCTCTCTCTCTCTCTCTCTCTCTCTCTCTCTCCCTCTCTGTTTCTGTGTCTCTGTCTCTGTGTCTCTGTCTGTCTGTCTGTCTCTCTTTCTCTCTCTCTCTCTCTCTTTCTCTCTCTCTCTCTCTCTCTCTCTCTCTGTTTCTGTCTCTCTTTCTCTTTCTCTGTGTCTCTGTCTCTGTCTGTCTCTTTCTCTGTCTCTCTCTCTCTGTCTGTCTCTCTGTCTCTATCTCTCTGTCTCTCTCTCTGTCTCTCTCGCTGTCTCTCTTTGTCTCTCTCTATGTCTGTCTCTGTCTCTGTCTGTCTCTGTCTCTGTCTCTGTCTCTGTCTCTCTCTGTCTCTGTCTGTCTGTCTGTCTCTCTCTCTCTCTCTCTCTCTCTCTCTCATTCCTCATTCTCTTGTTTTGTTTTGATGTGTCCTGATCTTTATGACCTAAGAAAAGATATGATTCCACAAAATACTGTGAGTTACCCCTCAAATATAAAGTTAATTCAACTTCTCTCGACAAAAAGCTCACAAGTAATACTAATTTCAGCATTATTTCTGTATATATCTCTCAAAAAGGTAAAAGATATTTCAAAGGTATCCATACACTTTTTTTTTTCTCTGTCTCTGTCTCTCTCTGAGTCTCTCTCTCTCTCTCTCTCTCTCTCTCTCTCTCTCTCTCTCTCTCTCTCTCTGTGTGTGTGTGTCTCTCTGTCTCTCTGTCTCTCTCTCTCTCTCTCTCTCTCCTTCTCTGTTTCTGTGTCTCTGTCTCTGTGTCTCTGTCTGTCTCTCTCTCTCTCTCTCTGTCTCTCTCTCTCTCTGTCTCTCTCTGTCTCTGTCTGTCTCTGTCTCTCTTTCTGTCTCTCTCTCTCTCTCTGTCTGTCTTTCTGTATCCCTCTGTCTCTCTCTGTCTCTCTCTGTCTCTCTCTCTCTCTCTCTCTCTCTCTCTCTCTCTCTCTCTCTCTCTCTGTTTAGCTTTACTGTCGTCTACGATGGAGAGTAGATAGGAAACACCTTTCATCTGCTCCTTTAGTGGAAGTGGATCTTTGCTCTTATTTTAGGTCTTATTCCATGGACACATACGATGCATGCATTATTCTCTGTCTCTCTCTCTGTCTCTGTCTCTCTCTGTTTCTCTCTCTCTCTCTCTCTCTCTCTCTCTCTCTCTCCTCTCTCTCTCTCTGTCTGTCTCTCTGTCTCTTTCTCTCTCATCATCTGTCTGTCTGTCTGTCTGTCTCTCTCTCTCTCTCTCTCTCTCTCATTCTCTGTCTTTGTCTCTGTCTGTCTCTATCCTGCTTCAGCATCATTCTTTCTCGGATGACAATCAGCTGTATGTCTCTGGGCCTCTCCCTGACCTTCCCATCATGATCCAGAAAACCCAATCTTGTGTAGCTGACCTGAAGGATTGGATGACTGATAACAAACTGAAATTAAATGAAGAGAAATCCGAATTGATCTTGATCACCCCACCCAAACTCCAAAATCACCCCTCTCTTCCAACCTCTGTCACACTTGTTGACTCATCTATCCCTCTCTCCCATTTTGCCCGTAACCTTGGTGTAACTCTTGATCAAACCCTGTCCTTCCACCAGCATGTGAGCAACGTCTGTCGGACTTGTTTTCTTGAACTCCGCCGAATTGCTTCTATCCGCCACCTCCTCTCAGAAGACACGACAAAGGCTCTTGTCTGTGCATTTGTTCTATCCCGTCTCGATTACTGTAATGCTCTTTTTTCTGGTTCCCCCTCTCATCTCATTAACAAACTTCAGAAAGTTCAAAATCATGCTGCCCGTCTCATCTTCCGCTCTTCAAAATTTAACCATGTTACGCCATTGCTCTGTTCTCTCCACTGGCTCCCTGTTCAGCAAAGAATATCCTACAAGATTGCCTGCCTCTGCTTCAAATCTATTGAGTCTTCCTGTCCTGAGTATCTCACCCATCTGTTACATCTCTACACGCCATCTCGAGCTTTGCGGTCCTCATCTGATACCCGTCTCTATAGTATCCCCATAGTCCGCACTAAAAGGTTTGGGCAGCGTTCTTTTTCCTATCAAGCTCCAACCATCTGGAATCAGTTACCTCGCTCTCTTAGATACTCACCCTCTCTGTCCACATTCAAACGCTCCCTCAAAACTCACCTGTTTCCCAAAACTGGTAATCTCTGCCCCCTTCCCCCCATGTAATGTAATGGTGACATTATAGTGTCTTAGTGTCAATGTGTCATTGTATTTGCATGTCATGCTGTGTGTGTGTTTGTGTGTGTGTGTGTGTGTTTGTGTGTGCGTGGGTGCTTCTGTGGGCGTGTGTGTGTGTGCTTGTGATTCTGGTTATATGTTTTGCCATTGTAAACGCCTAGGCATTAATTTGATTAGGCGTACTAAATGTTCATAATAATAATAATAATAATAATATCTCATTCTCTGTCTTTGTCTCTGTCTGTCTCTCTACCTATGTCTATGTTTCTGTCTCTCTGTCTCTGTCTGTCTCTCTGTCTCCGTCTGTCTGTGTGTCTGTCTGTCTGTCTCTCTCTCTCTCTCTCTCTCTTCTCTCTCTCTCTCTCTCTCTCTCTCTCTCTCTCCTCTCTCTCTCTCTCTCTCTCTCTCTCTCTCCCCACTCTCTCACTCCTAGTCTCTGTCTCTGTTTCTCTTTCCTCCTTTGTCTCTCTGTCCGCCTCGTGTTTCCCGTATCTCATCCATAAAACTATTCCTAGGCTACGCCTGTTGCTAGCATGCACATCTTAGCGGATACACGCATACACGCGTACACACACGCGCACACTCGCACGCGCACACACATACACACGTGTATGCACGTGCTCAAATCCCTCTTAAGACAATGACTGTAATGGAGATGAAGCGAAGGTGATCATCCGTACTCGGTAACGATCATGTCTGTGAACGTAGCACTTTCTTGCGTGATAGCGTGCGCGGATATACGCACACTGGCTCGTGCGCGCGCGCGGGCACACACACACTTATTTGTCTAAAAGTGGGTATGTGATTAGGCGTTATATAAAATGACGAACGATACATGCAAGTGAGCATATATACATGTATGCATATACAATCACACACACACACACCATGTACACGCACACACACACACACACACACACACACACACACACACATACACACACATATACACACACACACGCACACAAATGCCACACACACACACACACACACACACACACACACTACAGGCACATATTATTATTATTATATATTATGTATACTTCTTATTTCAGACTAAAAATGCATTTTAGCGTGGTGAGTGCGCTGTAGTGCGATAATTATAACCAACCGTATTCAAGTAAAATATTTTGATGTCATAAATGGCTACAGCTTATTTGATTGTTTGTTTTTTTTTAATTGTTACTTATGTAACAATTTGCTTTATTTGTGTTAGGTTCATTTCACAATCATTACCATTTTGTATGTATGTGCATGATGACCATATTCATCTTTCTCATCGAGAGATGTGATTAAAATTGATTTGACTTGATTCGTTGTTTTGTTCACTTTGGAGTGGATGATACAATACCAGTATAACATATAGAATAGGTAAAACATTGGCTAGGTAGGGCCTAAGGACATGGCCAGCTCATGGGTTTATGTGCAGGCTCAAGGCATGTGCCATGGTCGCCATACACGTGGCACCTGTGACTTAGTGCATATGGAATTGAGCGCGGAGACGTCATCTTGAGAGACTGAAACTGAAAACGGAGTGGAGTTCCTAGGGCATCCAGGAGTCATGACCTGGATGCGGTCCGGCCCCCTTAGAGTGTCAGGAGTTAAGGGCCAAAACGCTTTTTTTTTTCACCTTTTTTTTTTATTCATTTTTTAACAGGAATAGACATCAACAAACAAAGCAGTAACAAAACAAAACAAAAACAAATAATAATAATTTCAATTCATAATGATTGTTCACATAAAAAAAAGAAAAGAAAACCTATAGCCTACAAAACATATAAAACAATATTCTAATCAATGATGATTTCATTATGTACTTCAATATTTAAGAAATATGTCATGAAGAAAGTCTGTTTTCCACGCAGGGAACATTGATCTACAGTTGTTCCATAGAGCATTAAAAAAGGACAAGCGAAAGTTTATTTTGGCATTTTATAGGGCCAAAACACTTGCTTGACGGAGGTTTCTCCTCTGAGGACCTTCTGCTGTCCAGCTCTCCCCATTTTCTTACCACTGGCTCCTGCAGAATTTTGCGTGGTGTATTTTGTTTGCTAATGTGGTGGGGGAAGGAGGGAGAGAGAAAATCTGTATTAGACAGTGGAGTAAACCCACAGTCTTTCGTTTCCTGGATAGGCGTTTTAACCAACAGGCCACACACTCAGCATTAATTGGTTAATGTAGGCGTTTAGTGTGATATACATATGTGTGTGTGTGTGTGTGTGTGTGTGTGTGTGTGTGTGCGTGTGTGTGTGTGTGTGTGGTGTGTGTGTGTGTGTGTGTGTGCGTGTGCGCGCGTTGGTCATGTAGAAAATAAAAATTGTGTGTGTGTGTGTGTGTGTGTGTGTGTGTGTGTGTTGTGTGTGTGTGTGTGTGTGTGATGTGTGTGTGTGTGTGTGTGTGGTGTGGTGTTTTGGTCATGTATAAAAAATAAAAAGTGTGTGTGTGCGCGCGCGCGCGTGTGTATGTTTTGTGTGAGGATGGATTATGGAGTGGTTTCAGGGCTTCCTAACCCCCCTCCCACCCCCACCCCAACTCTGCGCTATCCAAGAGTCGAACTATTGTTGGGGAGACAAGTAAGGTAGATATCTACCAATGTTTTTAAGTTAGGTAAATTACATGATTCCATCAATACGGTGTACCAAATGGCTTTTATCTTAATCATCTGGATTAAAAATTTTCCACGGGAAGCAAGTCCCCATACTCTTTAGAATTCTTATCCCCCCTTCCCACCTACCAAGATCATAATCAACCCCTTGACATGTACATGAGAGCGAGAGAGAGAGGGAGGAGAGTGAGAGAGGGAGAGAGAAAGAAACAAACGAAAAACGAGAGAGAGAGAAAGAGAAAGAAAGACAGACAGACAGAGACAGAGAGAGAGAGATTCTTTAAAACCTGTCATGAAACCTGTTGAGCAAGTATCCAAAACAAAACAAAAAAATCAAAAACGAGAGGAAAAAATCGAAAGGATTACTGCACACAAAGACAGACATTACAAAAGAATTAGAAAAAAAACAACAAGACAGAAAACTAATCTTTGAAAATCAACATTTCTAGTCATCTGAAGCAGATCACAATGGAAACGAAAAAGAGGAAGTCTGAGGTGTGACTACAAACAAGAGAAAAGGACGACAAAACAAGAAAAAAAAAGTCAGATCTAAAAATAAGCCACCGTCTTATAGAAACAGCTAACATTTGTCATTTGAGTCTGGTGCACTTCCATCCAAACAAACTCGAGCTCCTGACAAAAAAACGTAACAAACACAACAAAGCGGTCGAGCAATTGGTCGATAGAATGAGTGAAGCAGTCACTTCTCTGGGGAGGACGTGATAGCCCATTTCATGAGTATCTGTACGCCCTTATCGACTGAGTCTGCCTTCACATGCCGCTCAATACCTGTGACCTTTCTTCCCCCACAAGTAACAGGATAGTGTAACCATACAATCTGTCACTTGTTTTCTTTTCTTTCTTTGTTTCTTTGGGCTGTTTGTTTGTTTGTTTGTTTGTTTGTTTGTTTGTTTGTTTGCTCGTTTGTTTGCTCGTTTGTTCATTTCTATGAGTTGTTTGTTTGCTTGTTTGTTTGCTCGTTGTTCATTTCTTTGGGTTTGTTTATTTGTTTGCTTGTTTCTTTGTTTCTTTGTATGCTCGTTTGCTTGTTCGTTTGTTTGCTC
>CM060306.1:33471980-33474480 GCA_030674185.1 Monoplex corrugatus | reverse complement strand
TGTAGGCACGCGGCGTCATACGTCATCCAGATGACGTCAATGTTCCCGTGACGTCACGGAGAATAATACGTGCAACATTGTTGTTTATGTTAACT
Source organism: Monoplex corrugatus (assembly GCA_030674185.1). Lineage (NCBI taxonomy): Eukaryota > Metazoa > Mollusca > Gastropoda > Littorinimorpha > Ranellidae > Monoplex > Monoplex corrugatus. The sequence goes on along the minus strand of CM060306.1, from coordinate 33,474,385 downwards.
GACAGAGCAGCATTGAAGTGACTGAGAAGGTGCTTGTCTCTCTTCTTCGAGATAACCGTGTTACTTGTAACAGGTTATATGTGAATTTAAGATGTAGTTCTGGTTCACTTTCGGGATCATTCTAGTTTTCTGTGTTCACCCTGTAGTCCAGTTGAGTGTAATTGGCAAGGGTGATGTGGCATCTGTACCAGTTTGTGCTGTTCCGTGCTGTTCCAATTTCTATGTTGTTTGAGGATCGGAAAAACTTCTGGTGCGACCAGTATGATTTGCCACTCTTTTTGAGTGAGTAGTTTTAAAATCTGTGTTTATGGAAGGGTATCATGCCTCTTCCTCGAGATAACTTTGTTACTCGGTAACAGGTTATATGTGAACTTCTACATGTAGTACAGACTCACACGCACACATATTTTCATGCACACACACACGCACGTGTATACTTCAGACAGACAGACACATATGCGCTCGTGCGTTTGTCTATGTTCGTTCTTTCTTTGATTTAACGTCTTATACTTATAGTGAAAAGACGTTAAATCAAAGAACGAACGAACGCACACACACACACACACACACACACACACACACACACACACACACACACACACACACACACACACACACACACACACACACACACCACACACTCACACCACCACCACCACCACCACAACCACTACACAAACGCTCATAGATCCGCACTGTGTGTGTGGTGTGTGTGTGTGTGTGTGTGGTGTGTGTGTGTGTGGTGTGTGTGTGGTGTGTGTGGAGTGTGTGTCTGTGTCTATGTGTGTGTCTGTGTGTGCGTGCCTATGTAGTGTGTGTGTATGTGTGCGCGCGCGGGCGCGCGTGTGTGTTTTGAGTGCGCGTGCGTGTTTCGATTGTTGGTGTCAATTCGGTTGTTACGAAAGACAAAGAGAACTAGGAAGCATCTTGCACAATATTCCTAGGCCTTGATTGTGCAATTTTGTTTCATGCCAAAAATTCTGGAGCACAGACACAACCACACACGCACGCTGTACAAGGACCTGCAAACGCGTGCATGAACTTGTAGACCTCACCCTGGCACGCAGGTACAGACTCACACACATACACATAGTTGCATGCACACACACGTACGTGCATACTCAGACAGACAGACACAATGCGCTCGTGCGTTAGTCTATGTTCGCTCTTTCTTTGATTGAATGTCATTTCACTCTAAGTGATATTAGACGATGTGTCCATGTGTGCTCGTGTATGTGTGTGTGAGTGTGAGTCCATATGTGTAGGTCGTGCGTGTATGTGCGTGTGTGAGAGAGCGTGGTTATAGAGGAGTGAGGTGGTAGAGCCCTCGATATGTCTAGGGATCAGCACATGAGGGTAGCGCCCATCTCTTATGTTTCACTGTTTTACCGTCCACGGGATCAGGTATTGATTCACAGCTGGAAAAACAAGAGGCCTTCACTGCTGGGCAGACTAGAGGCCACACGCACAAAGCTGGTTGGTTGGTTGGTTGGTTGGTTGGTTTGGTTGTTGTGGTTGTGTTGGTTGGTCGGTCGTGTGTCGCGGTTGGTTGGTTGGTCGGTCGGTCGGTCGCTTGCTTGTTTGCTTGCCTGCGTGCTTGCTTGCTTTCTTGTTTGCGTGCTGTTGCTTGCTTGCTTATTTATTTGGTTGGTTGGTTGGTTGGTTGGTCGGTCGGTCGGTCGGTTGGTCGGTCGGTCGGTCGCTTGCTTGCTTGCTTGCGTTTGCGTGCTTGCTTGCTTGCTTGCTTACTTATTTGGTTGGTTGGTTTGTTAGTTGGTTGATCGGTCGGTTTGGTCGTCGGTAGGTTGGTTGGTCGGTCGGTCGGTTGGTTGATTGGTCGGTCGGTCACTTGCTTGCTTGCATATTTGGTTGGTTGTGTTGCTTGCTTGCTTGCTTGCTTTGCTTGCTTGCTTGCTTGCTTGCTTGGTTAGTTGGTTGGTTGGTTGCCTGCCTGCCTGCCTGTCTGTCTGCCTGCCTGCCTGCTTGCTTGCTTGCTTGCTTGCTTGCTTGCTTGCTTGCTTGCTTGCTTACTTGCTTGCTTGTTTTCTAAAGCCAGACTCGAACATGCGCAGTTAAATTGAAGGGCTGGATCTCTAGCATCATGCCAATCTGGCTTCTCTACGATATAAAATTCGATAACTGTATTTTTGAAGGTCACCACTAAGCACATTGTGATTTTTTTTTTCATCTGCACATACTCTCCCTTTGCCAGAGAGAAAGAGAGAGAACTTCAGAACACTTTATTACTCAAGGACATAGCGTTAGTGTATCCAGTCTCAGCATCCTGTCTGTCTGTGTGTGTGGTTTGTGTGTGTGTGTGTGTGTGTTGTATGTATGTGTGTGTGTGTGTGTGTGTGTGTGTGTGTGTGTGTGTGTGTGTGTGTGTATGTGTGTGTGCGTGCGTG
>CM060306.1:33446980-33466980 GCA_030674185.1 Monoplex corrugatus | reverse complement strand
GAACATATATAGCAATATTTTGTACATTGGAAGTTTCTAAGTGAACATCAAGATTTAAGTACATGTCCTGAAGATGAATTTATTCTCTATCGAGAAAACATTGGCATCATAGTTTTGATCAGACGATCTATCCGTTAAAAACTCCCAAATATAAAGGTTAAATCTGTAGTGCTTTAGTTTGGTTTAAAAGTTTTTTGTTTGTTATATTTGTTTTGTCTTTTGTTTCTTTGATTGGGTTTTGTTGTTGTTATTGTTCATTTGGTCGGTTGATTGGTTGGTTGTTGGTTGGTTGGTTGGTTGGTTGGTTGGTTGGTTGGTTGGTTGGTCTTGTTGGTTTTTTGTTTTTGTTCTGTTTTGTTTTGCTTTGCTTTTGTTGTTTTTTGTTGTTGTTGTTGTTGTTGTTGTTTGTTTCGTTTTTTGTTTTTTAATACGCAAGACGTTGGATCAAGTGAGAATAGGATGAACGACATAATCAAAGACTTCGATGTAAATGTGCCTCCGTTTAAAGAAGAAAAGCCAGACCCCCCAAAAAATAAAAATGATAACAAAGTCGGTGAATCATGAAGTCACAGGCAAAATAAGGTCAGTCAAATCTTATCAATCGGCTGTCAAGGGACATCATTCTGTGGCGAAGAAAATCTGCGTTGTCTGTCCATGAATGACAGTGCTGATGTCTGGTTAATCAGATAACAGTTGTCTGTATCTCAACGTATCTGACACGTCAATAGACCCGTACATATTTGAGCAGTAGCAGAAAGCTGATGATTTGAGAAGAAGGAGAATATATCCACCAGTCAGCGCATGCAGGCCTCAGTTGGTTGAGTGTCATATTCACATGCCAATGGTTGTGGATTCGTACTACGGGGTGTGCTGTATTAAAACTGCTATTCTTACTGGAACCAGAAAAAAAAACACGAAAAAAGATCAGAACGGGTATTTAATACAACAAGACAAGACAGGCGCAAATTTTCAGTCTTTCGCTCCTAATTTTTGTATCTGGTGTTTGTTTGTTTGTGATCTTACGCTTGACAAAGGCCAGTTGGCCGAAAATTTGCGCCTGTCTTGTCTTGTTGTATTAAACACGCGTTCTTATCTTTTAACGTTTTTTCTAGTTCCTGTTTGCTTGAACGCGGGCAGTCACATTTGTTTTAGATGCCATTCTTACTGTCTATCTTTACGTAATTATTGTTCTGGTGGTGTCAATATAGGATAAGTAACTTTCCCCACTTCCCAGGGATGGTTATCGTCTTGGCCATCTCACCAGAGATGGGAGCTGACGTAAAACTGAACGACATAAATCAGTCACCCAGTCAACGTGGCGAAGCGGTTACGCAACACACTAATGACTGGGAGGGGTGAGATTTTCAGAGCTGAGCGTGCTATGGACTCGTTGGGAAGACTGGGACCACTCAGTCGAGTCATACCACTTCACAGATGAGTCACTGAGACTGTTGCTCAAATTCCCGGACCAACAACACAGGTGTCTGTACCTCTCGGGCCTGGTTGATGCCTGGATATATTATGATAAAAAGCGTAGATACAACCCTGTCACGCAGTCTTAATCCTTGGTGGAAATCCATTGCAGCATGATCACCATCCTCGTTATCATAAAATCATCAACCATCATAGCATCGTGCAAAAATAGCATCATGCAAATTGTTCGCTTCGTGCCCTGATCTCTTGGCGACCACAGTATCAGTTTTCTCTTCACTTCCATGTCTGCGGTAAATTCAGGATGGTGTCTGGACTGTCAGTGGTTCAAAGGCTCTGTTGTTTGAAGGCGACAGTGGTGGTCTTCTTACCTGGCAGTCTCTCTCTTGGTCTGGTTCCGTGACGGAGTGATCATTGTCTTTGATTGATTTGGTTCAGTGTTTACGTCGACACCCATCTCAGGTGATATGGCCGACGGGGATACCCATCCCAGGGAAGTGGGAGAAGGGTGACTTATCTAATCCTACAACCATTAGCATGTAAATCCGACGCTCAAACCAACTGAGCGACTGGAACCCGCTGTCTTTGATAGGGGGCTTAGTAGACAATGTCCTTTATGGGTTCGATCAGAATAGGTAATGTTGGAATCCGGACTGAAGAGACCCAGACAGTGCAGGGTCTCCTCTGGAGAGTGGCGGTATGTGGCTTGACATCTCTGGCTCCCATGGGAGTTCCTCGCACTGGAACTTTGACTGAATGAACTTGGGATTGGAGTGGAGATGAGGAGCCACAATGGGCGGCTTGGGATCAACCCACTGACGCGGAGCAGAAGCTGGGACAGAAAAAAAATAAGGATATCCATTAAAACGAGAAGAAACCAAAGAAAAAAACACACCAAGGAAAATTAAGGTCAGCTCAGACGATCAATCAAACCATTAAGAAGTATGGTCTATAATTACGTGCTGAGGTAAAAAAAAAAAAAAAAAAAAAAAAAAAAAGGGGGCCTGATCAAAGCCGCATCAGGAAATGTCTGTAGGCCTATACGTTGACATCTTTCTTTTTCAAGTCGTTTTCCTGTCGTGTCCATGTCAGCCTGTCTACAGCCTTAAAACAAGGGTTGCCATTTTTTCAGTGTGCCCATCCTTCTTTTTTTTCCCCTGTGACAAAAAAACATCTCTTTAAAATGTCTTTTTCTTGTTTTCTGTTGTGGTTTGTTGTTTTGCTTTGTTTTGTTTTGTTTTGTTTTGTTTTGCTTTGTTTTCTTTATGTGTTCCTGAAAGCAAAGTTCCTTTATTTTTCCTGTGCACAGCGCAACAAAAGATCAAGTAAGAAATGTGAATAATTTTGATATGCCCAATTTCTTCTTTTAGCTTGACTGTGCTGATATAATCGTTTGGTTTTTGTTTGATTGAATGTCTGTTTGTTTGTTTGCGGTTTTATTGTCCGTTGTTTGTTTTGTTTTCATTTTTGTTTGTTTGCTAGCTTGCTCGTTTGTTTGTTTGTTGTTTGTCAGTCTATTTGTTTGTTTGTTTGTTGGTTTGTTTGTTCGTTCGTTCGTTTGTTTGTTTGTTCGTTCGTTCGAACATCGTTCGTTCGTTCGTTCATTTGCTTGCTTGCTCGCTTGCTTGGTTCGTGTGCCACCTAATTAATTCGTGAAATGCCAACGTCACCTGAATGCCAAAACTGCCAACTAATCAGCAGACATACAGACCATGGTGACCTGTTTACAATGTGTCAAGCTGTCAGCTGAAAGAAAACCTGTATCAATATGAAATTCTCAAACTGTGAGATTTTTCTTTGTCATCCTGATCATGATCCTAAACAACAGGAAAATTTGTTATGCTTCCCCCACTCTCTCCTCCTCACAGAGAGAGACAGACAGAAGAACAGACAGACAGACAGACAGAGACAGACAGAGACAGAGAGAGACAGACAGAGAGAGACAGACAGAGAGAAAGGCCCGTACGTGTGCGTGTACAACAACAGCAGCACAAACAGGAAAAGCAACAGTAACAACATTAGGAAAAATCGTTATCATCATTGCCGTCATCGAAAATCGGAGCGTATATGGAAAAATAAGACCGAGACAAGAGGCCATGGATGGATGCACAAACAAATGAAGAGACCGACAGCGGACGAAGCGCTGTTCATTCGTGCTGCATGACATCGTACGGCATAAAGTCTGACAGACTGACAGCGGTATTTTTCGCTTCTTAGTTATCGTCTGGACAACAGACCTCTTCTTCTGACATTTCTCTCTGTTTCTGTCTCTGTGTCTGTCTGTCTGTCTCTGTCTGTCTGTTTGCCTCTGTCTGTCTGTCTGTCTGTCTATCTCTCTCTCTCTCTCTCTCTCTCTCTCTCTCTCTCTCTCTCTCTCTCTCTCTCATTTCTCAATATACAGAAAAACGATTTTACTGATCTGCTGAACAATTGTCATGACTACAAATGATTATGGATTTGTTCCCTTCGTGAGAGGCAATGGACAACACAAGGAAAAAACATCCAAATCTGCCTGTCTGTCTGTCTGTCTGTCTGTCTGTCTGTCTGTGTGTCTGTCTCTTTCTGTATGTTCTGTTTCTCTCTCTGTTTCTCTTGTGTCTGTCTCTCTCTCGCTCTCTCTCTCTCTCTCTCTCTCTGTTGGTTTGTCTTTGTCTTTCTGTCTCTGTCTGTCTGTCTGTCTGTCCGTCCGTCCGCCCGTTCGTCTGTCAGTCTGTATGTCCCCCCCCCCCTCTCTCTCTCTCCCTGAAGAAATTTTTGGATGTGCACATTAAAACACCAAATGATTTAGTAAAGGAGAGACAGACGCCATCTCATCTATATAAACTCATGTGAGCATCGTATAAGATACTGGTTTAGAATATTACACATGGAAGAAAACAGATTACCGTTTAAAAGCATATAAGATGCTGATGAACTGAGAATCTAGGGGAAAGACTGTTGAGTGTCATCATCATAATCATTATGTGCACTGCCGTATGGCGTTGGCGATCATGGCCCTCCACACGAATCTATCCCTTGTCGCTGCAAGTACATTTCCATCCTCTGTCCTCAGCCAATGCAAGTCCGTCCAACATTTCCTCCCTGGGTCTACTTGGTGCTCTTTTTCCCTCCAGTTTTCCTGTTGTGACGAGATGTTGTAATTTCTCTTGCCTCATGAAATGTCCTGTAAATGCTGCTAGTCTTTTCTAATCTTCTTCATTGATATTCTTTTTGTGTCTGCCTCTTTCAAGACTGTCTGGTTTGTTTGTTTTTTGTTGTTGTTGTTGTTTTTTTTTTGCTATCCATGGAACTCTTAACATTTTTCTTAGAAACCACAATTCAGCTGCCTCAGTCTTGTTCTGACTTTGCGTGTTCAGCTTTTAACAACTTCGATAAAAGATCAGGTACAGCACTTGGAGATTTGCTGAAATCAGTAAGCATTTCTTGAGTTCTTTCCCACATTCGAATAACTGTGGTTTTTGTCACCACAATCTACTTGGGTATCAGATATTAGTCATTTATGGAGTCAGAACGGGTTTCAACTTGTCTCGTTAAACCAAGGATTTGAAAATGTAACGGTTTTTTTCCGCCTCAGTTACGTCAACCACGAAGTGATTCTAGGTGGCAACAATAAAATGACATATGCAGAGCAGTAACAGATTTTTCTTTCTGTGAAATATTCAAGTCATCGAGAAACTTTCTTTTGTCAAATACTGAAGGACATATCAAGAACCGTTTGACAAAGTTTAGATATGGTATAACGACATTACAACACACCGTGATCGATACAAGCATGTTTTCAGAGAATGCAAGGACCTGTATCCATTATGTTATGATGCAATAGAAGATGAAATACACTTTGTACTCTGTTGTTCTGCTCTCTTTGATAATCACAAAGAAATACATATCTCGTAAGTTTTACGAAAAGCCACATTTTTTCGTGTTAGTTCACTTATGGCAAACCAGAATGAAAGAATTATGAGAAATCTATGTATGTATCTGTACAAAGTTTTGAAATAATAATAATAATAATTGCAATATTTATATAGCGCAAAATCTTGATAAAATCAAATCTAAGCGCTGAAACAGAACACACACACACCACGCACGCACACACACGCACGCACGCACGCCACACACACGCACCCACGCACACACACACACACACGCACACGGCTATAAATGGGGAGAAAGAATAAAAGCAATGGAAAATTATAGACAACATATTATACAATTAATATTGCAATGTGATTCCCCTCCGAGTGGAGACAGACTGCAGAGGGGATTGAGTGAGGTCAGGATTTTATGCAGAGGAGAAAAGGTGAGTTTTGAGAGCGGACTTGAAGGAGACAAAAGTAGGTTGCTGACGGACTGAGAGAGGAAGTTTGTTCCAGGAGAGCGGACCAGAAACAGAGAAGGCTCGTGGACCATAGGTATTGAGCTTAGTGCGTGGAAAGCGAAAAGTCAGAGGATCGGAGGCAGAGCGGAAGGTACGTGAGGGAACATAGATCTCAAGTAGGCTTGACAGGTAATCGGGGGCTGCGTTATTGAGGCTTTTGTAGCACATGGTGTCTAGTTTGTACTGTATGCGCTTTGATACAGGGAGCCAGTGAAGTTGTGCCAGGAGAGGAGATATGTGGTCAGCTTTTTTCTTTTTGAGTACAAGGCGTGCAGCATTGTTTTGAATGCGCTGTAGGATGTGAGTGGTGGAGGCAGGAAGACCGGACAGGAGTGAATTGCAATAGTCAATGCGAGACATTATGAAGGAGAGAACGAGTTTTGCAGTTGTTTCGACAGAGAGATACTTCCTGATCAGGCTTATACGATGGATTACGAGCTAGTAAGCTTAACTGAACAATGTATTCATAGAATTCAAGTTTGATATTTATGCTTGTTTGCATACGTATTTATGTGTTTAATATTGATGTAATTCTCCTTACAATTTACTATTTTGTCTTGTATGGTCAAGGTTGTATTATGTCCCCCTTTAGTAGGGGCTGTGACCTAATCTGAACAAATGCCATTTATTCCCCCCCCCCCCCCCCCCACCCACCTCTTTCCCTCTCTTCTTCATATGCAAAACAACGGTTTTTACTGATCCGCTGAAGAATTGTCCTGACTTCAAATGATTATGCAATTGTGCCCTTTCATGAGAAGAAGTTGCCTGTGCATGAATATACTGTCTGAATATCTCTCTCTCTCTCTCTCTCTCTCTCTCTCTCTCTCTCTCTCTCTCTCTCTCTCTCTTTTCTCTCTCTCTCTCTCTCTCTCTTTCTGTGTGTGTGTGTGTGTGTGTGTGTGTGTGTGTGTGTTGTGTGTATGTGTGTGTGTGTGTGTGTGTGTGTGTGTGTGTGTGTGTGTGTGTGTGTGTGTGTGTTCAATTTCATTTAATGTCTATCCACATAATGTGATATTAGACGATGATGGAAAGAGGAGAGGGAAAAGTTTAGAGAAATAAGAACTATAGTGTACATGAAATTAGGAAAATTATCAAAATATAACTGACAGCGTAACAAGAAACTTAAAAATGAAATCTAAATGAACATTATTATCTTTAAAAAAAAACTTCTAGTTTAACTGGATTTCTCATAAACAATAACGTTTGTCAATGAACAGATATTTCTGACAAAATCCGTGTAAGTACAATAAACTATAACAATGAACCGTTAAGGCTTTTCAATAATGAAGTGAAAAAATCAAACGCCAGTTGTGGAATATCACTAACTGAAGATACAAAAGAGGGTAATATATTGGGTAAATAGACCCTTAACTTGTCACAAGTACATGTATGATCGATTGATATATCCTTACCACACAAACAAAAAACGTTACTTACATACTTTGTCCTAAAGCAATTTAATTTCCATCTAAAAAAAACAGGTATGTCTCTTGCCTTCTTAGGTAAACATTTTAACAAAAGCAAGGAAAATATTAAACTTCTTAAAAACTATAAGTAAGCAAACTTGGGGACAAGATATGTTAACACTTGTACATCTCTCAACATCGCTTATGAGATCAAAATTAAATACGGACAGGAAGTGTTCTTCAGTGCTCCAAAATATTTATTGAAAAAGCTGATAAGTATAGACTGCAGAGCATACAAGACTTCTCTCGGATTACCTTTTCATGCCTCCTTTATAAAACATATAGTGCAGCTGGAGTTTTACCACTAGATGAATACAGAAATGACATATCCCTGTGGGATACCCATTTGTAATTGCCTTGTAGTGGAATATGTTTTCCCTATTTTTCTTCGAATATGTCTATTTTCCAGAAAAGCGTTGATAAAATCGTATATATGACTTGAAAGGCCAATGTTCTGAAGTTGGGAAACAATTTGGAGTGCCATACTTGATCATAAGCTTTAGAAACATCAAAAAACGTAGCCAGTTAGCCAGTATGGACTTACGTCTGGCAAACTGATGTTTTATCTGAGTAGTAATTTTCACTAGATGGTCAGTTGTGGACCTACCTTTTCTAAATCCAGCTCGGTTTATACGAACAATATCATTCTTGTCGCAAAAGTAAACAAGCCTATTCAGAATTATTCTTTCCCATAGTTTACATACATGGGATGTCAGAGATATAAGTCTGTAGCTGTTTATGTCACTTTTAGGTCTTCCTTCTTTGTGAATCGGGATTATTATTGATTCTTTCTAAATGTTTGGTAAAGATCCTGTGGACCAACACTTGTTAAAAATATCAAGTAGTGTAATCTTCCAATCTTCTGGAAATTGTTTTTAATCATTTCGTTAGAGATTGCATCAATACCAACCGATGTTATCTTGTTTGGAATGGCTTTTATAGCATCGTTCAATTCTGGAATGGTTAGTGGTGCATTCATGGAATGGTCAATACCTTCGGGAGGATTTTGTTTTAAATAAGATTGCTCATTTTCCACTCTGAATGTCTTCTGGCTTTCAGGTAACCCCTCTAATCGAGTTTTGTTTTACTGGCCCTATCCCGTCCTGTTTTAGTGCGTTCTTGTAGTGTGTTGTATATGGATGTTATTGAGATTGTGTGGATGATGTTACTTCGCAAAATTAGTGAATGTGTGTTTGCATGTATATTTCAGTAAGCGCCTAGAGTACTGTTAGGCGCACCATGGATGTTTTATTATTATTATTATTATTATTATCATTATTATTATTATTATTATTATTATTATTATTATTACTATTATTATTTTTATCACTATCATTATTATATTATTACTATTGTCATTATTGTTATTATCATCATTATTATTATTTCTGTTGTTCTTGTTGTTACAATTATTCTTATTATTATCGTTGTTGTTGTTGTTGTGTTGTTGTTGATGATGATGATGTTTTGCTAGTTCGGTGAAGTCTAAAGTAATAAGAAGTGAAAGAAAAACAACAACAGTACTTAAGTGGAGGAAGAGGAACAGAAGAAGAAGAAACTGTCCATTACGAGCTTAAAAGCATCCAAGAAAGACACAGAACCGCCCAGACGATCGATACAATCAATAAAAAGCATGGACTACAGTCACGCATTGGAGATAAAAAGGAAGAGATACCAAAGCGACCGTCAGAAGAAGTCTGTGTATGCTGCATTTTGCATTGATTTCTTTTCTTCCCAAATCCGCCTTTCATGAGTATTGAAACATCTCGTTGTGTTCAATTGTTATGTTGTTGTTTTTGTTTGTTTGTTTGTTGTTGTTTGTTGTTGATGATGATGATGAGAGAGAGGAGGAGGATGACAATGATGATGATGTTGCAGTCGTCGTGTTGTTGTTGTTGTTGTTGTTGTTGTTGTTGTTGTTGTTGTTGTTGTTGTTGTTGTTTGTTGCTGTTGCTGTTGCTGTTGCTGTTGCTGTGCTGTTGCTGTTGTTGTTGTTGTTGGTGTGGTGGTGGTGGTGGTGGTGGTGGTGGTGGTGGTGGTGGTGGTGGTGGTGTGGCGGTGGCGGTGGCGGTGGCGTGGCGGGCGGCGGCGGCGGCGGCGGCGGCGGCGGCGGCGGCGGCGGCGGTGGCGGTGGTGGTGGTGCGACGAGTGACGACGACGACGACGACGACGACGACGACGACGACGACGACGACGACGACGACGACGATGAGATGATGATGATGATGAGATGATGATGATGATGATGAGATGATGATGATGATGATGATGACATTTTTACGAATTTCCTATTGAGCTAGTGACAGCGATGACCAGGTTCGGCCACAAGACAAACTATCTCTCCACAGGCTTCAGGAAGTTCAAAACAATGCTGTTTGGCTCATTTTCAAATCTGTTATACTGTATATGAGCATAATTCCCTTTTTCTCAAATCTTTATATTGTGTCGCGTTCAGATCCAGAATCAATAACAAATTCTTCACATTACGATTTCCTTCTGTCTCTGGAACAGGCGCTCTGTATCTCTACGACATTCTTAATGCAATACATCACGCAGAAAAAGACACCTTCAGGTTACCGTAGATTCGCTCACCAAGGTCTGTCAGTATAGAATGAACTACCTGTTCACAATAGACATACAGCTTCGATCACGCCATTCACATCTGCTCTGAATGCTCATCTTGTTGAGCTGTAATCTGTGTATCTGTTAATGAATGTGTTTGTGTGTGTTTGTGTCACGTGTGCATTCGATTATGTGTAGGTGTGCTTGAGCGTGTGTGCGTATGTGCATGTGTGTGCCGTGCATTTATGTGTGCGGAACAGTGTATGTCCTGTTTACGTGTGAATATATCTGTTGTGTATATGGTGTATTTTCCATAACTGATCGACATAAAGAGGCATTTATCATTATTGTCATTATTATTATTATTATTTATCATTATTATTATATTATCATCATCATCATCATTGTTTATTATTATTATTATATTTTTATTATATATGTATATTACTGTTTTTATTATTATTATTCTCACTTCTCAGTTATTGTATTATTATAGTTTCCACTTGTTGCCCATACAAGTCTAGCCTGACCCATTTTGACGATTTCTTCCTATAGCAATAAAAACGAAGTCAGCCATGATGCATTGACTGAGGATGTTGAAATGGGAAGACGTGGAATAGCAGCCACAAATAAAAACGATGAGGGTGATAGGCAAGGTGGTTAGGACGTCAGACTTACAATAGGGAAATCTGAGTACGACCCTGCCTCTGTATCTGTGTACTGCCTAGTGATAAAAGATAGACACTTTTCCGATCTCCCAGCTCAACATACGTGCAGAGACCTGGTAGTGTGTGAACGTCCTTCCAGTGTATAGGCATTACTTACTTACTCAGGCCTTTCACTCCTCTTGGGGCATAGGCCGTCAATAAGAGACTTCCACTGTCCTCTGTCTGTGCTTTTGTCTCTAGCTGTCTCCAGGTAAAACCCATCTTCCTAAAGGCTGCTTGGAGATCTTCTCACCACGTGTTTCTCTGCCGGCCTGTCTTTCTCTTTCCTTGGGGGTTCCATGTCAAGGTGTGTCTATTGATACATGACGCTGCTTTTCATAATGTGTGCCAGATCCATCCCCACCTGCCTTCCATTTTTTGCTTCCTGCCGGCAATTGGCGATGGAATTAAAAAAGCCACATTTTGGTTTGTTGTGCCTGCTCTCTGGAGTTCCAGATGTTCTTGAGCTGTACAACGACGACTGACTCTGGCCTTGCCAATCCTTGGTTTAACATCTGCATCTGTGCCACCATTTTCTTGATGATATTTCCAAGATAGGTGAACGATTCCATATCTTCGAGTACATTGTTTTCGAGTGTGTCTGGCTCAGCACTTCTTGTGCTGATTTTTATTATATTCGTCTTGTCTCTGTTGACACCAACTGCTGATGATGTGTCCGCCAGTATCGTGGTCTTGTATTGTATTTGCTGATGATCATGGGACAACAGAGAAAGATCGTCAGCAATGTCTAAGTCATCCAGCTATTTCCACGGAATCCATTTGACCCCGTTTATTCTCTGCTCTATTTTCATAATTCAGTCAACGACAAAGACGAAGACGATACAATACAATACAATACTTTATTTTGTATAGCGCAAAATCTTAATAAAATCAAATCTAAGCGCTAAAACAGACACACACGCACGCACGCACACACACACACACACACACACACACACACACACACACACACACACACACACACACACACACACACACACACACACACACACACACACACACACACCACACCACACGCACACGGCTATAAATGGGGAGAAAGAATAAAAACAATGGAAAATTATAGAGAGCGTATTATATACAATTATATATTACAATGTGATTCCCCTCCGAGTGGAGACAGGCTGCAGAGGGGATTGAGTGAGGTCAGGATTTTATGCAGAGGAGAAAAGGTGAGTTTTGAGAGCGGACTTGAAGGAGACAAAAGTAGGTTGCTGACGGACAGAGAGAGGAAGTTTGTTCCAGGAAAGTGGACCAGAAACAGAGAAGGCTCGTGGACCATAGGTATTGAGCTTAGTGCGTGGAGGCAGAGCGGGAGGGTACGTGAGGAAACATAGATCTCAAGTAGGCTTGACAGGTAATCGGGGGCTGCGTTATTGAGGCTTTTGTAGCACATGGTGTCTAGTTTGTACTGTATGCGCTTTGATACAGGGAGCCAGTGAAGTTGTGCCAGGAGAGGAGATATGTGGTCAGCTTTTTTCTTTTTTAGTACAAGGCGTGCAGACGAATGGAGACATCCCGAGTTTTAAGCCCTGTTTGCCATTTTCGGTGGCTCATGGAAGCAAGAATATACCCAGCATGCATCCCACCCCGAGAAAGGAGCGTGACAGCCTCTATGACGGGTTTACCACAAAAGACGGATATATGCAGGCTGTGCAGTAAGAGTGTGGGCCAAATAATTAGAACAACGTGTACACATACTTACACGTGTACGGAAAAATATTGCTCAGAATAAAAAAAAATCCAAAACACAGAAACAGAATTACGAATACGACTCATTGTTAATCATTATACAAATCACAAGATTTACAGTTGTAGCAATAATGGTACCCTCTCTCTCTCTCTCTCTCTCTCTCTCTCTCTCTCTCTCTCTCTCTCTCTCTCTCTCTCTCTCTCTCTCTCTCTCTCTCTCTCTCTCTCCCTCTCCCTCTGTCTCTCTCTATCTCTCTCCCTGTCTGTGTGTGTGTGTGTGTGTGTTGTTGTTGTTTGTTGTGTGTTGTTTGTGTGTTTATGTGTGTGTGTTTGTATGTGTGTGTGTGTGTGTGTGTGTGTGTGTGTGTGTGTGTGTGTGTGTGTGTGTGTGTGTGTGTGTGGTGTGTGTGTGTGTGTGTGTGTGTCTATGAAAAAAAGGACATTGATAAAACAGCTCGAGTTTGTTTGTTTGTTTTGTTTTTGTTTTGTTTGTTTTTTGAGAGTTGAAAATAAGAACGTAAAGTACAGATTACTTCGGATACATGATTATGATATTCTGTCCACTTTTTTGCAATGGTGATACAGCAATTATTCTCATCAAATTACAGCGGACCATGTGCAGTTGTTATCAACCTCTTTGGCAGTGCACTGTAACACGATTTCAAGGGTTCCATCCTCAGCATGATTTCTGGCTTAAATCGTTGATTTATTTTCACGAAGCAAAGCCGCTTATATCTAACGTAACGACTGTGGTGGAAATTGATTTCCATATCTATCAGGGAATGATTTATGTTAAACAGTACAACTCTCTCTCTCTCTCTCTCTCTCTCTCTCTCTCACTTTGTCTCTCTCTCTCTCTTTTCTCTCTCTCTTTCTCTCTCACTTTGTCTCTCTCTCTCTTTCTCTCTCTCTTTCCCTCTCTTTCTCTCTCTTTCTTCAATATATATATGTATATACATGCTTACATGTACATATATATATATATATATATAGTGTTGTATGTGTGTGTGTGTGTGTGTGTGTGTGTGTGTGTGTGTGTGTGTGTGTGTGTGTGTGTGTGTGTGTGTCGGTCCATTTAATACAATTAAGGCTATGGTTATATAAATTCTTGTTACATCTACTATTAAGAATACTATTGAGGATTATTTTGACATTATTCAGTCACAATGCTCCTGTTACATCTACTATTAAGAATATTATTGAGGATTATTTTAACACGATTCAGTCACAATGCTAAATCTTTGAGGAAAAGTTTTAGAATCAGCTTTGTGTTAGCAAGAATAACAATTTTGTAATCTTTTTTCAATCATTTTCATCTTGCTTTACAATAAACAGACATCGACAGACAGTGTGGTATCAGACGATGATATACATTCATTCATATAGATAAAGGTAATGTTGATGTTTGAACAGCATGTAATATACAGAAACAAATTAATAATGTTTTGTAAAGATGGAAATTTCAATGTGAAAGTGAGTTTGATAATTACTTAACCAAACAGAAATACACGAAATACTTTTTTCTATAGTTTGACCTGAATGTGTCAGACGAGGAGACAGAAATGACATAATGTCGATTTATGGTGATAGCGTTCTCTTGAGGTCTTTTATGAAATGACAGTACGTATTAAATTATGCATTCAGGTCACATGTGTGTGTGTGTTTGATTGCGCGCACGTGCGTGTGAAGTCGTCATTCAGCTTCACACATTACGTTGGTTACTAGTTTGAGGAAATTTGAATAGACTCGGTTTTTTTATGCGCAAATTTATTTTGTCTATATATATATCTATCCATAAATATAGATATATATCTATAGTAATAATAATAATAATTAGTAGTAGTAGTAGTATATGAATATTTAATTATCTATTACCTATCAATCTGCCTGTTTTTCTATCGCTGATAAAGGTGAGATGCAGCCACAAATTAAAAGTAAAAAACATTAACAGGAAAATCCTTGTTTGTCGCTCCACGTTTGCTTTCCATACGCTCAGTTTCGTGTGTATATCAATGTTTAAATAATTTCATAATCAAAGCGTAGTGTATCTTAAGCATTTCAATTAACATTATGTAATGATGCCTCGAGTTTACACATCATATGATTACATATTGACAATCCTCCATTCACCTTTATAATTACATATGTGTATTATTTATAGAATCATAATGACTGATAAAAAATCATCCAGTCAACGCTTATATTGTGACGTTTTCTGTTTAGACGTTGTGACAGCTGATTAGGATCGTCCAATGTAATTTTTATAATAACATTATAACCGCTTTAAAAAAAACATCTACGCTAATTGAAACGATACACGCTTGATGACATAGTAACCTGGTATGTTAGCTATCATTTGGAAAGACATTCTCCATATTCATCACGATTCTTGTTCATAAATAGGCTACATTATGCCTTATTGCAACTGAATATGCTCAAAATAGGGAGTACGTTCTGGACTGAAAGCAAAACAAAACAAATCATTACAATTAGTACTTCAAGTCTACAACTTTGTTAGACATTTCTTAGATCAGTTTCTCTCCCTCTCTCTCTCTCTCTCTCTCTCTCTCTCCTCTCTTCTCTCTCTCTCTCTCTCTCTCTCTCCTCTCTCTCTCTCTCTCTCTCTCTCTCTCTCTCTCTCTTTCTCTCTCTCTCTGTCTATCGATCTATCTAACTATCTATCTATCTATTTTATCTATGTATCTGTCTATCTATCTCTCTATCTATCTATTTCTTTCTCTCTGTCTCTCTCTTTCTCTCTCTCTTTCTCTCTTTCTTTCTTTCTCTCACTCTCTCCCTGTCCCTTCCCTCTCTCTCTTCTCTCTCATCCTCTCCCTTTCCCCCCCCTCTCTCTCTCTTTCTCTCTCTCTCCCTCTCCCTTTCCCCCTACTCTCTTTCTCTCTCTCTCTCTCCTCTCTCTCTCTCTCTCAATTTCTCAATTCTCAATTTCTCTCTCCGACGAGTACGGTAGTCAAGTGGGTAAATATGGGATTTCCTATCGGAAGGTCTAGGTTCGATCCGCCAAGACATTCCGCCTAGTGGGTAAAAAGTGGAAATTTTTCAATCTCCCAAGTCAACATGTGAACAGACCTGCCAGTGCCTAAGCCCCCTTCGTGTGTGTAAGCATGCAGAATATCAAATGTGTACGTTTATGATCCCGTAAATCATGTCAGTGTCTGGCTTATGGAAACACGAAAACACGCTGCATGCAAGCACAAAGTTTAGAGAATTACTGTTGTCCGTGTGATCGTGACCTTTTTTGTTTTACAGTCCAAACTTACGCTTTCAAGAGTCCTCACAAGTCCACCACACCTTTGACCCAAGGTTGATGAGGATCCATTTATGAAGAGCTGAAAATAATTCGTTCATACTTGTTCCTTACTGAGAGAACACACACACACACACAACACACACACACACACACACACACACACACACACACACACACACACACACACACACACACACACACACACATACACACACACACACACACACACACACACACACACACACACACACACACACACACACACACACACACACACAAAGATAGACATACACTTCATGCCGGTTGATCTGAAGTTTAAAGGGGAAATTAGAACAATGCAATATGATATCTGTAAAGTTCCTGTGTGCTTTGTGCATAATGTAATGCGCTGTGCGTGTTCCTTGATTAATGTTCGTCATTGCTGATCGCTTCCATTACAATTCATACAAAACTTATTATATACACTGTTTTTCGATATTTTTTTGTGGACGATAAGGATGACAGTGGTGATGATGACGACGACAATGACGATGACGATGACGTTGATTTGATAATGATGATGATTATGATAATGAAAACGACGATGATAGTATTTGTGTGGATGATGGAAGTAGATACGGCAATGAAGATGACATTTTGACATTTCTGCTTTCTGTTTGCACAGGAGCAAGCCATTAACGGACAGCCCGAGTTGTGAACGAAGGAATGGGCAGATTGTCTCGCACCACCGAGAGAAACATCAAGTGAGACACGGCACGCATGAAGACAGCGACTGTGCTTTTCACCAGGCAATGTCACTTCACAAAGCAGTACCCTCTGTGTACCACAATGGGGAACACGGAACCAGTTCAGTGATGCACTACAAGAGGATGGTTGGCCAGGTAATGTCACACATCACCAAGAGGACCACTTAACCAGTTTATGTCACATATGAAGACAAGAGGTCAGTCTTTCACGTAACGCCCATGCCTGACAGTGTGACTCTCCCCTCACCTAACACCAGTTCAGTGATGCACTACCAGAGGATGGTTTGCCAGATAATGTCACACACCACCAAGAGGACAACCTAGCCGGTCTGTGTCGCATATGAAGACAGAGGTCAGTCTTTCACGTAACGCCCATGCCTGACAGTGTGACTCTCCCCTCACCTAACACTACCTCCTTCTCACCAGGGACGGACCCTATCCCACAGGTGGGGAACACCAGCAATATGAGCATGGTGGGCCTGACCTTCAGTCCTGACACAACGAGCAGACTGCTGGCCGACTATCCCTGGATCCCGGCCCTGGTTGTGGGCTGTGGCATGGCCGTCTTCCTCTCCCTCTCCTTCTACAGTCACCACAAGAGAGTCAGGAGGAAGCGGGAGCTGCTGATGGACTACCTGTCTGTGTTGCTTTATAGTGGGGCCTGGGCCCGGGGCCGCTCTGTCAGTGTCCTGTGCAACACAAACTCCCTGGCACTGTCCCATCTGGGTCGGTCCTTCAAGATCACAAGTAAGAATAAGGGAGATACTGACTCGTCAGACTACCTGAGGGACAAGTATCTCATGGATCTGGTGGCTTTTTCCAACTCCCACAAGAAACAAAAGAAGGTTCTCAAGAGGTTTATCTCTGTGCCCACTGAGCGAAAGTTTCGCCGGGTGGCTGGCCATATGATCACGTTGAACAGATCAACACAGGTGGGCAGGGGTAGGCTGGGTCCACTGGTCAGAAACTTCAGCATGCCGGAGGATACAAATGAGATGGACCTCCCATCTTCTCTGTCTGAAGCAAGAACAAGCATTACACAGGGAGTACTGCTAGATCCCTCCAGAATGAACAGGGATGTAGCAAGCAGTGCCTCTTTATTTCGACGTTGTGCTACCATCGCTGAGCCCACGACTCACCACAGTTATGAAAATGTTGCCTTTTCTGATCAGGGCAACTTGTCCGTGGAGTCTTCTACTCCTAAAACAAGACAACCAATTCTCGGTCTGTCTCTGGACGGATATCCTGGTTATCCTGTACAAAACCCAGAACCATCTCATTTATGCTTCTCTCAGACACCTGCTCTTTCAACAATGTGGTTTGTAAACAGACCGACCTTGCCTTTTCCATCCTCCCTTGCGACCGATAGCAGACGCTCTACTGACAGATGGGAAATCAGCTCAGCTCCGGTGTCAGCAACACGCAGTTCAGTGTTGTCACAATATCCACACGCAATGGGGATGTCCTGTTATTCGTCAAGTGAGACGAATGACTTGGACAATAACCTTGTAATACACAACAGCCCACCTGTGGCTGATTACAAGACAAACAGTTTGTGTCATCTTGACACAAATTCTGGACAGTGTCTAGACAACCCCACCTCTGCAGTCTTCAGTTTGGGGAAAGACCTCAGTAGTTCTTCTTACCATCCAATCCCCACTGAACTCACTCATCAGATTAGTGACCATGTGTTAAATCAGCAGTCGTCGCGTCTTTTGAACTGTGCTAAAAGCAGCCCAGTTCCCCGTTCTTTCCTTCAGGAGAATGGGATTGCTATAAGTCATGACTCCAAGAAAGATACTGATAAAGAAAACCAGTGTGACCACAACCCAGTCCAGTTTCAGAAAGGGTACACCAGAAGCCTGGACGAAGCGAGCAGAAGACAAACGTCCCTGTGCTCTTATTCACGCGATAGACAGGCCGTCACTTACTGCAAAAGCCTGGAAGATGGAATGAACAAATCGCCCAGAACATTCCACATGCATCAGAGGATCAACAGTAAGGATTATAACCCCCTGTTTCCCAGAGAAACGCAGCGTACTTTTTCTGACCACCCTTCCATTCCATTCCTTCCACCTGCCTCCAATCACCTGTCTCCAGTGCCTGGGGAAAAGACGGCAGAAGGGTCCTTCCTCCAGCCCTTTGTTTCTGACAAAGCAAGAGAAAGACCTCTTTTCTATCCCTTTGTACCTGACAAAGAAAAGGAGGAATCCGTCCTTCATCCCTTCGTTCCCCACAAAGCAGAGAAAGACTCCTGTCTCAGCTCCATTATTTCCAATCGTGCCCCTAAACTGGCCACTGCCAGGATACTGCAGTCCAAGCTGACCTGTCGGATCCACAGCGACATTCGTCGCTCCAGAGGGAGAAGCAGGGGACGTTTCGATAAGACTATGTCCACCCAGTCCACCAAGGCGCTCATTTCGGGATCTGCCACCCCACCTCAAGGCTTTGGCAGTGTGGATTCCGAACCCCAATCCGTTACCCCGCCCCATAGGTCCTTCATTCTCCATGAAGATCAAGATGCTCCTGAGGTCAATACCAACTACAATGACAATGATCTCTCTAACAGCTGTGCCGACCAGTTCCATCTCCACGGTGAGGTGGGGGAAGAGGATCAGTCATGGCAGACGTCAAACAATAACACACGTACCGACCACTTACCACCTGCACTGCAGCCCCTGCACCTGTCTAACCGGGAAGACGACAACGCCTCTGCAGCGGTGAAGGAAATGCACAAAGGTCGTTCTGACACATTGATTTCTTTAGAGAATTTTTCGACCCCTACCGTTCCCACACAGCCTGAAGTGCGACAGACTTCCAACATTCACCGTTTGCCTCGGTTCCAGGTGCGTTCCGGCATGAACCAGCACCGCAAGTTTCTAGCCCAGCACAGCATGACGCAAGGTGAGTAAACACAACAATATGGGGTTGATTTTTTTTCCGACATAGCATGTTTCACAGCCGGTCATGGAGCGGGCAGAGGGGTTATACCTCTTGGTAGTTAGTGTTAAGTAAATTACGTTAACCATTATCTACATGTGTATTACTGGTGTTCTGTTTCAGTTTCACTGTCATCGAAAAGGTCCAATGAAATACAGCAAGTCCATCTAGGATGTACATCAGATAAGTCTAGAATAACCAGCATACGAAGAATTACGACTAACAGTGTTATCTTCAAGGTCGCTTGTTGGGTGCTGCCAGAAAAAGTTTCTAATTACTTATGAGACCTTCCTAAGTGGAGTGATTATATTCGAGACGGTGTCAAACAAAAAATATCGACAGATAAATTTTCATGTTGCATTTGATGACAAGATCAGGACAGAATCATCACGCTTATTGTATCGTCCTTGATAGCAATTTATACAGAACAACACTGTGGAATACAGCTTATGTGTTCACAATATCACTGCATAGAACCACAAGACAAAACACCAGTGCGCACCTACATGTAATTATGCGCATACGAAGGAAGCTTATGGAATAATTTGACTAACACGCAAAGTAATCTCTAGTGTTACTATCATTCTTTGAAATATGTATGGTCATGACACTGCTGAAAGACGAAAAACTGTCTACCACTTCTGAGTTCAACGGAGCACACGAGTGCACAGTGAGTTGTACGTGCAGACACTTCACTTACTTTCCATTCTTAATGATCATGAATTTGAGCTTTCTATGAGACACACACGCACTCACATACACACACTACACACACACACACACACA
>CM060306.1:33419480-33441980 GCA_030674185.1 Monoplex corrugatus | reverse complement strand
TTTGTTGCTTGCTTGTTTGTTTGTTTCGTGTTTGTGTTGTTTGCTTGTTTGTTTGTGTTTTTTGTTTGTTTGTTTGTTTTTGTGTGTTTGTTTGTTTTGTTGTGTGTGTAGATTGTTTGGGGTTTTTGTTTGTTTGTATGTTTGTTTGTTTGTTTTGTTTGTTGCTGGCTTTCTCTTTGGTGATATGAGCTTTGTAGGAGATGCAGAGGATCTTGCAGAAAATATCTCCAATCTGGATTCTTCTTTGCTGATCAGCTACGTCTTGCCTATTGTTATACGTGTCAGATACGGACTCCAGTGCAACAGAAAATCGAATTTACCCTATTAATTAAAATGGACATGTCCCAACCCCAAGGGCAAGGAAGGAGGATGTCTGTGTAAAGATATGTGAAACTTTTTTTTTCTAAAATTCTGTTGTCTATCGACAATTTCATTGCACAATCTGTTTTGGCACTCGCTGTGAGCTGATCAGGAGGATCTGTCCGCCATTTCTCAATTCAAATCACAGTTGAAGACAACCTGTTCATCTATACATTTCATTGTTGACATCATAATTACCTTTCCACCGTATGTACTGCCACTTCTAACTGTTGATCATGTGGTTCTGTGTTATTATCCGTGCATGTATGCATTTATGACCACAAGTATATGTGTATGTATGGTTAGTCGTTGTTGGAATGCATTCATTTGTGTGCGTGTATAAGCGTATGCACTGTGATGTGTACATGCGGGTATGTGTGATATATTATAGCCTTTCTGTTTGTATTACACTCTGTCTCTCGTAAACGGCTAATGCTTAGTTCAAGCGAGTTAATAATAAAAATAATAATAATAATAATAATAATATAATAATAATAATAAAAATGATAATAATAGGAATAATAATGAGAAGAAGAAGAAGGATCAAAATCAAAATCAGAATCAGAATCGGAATAAGAAAAAGAAGAATCAGAAGAAGAAAAGCAATCAGGAGAAGAAGAAGAAGAAGAAGAAATGATGATATGATGATGATGATGATGATGATGACGACGACGACCGACACGACGACGACGATGATGATGATGATGACGACGATGATGATGATTCCTGGCAGACTTGGGTGGAGCTCATATGGCATTGTCTAAGTGAGGTGATTTCCTCTTGAAGAAACTCCCGACTCTGCTTATGTATGTCTGTATGTTCGTTCTGTATCATGTGTGTACATAAGTGTGGCTGTAAGTCTGTGTGTATGTTTCTATCCGTACGAATTTTTGTGTTGAAGTCTATGTCTATCTATATGTTTGAATGCGCCGGCTAGATTCCGTGCCTGTTTATGAATAGTCCAATATAATGTGTGTTGAAGTCCATGTCTATATACATGTTTGAATGCGCCGGCTAGATTCGCGTTGAGCCTTTTTGGATTTTATAGAATGTGTCCCATTATAATTGAAAAACGCCACAGAATAAATTGTAATACATGTCACTATAATATGACCATTCCTGTAAGATCAGCACAACTCAAACGTGTCTTTCGACAACGAATTTCGATTTCTTTTCGCACGGGGTGACCATGACTTTTCACTTGCAACAAATGACACGATTTACACATGAACCCAGCACGCGATCGACAGAGACTAATGCGAAGGGAAAAGCAAATGAGGGAAAGAGAGCACAGAGTGGGGGAGGGGAACATCTCGTTAAAGCGAATGGCTAAGACGTAGTTTGATAGAATTCCTTGGGGCCATTTGCTAATGATGTGCCATGTGTCTTGGGATATTCCGTGCAGCCTGGTGTTTTTCGTGTTCTGTAGAAATGCCCACAGCATAGTTGAGGTCAACTGGTCCTTCCTTTCCATTCGTATTAGGCAAAGACAAAAAAGAAAAAGAAAAAAAAAGAAAACGAAAAGAAAGAAAGAAAAGAGAAGAAGAAAAAAACGAACTGACAGCTACAAAGCAATGGTCCCTTTCAAGCTAACGTACATGAATGCGCTGTATTAGATAAAAACAATGCGCACATATATTAAAAAGAAAAAAAAGATAAAGAGGGTGGTGGTGCTGCATTGTTCTTTATCTTGATTCCAAATGCTAGGAATGAAAAAATTATTCAGCGACCGGGGATTCAGAAGGTTCCAGAAAGGAGTTATCGGTTGTTTATTGACAGGTTTTGAATAAATTTAGGAAAGGCGATATGTTCAATTGCCAAACAAGGAATCCTCACTGTGCATGTTTGATAGATATACGTTAAATCCGAATTAATGAAGAGAGAGAGAGAGACAGACAGACAGACAAACAGAGACAGAGACAGAGAGGCAGAGAGAGACAGAGAAAAGACAATGACAGACAGGGACAGACAGACAGACAGATAGAAAGACACAGACTGATAGACACACAGGGGGAGAGAGACAGACAGACCGACAGACTGATAGACACAGAGGGGAGGGAGAGAGAGAGAGAGAGAGACAGACAGACAGACAGACTGATAGACAAAGAGGGAGAGACAGACAAACAGACAGACAGAGTCGCAAATGAACAGTAGACAAACCGTGACGAAAGAAGGAAAGCCAAGTCAACCCGAAAAGAAATATATATACAGGTATATCAATGTGGCTGGCCTTTTTTCCCTATTTACATGAGATGATAATCATATTGTTCCAATGGGCTGCAATACATTACCCTTTTCGCTTTTCTCTGATTTGCAGTTGTCAGCAGCTATTCCCATTCTTACACAAAATACGCCCGCCCACCCCCATTGTCGTCAGACGTCCCATTTTTCCTATGAGAAAAAACAACGCTGTGACATCAGTAATTGTCATAATTACACGCTTGTAAGTTGTATCAAAAAAAATAATGGTAATCAGATGTCTTGCAAGCCCTGAGGGCTGCCTGAGCTGTGGCCACAACAAGCATTGTGTGGTAATTATTCCCATGTTACCACCTACCATTTTGAGCCAGACACATGCAAAGCGGGATTCCTTCATGATCGCTTTTTTTCTGGAAGGAAAATAGGCTTGAACAGAGACGGACTACTCTACTGGCAGAATGAACGAGACGATTTTATCTGTCTCTCTGTCTCTGTCTCTGTCTGTCTGTCTGTCTGCTTCTGTCTGTCTGTCTGTCTCTTTCTCTCTCTCTCTCTCTCTCCTCTCTTCTTCACACTCTCTCTCTCTCTGTCTCTCTCTCTCTCACTCTCTTTCTTTTTTTTCTCTCTCTCTCTCTCTCTCTCTCTCTCTCTTCGCTCCCTCTGTCTCTTTCTCTGTCTGTGTCAGTCTCTCTGTTTCTGTCTCTGCCTCTGTCTCCTCTCTCTCTCTCTCTCTCCTCTCTCTCTCTCTCTCTCTTCTCTCTCTCTCTCCTCTCTCTCTCTCTCTCTCTTTGAAATTTGCGCCGTTGTAGGTTTTTTGTTTGTTTGCTTTTTGTGATGCCTTCTTGAAAAATTAAAATTTCTCCTCGTCCTCCTCCTACTACTACTTCTTTTTCTTCTTCTTCTTCTTGTCTTCTTTTTTTTTTTGTCTTCTTCTTTTCTTACTCCTCCCCCTTCTTGTTTACTCTTTTTCATCGTCATCATCATCACCATCATCTTATTATTATTATCATCATCATCATCATTTTTCTTCAGCTTGTGTGTGTGTGTGTGTGTGTGGAGTGTGTGTGTGTGTGTGTGTGTGTGTGTGTGTGTGTGTGTGTGTGTGTGTGTGTGGTGTATGTGTGTGTGTGTGCGCGCGCGCGCACGTGTGTGTGTGTAAAATGCTTCTTCTTCCTATCCTTCTCCTTTTCTTTCTCCTAATTCGATCATCTGCTCATTCAGTTCCTCTCCTTTTGCCTCTTCTTCTTCTTCTTTGACTTGCCCATAATCACTGTCATCAAGATCAATCAAAGCGTCGTCAAAGCGTCTTGCGCCGAAAGCTGGTAACTTTTCAATTATCCTTTTAACTCCAGTGGCACATCACAAAAGACAACAAATAAATTGTCTCTATCTGGACAGTAACCTGTAAGTCAACTTGAATGGCAATGTATTCTTCTAGGGTCTGGGCACCAACTCTGCAGCTCCCCCCCCCCCTTCCCATCCCCTAACCCCCCCCCCCCCCCCCCATAAAACTACTGACTTCATAAACGTCTCGTCTTCTTTCAACACTGTTAATCAAAGCTACCATGCACAAGAGACAGTAGTTCAGTAGCCACGCCCAGCTGTTTTCAGACAGTGGATCAAGTGATCAGACTGGTTGACCACGGCTGACCTCTTGGGTGTGATGTGCTTCATTACCAAACCTGTGCACGAGCGACATGCCTCCCTTTCAACTAACAAGGTTGAGAAGTTGTATGTTTGTGGGGGGGGGGGGTGTGAAGTTAGGGATAGAGGCAGGGGAGATGGCGAACTGTCTACTACGCAGGAAGCGATGGACAAGTGTGAATTTGATGGATAGTTTACAATCCTCTTGGTAGAAGGGTGTTTAATGTGCTCATGAGACTGTTTAAGCTGATGTTCTTTTGTTTGCGTGTGTGCGTATGTGTGTGTGTGTGTGCACGCGCGTGGTGTATGTGTGTGTGTATGTGTGTGTGTATGTGTGTGTGTGTGTGTGTGTGTGTGTGTGTGTGTGTGTGTGGTGTGTGTGTGTGTGTGTGTGTGTGTGTGTGTGTGTGTGTGTGTGTGTGTGTGTGTGTGCCTTCGTTTCTATTTTCCTTGGTTGTGGTTTTCGTTTGTTTGTCTGTGCGCGTGAACGCGCGTGCGTACCTGCTTACGCTATCTTTCTATGTACTACTTGTACATCTTCCTATGACTGTCTTCTTTCAGTGCCATGACCGACGACTAGTCAGAGTCGTACACGTTCTTTTGTTTCTCACACGTTGCAGACAATGAATACTACGGTTTGTCCTTTCTCCTACAAGGACTTCTTGGTTTATTCGGTTAAAGCACTATGCCTGATAATGCTGGAATCGTGGGTTCGACTCTCATGTGGGCTACAGGTTTCAGGTTTGGTGGATGGCGCTGTCTTTCGAGCCGTGGACTCTAGATCCGATGTCCTGAGTTCAGTCCCAATATGCAACATAAAAACTGGTCTTTCCCTTGCTTGTTTTAAGGCTACAATCATTCTGGTGACTTCAGCTTAGTGGCTCGTGAGTTCTGTCTAAAGCCTCCACTCCCCACGACTAACCACACACGCCCTCCACATTTTAAGTCTTTGCCAACGCACAGGGTTTTGCGCAGGCTCAAGGAGTCTGCCATATTAAGTATTAATTACTGTCAGATTTGGGTAGATGGCAGATGTGAAAAAAATATCCTATCAGTACTCTTGTCTCACTTGTTTTGTGTGATCACCTAAGACGAATCAAATTTAACGAACATCTTTTCAGCAGGTTTTACAACTGCCGTAAGAATAATGTCAGATGATTGATAATGTGTCTAATGAAAACAACAATAAGCATAACAATAATAGTGGTACAATTACTACTACTACTATTATTACAACTATCAATAATAATAATAATAATGATAATAGTGATGATATTAATGATGAAAATAACACTAACAAGAAGAAGAAGAATGACAATAATAGCAATGATGATGATGATGATGATGATGATGATGGTAGTGAGTGGTGGTGTGATGGTTATGGTAGTGGTGGTGATGGTGGTGGTGGTGGTGGTGGTATTTTCATTCATACAGCGCAAACGGTCCATGTCAAAAGTGTGCTGGCTGCACTATACAGAAACAGAACATCACAAAACTTTCAATGCAGCAAAAACAAATGCTAACAACATGAAATGAAAACAAAGCACCAGGAACCACCGCAATATAAGCGCTAGGATTCACGGCAAAAAGAAGAGCCAAATGATAATAAGTGAATGCATACCAGTCGCCGTGGTGTAATGGTTAACACAACGGACTATTGACTGGAAGGTTGTGGTTTCGAATCTCCATCAGTCCCTTCAAAAATGATTGTGGGATTTTTCGGTTCTAACCGGCTCCTACCCAGAGTTGGGCGTGCTATATGCTCATGGGAAGACTGGAACCACACAGTTGAGTCTCATCCACTTTACGGATGCGTCATTGAGGATGTTGCTCAAATCTTTTGACCAGCACCGCAGGTGTCTGTATCTCTCGGGCCTGGTTGATGCCAGGATATTTTATGATAGTAAGCGTAGAGTACAGCTCTGTCACGCATTCTCAATCCTGGATGGAACTCCATAGCATTGTGATTATCATTCTCATCGACATCATCATTATCATTGCATTGTAAAAAAAAAAGTAATAACACATTATAATGGCTTCTGTAGGCGTTAAGGTAGCGCAGAAAATGGGACCAAAAAATGTAATAAAATTTTTTTTTTAAAAGATCAAATAAAATAATAAATGGATGCTTGTATTTACAGACACACAAACAATGCGCACGTGCACATGCTCATGCACATGCACATGCACGCGCACACACACACGCGTGCCCGCACATACACACACACGCACACGCACACACATACTCATTTACGTACACACACACACACCACACACACAGCACATACAAACACACAGTGGATGCTGAGCTAGGGTACACTCATTCTGTTATGACTGGACTCATCATGATGTACTGTCGACACGCACTTGCGTTTAAGCATCTTGAGTTGCTTACTACAAGTATTGCGCTGTATGAGAACTATTCCTTATTCTCATTGTTTCAGTGTTGGACACAGCGGGAATGGTGGACCCTACGCAGCAGATGGACACGGACAGTACAGAGGACTCCTCCCTGTGGCCACCCACGGCCCTCGACACGCAGATCTGATTTCACTGCTGTCTATCCCTCCTCCATCCACAAACACGCACACGTTGTCATGCCCAGACCCTGCGCTCAAGCTTGTGATGCCAAAGAAATGTACACAGGCAGAGAGTTTGGGGTGTTTTGCACAAACCTTTGCTTTTTTAATACTTGATTTTTTTTTTTTTTTTTTTTTTTTTTGGTCTTTTCTTTTACAACCAAATGGTTCACAATATACAACTAATTATATATGGTTATTTTCTATATACGTAGGTACTTACGTACGTACATATATGCATACATACATACATACATACATACTACATACATACATACATACATACATACATACATACATATACATACATATACATACATATCATACATACATACATACATATATACATACATAATACATACATGCATACATAATAATAATTATACATACTATACATACATACATATACATTACATACATACATTACATACATACATACTACATACATATCATACATACATACATACATACATACATACATACATACATACATACATACATACATACATACATGTATGTATGTACTTGTGTGTGCATGTGATCACCTGCAAGTGTAACGTCATTTTTGTATGCATTGATAGGATTTTTTTGTTCTTACGATGTGATTGCGAAATACTTTTGCTGTTTTGTTTAGCATTTGTCTGTATTACTCGTTTTAAAATGAAATTAAAAGACTTGAAAAATAAAGGCCAGAGCGCAAAAGGCAGCTATCCAGATCACAAACTTAATGGCTTTTAGTGACACACAACACACACACACACACACACACACACACACCACACACACACACACACACACACACACACACACACACACACACACACACACACACACACACACACACACACCAAGAGACAGACAGAGACAGACAGAGACAGAGACGGAAAAACAGAGAGAGAGAGAGAGAGAGAAGAGAGTGAATAAGTAAGTAAGAGAGAAGAGAGAGGACAGAGAGAGAAATCCATGCATATACAGCTGAAAATCCGTATTATTTCTCTCTGTCTGTTGTCTGTCTGTCTGTCTGTCTGTCTCTCTCTCTCTCTCTCTCTCTCTTCCTTCTTTCCATCTTTCTCTCTCGCACACACACATGCATGCGCACACACACGCACGCACGCAGGCTCGCGCCCACGCGCGCGCACACACACACAC
The DNA here is from genome assembly GCA_030674185.1 of Monoplex corrugatus. Classification (NCBI taxonomy): domain Eukaryota; kingdom Metazoa; phylum Mollusca; class Gastropoda; order Littorinimorpha; family Ranellidae; genus Monoplex; species Monoplex corrugatus. The sequence goes on along the minus strand of CM060306.1, from coordinate 33,434,049 downwards.
ACACGCATACAACACACACACACACACACACCACACACACACACACACACACTCACTCACACACACATAGACATAGGGTGCAAATACGCAAATCTCCGTCTGGCTGATAGTAAACATTTTCCCTACTTTAGAAAAAACAAGAGAAAATGAACAAGACAGAGTTAAAAATGAGGACAAGAAGAACGAAAGAAGAAAAGAAAATCAAAGAAACAAAGAGAAAGTATGCACATATCTTAGGGGGGAAAAAAAATTAAACAAAAAAGGAGAGGACGAAGAAGGAAAAAAGACAGCAAGTACATCACTGCACTGAACGCCATCCAACATTAATGATGGTAACAACGCCCTGCATTGACCAGCACACTCGCCCAAGCTTCAATCAATAGCAATGTTATGATGTTCGTTGCTAACATAATAAAGCCAGACTATTGACTTACGTTCATGGAAGTATATTACCTTACCACATTATATGACAAATTCAGTCCCCCCCCCCCCCTGCCTGCACCCTCCCCCCGAAATTAATGATACATTAATATAGGTAAGGGCAAATTTAGCGTTTGGGTGAATGTACTAATGGCATACTTGTATCAAAAGAAATAAAGTACCACATTATAATTTGAGCCTGCGCTCTTTCTGCATCTAGAAACTTGATCACTCAGGGAAATATTCATTACAGGGACATGAGATAACATTCATCAGTATTTTATGCTAGCGAGCCATAACTGCACTGAATGATATTGTAAATGAACTGTCATGTCACATCTCAAATGACTGGTTTGAGTCACAGGACAGTTTAAGCATTCATTGCAGTCTCAAAAAAGATGCCACGTGCAAGTATCACTGATGGTTCTGACATTTTTATTACCTCTATTATATAAATTTGAAAGCTGAGGAAATTTCTCTTATTGCATAATAGTTGTAATTATTGCAAAAGAATCTAAATTCATAGGCGAAATGGTTTCACTTTCTCTCGGGCAACCGAATGGTCTGCCGTAGAAAGTAATCCAAGTGTCAGGTTCACGTATGTTAATCTGCCAGTGCATTACGGCTGGCGACTGAATTGCACAAGTCTTGGCTTTGACGTAAAGTTTAACCTTTCAGGCGTGTATATCGAAATAAGCAGCCAGGACTCAAGAGGTTTTCGCGTCATTTTCCCCTAACGTCGTGGAAATCACATTGATTGGATGAAACTCTGGACAGGGATATGATTTCAGTGTAGACCTAATTCGTTTCTTGTCATTGTCCCGCCCTGTTTTAGCCTTTCGTTCTTAGGGAAAAAATGGATAGGACATTGATTTATATTGGCTGAAGGGACAATCTGTCTGTATGCCTGTCTGTTCATCTGCTTCTATGGACCTGATTTGTCATCAAAGATTTCTCACTTGTTTACCAAAAGCATGAGAGTGGCCCATTTTGGATCATCGTGACACAAAACATGAAAATCTATTGCTGAAAATTTATCAGAAAAAAATCACGAAAAATGAATCAGAACGCGTATTTAATACAACCAGACAAGACAGGCGCCTGAATTTTCGGCCAACTGGCCTTTGTCAAGTAAGTGTGACTGCCCGCGTTCAAGCAAACAGCGTGTTAAATACGCGTTCTGATTCTTTTTTCGTTTTTTTTTATTTTTCCCTGGTTCCTGTTTGCTTGAATGCAGGAGTCACACTTGTTTTGGATAAAAAACTATCAGTTCAATGTTCAGTTATATCCTTATAAAAGGGGTGGATCAATTGATTCGGATTAACCTCGTGTGTATATGTATGTGTGTGCGCGTGCGTACGTGTGTGTGTGTGTGTGCGCGCGCGAGCGCGTGCGCATGTGTGTGGGCTTTTTCTTTTTCTTTTTTTTTTCTTTCTTTTTGAGAGAGAGAGAGAGAGAGAGCAGAATGAATGAAATGGTTTATCAGATGTTCGAGAGTATATGTTTGCCAAAATGACAGCAGAGGTGAATGAGAATCCACAAATATACGCATTTGAACAGGCCTGTGTTTCAGGCTATGATAAAATTAACAGTTAACAAGAAACACCCAAGGTGCTGGATGGGACCTGGAGCAACAATGCCTCACCACTGGACAATCAATCGCCTCCTGGCTCTCGACGCCACACAGTAACCATCTCACCAAACGTATGGTTCAGGCTGTGTTAAAACAATCTTATACGAAAATGTGTAAGCAAAGATATCTCTGCTCTTAACAGAAGTTCAAAACACTGGTTAAAATGAAAAGTTTGCTTCACATGTCACTAGGAAAAGTGCCATAGGCGTGACTCTGATCAATCGATTTTTTAGACAACAATGATATCTAAAAAGTAAGACATAATCTATGTAGAAAACGATTACAAAATAAAGGGAATTCTATTGGAAAGGGAGATGTTACTATGCCTTAACAATCTCGTTTTTATTCAATCATTTATTGCATATTTGTTATTAGTTTTTGATAAAGACCAGCGCAACAAGTCGCTCTCCAGTACAGTTTTTTTTTCTGGACAATCTTTAAGTTAAAACAATATGAAATAATTTACCAATAATGCAGCTACGGAAATACTGAAGCCTTTTTTTTCAAATATGTATCTTAAACTGATAAGGGTGATGGGAGGAAAACTCCTTCCAGGCTGATACGACAATAAGAAGCTGACTAATAGATACATACTGCACTGCTTATTATAGTACAAAGAAAATTCGTGCAAATCTTTCTGCATGTGTTTGACACTTGATCTGGCAAGGAGAAGAGTTAACACCGAAAATGCAGTAACCCACAAATGGTAAGTGCACACCTTACTGAACTGCGCACTGCATAGTATCCAGGTGTTTCCGTGTGTATACATCCTTTGGTGTAGCTGGTGAAATGCCTCACAACCTCGTATTTGTGAAATTGTGTGTGTGTGTGTGTGTGTGTGTGTGTGTGTGTGTGTGTGTGTTGTGCGTGCGTGCGTGCATGCGTGCGTGCGTGCGTGCGTGAGTGCGTGTGTGCGTGTGTGTGTGTGTGAGAGAGTCTCTTATTATCTTTATTCTTTTTCTTGTTGTTCTTGTTTTTGTTGCTGCTGATGTTGTTGTCGTTGTTGCTGTTATTGTTGCTGTCGTTGTCGTCGTCGTCGTTCACGCCCTGCAACCCCTACGTGCACTTGAGTATACGAATTGCCGTCTTTTTTTCCCTTCAACTCTGCCATTTAGGCAGTAATATTCAGTGTGTATGCTGGCTGTTTTCGTGTTTCCACAAGCCACCAAACAATGACATGACTTTTAGGATCTTTAACGTGCATGTTTGATGTTCTGCTTACGTATGCACACAAAGGGGTTAAGGCACGAGTGGATCTGCACATAACATGCTGACCTAGGAAACTGGTAGATTCTCCACCATTTACTCTAAAAAAAAAAAAATTTTAAAACAGGTGGTACCCAGACCTTCGATTTAACCCTTTGACTCCCGCACACAGTCCACCAGCATCCTGTATCGTCAACCATGCTAGCAAACCAAAAACTTTATCCTTTGAATCCCTCATCCTGTCCACCAACTTCCTGCAAGCGAAAACTTAACCCTTTGACTCCCTCACCCCATCCACCAGCTTTGTACAGCAGCAAGCTGGTGGATAGGGTGAGGGAATCAAAGGATTAAAAGGCAACGAGAGTCGTAACTACTGTGCTCACATTTACAAGAGATACATTGGTATGTTCTTTAATTAATCACTTTTACATCTCATTCTGTTTTTGATACAAGTCGTGAAGAATGATTTCATCACCTTGGGCATGACTCACACTTTGGTGTGGACGGTGGTGGTTTTAAATGGCAGGGCGTTGTACTTTTACCGTCTGATCAGCCGAAGCTGTTCTCGCTTTATGTCCCCTGTGACACTGAGCAGACAGATCGACTTACCTGCTGGTGATGCTATGAAGGAGATTGAAAACATACATGTAGTTTGGGAGCTGTGTTGAAATGTTTACCAGTATATCTGTATATCTGTGACTGAAATTGTAAAATGAGATATCCGATAGGTATGTCTCAATGCGGAATGAATGACATTAGAGAAAATTCTCTCTCTCTCTCTCTCTCTCTCTCTCTCTCTCTCTCCTCTCTCTCTCTCTCTCTCTCTCTCTCTCGTTGTGTTCTCTCTGTCTTGCTCTCTCTCTCTCTCTCTCTCTCTTTCTCTCTCTCTCTGTCTCTCTCTCTCTCTCTGTCTCTCTGTCTGTCTGTCTGTCTCTCTCTCTCTCTCTCTCTCTCACGCACACACACACACACACACACACACACACACACAAACACACTCATACACACACGCGCGCGCGCGCGATCGCACATACACACACAGAGTCTAGCTCATTAAAATTTCATTTCGTTTTGTCTCTCTCTTTTCTCCCTCTCTCTCTCTCCCTCCCTCTCTCTCTCTCTCTCTCTCTCTCTCTCTCCCTCTCTCCCTCTCTCTCCCTCTCTCTCTCTCCCTCTTTCTCTGTAGTGTGTGTGTTGGGGGGTGTATTTCAGTTTGACAAGATGAATAGTTCCCTCCAGTAGTCGATTTTGTCATTGTTATTCATTGACTACATACATGTTTTTATCATTGTTGTCACTTTAAACTCCACAATGTTTAATAATAACAAAATGTTTATTCAATTCGATTCATGCACGAGTGTGTGTATACTTATGTAAACTTTATGTAAATCTGTCGGTTGTCCTCCAATATTTAAAGAGCAGATTTTTTATTGTTTTTGGTTTTAGTTTGACGTAGCTTTGGACTGATACGTAAAAAGATGCACAGGCTTACTTGTGCACCAATTGATAAACGGACACGGGACAAGGCTTTCTGGCCAAAACTTTGCACTAGACGAGGCCCTCTGATTGAAACTTTGTTCTAGACAAGGCCCTCTGGCCAAAACTTTGTGCTAGACAAAGCCCTCTGATTGAAACTTTGTTCTAGACAAGGCCCTCTGGCCAAAACTTTGTGCTAGACAAGGCCCTCTGATTGAAACTTTGTTCTAGACAAGGCCCTCTGGCCAAAACTTTGTGCTAGACAAGGCCCTCTGGCCAAAACTTTGTGCTAGACAAGGCCCTCTGATTGAAACTTTGTCTAGACAAGGCCCTCTGATTAAACTTTGTTCTAGACAAGGCCCTCTGATTGAAACTTTGTTCTAGACAAGGCCCTCTGGCCAAAACTTTGTGCTAGACAAGGCCCTCTGGCCAAAACGTTGTGCTAGACAAGGCCCTCTGATTGAAACTTTGTTCTAGACAAGGCCCTCTGGCCAAAACTTTGTGCTAGACGAGGCCCTCTGGCCAAAACTTTGTGCTAGACAAGGCCCTCTGGCCAAAACTTTGTGCTAGACAAGGCCCTCTGGCCAAAACTTTGTGCTAGACAAGGCCCTCTGGCCAAAACTTTGTGCTAGACAAGGCCCTCTGTGCCAAAACTTTGTGCTAGACAAGGCCCTCTGGCCAAAACTTTGTGCTAGACAAGGCCCTCTGGCCAAAACTTTGTGCTAGACAAGGCCCTCTGGCCAAAACTTTGTGCTAGACAAGGCCCTCTGGCCAAAACTTTGTGCTAGACAAGGCCCTTGGCCAAAACTTTGTGCTGGACAAGGCCCTCTGGCCAAAACTTTGTGCTAGACAAGGCCCTCTGGCCAAAACTTTGTTCTAGACAAGGCCCTCTGGCCAAAACTTTGTGCTGACAAAGCCCTCTGGCCAAAACTTTGTGCTAGACAAGGCCCTCTGGCCAAAACTTTGTGCTAGACAAGGCCCTCTGGCCAAAACTTTGTGCTAGACAAGGCCCTCTGGCCAAAACTTTGTGCTAGACAAGGCCCTCTGGCCAAAACTTTGTGCTAGACAAGGCCCCTGGCCAAAACTTTGTGCTGGACAAGGCCCTCTGGCCAAAACTTTGTGCTAGACAAGGCCCTCTGGCCAAAACTTTGTGCTGGACAAAGCCCTCTGGCCAAAACTTTGTGCTAGACAAGGCCCTTTGATCAAAACTTTGTGCTAGACAAGGCCTTTTGGTCGAAACTTTGTGCTAGACAAGGCCCTTTGACCAAAACTTTGTGCTAGACAAGGCCCTTGATCAAAACTTTGTGCTAGACAAGGCCTTTTGGTCGAAACTTTGTGCTAGACAAGGCCCTTTGATCAAAACTTTGTGCTAGACAAGGCCTTTGGTCGAAACTTTGTGCTAGACAAGGCCCTTGATCAAAACTTGACTTTACAAGGCTTTTGACCAAAACTTTGCAAGACAAGGCTTTTGACCAAAACTTGAGACAAGGCTTTTGACCAAAACTTGTGCTAGACAAGGCCTTGATCAAAAGGCAGACAAGGCTTTTGACCAAAACTTTGTGCTAGACAAGGCCCTTTTGACCAAAACTGTGCGACAAGGCTTTTGACCAAAACTTTGCTAGACAAGGCCCTTTGATCAAAACTTTGTGCAAGACAAGGCTTTTGACCAAAACTTGTGCTAGACAAGGCCCTTTGACTCAAAACTGTGCTAGACAAGGCCTTTTGACCAAACTTTGTGCTAGACAAGGCCCTTTGACCAAAACTTTGTGCTAGACAAGGCCTTTTGACCAAAACTTTGTGCTAGACAAGGCTTTCCTTTTGACCAAAACTTTGTGCTAGACAAGGCCTTTGACCAAAACTGTGTGCTAGACAAGGCCCTTTGACCAAAACTTGTGCAAGACAAGGCTTTTGACCAAAACTTGTGCTAGACAAGGCCCTTTGACCAAAACTGTGTGCTAGACAAGGCCTTTGACCAAAACTGTGTGCTAGACAAGGCCCTTTGACAAAACTTGTGCAGACAAGGCTTTTGACCAAAACTGTGTGCTAGACAAGGCCCTTTGACCAAAACTGTGCTAGACAAGGCCTTTGACCAAAACTTTGTGCTAGACAAGGCCCTTTGACCAAAACTTGTGCTAGACAAGGCCCTTTGACCAAAACTTTGTGCTAGACAAGGCCTTTTGGACCAAAACTTGTGCTAGACAAGGCCTTTGCCAAAACTTTGTGCTAGACAAGGCCCTTTGACCAAAACTTTGTCTAGACAAGGCCTTTTGACCAAAACTGTGCTAGACAAGGCTTTTGACCAAACTTGTGCTAGACAAGGCCTTTTGACCAAAATAACAAGGCCTTTGACCAAACTTGTGCTAGACAAGGCCTTTGACCAAAACTTGTGCTAGACAAGGCCTTTTGACCAAAACGGCACAAGGCCTTTTGACCAAAACGTTGTAGACCAAGGCCTTTTGACCAAAACTTTTGCTAACACAAGGCCTTTTGACAAAACAGCAAACTTTGTACTAAACAGAGGCCTTTTGCCAAAACAGTCACAAGGCTTTTGACCAAAACATGCACAAGGCCTTTGACCAAACTTGACAGCACAAGGCCTTTTGACCAAAACTGCTAGACAAGGCTTTTGCACTAAACTTTTGCAACAAGGCCTTTTGACCAAAATAGCACAAGGCCTTTTGACCAAAACTTTTGAGCACAAGGCCTTTGACCAAAACTTGTGCTAGACAAGGCCTTTTGACCAAATACACACAAGGCCTTTTGTCCAAAACAACACAAGGCCTTTTGACCAAAACAACACAAGGCCTTTTGACCAAAACAACACAAGGCCTTTTGACCAAAACAGCACAAGGCCTTTTGACCAAAACAGCACAAGGCCTTTTGACTAAAACAGCACAAGGCCTTTTGACCAAAACAAGCACAAGGCCTTTGACCAAAACAGCACAAGGCCTTTTGACCAAAACAGCACAAGGCCTTTTGACTAAAACAGCACAAGGCCTTTTGACCAAAACAGCACAAGCCTTTTGACCAAAACAGCACAAGGCCTTTTGACCAAAACAGCACAAGGCCTTTTGACCAAACAACAAAGGCCTTTTGTCCAAACACACAAGGCCTTTTGACCAAAACAACACAAGGCCTTTTGACCAAAACAGCACAAGGATCCTTTGACCAAAACAGCACAAGGCCTTTTGACCAAAACAGCACAAGGCCTTTTGACCAAAACAACACAAGGCCTTTTGACCAAAACAGCACAAGGCCTTTTGACCAAAACAGCACAAGGCCTTTTGTCCAAAATAGCACAAGGCCTTTTGACCAAAACAGCACAAGGCCCTTTGACTAAAACAGCATAAGGCCTTTTGACCAAAACAACACAAGGCCTTTTGACCAAAACAGCACAAGGCCTTTTGACCAAAACAACACAAGGCCTTTTGACCAAAACAGCATAAGGCCTTTTGACCAAAACAGCACAAGGTCTTTTGACCAAACAGCACAAGGCCCTTTGACCGAAATTTCTCGCACGTCTTGTTTCGTCTATTACATAAGCGTTAACATCTTCTTTTTTTTTATATTTCTGATTTTGATTTAGTTGCATGCTGTCAGTCCTTTAGATTATAGTATAATGTTACATGTATGGTTAGATTTCATTCAGTTACTTTAATACTGTTATTACTTTTATTATTGTTTTATATTGTTGTTGTTTCTATTTGATGTTCACCAAATCCCCTAAAATGTGTTCGAGTTCAATGATGAATTGAACTGAATGAAGTTTTCACAACATGTGCCTAACTTCGCCCAAGAAAAATAAAACTATTTGCATTTTTGACTATCGTTAGGGTTATTACTGTCTGGCTGCCTAACGTATCATTTGCTTGAATAACGTTTCTAACAACTGAAGCTGCTTTTAACTTTCTTTCTCGCTCTCCCTTTAACAAAAACGAAGGATTTTTTTCGTAAGGACCAAAGAGACGCTGTATGTATGTATATGTGTATGTATATGTGTATGTGTACGTGTATATCTTGTGTATATGTACGTGCATATGTATTGCTGTGTCTGTGTCTGTGTCTGTCACTGTGATTTATCAGCTGTCTATAGATGGATCATTTACGAAATACATAGGGCCAGTTTTCTGTGAATAGAATGTGACAATGAAGATTTCTCAACTATTTATGGAGGGGTCTTTACACCAAATGCCGAGGTCTAATCTTCAGCTGTTCATGGATGGATCTTTACAAAATGCAGACGTCCAGTTCTCAGCTGTCTATGGATGGGTCATTACCAAATACAAAGGTACCAGTTCTCTGTGAATAGAATGTGACATTGAAGACTTCTCAGCTATTATGGATGTGTCTATATCAATGCAGAGGTCCAGCTCTTGGCTGTCTATGGAGGGACCCTTACTAAATGCTGAGATCCAATCCAAAGGGAAGTTGTGAATTTTTCAGTTTAAATGTATGTTGCCCATTTTGGGATCACTGTAATCAAAACGTGTTCATAGAAAATTGGGAGAGATTGTTAGCCTGTTTATTGGCAGATTGTTAATTAATTTTGCACCAAATGTTCAGCATTAGTAACTGTGGAGATTCTGCTCATGCTTAATATTATATTTGTATGTCAAGGCTTTGCGAGTCTCAATAACACCGTCCAACTGTCAAAGTCACAATCCAGCCAGATCAGTGGTAAAGTGACAAGGGCTTGGTCAGCTATTTTCAAGTAAAGACATGGCTCGTTCCTGTTCTTTGGTTGAAGGTTCGTTCGTTCGTTCGTTCGATCGATCGATCGATCGATCGATCGATCATTCGTTCGTTCGTTCGTTTGTTTGTTTGTTTGTTTGTTGTTTGTTTGTTTGTTTGTTTGTTAACCTGTGTTTTTCTCTCAGCGGAAGGAAAATGATATGATTTGGTAACCTTTTCTGCGTGGGTGGATATGGACAAATGAATCTATTGGCTGGGAAGATAAAACTATTGTGGCGTGCAAGGATACGTGTGTATACATGATGGACATGTATATCAAAATTTCACAGTCTTTATTAGCACACACAAAACCCGAAAGAGTTAAATTAAAAACGAATGTGGTGCACAGTACAATTTTGAATGTGCACAATTCAATATACATAATGATACTGAAGAAGATTATTTCGTTATTTGTTAATTCAATAAAATGTTCAACAAGCAAACTGGCTGCACTTTAAAAATCCTTGGATTTTAAGAAACGAAGACGTTAGACCATTGTATCTATTGTGTGGGCAAAAGTTCGAAAGTATGATAAATTTTCCTTGGACCATTTGTGAGCGTGTGACATTGAAATGAAAATGGTGTATTATTGTCAGTGGCTTTCCCTATCATTTGTTCAGTGACGTTGTTTGTGTTATGGCTTGCCGGCAAGCGTCAATATATACAATTGAGCCCAGGCTGGTTTATCTATACATGTGACATCTGTGTGTATTGAAGTTAATATAATTGTCATTTTGATGAGTGTGATTAATTATACATTCACAAAATGGACATCTGTGTGTACTAAAGTTAATACACTTTTTTGTCATTTTGATCAGTTTTATTAATTATACATGCACAATATCTTCACTGGATCTCTCTCTCTCTCTCTCTCTCTCTCTCTCTCTCTCTCTCTCTCTCTCTCTCTCTCTCTAATGTTTGTGTGCATGCGAAAGTCTTTGTGTACAATGTGTATGTGTTTGTGCTCGTGGTGTGTGTGTCCTCAGTGTGTGTGTGTGTGTGTGTGTGTGTGTGTGTGTGTGTGTGTGTGTGTGTGTGTGTGTGTTGTGTGTGTGTTTTGTCTGTCTGTCTGTCTGTGTGTCTATGTGTGTGTGTGCGTGTGTGTGTGTGTGTGTGAGGCAATTGTGAACCTTTCATTCCACATATGTCCGATTCTTTTAGGATCACGATAACCTCAAAGGTACCTCTCAAAAAATGAAACTGTTCCCAAGGGTTTACCGTGATCTTTTCCTTCCCCATTGAAACGAAAGCCACGACTTTCAACTGAATTCAGCAGGCAATTGGTGAAGAATTCTGACGGGAAAAAAAAATGAGGGAACGAAAAGGGAGGTAATTGGGGGGGGGGGGAGAGAAAGGCACTTTGTAAGAGTAAAATGACAAAAACGTTTAGCGGAAGGTGAATGTATGTGGAACCAGTGACATGTTTTGAATCCAGGGCACGAATGTGTAGAGGATCTTAGGATGCCTTAAGTGTGCTTAGTGGTAATAATTTTTTTTTCAAAGGAGAAAATCGGTTAGCATATGGTTGCTTACCTTCTGAATGCACACGCTGCAAAGCTTTGCTATTAGTTTTTTTGTTTTATTTATTTTTTGGTTTTTTTTGTTTTGTTTTGTTTTGTTTTATTTAATAAGACCATGGGAAGATACGCCAAAACTAAAAGTTGTGATGGAAACATATACATGTATAGGAAGGGAGAAAAAGAAAGAATAATGCATGCATCACGTTTGTCCAGGTAATATCATCATCATCATCATCATTCATCATCAAGTGCCTTGCTGCATGCGTTGGCGATCATGGCCACCATATGTATCTATCCCTTGTTGCCGCAAGCATATCTTCCACCCTCTCTGTCCTCAGCCACCCTGCAAGTCCGTCCAATATTTTCTCCCTGGGTCTACCTGGAGCTCATTTTCTCTCCAGGTAATACAACGCTAACAAAGAATTAAAGACTCCCTCCTGGTCTATACTGAGACGCAGATAAAAGAGGTTTCACATCTACCTGCATTGTAGACTATGATGGAAATAACGTATCTTTTTAAGTATGTTGATATTTGTGGGATGCGTGTATGCACGTTGTTTTGCGCATCCTGTGTAAGCAGTATGTTGCTGCACAGTCTGCATACTCCATCTTCAGTAAGTGTGCACTGATGCTGGGTGTTTTTGTTCTTTCCATAAGCCAGCCACTGACATACTTAACAGTGTCTTTAACGTATATATCTGATGTTCTGCATGCCCCAGGGTAGACCCAGGGAGAAAATCCTGGACGGACTTGCAAAGTGGCTGGGGACGAGGAGGGTGGGGGAGATGCTAGGGGCAATGAGAATAGAGACAGATGGAAGTCCATGATCGCCAACGCCATGCGGCAGGGCACCTGATGATGAATGTTCTGCATGCGTATACACACGAAAGGGGTGTTATAGACACTGGCAGGTCTGCACCCATGTTGACCTGGGAGATCGGGAAAATCTCCTGACTTCCTTTACCCACCAGGTGGTGGTATCTAGGTAGATCGAACCTGGACTTTCAATGGAGACCGAAATTATCCATTTGACTACTGTCGGATTGCCGTGTGCTGGGAGGAATTACCTAGAAATGTCCATAGGCAGGCTAGTAGGTCGAAGAGACGTTATTTCCCCCAGCCATCCGTAATCGGCAGTCTCCTCAATTCTCATTGGCTGATAAGAAATGTATGACAACAGGGACCATAACTCTACATCCCCTTTACTCAGGTAAATGTCAACAACAACAAAACTGTCACATGTGCTCATGTCCATTTTGAACTCATTAAACGTTTCTGCTCAAAACTCAAACATCTAAAAGAACTAACTCTTGAAACTCAACTAATAGGAACTCTTTCAGTCTTTGTTCAATTCTTGAACTTTACAAATTGAGTTTTTGTGGAACCTTAACACGTCGACCACTTTTAGTAACTTTGGTTGGTGTTGAACTAATGTTTGTGTTTGGTTGTGTTGTCTCTTGAGCACTGGTTTCAATGTGAACATCAACCTAGTCTTCTGAAGACGTGCAGCTTTCTTTATCTTGAAATTCAGAAGTCCTACAGTGTTCCCGTTGTTGACACTGCTGTTCCGGAAGAGTAGATGTTGCCTTGGGTGGAGATGACGGTTTGTTGAGCTGCTGGCTACTGTTTCTGTTTCTTAGGTGATAACGGTTTCTTCTCTGGATCCCCGTTTTTGTTTGTAGGTTGTAGGATCTACCATGCTGAGATGATGATGAGGTGACTGGCTCACTATCACGCTTTGGTGTCTTTTGGAGTTTTGATCCATACACCATCTCCTTTTCTCAGCTCTGGCTGAGGTCTTGCTCGGTGTCGCCGGTCAAAATCTTGTTTTTGCTTTCTTTTCAGTTTCATGTCTGTCTCCTGGAACTTCTTTACATTGCTTCCTTCAGGTATGCGTTGTTTTGGAAGAGTTGGAAGTCTTGTTCAAGTTTTCTTCCCATCAGTAGTTCTGCTGGCGATAATCCATGCTGAAGTGGTGTCGAACGATAATTCAGAAGAGCTATGTATGCATCATCTGCCTTGTTCAACAGCATTTTGATGGTTTTGACAACTCTTTCAGCTTCTCCATTCCCTTGTGGATGCAGTGGACTGCTTTTAAGGCGAGTGAAACCATATGACTTTGCAAATTGTACAAAATCACAAGAGCTGAACTGAGGTCCATTGTCCGATACTATTGTTTCAGGAATTCCATGACAAGCAAATACTGACTTGATGTGCTCGATGACAGCAGATGATGTGGTTTGTCTCAGGTGTGCAATTTCAATCCACCGAGAATAATAGTCTACTATCAACAAGTAAGGGTGATTTTTCCATTCAAAAAGATCAATCCCCACTCTCTGCCATGGAAAGTCTGGTGTCTTTGTTGGTTGTAGTGGCTCAGGATGCAGTTTTCTTTCTTTCTCACAAACTTTGCAATCTTTGATCATGCTTTCTATTTGCTGAGAAAGTTTCGGCTACCACACACAGCTTCTGGCAAACGCTCTACATTTGACTATGCCTTGGTGTCCTTCATGGATACGTGCCAGAATATCTTTTTGAAGTACTTCAGGAATAATAACTAGTTTGAAAGCAAAGTCCATCTTTACATCATTGAGTATTTGTCAGTGTCAGAAGACTTGAGCATAGAAGACGTTTCCATCTGTCTTTTTTGTAGACTCCTCCATGCCATGATGATGCATCATTTGTTTGTTTTGTTTGATCTGTTTGGATTTACTATCAGTCATCGTACAGTCCAGTATGGTTTCAATGCCGGGTCACTTCTACTTTTTCTGGCCACGATGACTGGCAGTAGTTTTTTACTTGGCAGCAGATCTCATCTTGATCCTGTTTCTCTCTGATCTCCTGAAGTTTGTGCTACTTGCAGGGAATCCCTCCATGATTGTTTTGACTGACAACTGTGTCTCAAACTCCATAAAGTGATCCTGTTCAGCAGGAACACAGACAGGACTCGAGACAAAGTATCTGCAGTTGCAAGACGTTTCCCTGGAACATGGATGATATTGTATGTAAAACGCATCATTCTCATCCTGAATCTTTGAATGCGTGGAGTCAATTCATCCAAGAGCTTTGTTTTCAACAAAGCGAGTAGCGGCTTGTGGTCAGTTTCAATTGTGAAACTTGGTAGTCCAACAAGAAAGTCTTCAAATTTTTCACAGCACCATGTGACTGCAAGTGCCTCCTTCTCCACTTGAGCATATCTTTGTTCAGTGTCAGTAAGAGACCTTGACGCATAGAATACAGGTTTCCAGTCTGTTCCTTCTTTTTGTAGTAGGACTCCTCCCATGCCATAGGATGATGCATCAGCTGAGATCTTGGTTGGCTTTTCAGGATTATAATGACACAGAACTGGAGTAGTACTCAGTTGCTTTTTCAGTGTCTGAAAGGCTTTTTCCTGAGGTTCATCCCAAATCCAAGAAGTCTCTTTCTTTAAAAGATCTTTGAGAGGTTTTGTTGTTTCAGCCAGGTTTGGTGCAAACTTTCCAATGTGGTTGACCATGCCAAGGAATCTGCGAACTTCCGCTACGTTCTGAGGCCTTGGTAGCTTGGTAATGGCTATCACTTTCTCTGGATCGATCTGGATTCC
>CM060306.1:33299480-33411980 GCA_030674185.1 Monoplex corrugatus | reverse complement strand
TTCTTCCATTGCCTCTGGCAAATTATCCACTTGTATCAGCAGCGTGTCTTATTAATGTCCTACAAAGCACACTACAGATATGCAGACCTCATAATTCTGTGATAAAAACCTTTGAGGGTTAACATTTTGTGAAAGTACACTAATAACGTGAGAAATGTAGTTATCACAGATAAGCATTTATCTGTAATCGAGACCAAGCATTTATCTATATTCCAGACAACACCATACGATTTTTCAGTATGCTTTTACTTCATAGTTTGTCGTATTATCACACCATTTACCTATAAACATATATTTGAACCTAATGTGATTTTCCGTGAAATTGTGAATTATCTCTCTTGTAAGACGGATAGACTCCCATAGAAATAACCCTAAATGCAAGGTTTGCGTAGAATGAACTGTCAGTGTATTATTACGACTGGCGACTGAATTGCACAAGTCTTTGACTTTGACGTAAAGTTTAACCTTTTAGACATGTCATATCTACTGAAATGAGCAGCCAGGACTCATAGATTTTTTGCGTCATTTTTTCCCCTAACGTCGCCGAAATCATATTGACTGGATGAAACTTGGGACAGGGCTGTGATTTCAGCACAGACAATTCATTTCTTGTCTTTGCTCAGCACTTTTTTCATTCGCCAGTTTTCAACTCGAAAAAAAAACCCCAAAAAAACGATTGGCTATTGGTTGGAAGCACATTGTGTTTCTATTTATGAACAAGATAAAATGGTGTGTGTATCACAAAATACACAAAAAGTGGGATGTGAAACACTAAACCAACAACGTACACCATAATTTTTTTTTATCTGGCATCTGTTTTCGCCTGGCTGTTGAAAGCTGGTCCTTGATGTATTTTGCATTTGTTTTCTATCAGAAGGGGGAGATCTCAGGATGTCCTGACCAACTATTCTATGGGGTGGATGTTATTTTTTGATAATCTTTTCAACAGAAAAACGGTTTCTGAATAGATGCTACCTCTCTCTCTCTCTCTGTGCGTGTGTGTGTGTGTGTGTGGTGTTTATGTATGCATGCTTGTTCATGTGAGAGAGAGAGAGACAGAGGGAGAGAGAGAGAGATGTACGCGTTTTTATGAAGGGACATGTCTCAAGCCCAATTATTTTCTGTCGCATTGAAGGGAATTAGGAACGCATGGAAACAAGGATATCTCTTGTTGTTTCTTGTTGTCACTGACACTTTTATTTTTAATGTCACAATTAGCAGGAAACAGTGTGCAAATGATAGCGGTTTGTTTCTGTGTTTTGTTTTGGTTGGTTGGTTGGTTGGTTGGTTGGCTGTTGGCTGGTTGGTTGGTTGGTTGGTTGGAAGTTTTTTTGTTTTTGTTTTTGTGTGTGTGTGTGTGTTTTGATATTTCTTGGATGCATGTATGCACATTGTTTTGCCCACACTGCACAGTCTGTTGCTGCATAGCCTGCATAGTCTATCTTCATGGGTGTGCAAGCCGTATGTTTTCATGTTTCCATAGGCCAGCCCCTGACATGACTTGCCCTATATGGTTTTTAAAGTGCGTATGCACACACAGGAGGTTTAGGCACAGGCAGGTCTGATCAGGTAAGAGATGCTTGAGGCAACAAGGGATAGAAACAGATGGAAGGCCATGATCGCCAACGCCATGTGGCAAGGCACTTGATGATGATGATGATAAGGACCCTTTACCCACCAAGTGCCTGGTACCTGATGTCTGTGAGCGTGCGCGCACACGAGAGAGAGAGAGAGAGAATGTATGTGTGTGTGTGTGTGTGTGTGTGTGTGTGTGTGTGTGTGTGTGTGTGTGTGTGTGTGTGTGTGTGTATGTGTGTGTGTGTGCTTATCTTCCTGTCGTAGAAAAACATAGTAATGTATATATGTATGTGTCTACATGTGGATGACTTGGTACATATGAGTAAAAATAAAACGCCTAAAATATTCACTAGTCTCCATGATGAAGTAGTCAGTGCAATGGACAGATGGATGAGCGTTTGCAGGTTTGAACTTCTATCAGTCCATACCATTGTGGGGATTTTTTTGCATCATCCGGCCCTTACCCAGAGCTGAGCGCACCACGAGCTCATCAGAAAGATTCATCAACTAAACAAATACTGGTACGTCATTGAGGTGATCCTTTTTTTGTTTGTTTGTTTGTTTGTTTTTGTTTTTGTGTTTTGTTTTGTTTTTTTGTTTTTGTTTTTTGGTCTGTCACATTACATTTTCTTTGGCATGTAAATGGCCACTGAAGCTGGGACGATTGTGACAATGCTATGATGATTATGACGATGGGGATGATGGTCATGATGCTGTGGAGTTCCATAATAAGATAAAGACTGCGTGACAGAGCTGCACTCTTCGCTTATAATATATCCTGATGTCAACCACGCCCGAGAGATAGATACCTGTGGTGCTGGTCAGGAGATTTGAATAACACCCCTACATGATGACGCGTCTGCATAGCGGATGAGACTAAACTGTGTGGGCCGTGTCTTTGCAATTAGCCCATTGCACATTCAACTCTAGGTAGAGGCCGACTGGGACAAAAGTATCCCACAGTAATTTAGACAGGACTGATGGGGATTCGAAACCACAACCTTCCAGTTGTTGGTTCGTTTTGACAACCACTGCACCAAGATCTGGAACTGTCCCAGATTCTTTCAAGTCTGCTATTGTTCACCCTCTCCTCAAGAAATACAATTTAGACCCAAATGAACTGAAAAATTACCGGCCTATCTCTAATCTCTCTTTCTTGTCAAAACTCATCGAAAAAGTTGTCCTCAACCAGCTGAACTCTCACCTGTCTGCCAACAATCTCCTCAATCCTTTCCAGTCAGCCTACCGCCAGTGCCATAGCACTGAAACTGCCCTGCTACACATTCTCAACAATCTCCTCCTTGCAACTGATACTGGCAAAGTCTCTCTCCCTCACACTCCTTGATCTGTCTGCAGCCTTTGATACCATTGATCATGGTATTCTCCTTTCTAGACTTCATCATACTTTTGGCATCTCTGACATTGCTCTCTCCTGGTTCACTTCATATCTATCAAACAGAAAACAAACTGTTCTCATTAATGGCACTTACTCTCAACCTGCATACCTGACCTGTGGTGTTCCACAAGGATCTGTCCTTGGCCCTGTTCTTTTCACTCTTTACACCTCCCCCCTGTCTACCATCATCAACTCCCACTCTATAAAACACCACTTCTATGCTGATGACACCCAACTTCTAGACAGTGACACACCCGACAATATACAGCGCCTGTTGACTCGCACCACTGAGTGTTACTCGGACATTAAGAACTGGATGACGTTCAACAAACTTCAGCTTAATGACGACAAGACAGAAGCTATCCTCATTGGCACCCGTCAGAAACTTTCTCAGCTCATCCTCTTTCTCTCCCATTATGTAACACATCAGTCCCAATTTCTGATTCAGCTAAAAACCTTGGTGTCTGCATTGACTCTACCCTCTCCATGAACAACTTTGTTTCTCAAACTGCCAGATCTTGCTACTATCACCTCCATCGTATAAGCCTGATCAGGAAGTATCTCTCTGTCGAAACAACTGCAAAACTTGTTCTCTCCTTCATAATGTCTCGCATTGACTATTGCAATTCACTCCTGTCTGGTCTTCCTGCCTCCACCATTCACATCCTGCAGCGCATTCAAAACAATGCTGCACGCCTTGTACTAAAAAAGAAAAAAGCTGACCACATATCTCCTCTCCTGGCACAACTTCACTGGCTCCCTGTATCAAAGCGCATACAGTACAAACTAGACACCATGTGCTACAAAAGCCTCAATAACGCAGCCCCCGATTACCTGTCAAGCTTACTTGAGATCTATGTTCCCTCACGTACCCTCCGCTCTGCCTCCGATCCTCTGACTTTTCGCTTTCCACGCACTAAGCTCAATACCTATGGTCCACGAGCCTTCTCTGTTTCTGGTCCACTTTCCTGGAACAAACTTCCTCTCTCTGTCCGTCAGCAACCTATTTTTGTCTCCTTCAAGTCCGCTCTCAAAACTCACCTTTTCTCCTCTGCATAAAATCCTGACCTCACTCAATCCCCTCTGCAGCCTGTCTCCACTCGGAGGGGAATCACATTGTAATATATAATTGTATATAATATGCTCTCTATAATTTTCCATTGTTTTTATTCTTTCTCCCCATTTTAGCCGTGTGCGTGTGCTTGTGTGTGTGTGTGTGTGTGTGTGTGTGTGTGTGTGTGTGTGTGCGTGCGTGTGTGTGTGTCTGTGTGTCTGTTTTAGCGCTTAGATTTGATTTTATCAAGATTTTGCGCTATACAAAATAAAGTATTGTATTGTATTGTACTGTAAGATGACTGGTGTGTTTTTCGAGTTTAGCTTACCGACATGTATCTGTTTCTCTCAAGCTTGGTTGATGTCGGGATACATTATGAAAGCAAACGTTGAGTACAGCCCTGTCACACATTACGAAAGCAAATGTTGAGTACAGCCCTGTCACAGTCCCAATCCAAAATGAAACTCCACAGCATCATCACTAGCCTATCATCCTCATTTTCTCATTTTCTTGTATCTTCTGGCACTGTGAAAAACAGTCCAATATTCAGTAGCCCTTCATTCCATGCTCTCCGATGATCTCAGCTTCAGTGGATTTTAAGGAGCGTAAGAGTCGAAAAGAACAGCATGGGGGCGGTAAAATGAAGTGGTACAGAAGATCATCATCATCATGTGCCCTGCCGCATGGCGTTGACGATCATGGCCCTCCATATGAACCTATCTTGCAAGCAAGCACATCTCCCATCCTCTCTGCCTCCATCCACTCAGCAAGTCCGTCCAATATTTTCTCCCTGGGTCTACCTGGTGCTCTTTTTCCCTCCAACTTTCCTGTTGTGAATAGTTGCTCTAATTTCTCTTGCCTTATAAAATGTCCTATAAATGTTGCTCGTCTTTTCCGATCTTCTTCATTGATGTTCTGTCCTTTTTGGAGAGCTGCAAGCAGTAATACTAGCCAGCGGTGTGGGCTGAAAGCGAGAGGTGACAAGCATGCAGTCACTAGCCAACACACTAGATGCATCACATCAGCCATAATTATATACAGTTGTCACAAACTTGAATTTATTCAAATGAACTCTGGTAATAAGGGCTTCTCTCTCCCCCATCCCTTTCTCTCTCTTAAGAAGTAAATTCAAGCATCAAGCACCCAACAGAAACTGCTTCAGTGCCCATTGCTACACTTCTCTGCCATTAAGCAAGCATACATTTTATACACACACACACACACACACACACACACACACACACACACACACACACACACACACACACACACACACACACACATGCATGCATGCATGCATGCACGCAGGCACACACCACACATACATAAAAAAGTATGTATATATAAATACGCACACACACACATACACACACATAACTATCACCTCAAAACCACCACAATGCAAAGATGGATATACGTCATTTAACATTCAAAAACACATATGCCTACAGCTGGAAACAATCTGCACACATGAAATATTTCACTACCTCAAAAAAATAGAAACAAACAAAACACGCAGGTAGCTTACACACTACGTTTCAAACATCCACTTGGTACTAATGCTAAAGTCACAAAACATGAATTTTACTCAACTGTTTTTGACTTTTAAACTGCTTTCAAGTAATGTAGACAAAAAGTTGTCAACAGGCAACACACCTCCATGTTCTATTTGCTCATCAAACATGAAAAAAAAATTCTTTGGAATTCTGATATTATACCATATGTTTACATAATAACATGATGTCCTAATTATAGGAGTCAAGCGTCTATCACATTAATCATTCACATGCTGGCAATTTTTGTTCCGGCAGATGGCACAGGCAGCACAAAACCTTTCTGAAGAAAGTCTCAACTTCCCAGTAATAATATAGCACACACTATATGTACTGTACTATGCATAATTCAGTTGCTAATACTCAGATAATATCTATAATAATTCTGTCTAGAATGCTTTACAATTTTAAGCAGCTGAAATACGGCCAAAGGCTCCAATGATATCTAACATAAAAAGGATATGATCAAAAATGCTTTTCTAATATCATTTTATCTACAAACACACTGAAATAATGATGCCAAAATTTGTCAACAAGAAATAAGAAAAACAAAACCCAAGGACTGCAAAAGTGTGCATGTAAAAGGCCACAAATAATGTTTCAATAACCTCCCCCAACCTCTTCTCAAAGTCTATTCAACTTTAAAATACATGAAAATACATGACAATTCTTGCACAGATCATAGTGATGCACAGTCAGTGTGATCCCTTTAATAATCCTATCTGAATTTTAATATTTCAAATAAATTCATTGACTCCATGACAATAATTTGTTACTGCCACATGTTTCAATAAAACAGAATACAGTAAAATAAAACATGAAAGTAGAATATGTTATTTTTCGATTCAAGAACAGCGCTGCTTTGTTTGAATATGACAAAATCTACAATATTAATGGATAATATATCACTTCTTAAAATCATTACTTGTGATCTACAATATTAATGGATAACATATCACTTCTTATTACTAGTGAAAGCAAAAAAAAGCAATGGCTAACTTATCAATGAACAGTGAGAAGGTGAGAAGAAACTAAATCAATGGCACTAGTACAGGTCAGAAGGTTTAATGAAAACAAAAGATGGCTATGTGGCAACAGCTGACAATATACATACCATGATTTTCAGGTTGCCATGAGGGTGATGGTATGAGACAGACAGTAACATTGCACATAAAGTTACTGAACATTATTCAGGATAAAAAAAACAAGAATTCATGAATCAAGTTGGACAGAAAAGTAGCAAATATGACATTTATCAACATGCTGAAACTGGGTTTGAAAGTGAAACAATGGTCACCTCCAATGACGCCTACCCCCATCCCCTTCAACCCCATTCACACAACTCATGGTTATCTCATCTGTCCTAATTTCAAACAGCTGTGTGTTTTTATGTTTTTATTTCATGATATGAACAAGTGAGAATTTTTGCTGTTGTTGTTGCTGTTCTTGTTGTCATCATTATTGTTTTCAACTCTCTCTCTCTCTCACACACACACACACACACACACACACACACACACACACACACACACACACACACACACACACACACACACACACACACACACCACACACACACACAACACACACACACAAAAAACACACACACACACACAAAAGGCAAGTGAGAGGTTTTAAAGAAGTCAAAACAAGAACCCAAACATTTTCAGCCACACAGTGAAGGGGATGTAAGCATGTTGATCATGTGTTCGTTATTTCACAACGAATCAACATGCATACTCTTTGTTCTATGTGGCTGACTTGAAATGTTTTGGTTCCTAGCTTTGGCTCTAAATTTCTGTTTAAAAACGTTAGACACGAGAAAGCTTTCCTCAAATTTGGGCCATATTGTTAATCTCATAAAGATCAAAATATCTCATACCTGAAATATTGGCAAGTTATCTGATGTTACTGATTGTTTCTGAATCACGTAGCATTTCAGACATCAAGCGATTCCAATTTTGAAAAAAATCTTAATAATTTCTAACATCCATAGCTTCAATAATTCTGGTCTTGACAAAAGTATTTCTTATTTTGGTAGAACTTAACTGTCTCTATATGATTAACTTACACTTCAGTTGCCTCTAGGCTCTATTTGGTTGTTTTGCTCTGTTATGGTCTTTTTCCTCAGTGGATGATAAATAAAAACTGCACTGTACTTTATTTCTTTATTCTTTTGTTTTCACATTCATTTACTTTGTAAAAGGAGCTCACAGATCATGTCCACAGATGTGATTTTCTTCTGTTCCATCTTCTGTCACACCTCCATGATATTACCATGGTGCTCCTCATTCTGTCTCACCATGGTGGTGAAATGTTTGTGGAGGGTACCTGGCATCTTGTTTTCCATCTTCTCTCATGGGGTAGTGGGATAGGACCAGCACTGTGGGATGTCACTGGGCAGTTTTCCCATCTTTCTGTTGTGCATTGGCTGTTACACACACGCACGCACGCACGCACGCACGCACGCACGCACGCACGCACGCACGCACACACGCACACACACACACGCACACAACACACACACACACACACACACACACAACCATATCACTATAGACAATCACCATATAAACACATTTTAACATACACAAATGCCTCACTCTTTGTGTGCAAGCACTACCAAGTAAACAAGGCGCACAATTCACATACAATACATATCTTATCTAGAAAGAGCCAAATCAAGTTTATATTTCAACACAAGAGATACTCAGATGTATATGTGTATGGTATACACATGTGTTGTATACATTAATGATATATGGTTATGAGGCGTGGATAGTCAACACGCAAAGCCAGAACAAGATTGAGGCAGCCGAAATGTGGATTCTAAGAAGAATGTTGAGAGTTCCATGGACAGCAAAGAAAACAAATGAGACTGTCTTGATGGAGGCAGACAAGAGAAGATCATTGATAAGGAAGATCAGGAAAAGGCAAGCATCATTTATAAGCCATTTTATGAGGAAAGGGGAATTAAAGCACCTGGCCACAACAGGAAAGCTAGAGGAAAAGAGAACACGAGGTAGACCCAGAAAGAAATATTGGATGGTCTTGCAGGGTGGCTGAAGACAGAGAGGGTGGAACATGTGCTTGTGGCGACAAGGGATAGATGCATATGGAGGGCCATGATCACCAACGCCATGCGGCAGGGCACATGATGATGATGATGATGATGATGATACACATACACATGCATGAACATGCACACACACACACACACGTGCGTGCGCTCGCACGCGCACACATGCACAGACACACACATATATACAAACAACACACACACATACACACGCACACATGCACAGATACACACAAATAACACACACATACACAAACACACAAATAACACACACACATATAAACACACACACACATACATATCAACTTGATCTGAATAAAAGTTTCCCCTCTCTATTGTGTCCACTCCCCATCAAGCTATGTCTTACTCTGTGTGTAGTAAGCATGCAACGAAAAAATATCTTCCTTCATACTCAAAAAATATAAAAGATTATTAGGCTGATTATGTAAACCCTAAAGGGAGAAAAATTTGTATGTTCTCACATCGAATATTATAAAATTTTAATTACATACGATTACATGAACTTGTAACTTGGTTGTCCTGGTATACTAGTTGTACTGTCAAAAAGATACATGTTTAAATCAATAAACAACAATTTATCCTTGGTATGTGTATGTGTGTGTCTGTTTGACTATAACAGATGTGATGTGTGTTGTGCATTTGAGTCTGTCAGTCTGTGTGTGTGTGTGTGTGTGTGTGTGTGTGTGTGTGTGTGTGTGTGTGTGTGTGTTGGGGGGGAGGGGGCCCACATGTGTCTGTGTGTAGTGATGCATGCCTGTTTTAAAACTACTTGTATTACTGTGACATATAATACATGTCTACAGATCTATATATATTACATATCTATATGTATACAGATGTAATGTTACATGATATATTCTCAGAGGCTGAGTAAAGGTTGCCCCATTCTAAAACAGTTACAGAAGAGTCTGCCAACATTGAAATTCAAGGGAGATGGATATGTTTGTTATAGCAGTAGTTGTAGTAGAACTACAAGTAAGAAAAAAATAGTGACCTTATATAACACTTATTGTTTGCTGCCTTCCCCATGGAGTTCAGATGTTATTCACAACATTCCCTATCTTATAGTTAGTTATATGTCATCATTATAATGTATAGCAGTCGGTTTTTATGGCTGTCATTGTCAATAAAGAATCCAAATTGTGTAAACCACACTCATGTAAACACACATATATATGGTATACACACATCACTGATGGCATTACATTATGCTGATCGCTGTACTACATATGTACAACAATGAGCAGTTGTACCAGTCTTAAGAACTTGTTTATTGTATGGCAAGACATCATATAGGAAGTTTGGCCTTTGGGAAACAACAACTTATTTATACAAAGGAATTTGCTATGCACAATAATAGATTTTGCTCATTACAGTCAGTATTTCACATGAAGTAAATAAAAGAGTACAATACTGCCAGAAATTTGTTACAGGCAGGTTTGTTATATTGTTATAGGTGGACTCCACTGTATCCTGCAAAATATTCACGATGTGCTGGCTTAGTGCTGGTTTTACGTATCATTTGTTAAATGTCATAAAGATGTTTTGTTAAAAACTGACGTTTTTGACAAAATGGCCATCAAACTGAGGATGTGCTCAGAGACTGTTTCTTTGCAAGTCTCTTCCAGATAGCAAAACACACTTAACACAATTAATGTAAATGTGTGTTTCGAGCTAGCTTCCATATATATCATCTACCTAAAGTAAACAACAGTTAAGCAACAGTCATAGGGAAAACAGGAATACAGAAATATGAAAAAAAACGCAGAAAAAAAGGGTAGCATGGCACAGCAGTGACACGCTCTACCAAGAAGAGTAGCCTAAATTTTACAAGGTAAACCCACTGTGAGAAAAATGAAAAACAAAACAAAACAAAAAATAACAACAAAAGCAACTAACCACAAAAACCTAAATACCACCTGCAGGTGAGTATGGCATGAAAAATCACACTGTGCTCAGCTTTCAAGACAAATAAACAAGGGAAGCACTGGAATATGGAGAGAAGTGACGGATCTAAACCCCACTTTACTGCTCAGAATGCTAAAGGATGGCAGACAGCAGCCTTACCAAACTGTATCAAAATTTCACACAAGCAAATGCCAAAGAGCCATAAGAACCTTCAGGCCCAGTACCATCTGCAACCAACAAATACTCGCCCAACATAATCAAGACAGTATGGACACTATCATCACGAAAAAAAAAAACGGACGAGACAGTTCGGTGAACATTATTTGAGGAGAGCAGCATAATGTTACTCAGAATGTCCTTTACTGGTCATCAGAAAATGGCACAAGAGCTGAAGACCCAAAAACACTGGGCAATGAGCAAATGAGGGAAAACCAGAGACCTGTTATATGAGGTCTGTGGGGAAAACTTGTGGGGTACCACAGCGATGCTGGCCCAGAACTGACACGAGTGGCATACCTTCGTTGTTGTCCAGCATGTTATTAATTAATGGCATAATGGGCTGTAAGTTAGTTATTTAGTTGAGTAATCTACTCAAATAGATATGATACTCATAATATATGGACTCAGTACCAACATGGTTTTCGCCAGGCACGACCCTGCGAAACTCAGCTATTAACCACCATGCATGATATACTACGCTACTGGGACATTAACACCCAAATAGACATTGCCGTGTTGGACTTTAGTAAAGCGTTTGATACCGTGCCACACAAAAAGCTGCTTGGGAAACTCGCCCATTATGGTATTAACGGTTGTATCCACACCTGGATCTCCAACTTTCTAATGTACAGAATCGCAGCAGAGTGTGGTTGTCAAGGGCGTCCACTCCAACCCAGTACATGTGGACTCAGGTGTGCCCCAGGGGACCGTCTTTGGTCCTATTCTCTTCCTTCTTCACATCAACGATCTGCCTCAACACGTCACCTCGCATGTGAGATTATTCGCAGATGACTGCCTTTTGTATCCTCCCATCTGCAATACCGACGACCAGAAGGCCCTTCAAACAGATTTGGATGCTCTCACAATTTGGTGCTCAACGTGGGGCATGACACTCAATGCGAACAAGTGCGAGGTTATGAGGGTGTCTCGTTGAAAAGACCCAATGAGACAGTTCTACACATCAGAGGGCAGATCCTTCAAGAGGTCCAGAAGGCCAAATACCTTGGCGTTAACATCACAAGTGATCTACAGTGGTCCTCTCACATCACAAGCATCTCTAAGAAGGCGAACAGGAACATTGCCTTTATCCACCATAATCTGAAAGATGCTCCGGCCAAGCTGCGTGAACAGGCCTATCTCAGTCTAGTCAGATCGATCGTCGAGTACAGCTGTACGGTCTGGGACCCGCACCTTTGTAAAGATATTGACTCTCTGGAGATGGTGCAGCGTCGTAGTGCGCGGATGGAGTTCTGTGACTACAGTTAAAACAGCAGTGTCACAGAAATGTTGAAAATGCTAAACTGGGACAGCCTCGCAGACCGTAGGAGCGACGCCAAACTCATCTTACTGTACAAGATTATTAACCACCTGGCAGAAGTCCCCACCGACAACATCCTAATCCCAACAGACCCCGAACCCGAGCAAACATTTTTACCAAAAAAAAATATACAAGTCGATCCAAAGCAAAACCACAACATATCGCCACTCCTTCTTCATCAGCATCATTGGACCCTGGAACGACCTTCCTGCAGAAGTAGTGCAGAGCCCGACTGTTACATCCTTCAAATCAAGGCTCAAATCTCCTCCGACAGCGCGTCGATAACAGCGCCACCACCCATCGCTGCGATACTCCTGAAGGGAGGTTTAGCGATTATAGAACAGAAACAGAAACTGCCAAATGTACAAAACAAGTGCCCACTCGTGTGAAACACCGTGCAAGATGGGCCAGCCACACAGCCAATCACTCAACTCTGATAAACATCATTAGGATCATAAAGGTTATACTATACTACAGCCTAAAACTTTCCACTGCAGAGAAAAGACCCTCTTTAGTCTTTGGCTCTTACTTAGAGGCTCTTCGTGAAACAACACTTCCTATCAAACAACCTACCTCCGAAAAATGTCATTAATTCTGACAAAAATAATAGGAATGACATATGTATTACAAGTACTAAACTACTAATGTCAATTAATGTTAAAACAAATGTCACATATAATGTGATAGCGACATACTCGCCAACGCCGCAGCTTCTCTTTCCAGTTCTTCTTCTCGTTCTCTGGCCAGTTTTCTTGGCAGGTAGAATGCTCGGTACAACGTTGGCGAAAAATAAACTCCCAAACCCAAAGTGGTCATGAAAATAACAAAAATTCGTGAATGGTTTGGATTTTTAAAGTGCACCATTGTGTTTTTAATCTCTGGTTCAACACAGAATCGTCTAACAGAATGGAATTATTTTTTATGCACGTTTAGTTGTCTGCTCCAAGGACATGCTGTATCCAGGGACATCACTCTTGTTTTCTCGTCGTTCTAAACCTCAACGGGGTCAAGAAAAGTCGGAATTGGTACACAGGAAACCTGATTGAAATAAGCCTAATGTGAACCGATTTGGCTTCTTTCTTAGATAAACAAAAGTAAGTTTTAAAAAATGCACACCATACACAAACACGCGCGCACACACACACACACACACACACACACACACTCTCACACACACACAAACACTCACAACCACACACACACACACACACACACACACACACACACACTGTGGAACTGATACACACGGTGACATATACTCACCAAAACAAAAACAAACGAAAAGCAGACTATATTTCATAGTAATCATCACGTACAGGAAAAGAAATCGAAAAACTGACCGAAAAGTTCACTGGTCTAATGTCTGTGTGTCCCTAATGTTGAGAACTGCACATGATGAGCTTTGTTCAGGTGGCTGCTTAACAACAACAGTTTGTCTGCAGATTTATCCAGGTAACAAATGCAGATCTTTGTTATAGGCCTCTTGTATTTTCTCAGTGTTTTTAATCAATTCTGTTTTCTGTTTATACTGATTCGCTCTGAGCGGAAAATATCTTAACGCTGTTTCCAAACGTCATGTCAAGAAGAGATATGTATAGCAAGTTGGTGACTATAAATACGTTATTTCTGATAGTACTGCAACTGCTTTTACGGGGGTTTATGCATATCTGGTTGAGCGCGGATACTGTTTTGAAAAAAGACTATAACAAAAGAAAAAAGACTCTGGCACTATTATCATTACATACATGAAAAGGCCTAGTAAAACAAATGTAGTGAAATAAGCTTGCATTAGACATACCGTCCATCTGCGAGAAGTCTACTTATATTTGTTTCTAAATACCAAATGATGGTGTGGAATGTAGGAGTGTTAGTTACTAACGAAAGCTATTTGACTGTAAGTTCTTCAAGCGCCAGGAGGCCGATTGGCGCAAAGTGAGTATCACCCCCACCCCACCCCCACCCCCACCCACTTTTCTATTCTGAGTACGCAGGATCGAATCGGGCTCGAAAAAAAATCAAAAATAAACATACAGAAAGCGTGTGCGTATGGCCTACGCTCTAACAAGCTGTGAATGGGCACCTGGCCCCAAGAAAGGTTGAAGTCTCTACCAGCTCACTCCCCTGTGACCCAAGAGTTACGTGACTGGCTCGTGGGCTTGGTTAGAGCACCTGTTCAGGAAGCGAAACGGTCCTGACGTTGATCTACAGTCGGACAGTGATTTTCTACCCCCTCAATAAGACCTGAAATTTGAAAGAGAAATTAGAGCACCTGGTCACAACAGGAAAGCTGGTGGAAAAGAGAACACCAGGTAGACCCAGGGAGAAAATATTGGACGGACTTGGAGGGTGGCTGAGGACGGAGGGTGATCCTAAGAAAGATTGAGGTTTCTGCTGTCCCACTGCCCTACGACTTCAGGGTTATATGACAACCTTTATATTTTACTAAATAAAAAAAACATAAACTTTTGGGTTCAGACCACGCATCTACTGACACTGCTCAAATTGGGGCTGCTTTCTTGGAGAGTGTTCTAACCCCGAGGTGACATCTCCATGAATGAGTCTTAACAAGCGTAAGTGCAAATCACAAAAACGGGAGATAACCAAGGTGGTCAAGTGGGTAAGACGTCCGAATTCCAATCGGATGGTCCGGATTCGAACCTGCCTGGGTAAGTCCTGTCTCGTGGGTAAAGAGTGGCCATGCTTCTGATTTCCAAAATCAACATAATTATGTGTAGACCATCCAGCGCCTAACCTCCCTTTGTGAGTATATGCACACAGTACATCAAATACACATACTTAACATCCTGTAAATTATGTCATTGTCTGGTGGTTTATGGAAATATGAAAACACCCAACATCTACATCCACCAAAGACAGAGTATGCTGGATATATATATATATATAATTTATATATATCTGTGTGTGTATGTATATACATGTATATATGTGTATATATATATATATGTATATATACATATGCATATATACATATATATTTGTGTGTATATATACATATGTATGTATGTGTGTGTACACAGTGTATACTTTTTTGTTGTTGTTGTTGTTGTTGTTGTTGTTGTTGTTGCCAATTAATGTATGTAACATCCGTTTGACAGGAGCAGTTATCTGCCAGTGACGGGGCCAGCAGCACAAGCAATGCTTCCTTTGGCTCTGCCTTATGCACAGGACCAGATATGTTACAAAAACTAGGTCAAGCTCCTGGAGTTCCTGGTACAAAGTCTGATGGTTTCACCAGATGAAAAACAAAATCTGCAGCGTGTATGATATACGCGACTTTACACCAGATGAAAATCATACCTCTGGAGTATGCGATACAAAGTCCACCAACTCCTCAATATATGAGATACAGACTTCAGGAGTGAATAATAGAAAACTTTAAGATTCCTCTCAGTACGAAAATGAAGCCCCTGGTGTTTTGGATGCAAAGTCTGACTCTTCACAGGATGAACACCGAATATCTGGTGACTTTGAATGTGATAGAAATAAATGCACAAAAACTGTTAAAGGTAACAAAAAGGGAATATGAAAAAAAGGTTGCTAAAGATAGTAAAGATAATCCTAAATTATTTTGGAAGTATGTCCAAAATAAGTTAAAAATCAATACAGATATAGGTGCTCTAATTAAACCAGATGGATCCTTGGCCATAAATGATAAGGAAAAAGCAGAAACTCTAAACGACTTCTTTGCTAGTGTTTTTACACGTGAAGATGTAACAAATATACCCTTACTGGCTGAATGTGCATATTCAAATGGTGTATCCTTATCAGACGTAAGAATTACCCCAAAAGCAGTGAGTGATAAATTAGTTAACTTAAACCCAAATAAAGCACAGGGACCTGACCATATTCCTTCAAAAGTTTTAAAAGAACTAGGTGTAGAACTATCAGTTCCATTATGTTCTTTGTTCAACAAGACATTAGAATCAGGTACCCTACCACAAGACTGGAAGACAGCTGAAATAACAACCTTGTTTAAAAAGGGTTCTAAAGCAGATCCAGGAAACTATAGACCAATCAGCCTGACTTGTGTGGTATGTAAAGTGTTAGAAAGCATAATTAGAGATTCAATAGTAACTCACTTTACGGATAATGAATTGTATGCAAAATGTCAGCACGGGTTTCGTAAAAAGCGATCCTGTGTAACGCAATTACTTGAAGTAGTAGAAGATATGACAAAAAGAATAGATGATAGCCATAATGTTGATGTTATATATTTAGATTTTAAGAAGGCCTTTGATAATGTGCCCCATGAAAGGTTACTAGTCAAATTGTCTGCTTATGGTATATCTGGCAAACTATTAAACTGGATACAAGGTTTTTTGAAAGATCGAGTACAGCATGTGAGAGTAGGTGGTGAAAGATCTAATAAAGCTAAGGTTATAAGTGGAATACCTCAGGGTAGTATCCTGGGCCCAATACTATTCAGTGTTTATAAATGACTTGCCAATATCACTAAATAGCACCTGCAAAATATTTGCAGATGATACAAAACTATATGACAACACATCTCAATTCGCGGGTTTACAAAATGATATATATAAACTCCAAGATTGGTCAGATGTATGGAATCTATATTTCAATATTTCTAAGTGTGGTGTTCTACATATTGGTAAAACCAACCAAGAACACACATATTATATGAGACAAAATGACAGCATAAAGCAGATAAAAATCCCAAAAGAGGAAAAGGACTTGGGAGTAACTTTCGACAGCATGTTGTCCTTCGATTTACATATTGATAAAATAGTTAATAAAGCAAATCAAATGTTGGGAGTTATTAGGAGAAGCTTTTCTTACTTAGATAAGGATATATTTCTAAAACTATATAAATATTTTGTTATACCACATTTGGAATATGCAAATGCAATATGGTGTCCATCCTTGAAAAGACAGTCAGCGCAAATAGAAGGAGTACAAAGACGTGCAACAAAGCTATTAAAAGAATGCAAAGATAAATCTTATGCAGAACGATTGAACTATTTGAAATTACACTCACTTAAAGGTAGAAGGACAAGAGGTGACCTTATTCAAACATATAAGATATTTAATGGAGTTGATAATATTTGTGTTGACTCACTCTTTTCTGTTTCACAATGTAATATCACAAGAAACAAGGAAGGAAAGATATTTATTCAGCACTGTCGTGCTAACACAAGAAAATTTTCTTTTTCACATCGAGTAGCCCCTTTGTGGAATAAACTCCCAACTAACATAAAATTTGCACAAGATACGAACAAATTCAAGAATATTTTGGACGAAATTCCAAAATTCAAAGAACTTTTCATCGATTTTGATGATTAAAGGCCTGATTAGGCTTATGCAAACAAAAATAAAATGCGCATTTTAACACCTGTGTTAGAAATAGTTGAGAAAGAGGGGACATAAATAGGCCGCAGGGCCTAGGCCACTGAAAGCCAGTCCCTACTACTACTACTACTGATGAAAAGTGGAGTGACATTTTGCCATGGAGACCAAGTCGCTGGTGTAGGGGATACAAGGTAAAGTTACTTTTTGCCAGATATAAACAGGGTTTGGGATACAACTTGTAGAGACTTTTTACAAACTGAACTCAGAGCCTCTGAAATTTTGAGTGCACCATCCCTTGACTCTTCGCCAGATAAGAACAAAGCTTTTGGTGCATGGGGTTCAAAGTCCAGTGTCATTTTCCCCAGATAAAAACCAAATCTCTGGTGGAGTGGGTGCTAGACCCGATGATCCCACAAATCCCCCCGCTGCTAATGAAGGCATGTTGGATACCAAAGTAAGACAGTCTTTGGACAGATCAAATGACAAAACAAAAGACTTGGATGATATACAACTCACATCGGTTGAAGATCACGCCGAAGCTGAATTGGTGACATGTAATCACCACAGTTCTTACGATATAAATCCACAAATGTTGGACAAGTCCTCATATGGAGATCCAGTTTCTGGGTTTGGAGTGGTTGTTAACTCCGACAATCTCAATTCTTCCATGGCACATCTGGAAAAAATGGACCAAGCATTAAGTGAAGCAGATAACGAAGATACACACGATGCTGACCGCAGTGATCGCCAGTCCTTTCCCGTGGACCTCGACATGCCGGCCTTGCACCCTGTTGGAGAGGAATTCGATGCGTCTGACTTTGAAATACCTGCAGATATGCCGACTTTGTCCCCTTCTTGGAAGCTACAGTCTGATGAAAAACTTGTAGAGTTTGATGAGTCTGATTCTAAAGCAAAGGCAGAAACGGGCCTGCCCGCGTTTTCCTCCACGAGGGATCCAGATTCTTACAAACTAGATGTCCAATCGAGTGACAACAACTTCCCCGTTTCAAGCCCAATGATGCAAGAGATGACCAAAGAGCAGCCATATAGTGGAAAAGATTACTCTTCCCAAATCTTTTCAGATGTAGTTATGAATATTTCACCCTCAAACGATCAAGACGCTGGACAAGATGTTCATGTTCAGTCTGACCACCTCACAGAGGAGTTTCAACAATGGCTTAAACGAAGGTATGGTTTTCATTTTCATCATTACTTCTTGTAGTAATCATCGTTAATATCAACATATTTTTTGTTGTCGCCGCTGAATGTTCTAATATTCTGAATGTTCTAATATTCTGAATGTGAGCAATGTGTAGTAGACCCTGTCTGCCCCTTCCGCTGTACTTTTCGGTCACTTGAAATGTGAAATATATTCAAAAGGAACTCACAATCTGGCTGTTCAATGGTCTTTATCCAAATCTGCCAGCAGTGACTGTAGATTCTAGTGAAGCCTATTGACATAGCGACGAAGAAATGCGTAGGATATAGGACCTAAATTTCCACTATAATAACAAATACAATCCTAAACTTATACGAACAAGAATGATTGCCGCGTTAGGGTCGGTAACGAATGTTTAGTGATCTGTAAATTCCTAGTGAAGCCTATGACATAGTGACGTAGAAATGCGTAGGATATAGGACCTAAATTCATCCATTATAATAACAAATAAAATCCTAAACTTATACCACAAGAATGATTGCCGATTTAGGATGGGTAACGAATGTTTATTTTCGTGTTACAGGCTGGGACTGAACTGAAGGTTTTGGATCACAAGTCCATGGCTTTCTGGCTAGCCATCCTGCAATGATAACCTAATTTCATTTTCCTCGTTTGCTGTGTTGGATCTTTCATCCGATTATGTTTCTGGTATAGTTTCTTAAAGATTCATCTGCACGTTGAAGCCCGAGTCAGCAGTGTTGAGACTTTAACCCTTTGACCCTTGCACTCTGTCCACCAGAATCCTGCACTGTCAACCATGCTAGCAAAGCAAAACCTTAACCTCTTGACTCCCACATCCTATCCAACAGCTTCCTGCAGGTCGCTGGTGGATAGGGTGAGGAAGTGAAAGGGTTAAGTTTGTGCTGTTGGTGGATAGGGTGCTGGAGTCAAAGGGAGTCACATGCAGCTTTCATTTACCCGTTCGGCCAACGCCATAACTAAACTTCACTTAGAGAAGCTTCATGAATGCGCTCTGCTCATAGACATGTATATGATACCAAAACGGAACAGCCTCATTAATACTTCCCCAAACATTATGTACAACACTCCTTTTTTCATTTTTATATTTCTTTCACCTTTCTTTTTTTTTTTTTTTTTGCATTTTGGTGTTTCTTTTTCTTTCTTTCTTTCTTTTTTAATTTTTCGTGCGTACAATATGTTGTTAAAAATTACTAAGGTAGGTCATATAACCTGAGTAGGCCTATCTCATGTACATCAATTGCTGTGCCATACTGTTTGTTGTTTGTTTGTTTGTTTGTTTGTTTGTTTGTTTGTTTGTTCGTTCGTTTGTGTGTTGCTGCGTATTTGGATGTTTGGTTTCCGTCATTCTGATTGAGTCAGCTTAAAAAAAAAAAAAGATTCATGCTGGTCTCTCCCCTCCTCCCCATTTAAGACTTTCAAGTGCCATATGATTTTGTGCAGGCTCAGGGAATCTGCAGATGATTGCTGGCAGTTTGGCAATTTGGGTGGAGCGCATACGGAATTGTCCGAATGCGATAACCCCCTCAGTCCAAACTCAAACAGTATACGGTAGCTGCACCAAACGGGTATACTATTTCGGTAAAGGTCAAACGGATACGTGTAGTTTATATTCTATTTAAGGTATCTACATACGGAAACGGAAGTCTTTTGAAAAATAGGATCAACGGGGTAAATGTGAAACGACCATGTTGCTTTGAAAAATCAGAGCAAACAAGAGGATACAGTTCGCTGTTTATCAGTCCGATTCATCGCATAACCAAGGTAAGTATCAGTGCTTCTAAAGAAAAAGTAATAGTGTTTGAGACGTACAGTTTGGTGATGTCATATCTAGCATCAAGCCTATTCCACTATATTTCCAGTCCGTCGTCGAGCACAAAATCAATAAACGCCAAGACCTGTAATCTGTATCATGATCGGATCATCAGTGATGTGATCAAAAACAATTCCATTTTGAAAATTCTGTAATAGATAGATATCACTTGAAAGAGAGATAGAGTGAGCTTTCCAACAGTATAAAAAGAATATTTGTAGATAGACAACGACATACGTTACGAATTTTTAAAATATAAGATTTAAAAATAAAACTTTCTTGTCTGCATAAAAGTGAGACTGTAGAAGTGAAATTGGAGCTTGAGAGAGAAGAAGGAGATGAAGGAAACAGACATTGTAATACAGTATTACACAGTGTTATTTTTTTGTTCATGGATGTAATCTAAATGATTTATCAGGTTAAATCCCGTGGTGCTGTTGGAGAGAATGGAAGTGGAACGTACGACCCGCAGTGGATTACGAGCAGCAGCCTCCAGCAGTGTGCAAGGAACCAGTTCTGGCACAGTGTCAGGGTCAGGAGCTGCAGCGTCCATCGCCTCGTCCATCCACAGTGACCAAGGCAGTGAGGCATCACAATCGCAGGCTGAGCCTACCACCATCAGCAGCTGGAAGAAGCGTGTGCGCTCAGAGTACATGCGAATCTGTCACATGCGAAAATTCAAGAGAGCTGATGAAGTGAAGGTATTTTCAAGTGTTCTAACATTCCTTTTTCTTCTTTTCAAAAAAGTTTCTTCTTTAAACAGTACTTTTTTCATCTCTTAGTTTTACATCCTTTTAAAGAAACAAACATTTCTTGTGTCGGTGCAGAGGAAATCTGTCTCATTGTCACTTGTGTCTTCATCTATGAACAAAATTGAAAATATGTTAAGATTTCATAGCTCAGGTGTTTTTTGATGAATTTTCACTTAATATTACTAGATTTGTTGGTCTCTGTCATTTGATCAAAACGCAGTACTTTGCAAAATGCATGTAGACTATATGAGTATATCTGGGCTACCAGATTATCTATTAACTATTTGCACTTTTCAGTCAATTTTGGTTGTGCTTACAGTTTAGGCTATATTGTTTGAAAGCTGATCATTGACAAAGGTTATTGGTCAGTTGAATATGACTGCCTGTTATGAATATAACTGTTGTGAACAGGTTAAACTGGTGCAAATGAGAAAACATGAATTTTTTTAATATGACAGGTATATTACAATAATCAGGTTTGTTCTTCCTGCCTCCTGTATGCTTTTTAATTTTAACAGGAAAGGAATATTTCAAGTACAATAATTAGGTTTGTTCTTCCTGCTTCCTGTATGATTTTTAATTTTTTTAGCATGAAAGGAATATTACAAGTACAATGATTAGGTTTGTTCTTCCTGCCTCCTGTATGCTTTTCCTCCCTCATCCAAGTTCTTTTTCAGATTTACAAAACGATGAACATAAACTAGTTTACAATAATATATTATCAAGAGCAGAATGCAGAGTTTCTTGTCTTATTCTTAGTTAAACTAAGGCCTGTATGAAAATCATATTATAAATAGAAACTTTTGTGTGAGACTTTTCTCTGGTTTTTATGTTAAAGTAAAGGCATATTATAATGTTGAGCAACGTTGAATATTTTAAGATGTTTTTGTAAAATCACTGTGTAGTGTGATGTACATACTTTATATTGATAAATAATATACTTTTTTATATAGTGTAACACTGTCAGCAGATGATGTTGATCATTTAGACTAAATTAGAGGGAAGATTACTATTTCAGTACTCTTTCAATTTGATTCATGTATTGAACTTCTTTGGATTTTTTTTTCAGTTTTACGGGAAATAGAAATTACTGACAGTTACATATGTTTTTGTAGCTTTGTGACGGATTATTGATCATCGACATCATGTTCATCTTTGTAAAATTTTGATTTGTTCTCCATTCCTAGATCACTGAGTTTATTGTTTTTGCAATTAATATGGTGTATTACAATATATCTTAACTTTTTGCTATTGGTATTGTGTATATATCTGAAAATTCTTGTTCTTGTTTGGTATGCTTAGGTAATGTTCTACGCAGTCTGTCTTATGCTTCATCACTCACCCTTCATTTTTGGTTTCTGACTCAGATTGAGTCAGTGAACGATGCTGATGTCTTGCAGAATGTGTTCAGTGCCAATCGGCAACACATTGATGACCAGCTGCAGAAGCAGGAGGAATGGCTTAAGAAGCAGACCTTACCCAAACTGATAGCACCTCAGGTTCTGCCTAATTCACCCATCACCAGAAAGGTCAGTATCGTCGTCATACTAATTTCAGAGGTAAAGCTGGAAGTAGGCACACATGGAACTGGAACGAGTAGACACCATCCTTACAAAAGTGGCACAGGTGTAGCAAGTTATCCGCCACTTTATTTGCACAGTGACCTTAAGGTTATGGGGCACCACTGATCTTCAGATATCGTAAGTGGACTGGCTTCCTGTGGCTCCTGTGTGTTGGTGAGACATTTGGGTGAAGGTATTTGATTTTATTTTAGAAATAGCATAGTATAATTGTGATAATAGAAACAGAATGGTATGTAACTTGATTATGTGCTCTTGGGAGATTGAAAAGTATCTCACTTTCAGCTGGTTGCATCCAGCAGGACTGTTTCCATGTGTGATGTGCTGACAAGCTTGAATGAGAGATGGAAACTGCTTGAGCACCATGTTTGATGTGCTGACAAGCTTGAATGAGAGACAGAAACTGCTTGAGTAGCATATGATGTACTAAAAAAAAAAAAGGTTTAACTACCTCATTCATTCAAATAATTAGTATCAGGTATGAACGTATCAAAGTGTACTTTGATTTGATACCTTGATGGAGTATTTCTTAGATCTCTGTGACTGACAAGGACTATTGTTCAGAAGGGATGTGGAGGGAATAAAAAGCTACGGTATTGTTGGTGGAAACTGTATAGAGTAAGCAGTTGCTGAAGATTCCCTGATTTGTTTTGGTTCGGAGTTACCATGCTACAGCACAGTTCAGTTTTCCCAAGAGAAACTGACATTAAATTTTATTGTGTCATAGTGTACTATATTGCTTGAAACCTGGAGTTCGTCCCCTGATCCCCACCAGGGTGTTGTCCTGCGTGGATTTGCATGCTGAAGAAAACTCTGTGCACGCGGCAGTCTTCAGTCCACATGTCTGTTGGGAAATGTAAAGCAGCAAGAGAGAGAGAAGGTGGACACCACCCTCCTGATGCAGAAAGAACTTTTGTTTCTCCCACCTCACTTCCCTACAACCTCACAGTCATAGGAAAACTTTTTGAATCACTCATAGGAAAATGTTTTGAATCACACAAAGCACCAAGATGATATACAATACATGTATGAAAATAATTTTGGTATGACTTTAAAGTGATTACTATGTCTTGGTGTACAGTGTGAGGTGACAAGTGGCAACAACTTTCCTGCTCAGACGGTGGCACTACGTGTCATGAATGCTGTCAAACCTGTCCCTACCATGTACAGCTGGGCGCCTTTACAACAAAACTTTATGGTCAGTAATGCTCTTTGTTATGTGTGCTTACACATGTGTGTGTGTACATGAGAGAGAGAGAGCATGGGGAAGTGCCCTCCATGAACCTGGTCACAAATATTTATGGCACTTGGCATTACCTGTCTCAGCTCATTTTGGATGAAATATAACGTGATGTGATGAATATCAGTCCTGAAAACAGTAAAAGCATTTTGGCACGTTTTAAAGGCAAGTTGGCATGTTTGCCCCATCAGGTTTCTTGAGAAATCAGATCAGATGGAAACCAATTAATTTTCTTTCTTCCTTTTTTTTAAAATTTCAAAGAGGTGATGGCTCTGCTCAGTTAATTGTGCTTTAAACAGTAATTGCATTGATAATGTCAGTTTGTAATCCAAAACATATGACATTTTCAGTTTATAATCAAAAAGATGCTGCATGTATTGCTGTAAGGATGGTGGGTGTTTATGATATTTTGTGATAGTATGGAAGACAGAACTGTTCAAGTTCATGGTGTTGGTGATGATGGTTGTGCTTGACATATATGATTACTATGTCTGTAATGGTGGTGCTTGACATGTTTACAGTGATGGTATTGGATTATGCTTTTTATATTGACGATGATGCAACAGGTAGAGGATGAGACTGTTCTTCATAACATCCCCTACATGGGTGACGACATCCTGGATCAAGACACGGCATTCATTGAAGAGCTGCTACGAAACTATGATGGCAAGGTGCATGGTGGTCGCAACACAAACTTCATCTCTGATGACATCTTCGTCACTCTGACCCAATCGCTTACTCAGCTGTATCCCTACACTGGCAGCAGTGTGCCTGAAGAGAGTGAGTTAGATTGGTAATGTTTGGTTCCATTAGATAATGGAAGGGTTTTTCTTTTTCTTTTTTGTTCTTTTGTTTCTTCATTTCATTTGGCTTGTTTTTGATATTGTTCTTATCATTAGTTTTGGTAAATTGATAATCTGGGTTGTAAAGATAGCAAAAATGTAAAGAATGTAAAGTTCATTCTTATGTGAAAGTAACAAACTGGAGGGAACATTTAATTAAACATGTAGAGGAGGGTGATGTTTATTTTTTATTGTGTTTTAATTGCCAGTGGTATCGTGTGAAATTCCCAATTATTTTGTGTTTGCATGACAGGTGAAAGTGGAGATGAGTCACAAAGCTCCACACTGAGCACTGGTGATGGCAAGAAAGTGGATGTCCCCCAGATTATCTTCGAGGCCATCAGTGCCACCTTCCCTGAGAAAGGCAATGCCAGTGAACTGAGAGACAAGTGAGTTGCAGATTTTGACACACATTTGAATTTGTTAAGGGAACAGCAGTGTCAGTAAGTAAGGAAAGCCCCTTCCCCCTCACTTGAACATGATTTTGGACCAAGCAAGGCCTAGGGTGTTTCTGTGCCTGTCAAGTTATACAAATAAAAAAGTAATTGAAGGTGAATACTTCTGTAACATTGGATCATGATGTGAGTAGTTGGAGATAGCATATGTTTAGCAGGGTGTGTCCATATATTTTTGAAATTTTTTCGTTATGCCAACTGTTATTGGCCATGGTAGCAATGAATAACAATGATAGTGTTCTTATCAGCAGTATTGCATTTACATTCATATTCATGTTGGTAGTCATATTCACAGCGATGGTGGCAGTATCTAACAGTGCTTGTGTTCTTATTAGCAGTACTGCATTCATATTCATATTCATATTCACAGTGATGGCAGCAGTAAATAACAGTGGTAGTGTTCTTATTATTAGCAGTTCTGCGTTCAGAAATTTTGGAATCAAGACAGCTATCTGTTTACACAGGTATCGAGAGCTGTTGGAGAGCATGGCATCAGACCCCAACACCCTGCCTCCGGAATGCACTCCAAACATCGATGGTCCCAATGCCAAGTCTGTGCCGCGTGAACAGACTCTTCACTCTTTCCACACCCTCTTCTGTCGGCGCTGCTACAAATATGACTGTTTTTTGCACCGTATGATTTTTTTTTCTAAGTTTTTGTTTGTGTGGGGTTTTTTTTTGTGTGATTCAGACTGTTGATGTTGTTTTAGGCTTGTGTGAATTTAAGTGATTTTCTCATTGTGTTTGAGGACTAGTGTCTGGTTTTTCTCGTGGTTGTTTTGTTTGATGTAATATTTTCTTGGTTGAGAGGTGGTATTTCAGTGCTTTTTTCCTGTGCATTTGGAGCTATAGTTTGGTCAAGGACAGAGAGTTTGTAGTCTAACATGGTTCATTCTGAGGCTCATGTTTTATGATGGCACAATTTCTTTCACTGTGGTGTCATATTAATGTTTGTCTTTTATGTGGTATATGTGCAGTGTGTTTCACTGTCACTCAGCGTGTGTTGTGTGTGCATTCCTCTCTGTGATTTGTCACTCTGTCGTACACAAACATATATATGCCCGTAAACACACATGCACATCTGTGTATGCAGGCAGTCAGATACATGCGTACACTCATGCTTATGCATAAACTTACATAAACCACAATTTGTCACCTGATTCTTTCTGGTCTGACTTCCGTCTCATTGGGACAGCAGTCGGTGACCAAATGGCGCTCCCAGTCACGCCTAGCCCAGGGAGTCCCTATCACACTGCCCCCTCCTCAGGAGGACTTGTTCACGGACGCATCCACCTCCGGGTGGGGAGCCCATGTGGGCACGCTGACAGCAGCAGGTCGGTGGTCGACTGAACTCATGCCCTGCCACATCAACATGTTGGAACTGGAGGCAGTTTTTCAGGCACTCAGGGAGTTTCTCCCCTTTCTGAGGGGAAAACATGTCCGTATCAACACAGACAACACCACAGTAGCTTGTTACATCAACAAGCAAGGGGGCGCCCGCTCCCACTCCCTGTCTCGGAGAGCGGAACTACTCCTCCTCTGGTGCGATGAACACTCGATTCGGCTCTCAGCAAAGCATGTCCCGGGAAAGATCAACATACTTGCGGACTCTCTCAGCAGATCCCACATGGTTCTTCCCTCGGAATGGACACTGGTCCATGCAGTCCTGGAGCCAGTATGGGAAGCATTGTTCAAACCACACGTGGACCTCTTTGCCACCAGGTTCAATCACCGCCTCCCTTTGTACGTCTCTCCAGTTCCGGACCCAGCGGCCTGGGCTGTAGATGCCCTATCCATTCCATGGTCGAACCTCATCGGCTATGCCTTCCCCCCGTTCCCCATTCTGGGGAAAGTACTGCGGAAGGCCAGGGAGGACGCAGCGACATTGATCCTTGTCGCACCCAAATGGCCAGCCCAAGCATGGTACCCAGAACTTCTGCACCTGTCCCATGTGCCTCCGCTAAAACTCGCGGTGTCTGGTCGCTCCCTCCTTCAACCCAGGTCAGGCATTCCGCACGGCAATCCAGAGGTTCTAAACCTTCACGCCTGGATGCTGTGCGGGTCTCGATGTCTTCATTAAGCTTGTCCCCGGCCGTAATCGGCCTTGTGCAGCAAGCTCACAGGCCGGGCACACAGGGGGTGTATAATGCCCACTGGAACGGCTGGCTCTCTTGGTGCACCTCAAATGCGGTGTCACCCCACTCACCCTCTCACTTGCAGTTGGCCAACTACCTCGGCTTTCTGTCAACCGAGAAAAAGCTTTCGTCCTCCTCAGTGAAGGTTCACAGGGCGGCCATCTGCACCACCATCAATCAGTTGGGTGGTCCGTCCTTTGAGCACGATCCCCTATTGCGGGATCTCGTCAGAGGGGCTTCTCTCCAGGAAGCCAGAAACCCCCGCCGAACCCCGGCGTGGGATCTCTTTCTCGTCCTCTCATCCCTGAGACTCCCCCCTTACGAGCCCATCAGGGAGTGTTCTCTCAAGTTCCTCTCCTTCAAGACGGCCTTTCTCGTCTCTCTCGCGTCGGGGAGGCGCTGCAGCGAAGTGCACGCCCTTAGTGGTCTCCCCGGAGATGTTGCTTTCGAACCTGATGGCTCGATGTCTCTCCGCCTACTCCCTGAATTCTTAGCCAAGAACCAGTCGCCAGGTTCTCCCTCGCTGACCATCCCCATCCATCCGCTCACGTCTATCCTCGCTCCGGACGACGCGGATCGCACGCTCTGCCCCGTTCGCTCCCTGCGAGCGTACAGAAAGCGGACGAAATCTTCTCGCCAGCAGCAGCGCCACCATTTTCTCTCTTACAACGAAAACTAAAGAAAGGACATTAGACGCACATCCATCTCTCGATGGCTGAGGGAAGTCATCAAGGCTGCGTATGCCAGGTCGAGCTCAGAGTTAGCTGTCTTCTCCCCAAGGCCCCATGAGATCAGAGCATGGGCTTCTTCGCTGGCAGTCTCCCACAATGCCAGCATCCAGGGCGTCCTAGACGCCGCGTACTGGCGTTCCCCAGGCACGTTCATTCAGTTTTACCTGCGCGACGTCTCCCGTCTGCGCGAAGACGGGTCCAGGGGTATCGCTTCCGCTGTGGTGGCTCAACACCCCATCTCAGCCACACGCCCTGACTCCTGCCATTCCTCCAGGCGTTAACCAGGTAAGCCCTCCATCTAGGTAGTGCTATTCTGCATTTGTGAGCCACGGTATAGTATGTGTAATTAAAAGGAAATTTTCCTTCTAAAATTACGTTTAATCTAACATACTTACCGTGGCTCATGCAGAGTCCCTCCCGTCCTCCCCGCCTTCCTGGTTCCTTCTACGAGGGTTGTTCAATTTAAGATGTCACCACCCCCTTAAAAAACGTACCTCTCATCTCAGCAACTTGAAACTTTTACATCCCCTCGAAGTATTCTCCGTTGGCTAGGATGCAAAGTTCAAGCCTCCTACGCCAATTCTCAAGCGCCCTCTGATAGTCGGTTTTAGGCAGACCAGACAACTCTGATCTTACGGCTTTGGCGAGGTCTTGTACCCGGTCAAACTTACGCCCAGCGAGCTTTTCCTTCAGAACAGGGAACAGCCAGA
This sequence comes from Monoplex corrugatus, assembly GCA_030674185.1. Classification (NCBI taxonomy): domain Eukaryota; kingdom Metazoa; phylum Mollusca; class Gastropoda; order Littorinimorpha; family Ranellidae; genus Monoplex; species Monoplex corrugatus. The sequence goes on along the minus strand of CM060306.1, from coordinate 33,383,070 downwards.
AGTCGCATGGGGCCAAGTCGGGGCTGTAGGGTGGGTGGTCCAAAACTTGGATCCCTTGCTCGCTCAGGAAGGTTGTGGTGACCTTTGCCTTATGGGCATTGGCATTGTCATGCAGAAGAAGGGTCCTCTGGGTGCCGACGGTTGGGCGCTGCTCATGGATTTTTCCTACAACTTTGGGGAGCACAACTTGGGTATAGTAGGAGGCAGTGATTGTTGATTTCTCAGGCAAAATGTCAATTGCCACAAGGCCTTGCGTGTTGAAAAAAATAGAAAACAGTCGCTTGCGACTCTGGAATCCTGGGCGAAGAACAACTGGTCGGTCTCCGTCAGGGCCAACCCACATGCGGTTGCAGCGTTTGTTGGGGATGCCGTAGAATGTGAGCCAACTCTCATCTCCCGTCACTAAGTCACACAGTCGTTTTGGCCCGTTGGGCTCAAACTCATCGAGCAGTTTGCGTGAACATGCCACCCGCTGCTGCTTCTGATCATCACTTAAGAGATGTGGCACCCATCTTGCAGCCAGTTTTCTCATGTGAAGGTCTTTGTGCAGAATGTTGTTAATGGTGCCAATTGAAAGCTCACATGCCTCGCTTAATTCCCGCACAGTCGAATGTGGATCCTCCTCTATCAGTCTTTTCACATATGCAATGTTTTGTTCGTTCCGAGCTGGTAAAGCTCGCTCTGCACGATTACCCCAATCAGATGGCACTCTACCTGCTCCTAATTGTTTGACCCACCTGCAAACTGTGCAGTAAGACACACAATCCGTTCCGTAAACAGCTTGCAAATCTGCGTGTATCTTCCTACAATCGTCACCAAGTTGTAGCCTTGTGAAAGTGTAGAAACGAAATTGCTCATTGGTGACGTCCATTTTTTTCAGGCTCAGCTATTTGAAACACATTTGTAATTACGTCATACTCCGAGTTGCGTCATGATGTCAACTTTATTTTCTGCATGCTAATCAGGTAAACTTTAAAGTTGTGTTTGGTATAAACATTTTTCTGTGCGTTGCTTCGTTTTCAAACGGCAAGCCTAGTGTCATCTTAAATTGAACAACCCTCGTATCCACAGTCAGGGTCTAGGTCTCCTCGAAAAGAGGAAGAGCACATGCGCATGTGTAAGACATGGATACTCTCAGAGTTACTGTCCCTTCGGACTTTATTGTTACGAGGCAGAATTGGCAAACCGCTGCCGCTTATTGCATTTGTGAGCCACGGTAAGTATGTTAGATTAAATGTAATTTTAGAAGGAAAATTTCCTTTTGAGAAAGATAAGCCTGTGTTGATTGTTTTAGGAGTGTTTTTATCATCAGTTCTTTCTAAACTGGAAACTGAGCTTACTTTTGATAGCAAAAAAGACCAGAGATATTCCAAATTAGTGAAATTTGCTTTGCCGTGTGTGTGTGTGTGTGCACATGCATGTGTGCATGTCTGTGCATGTGTGCACACGAGTGTTTGTGTGTGTGTGTGTATGTAATGTTTCTTTTTGTTTACACAATTGCAGCCTATCATCCCACCCCCAGTATGATGAGCAGAAAGATGGCACAGAAAAAACAGGAGAGTGAGCCGTGTGGACCAGATTGTTTCCTTCACATTGTAAGCCCCCACATTCTTTAATTTCCCTTTTCAGAGAGAGGTGTCATATCTTTGTGAGAAGAATGCGTTGCATGATTTGGACAGATCTTTACCATATTTGGGTCAAAGCTGTATACTGTTGAGAAATCACAAATACTTAAGATTTGAGGACAAGTTACCTGATCAAGATTACGCTGACCAGGAAGTGGGACGATACTAACGTTTTGAGAAAGGTGTCTGAACACAATTTTAGGAACTTGTGACCATATTTAAAGTCTGTCTTCAGTATTGTAACAGTCTACCATTGTTACTGCTTTGCATCAGGTTTCAGGTCACGTTGACCTTGAGAGGTACAAAGTTTGGATCTTGTGAATATTTTTTTTTATGTAGTAGAGGAGATTGCAAGGATGCTTTACCATCTTGTGTCTGGATTTTCTAAATAATTTTTATACAGAAGAGGAGATTGCTGGGATGGATTGATTGTCTTGTTCAGTTTTTAAACAGAATTATTTGTATGTAGACTATCAGTACTACACAGAAATGTAGTTATACGCCATGAAGATGGATTTCATTATTTTCAAGAGTAATTTATGCTAAGGAAATATTTTTGCTTTGTTATGCCATGTTACACCTGAAAAAGTATCATTCCTTGGTGTGTTTATACACACACACACACACACGCACGCACGCGCACGCGCATGTCTAGTATGTAAACGGTAGAAATTTTATGTGTGCAAAATGGAAATATGCAAGTCTTAAAATGTTGCTGACAGACGGGGGTGAAGCGTCAACCAGAAGAAGAGGCAGACTCGGAATCTGCCAGCAGTTCACCGCCAAGACTGTTGAGTCGCAAGCACAAGCTGGCAGGCAGCAGCCAAAGCAGCAACAGCAGCGATGACAGTGATCGCAGCAATGATGCTACAGACGTGGAAATTTCTTTCCCTGAGCGCCGACAACCTCCAACGGCTGAGTGGACAGGAGCAGAGGAGTCACTGTTCCGTGTTGTGTCTGACATGTATCGCAACAACTACTGTGCTCTCTCAAAGTTGATAGGCACCAAGTCTTGTAAACAGGTGAGTGTTTTAGTGTTGTGTTTTCCTGTTTGATAGTTAACTGTCCATAGCACGCATTTATAGCAATTGTCCATGAACAGACCGGCAAGCATTGCACACTCAGGCACACATGCTTGTACATACATATGCATGATAATTGCTCTTTGGTGTTGTTTTTTTATTTACTTTTTGTTTTGTTTTTGTTTTTTTGCTGTCCCATGTCCTACACTACAATAATAGACAGAATTTGGGACATTTTTTTCAGAGTGCTATGGTGATGCTGACGATTAAGATGGTAATCGTGATGCTATAGAGTTTCATCTAGGATTGAGATTGCATGATGGGGCTGTGCTCTATGCTTACTGTCATGTTTTTTGTTTGTTTGTTTTTATATTCTGTCTACCAGGCTTGAGAGAGACAGATACCAGAGGTTTTGGTCAGGATATGTAACATCCTCAGTGACACATCAGTGAAGTGGATGAGACTCAGCTGTGTAGTCCCAATCTTCCCAATGAATCTATATCACACTCTGCTGTATAGGGGCTGGTTGGGGCCAAAGAATCTCAATAATTTTGACAGGTCTAGTAAGTTTTCAAACCCTCAGCCTTTCAGTAACCTGTTGTGCTAACCACTGCTCTGTGGTGACTGGTACGTATGTTAATTCTTTAGTATATCATTTTCATCTTTATAGATATGGTGGCTCACATTTCTTCAAGAAAAAAAAACTGATCTAATATGATATCATGTAGCACTGCATGAAACACTAAAATTCATGTTCATCAGCTTGACAGAGTTGCTGTGAAAAAAAGAGTAGTAATGAGAAGTTCATTAAAAGGGAATTGTTACACTGAACAGCAGATCTGTTTACTGTGCACTCTTGACATACAAAAGTACACATTTTTATTGTACACTTGTATGATTCAAAAATCCATTTGGCGTCATACACTGTACCTTTGCTGACTGCGAACACTATGTTACTGGTATGTGCCCTGTCACTGCCAAACTCAGCGGTGAAATTTGAGAAGAACTGGAAGTAGCCCTGACATGGCTTCATGTTTCAGCCCTCAGTGTTCTCTGTACATACGCCATGCACATGCGCTAATCAAACCCCTACTCAGATCATCCTTTCTGACCGCCATCTTCACATGCAAATGTGTCTCAACCAACCAGCACGTCTTTATTCAGATTTACACTCTGTCTCATGTCAACGTTGCTTGATCATAGCTTGGTCTGGTATAGCCTTGTTCATTTGAGTTCCTGGGCATCGTTTGTTTGTACACTTGTTTCAAAATTCACATCCTTATATTTCGAGGAATTTATTCCATGTTCCTTTATTGCAACATTTCTAATTAAAAAACAGACATAAGCTTCATCAAAAACTTCGAGCATTATAAACCATACAACAGATTTATATGTGTGAGCAAATTCAGCTATTTAAATATTTATATCATTAGTAGTTTTTAATAGCTTTGCCTTTTTAGTTTCTCAGCTGATGGAAATTTGCACTGAGAAATGCATGTGTTAGAAACGAATGACTGTATATTTTATTTTCATTAATTTGTATATAAAAGGTGTTAGAAACGAATGACTGTATATTTTGTTTTCATTAATTTGTATATAAAAGGGGAGATATTTGAATGATGTGACCATCTTGTGTTTGTTGCAAGTTTTTTTTCTTAGTATGTGTTTGTTTTGTAGCTAGAAATCTTTCATATATATGCTCAGTGCATGCTGTAAGTTACTAGACTTCACTTTGATTTCTTCTTAGAGACTAGCACCCAGATCAGCACTCAAAAAGTCTATGCAGGGGGAGAAAATCCACGGGGTGTTTTGGGTGTGTGTGTGTGTGTGTGTGTGTGTTTCAGGTGTATGAATTTGCCATCAAGGAGGAAGCTCACATACCTGACCTGAAGGAGGAGCACACACAGACACCACCCAGAAAGAAGAAAAAGAAACACAAGTATGGCCTGATCCTTTTTCTGTCTCACGTGTCTTCTGTCTTCAAAAGACATGTTCACCCGCACATGTGTGCGTGTGCACACACGCACACGCACACACACACACACACCCATTCTCTCACCATCATTCACTCTTTTATGTTAAGTGCATTGATTTGTCAACGTTGCCAAGCTACAAGAAGGCAGAACCATTAACTGCTGCTCTAGACGTTAATGCTTATCTGAACATTCAGTCAGACTACTCAGTTGGTGACATCTGTGTGAAAGGTCTGTGGCTTCTCTGCAGTAGCAGTATCATAGACTGAAAAGACATGGAATCCCATCTCATACAAAAATTTGAAATATGCAAGCCATAGAGTCTTAGTGACAAACTATAATCATGTCTACTACTATTGAATGTAGTACAGTTGCTTTGTGTGCATTTTTCCCACATATTGTCTGCATGTTTGCATTTCTGTATAAGCTCTTGATTGCTTTATGTGCGTGTGTGCGTGTGTGTGTGTGTGTGTGTGTGTGTGTGTGTGTTTGAATGTATATATTGTCATTCATTTGTGCATGCATGTGTGTTCATGGTTTGTGCAGTTTTGATGAATTTATGCTTGCAATCTTTTTAAGTGTGTGTTTCACATGCTTTACATTAATGCTGACTTGTGCTGTACTTTAATTCTAATGCTTAATGATTTATCCTGTTGCAATTGACCATTTCATTCTTCTGTCACTGCACCCCCTCTTCCTTCAGTTAGGTCTTGGCTTTGTAGCTGTACATGTCTTAACTTTTATCTTTTCAATTTCTTTTTTATAAGACAGATCCAACCACATCATTTTTGGTTCTTTTTCTCCATATACTCTGGCATTCCTTTTAGCCCCTTTGCTGTTGGATTAGGAGTTTTTCTTCCATTTCCAAGGTCAGACTGGATTGATTGTCCCGGGCACAAGACATTTATATTAGCCTGATCTCTCACACTTGTATTTTTTCATTCATTTGACCATCCATTTGTGCATACTCTGTTACATAGTGCTTTTTAAAATTTGTTGATTTCCAATAACTTGGCCCTAGCCCTCCTCAGAATAAAACAGCATTGATATGACATGACCACTTTTATGTTGTATAGTGCATTTATCTGCCCTGCTTCCTAGTTACCAGAGTTCATATTCTCCATTTTCTCCTGCTTAACAAAATGTCAGGGAAGTCTTCTTGTTTTTTGCACCAAGTTTTGTATACATTTTCATTGTCTTTTGTACATGCTTGACAAAGGCCAGCTGGCTGAACATTTGCACTTGTCTTGCTTTGTTATACCAAATGCACGTTCTGATCCTATTGCATGTGTTTTTTGTTCCTATTTGCTTGAACGTTGGCAGTCATTTGAGTAAGGTTTCTGAACAGTTTTCTGTTTTTCTTTCCTCTTTCTTGATCACTTTGACCAGGATGAGAAAGCAAATGATTTTTACTTGGTAGACTAAAGTTAGCTAAACATAAAGGGAAAAAAAAAGAAACCTCCGTTATTATTATTGCTATTATCGTTGTTGTTAACATATTAAAGCAGTCCTTGAAATAGACAGAATTCAGTACATCCTGATTGACCTTCACGGTTTGTGTTCACTGACTGACGCTGATGGTAAAGGCGTAATCAATACAGGTTGTGGTCGATGCACTGCCGCAAGGTTCAGCAGAAGAAGGATGGGTCATCCAATCCTGTGTACAACTACCAGCCTTGTGACCACCCAGGCCAACGCTGCGATGACTCATGCCCTTGTATCATGGCCCAGAACTTCTGTGAAAAGTTCTGCCAGTGCAGCAGTGATTGTAAGTTGGATTTAATTGTCTTTGTGTCATGATGGGATGGGGCTGGTGGTGGGAGGAGGAGTACAGATTGATTGTAAGTTGGGTGTGGTCTTTGTGGTGGAATGATTGGATAGAGAAGCAATGTAAAGTGTGGGGTAGTAGTAGGTAGGATGCGTGTTTGAGCAGTTACATGTTGGATAAATTTGGTCTTTGTAGTGAAGGGGTTTATGGGCAAATGTAGAATGTGGCTGAGGCAGAACTCCTTCCCATGTAGTGCCTGCAAAATTTCATATGCCTCCAGAATCAGTCTTGTATCCCACCCTGGGCAATGAGGACCAGTGTGTCTTCTCATCTTTGGGATTGTCAGGGATTTCACTATTATCATCAGAATGTAGGACATGGTGTGTGTGTAGGACATGGTGTGTGTGTGTGTGTGTGCTTGTGTGAGTGTGCGTGTGTGTGTGCACGTGCGCATCTGTGTGTGCACACATTTGCTGCTAGATGTACATGTTGCTAGATGTACATGTTAATTTGGTATACATCTGTGCATCCAGAACCGTGCTTGGAATTGCCATGTACTATCCCTAGTTGCAGTTGAATCATTTATTCTTTCCCTAAGAGCGGCTTGTACATTAGGTGAGGTTAAGATGTATCTGCTCTGGTCTTGAGCTGCATATGTTAAGTGACAAATGCAGCTTAGTCTTTATACACAGTTCAGAAAAACAATGCTCTTCTCTTTCTTTCTCTCTCCCTCTGTCTCACCATCTCTGTCTCTCTCTATCTCTTTCTCTCTGTTTCTTTCTCTCTTTCTGCCTCTCTTTCTGTCTCTCTGTCTGTCTCTCTCTCTCTCTCTCTCTTTCTCTTTTTCTCTCTCTCTCTTTCTCCCTCTGTTTTCAGAACTGAAGTTTGTCTAGTTCCCTGTGACAGTGACAATCTTGTAACTGTGCCTTATCTATGACAGGTCAGAACAGATTCCCAGGCTGTCGGTGCAAAGCACAGTGTAACACTAAGCAGTGCCCTTGTTTCCTGGCTGTCAGGGAGTGTGACCCAGACCTCTGTCAGACTTGTGGTGCTGGTAAGTGCAGCACTGCTTATGATGCAGATTTAAATCCTACTTTTTTTCCCAACAATGAATTCTACAACTACTTATTTCCGTCAGTTTTTGCACTTTTTTTTATATATTAGATATTGTAAGGTGGTCTTTGTCAGTTGTATGTGTATGCCTGGCGCATGAGTGCGCTTTGATTTGAATTGTCAAGATTTGGCATTGTATAAATACTGTAAATACTGTAATTATGCAGATTTTGTAATAGCTACTTGTGTAACATGATTCACCTGGCGGCGTCACCGTGTTTGGTTTTGGCCACTGCACACCTGGACACCACCATTTCCCTCCAGGCAGCTCTGTCTTGACTTTTGTGGACAGTTTCTTGAATATTTGGGCCACTGGTATTGGTTATGTGTAAGATGACCACCTTAATGAAAAGAAAAGTGATACTGTGACATAAAGAGAGTGATGAGACAGTAGTGATTATTTTTGTTATGATAATGTAAGTGACAACTTACAACTGAACACTGACCATTACTCACTCGTACAGCAGGCCGTAACAGTGAAAACATTGCGCCTATGACTGTTCTTGACATGACACTGCGTAATGTAAGTAGAATTGTGCTGCCTTAGGAGGGTTTTCAAAGGGTGAATGTTGAGATGCCACAAGCCTGTCTGGTTGTCTTGTTTGGGGATTGATCTGGCTATCGTGTCTGAGCAGACCTGTGCACCCATATAATTTCGCCATATGTTGTACGTCAGTTTATTGAAAAATAAAATACGATGAGCATGCCACATTGCTAAAAAATACGCCTAAAAAGGTCGCTGAGTAAACGTGCTTTTCCCGCACAATCAAAACTGCGTCAGATTTTGTGGGCAGAGTGACTTCCCTTGCCGCGAAACTGGTTCATGTTCGTTTGGAAGAGTGGCTTTCCTTGCCATGTTATAACAAGTCTAAACAAAATCATGAAACACCATTACCATGTGTAGACCATCAACACCATGTCAACGGAACTCAGAGTAATAATGAATCAAAAATTTTTCTCAGAGAAAAAGAGCTTCAGCAAAGAAGCCTGCAAGATACCAAGAGATTTTGCCAAAGTACAAACAAATAGCTGGGATTGAAGAGAACAAGCTAGGACAATACTATCCTTGGTGTATGAAGAGTGATTTATTTTGTATGATTCTCGGGGACAAAAGTGGAGGGACTTAAGATTTCAGTATACTGTATTACTCAAAGACTTAGGATTTCAGTATACTGTATTACTCAAGGACTTAGCATTAGGTCCCTTTGGACCTGTCTTACAGCTAGTCCATGCTACTTTACACATATAACAAAACTTCAAAACACTATTACTCAAGCATAATAGCATTAGGTCCCATTGGACCTGTTACAGCTAGTCCTTGCTACTCCACATATATAACACAAAACTTCAAAACACGTTAGTGCTCAAGGATATAGAATTAGGTCCAACTAGATCTGTCCTACAGCTAGTCTTGCCACTCAAAGGGAAAGCAGCATCAAGTCTCATTGGATCTAACATCTAGTCCTTGCTGCCCATCACACAAAATGCAAACATATAAAATGAAACATAACACACAGAATTTCATGTGAAACAAGTCATAAAAATGAGTTGTGATGAAAGAACTTTTATATATACCAGTGGCTAGTGTGCTTTACAAATGCACGAGAGACAAATGCAGGCATGTAAATAAACATGTGTCAAGCCTTAACAATAACAAGATCAACAACAATAATATAATTGTATTGCTAGTAGTTATATTGATATTCAGTATAAAAAAAAATTAAAAAAAACTGACATACATAGAATCAAGAATCAAAGTAAAAGAAGGAAGGGAAATATTGAGAACATACAAGGGAAAGGAGTGGATGGTGGAAGACATGTCTACTAACAAATTAACAACACTGCCTAAGATGTTCATGTTGTGAGAGTTTGGTGTTTTTTTTTTTTGGGGGGGGGGGGGGTTGAGAGGGAAGAATACACTATTAACCCCTTGACTGCTGACATATTTTTACATCCAGTGTTTTCCATATGCCGAAGAAAAATGTTGGGTCACTACCATGTATACTAAAACAATTGTTGCTTCCATATTTGTGGGAATCTATATGAGGGTGTGCCAGAAGGTGCTCGGACAAAAACCACTTCACTTTGTTCAACATTTTCTTTGTCTCTCTGCATTTGTTATGAAAAACATTTGTTTTTTTGTGGAAAGCATAACTCACAGAGATAACAGGCACAATTATCTGAGATAAAAATACCTCAGTTTGCTAATAAATTGAAAAAAAAAAAGTTTTCTTGACTTGAAGCCATGTGTTCGCCTGGGACAGTTTGAAGGGATTAGGATATTCTATAATTTGCTCGTTTCTCTCCAACCTACTGATTATTTCTTATGTGTACTTTTGAAGGAAGTGGAGATCTACGAGATCTATGTACTTTGAATAAAAAATTTGCAATAGTTTTTGTAAAAATGGCTTTGAAATCAATGTATTTCGATCGTTACATATTTTGTCAAATGTTGCCGGTGGAGAAAAAGTTCGTCTGCTACGCTTCCGTAGGCTCCAGTTGACATTCACGTACATGACAGATATAAACCGCACTTTTAGTACGTTATTCGCCCTAACATGACCTATGGATCGTGTTCTGAACCGTTTTCTTTGACCTAGAAAGTCAGATACGTTTTTTTTTGTCAAACGGTAACGATCGAAATTTTCTCAGTCGACACAAAGCAATAGTACGTTTCTGGTTCGGTCCGAAGTTTTCCGGAAGCCATATTGACCCAGAATGCAGTGCGGCCATTGTTTTCAAAGATGAAGCATCGTGGGCGAGAAGGTGAGTGTACAAATTTTTTTGTCAGACGAATCGCAATAGTAACGATCGAAACCATGTAACGATCGAATTCCAAAACGATCGCTTTGTGAAAAGTTATTCATGGTAGTGTCTATAAAACTAGAAATGAGTGATACGAACTGAAAATAAGGATCATACTGTCAACAGTGGGTTCGCCCCAATTTCCATGCCAGTCTGGAGAACCACTTTTTAAATTTGACACAGTTGTACGCTGTGTCAATGTAACGGTCGAATGGCGAAGTTTAAGTGTCAACGTAACGATCGAAAGAGAACTACTAGAATTCATTTTCAAATTGAAGAAAATATGAAAAAGATATACGATACTTTTTTTGACTTGTCCGATTTCTACTATTCAGTCTATTGTAAGGCTCAGATTGTGTTCAACTTTCTTAGCTAGCCGGGTTTTTGGTTTGCACTGTCGAAGGTTACATTGAGACATGTGGACACAGTTGGTAGACCTGGATTTCTTCATTATTATTACTAACTAGCAGGGGTATAATTTCACTGATTGTTTCATAAGTTACATATGACGATGTGATTCCTCTTTAAGTGACAAAAGGATGGTATTAAAAAAATTTGTTTTAGAGTTAAAATCAGGCCAGTTTGCATTTACAGCAGCAGTCATTTGACATTTTATTTTCAAAGTATGTTGTTCTTTTTGTGTAGCATGAAGGGTGTGCAGGAAAAGCAAGTATACAGTTAAGAAAACCATAAAGTATTATTTAAAACCTTTTTCAAAGTTTTGGAATTGTGGCATCTTCTTCCAGGCCTTCGAGTCAGGCCTCCTTTACCGGAGGAAGCTTCGGAGAGGGAGAAGGAAGAGCGCAAGAGGGAACGAAACAAAGTTGCATGCAGACGGTGGAGGGAGGCCATAAAGTCAGATCCAAGGCTTTATGATGAGCAGAGACAAAGAGACAATGAAAGAAACAGGGCAAATCGACAACGGCCAAAAACAGAGGAAGAAAAGGCAAGACAGAGGATGAACCAGACACAGCCTTCATTGATGTTTCTGCGTCTCATCCGGCAGACAACCCTGAGAGGTAATGACAGATTTTTCTCTGTGTAGGTTATGTTCAGAATACTGTATTATCTAATAGTGATGACTTGCATTATAGATCAAATGGGGGTATATAAGCCATGTAAAAATGATCTATAAATTAATCAAGACAGTCTGGTTTTAAATTGGATGATCCAATGAAAAGAAAAGTTCTGTATCTGAATCTCTAAAAACAAAAGGAAAGCAGATCGTAACCGCAAATTTGGAGGATAATGTAAATCTGCTTTTGGTCAACAGCTGAGGATTTTCAGTATGGGATAATAATAATAATAATTACAATATTTATATAGCGCAAAATCTCGATAAAAATCAAATCTAAGCGCTGAACATCCACTTACGCACGCACACACTCGCACATGGCTATAAATGGGGAAAAAGAATAAAAGCAATGGAAAATTATAGAGAGCGGATGCAGCTCGCTTGGCCCACATCAATAAAATGAACTTTTTTTTTTCCAGATACCCAGCTCCTGATGATTTCTTCATTCTGATGTGGCAAGATGGCAAGGAGTATGTCTGCCAGGTAGAGTATTTTTCCAATTCCAGTTGTTGTGCATCAAAATAATTGTATCAGAAATCAGTGCATGGTGTCATTTTGGATGATGGTACAGAAATAAACAGGGGCTCGATACTTAAAGGGACAGCAGGAGTATATAAGGCGGGAGGCTGCACGGAAGTCACTTGAATTCAAACCGTCGGCGATGCAACACACGCTGTCTGCTCTTAATTAAACGCAGATTACTGGAAGTAGAGAGAATCTACATAGCTCATTTTTGGCACAGACTTAAATATCAAACATTGCTTTTAGTTAGTTATAATCTTTGCAACAAAAAGTGTGGTTGTGTGCTTTTATTTGGAAAATAAAATCCGAATCGAAGGAATTGGGGTGGAGCTACGGTAACTTGATTGGCACATCCACCGAAAATAGAAAAGCACATGGAAGGAAATTGCAAAGCAAAACAGTCGTGCTGCCTGAACACACACACACACACGGGTGCGCGTGCACACACACATACACACACACATCTGAGGAGTAAATGAAAGCAACACTGACCTCTGGTGCGTTGCCTTATTTAGAAAGGCCACGCCTAACTCAGTGCGGATGGTCCCGATCCATTGGATCGGAAGTTATCCCTTTAAGCAGCTGTTGAGCTTTGCATTTTGTATGTGCAGAAACTTGCAGTGCTGGTTGTCCCATACGCTTATTTTGTGATTTTTTAATTGTTGCAGGTTGCTGAAGTGGACCTACAGCAGCGTGAAGTTTTGGTACAATTCATGCAGCGACAAGGCCGTGCATACTTTTGGGACCAGAGACAGGATTCATCCTGGGAATCACTCGACTACTTTCTGTCCAACAGCAGGAAGGTCTCTGTGACGCTGAACGAGCTGCTGTCCACTCGTCGACGCCTGCTTTTTAACGTTGATTAAAACTACATCTACAAGGAAATTTGTTCTTGTTTTGGATAAATAGTTGCTGGAGTAGAGTTTGTAGAGTATTTTTTCTTCTGTCTTTTTTAACCCAGATAAATGGTGTGTGACAATTCCCAGTTTGTTGTTGTTTTTACCAGGGTTGTGGACTTGTTAGATTTGTGTGTAAAAAAGAGTCAGTATTGAGTGTATGAATTATTAGTTCATGCTTGGATCTCTACAAAAGGGTTTTTTTTGTTTGTTTTTTATAGATTCATTTATTGCAATGAGTGTTACAGAGTAACAGAAAACATTCAGAATTACAATGATCTAAAAGTATTTCTTTTGATGCTTCATGAAGAGATACTAGTGAGCATTATGTACATACTGAGTGTATTTATATGCTAGTTTGATTTAGTGGTACCAAGCAGGTTTCAGTGATCTTTTTTAGAATGTCAATGTTAGTGTTAGTTTCATTAACGGAGTGTGCTGTGTCCATTGTAACATCCAAAATACACTGTGTCCAGATACACATGTAACATCCGACATTGCATTTTGCAGCACTCTATCTTGGTAATTTAAAATACTGACAAGTGGAACTGTGTCAGTATGTTAGCAGTGTTTATATTCCTTTTTACTCACTAGTACTCTTGCCAGGTGTTTGCAAAAAGCATGGGGCCATGATGTATTGTGTCAAGTCACAAAATGTAACGTCCGACATGTCAAACTGTCCATTGCCTATCTTCAGAAGGTATTAGTCACTCTGTTTTTAGTGTAAATTGTTGTAAGGACTGTATTTAATAAAACTAATTTTGTTCTCACAGGATCTTTGGAATTGTTGCATTATTTGTGAAATGTGTGTGTATCTGTTCTTGTCGGATGTTACACTGGACACAGTGAAGATACAAATTCTTGGAACGTAAAATTTGAGTTTAGATTGAAATTTGCCAACTACACTCAATTCAGACTCTACATTGCTAATTAGAGGAAGTTCACTGGTATCTAGTGAGCAATCACTGTTTTGTTGCTAGCAATGCTGTGTCCAGTGTAACATCCAACAGCAGTCGGGTGCCGGTCTGTCTTTGTCAATTTCTCAAAAACTCTGCATTCAGTTATCTTTTTAGAATCTGAACCATACACAGAAAGCCCTACTCTTTCAAACTGCAACACTCAGGAGGAAGTAAAAACAGTTTCATTTTTGCATCAACTGTCCCATTTTTCAGAGGCACGTTCTGGCACAGCCTCATATATAAAATTATACAGAATGATGCATTAGGCATGACAAAATGTATATCAGATGATTTATGTAGTAATTTCTTGAATTTACTACATTATTTGTAATATTTTGTGGAATTTCCCATAAAAAAAATTACTAACCGCTCACCATAGAAACAAATAACGAAGGAAAAAGATAGGAGATATGGCCCTCCTGACAAAATCTAAAAGGTTCAGACTGTGGATGACTACTTCTGACAGATCATTGACAGCTGACAAGCTAAAAAAAAAGTAGCCTACTTGTGCACAAAATGGCTTGACCTGGCCACATCGTCTACTGCCATTACATACAGTTGAGGAATGGAATATCTATAAAAGATCTGACTTGACATGAAAAGTCCTACTAATTTCTTTAGGCAGAAAAGACATGTGTGAGCTCCTCTAAGGACAGCATCTGTGTTGTGTTTCCTGTTAAGAGTCCTGTGAAAAAATGATGCTGAGGTATTTGTGATACTCTGTCTGCTCACTCAGAATTTGTAGATAAACATGGTTCAGACTGGTGCTAGATAAAGATTGTTCAGAATGGTGCTCTCAAAGATGCCAGGATATGGGGTAATTTATATATGTGGTTGAACTTACGATAATGCTGTTTGGTTCAAGGACTTAACAGAACTTACCATTGGTGATGGTATTTGTTTCAGACCAGTTTGATACAGTCAGGATCTCGTGCAAAAATGTCAGTGTACAAAGAGGACTCCGAAAGGTAACGCTATTTTGTATCATTTTGATGGGTGAATGTGTTTGTTCATTTGTCTTACTTGTATGAATTTTCTTGACAATGGGGAAGTATGTGTGAGTATGTCTGTGTTTGTCTGTGTGTGTATGCGTCATTGTTATAACTCTTTCAGCTTATGCTGGGTTCTGAGCTGGTAGAATGTTTCTATTACCAACTTCCATGCTCATCTTATGCTGTGATAGATTGGCAGCTTGTGATTCTACTTATTGTTTTGTGTGGAATTGACTAAGTTCTGATGATATTGTTTTGTGTGGAATTGACTAAGTTCTGATATGACTCCTTGTATCATTCTGCATTCACATGCATTTTTACAAGTTATCTTCTTTTACTTATAGATATGTGCTTTGTTACATATGCTACACCGTATCTCATTGATGCAATTGCCAGCAGCATGCAGCTTTCTTGCCATGTACCAGTACTTGTCTGCCTAATGTGAAAATCACATCTGTAGGTGCAAAGTACATGTCCTGTAACTTCCTCTTTATGCGGTAGCTGTTTTTCTTGTCCTCATGTCTATTTCAGCTGAGGGATCTTTTTCACTTTTGTTTGCTTTCCTGACTGATTTGTCATCTGCTTGTACATATTTATGTATGTCCGTCAAGGGAAAGACATATTCTCAAAGGTAAGATGACCAAGCTAAGGTGCACAAAATTTTGGTCAGTACTGAACTCGGCCCACTTCAGCTAGTCATTCCCACTACTACAACCATCCCCTCAGCTTAGTCTTCTCTCCGTCATTTTTCCTTTTTTCTTGCCAGTCTCTTTTCCTCTTCTTTTCCTCTTTCCTGTACCCTCCTGGGCACGAGTGCTTTTGTGTCAGCCAGCATTGCTTTTCTCCTCCAGTTTAGCCTCAGCTTGACCGCAGTGAAAGGTGTGAACTTAGATTCACCACGGTTGACTAGCTGCTGCTTGTCGACTGCGCATGGGCAGGAGACCTCTTTTTCTTCTGCTCTCTTGTTTCAGGATGTGCAGTCAGACTCGGAGCACCATTGCCATGTGGGCAATAACCCTGTCTGGACCTGACGGTGTAGGGATTGCTTCCCTTGCATTTAAGTTTTCTCTCTCTCTCTCTGCCTATACATATAACACTCCTTCCGAAGCCAGTTTTCATGGCTGTTAGCACATTTTCAGTGCAAACCCTTGGGTCCCCCTTTGGGCCCTTCCTAGCAATTTTCTTGGATGTTCTTGCAGCAATTGGCTGGCTGGGCATACTTTGCCCCCAAGGTATGGGCTGCCAAATCAGAACCCAAGATTCCCCTCTCCCTGTGGACAGGAACATACTTCTCAGCAGTCCTTGCCTCTTCGCGCCAGTGGTCCAAGCCTTGGCTTACTGGGCCAGTTGCCTTGGGCTCTTCCCTTCAAGCTTTATTGCTTTCCGTGTGGGACATGGCACACAAGAGGGTCACCCTGAGTCCTCATGGGCATCCCTGTGCGCTTCAGGTTGGCCAGATTCCAAGGATGATTATGATGAGGACCATTCCACTGACACTTCAGCATGGTCTTTCAGTGACACCATCGTCTCCTCGAGGACTGGGTCCTCACCACGCTATGAAAGTATTCCCTGTCGCAGGTTCCTCATGCCTCTCCGTGGCTGACACTGCCCTAGGCTCTTGTGCCCAGGCTTCATCACATTAGTCCATCTTGAGGGAGTCAGTGATGGTAGCCGATGCTATCTGTCATGTTCATAAGCAGATCCAGGGCTCTTCTCAGCCATCTGAGTTTGTCCCAGGGACCATCCTGAACTGTCCTGATGCCTTACTGTATGGAAAGTGTCTGAGGGCTGAAAACCCTTTTTAGGTCCCTTCCTTTCTCTCTGCAAAGTCCTCCCTCTCCCAAGGTCATCATCTCTTCCCAAAACGCTTGTGGCCCACTTTGTGCTCCGTACCCATCTCTGAGATCCTAGCTGATTGGGAAGAGACAGTCTGCAAGGGATTGGAGGCTTAAAAAGGGGGAGAATGAAACTTTAACTAGTGAAATTAACCATCAAGAAAGATAGTGAAGCACATTTTGTTTCTTTCTTGCAATTGATCTTCATTTTGTGCACAGTTGAGTGAACATCTAGTCAAGGCAGAGTAGAAAATAATAACTGAATCTTTATGCAGATTGATTGTTCTGGCTCAGAGGGAACTGAATGTTTAAGTGCACATACTCTACCATGTTTTCACAAGAATAGATGAAACATGTTTATTAATCAAACAAAATGTTTTTAATTTTACTACATACTGTCCAGTGTCTCACCTACAGATTTTACTGCATTGACCCACAGAGTTAATATGCATTTGTAGTCATGAAACAGTATTGGTAAGTACATTGTATTAACTGTTTGATTCCCTTTATCTACCAGCTTCCTCTATTATCAGCTGTGATAGCAAAGCAAAACCATAACTGTTTCACAGAAGATATGTTTTTGCAGCTGGTGAATAGGATGAGGGAGTCAAAGAGTTAATGCATAGGTCCATTATTACAGCTGTTAAACTAAACGTTTTGCATTTTCAGCACTTACTACTTGCTCCTTCTGATGTGGCCGGATGGGGGATTTTTCTGAAGACTCCAGCAGAGAAAAATGAATTCATTTCAGAGTACTGTGGTGAGGTAAGGGATCATTTATATCCAGCTGCTCTCTTGGGATGGATATTTTGTTTGTGATTGCCTCTGGGTGGTTATTTGTTGGTGGTATATATTTCAAGATGACTTCATTTCTTGTTTTTACAAAAAGTGTCTTAGAAAACATTTTTTTTTTTAAAAAATGGTTTGTTTTCATTTATGTAAAAGTGTGCATGCATGCTGGGTTTCCCTTTTATGCGTATAAAGGATGAGAATTGAATTTTGTTGATTTTGTTTATCTTTTCTTTCTTTTTTTATTCAAATCTGAATGTGTATTATTCTGTGTGGGCAGATCATATCCCAGGATGAAGCAGACAGGCGAGGAAAAGTGTATGACAAATATATGTGCAGTTTTTTGTTCAACCTCAACAATGGTAAGAACTGGGTCATCACTTTTACAGGATTGTCATCGGAATCATGTGCTTGGATGCTCATGCATGTGTCAAGTGATGCAGTTCTTGTCGTGTATGAATAATCTGTTGATTGAAAAATCAGATTATTTAAACAAGCCTACTATACGCTTTCAGGTTTTACAGGAATATAATGCATTCTGATTTATGAAAAAGAAGGTGCAGTTTGATATGAGAAAGTCCTGTAGAGTATTTAAATAGTATCTTTCAAACAAAGAAGTTTTGTTTGCCTTTGTATTTACCAAGTAGTCAGTGATTTTTCCCTGGGCCCTTAGCAGTAAAATCTACATTAAATTACATATTCTCTGCCGTGTCTCACAAGTGCTGATCAGCAACAATTAGCTAGGCCTGCCCCTGTACAAAATAACCTTGAAGAGAAAGTGAAAGTAGGATATTAGCCACTCCTATCCTGCACCTGTAGACATTTTAGGTTTATCTATACCCAGTACATGCAGTAAAAAGATGCAGAGCTATCTTTACAAGCCTCAGATGTCTAGAAGATCCCAGTTTCTCATACAAACCTCATGGAGACCATTCGCAGCTTTTCTTTTACAGAAACGGGAACCTCTCACCAGTGTCCAGTGCAAGACCTCTTTGTCGTTCTGATCCTAAGGCATCATCCCTTTGAATCTAGTGGAGACATTCCTCAAATTCATGTCCATCAAAATTTATTTCTTAACCCTTTGACTCCTGCACCCAGTCCAGCAGCATCCTGCATAGCCAACCATGCTAGTAAAACAAAAACTGAACCCTTTGACTCCCTCACCCTATCAACTGACTTCCTGCAGGATGGTGGTGGACAGGTTGTGGGAGTCAAAGGTTAAGTTTTTGCAGTTGGTGGATAGGGTTTGGGAGTCGAAGGGTTAATTGCACTTGCGTCAAGCCAATGTTGCAGTGAAATACATATACATGGCATCATCAACCTTCCACAAACTAGGACAATGAAACTTGAGAGTTCGTATTCCCCAAAACTTTCATGAGCCCTTGTGACATGATAAGTTTGTTTCTTACATGGACTGTTAGCACACACACACAAAAATGTTGGTTCACAGTGGTTGGTCTTATGTAGAATTTAATGTATCCAAATTGTGTGTAAGTCTAGGCACGTGAGTGGGTATATATTAATGTTTTTCTTGCCTGTCAAATATTTACAATGGTAGTATTGTACTTATCTTGCCCAGATAACCCTACAGTAAATGAGAACCTTGCTTTTGTCAGACTTTGTGGTGGACGCCACACGCAAGGGCAACAAGATTCGCTTCGCCAACCACTCCATCAACCCCAATTGTTACGCCAAAGTCATGATGGTCAACGGTGACCATCGCATCGGCATCTTCGCCAAACGACCTATCCAGGCTGGCGAGGAGCTCTTCTTCGATTATCGGTATATTAACATTTACATAACTTTGAATCGTGTGCATGTATGCATGTTTTATTTTAGCAAGCAGTAACTTGTAGTGTGTGTTTTCATACCTTAATTATTTTATATGCACATTGGTGTTTATTTTTAATTTTTATTGTCAGTATGTATATTTTCAGCAAAAAGTCACTGTATTGTAGTTTTAGTTTTATTTTACACATAAATGCATGCATAAAGACAATACATGAACACCTTCACAATATTCCGATCAGCTCTTCAACCAGCTCTCTTCCTTTTCTCAACATTCTCTTTGAACTTGAAGAAGGCTACATCTCCACAGATCTATATTGTTAACCTACCCATGCCCACTTTTGCCTGCACTTCAGCTCCTTTTACCCTCTTCACTGTACGCTGAACCTCCCCTGCAACCAGTGTCTTCGCATAAAATGTATCTGTTACAAACCCATTGACTTTAACTACTTGTCATGCTGCGCCATAGTAACAGAGCATCTCCAAGACCATCTAAAATATCTGACTGCCAGGGAGAGAGCCAGATGTCAACACAGTTGTCGGAACTTACAATACAAATGCAAAGGGCATCATAGCAGTGAATTTCCAGTGTGTGTGTTTGTGTGTGAGCATGCGTATGTGCAAGTGAGTGTGTGTGTGTGTATGTGTGTACATTCTGTTGTTTGTGTGGGAGGTTGACGAGGAGTTTAGGTATGTGTGTATTTGAGTGTGTGGGTTTGCACAGGTATATGGAAGATGGTTGGGGGGTTATCTTGCATGCATGCGCATGGACTGCTGCATGAGGAGTCTGGATTATCTGTGCAAAGGAGGTTTCAGTGTGAACAGTAAAAAAATAAAAATAAAAAAAAAAGATTTAAAAAAATCCCCCCAAAATCAAGCATTCATATGTGTTATGGTAAACAGTACAGAAATAACATGCCCTGAAGACCATAGATCCAGAATGTTTGGACAAAAGAATCTTCTGTGTGTGTGTATAATTTTATATGAAGCCTTGATGACTCATCAATTTCATGACTTCATTTTGATGACATTTTTCGACGTTTTCAGTCATGGTCCACTGCCTCTCCCATTGAAACAAAAAGGAAAAAATGAGGACTCGCTCATGCATGTGCCATCTCCTTTCCCCACCCCCCGTTTATCTTTCCTTTCTCTCTCATTGACCCCTCCCGTATTGTCATGTATGTTTTTTCTTCACAATTGATATTGTATCACGTTTTGCTCTGTGCTCTCTCTCTCTGTTATAATAAACTGAACACCACAGAGCAAATTAAATCAAGCAAATCTTACAGTTTGCGAAAATGTTAAAAACGAAGAAACTGAAGTTGATTGTGGTGATACCTTTTATTTATTAGACTTTATGACGATTATAAAATTTTAGCCATTTGCCAATTATGTTCTGAATTTTTTGTCCTGCCTTCTGTTTGTAGGTATGGACCCACAGAACAGCTTCGGTTTGTTGGTATTGAACGAGATGAGGCAGCATCATGAAAACCAGATCTCCACTACTTACCGGCTGTAACTCATCTTCCTGTTTTCTTTCTTCATATGTTGTTTTCGTCTCATTAACAAATAGACATTGTTTTTAGATTCTTCATAATAATAAATGATCATGTATGTGTGCTTTTTGATGTAATTTTTACTTAGTGTTGCTCATGTTCTCCATTTCTCACTGACTTTGTATTCATTGCCATGTATGACGTTTTATAAGTTAGTTTGAACAGGTGAAGTGTTTGCGTACACATGGATTTGTGTGTGCATTTGTGTATGAGTATATCCATTTGTGTGCTTGTCCATGTGTGTGTGTGTGTGTGTGTATGTTTGTGTGTGTGTATGTTTGTGTGTTTGTGCATGTGTGTGTGTGCATTATGTGTATATGCTGCATGTTTATTTTATTGGTATAGAGCATTTGACAATTGTGCATTATGGAAAAGAGGTGGATGTAAGGAATATATCATTCATAAAGACATTATTCAGTGACTAGGGTGACAGTAAAATAGTATTCAGTGCTCATCCTTCATGGAGTGACAGATAGTAAAATTGTGTTCAGTGCTCATCATTCATGAAGTGACATAATAAAATTGTGTTCAGTGCTTGTCATTCATGAAGTGACAGATAGTAACATTATGTTCAGTGTTCACCATTCATGAAGTGACAGATAGTAACATTATGTTCACTGCTCATTATTCATGCAGTTGCTCATACAATGCTTCTGCTCCTGATGTTCTTTAAAGTCCAGTTATCTCCAGGCTTTCTAGACTGGAGTTTGAATGTAAAGTAGACATTGTCCATTGTATTGGATTTGAATGAGAATTGAATGTGAAGTAGACATTGTCCATTGTATTGGATTTGAATGAAAATTGAATGTGAAGTAGACATTGTCCACTGTATTGGATTTGAATGAGAATTGAATGTGAAGTAGACATTGTCCATTGTATTGGATTTGAATGAGAATTGAATGTGAAGTAGACATTGTCCGTTGTATTGGATTTGAATGAGAATTGAATGTGAAGTAGACATTGTCCATTGTATTGGATTTGAATGAGAATTGAATGCGAAGTAGACATTGTCCATTGTATTGGATTTGAATGAGAATTGAATGTGAAGTAGACATTGTCCACTGTATTGGACTTGAAAGAGAATTGAATGCAAAGTAGACATTGTCCATTGTATTGGATTTGAATGAAAATTGAATGTGAAGTAGACATTGGCCATTGTATTGGATTTGACTGTGAAGTCGATATTGTAGTATTTTTGTTTTGCTATGAATCAATGAAATGTAAAAAAAATTTGAATGAAATAAAGATGTGAAATTGAAAAATGAGCCTTGTGTCTCTGTGACTATCTTTATTGAATACAGCAGAAATCAGTCTCCGAAACGAAATGAAACATCACATACTCAAATTGAGGGAAGATCATGTATGATATCTGACATGATGAATTTCTAATGAAGGATAACAGTGCTGCTTGCTTCTATTATTTTTCGTTCTGATCATATGTCTGCTCCTTTTCTACAATAATTTGAAACACTTTCTGAGAAAGTCACATTTTTAGCCTTGAGAAAGTAGGCTGACCACAACTTTCAAACCTACTTTCAGTACCTTTTTTGACAGCAGACTGATTGACATAACATTAACTTATGTATTTCTCCTGTACATATGCAAGGTAAAAAAAAAAGCACGACACTACACAACTGTTGAAAGCAAAACTTTATTTCATGCTCTAAACTTGATACTGTTCCAGCAGTGACCTTTGGTCATACTATCATATCAAAAGCAAAATTCGAGCTAGCACAGACTTTGTGCTGATGGGTCGCACATATTCATAAACCTCCTGTAGCCAAGATAA
Source organism: Monoplex corrugatus (assembly GCA_030674185.1). NCBI lineage: Eukaryota > Metazoa > Mollusca > Gastropoda > Littorinimorpha > Ranellidae > Monoplex > Monoplex corrugatus. The sequence continues at coordinate 33,360,563 of CM060306.1, read as the reverse complement.
TATCTGAATGTTGCAAGCTTTGAGCATGTCCCACTCATGTCCTTCAGCCCTCTCCATTTACAAATAAGATCTCGAACTGTTTCGATCTTTTGGAGAAAGAACATGTTACACTCTGTGCCTGTAAACAAGCCGTTAAGTATCCTTTAAGTCTCCCAGTGTACTGGGAATCTTGCCAGATGTCTTTCTGTGCATTGATGTAACCTCTAATTTGCCTCACTCTTGTATGCATGCTGATGCACATGGCACATAACAGTTACACACGCATGAAAAATACATTAACAAAAAACACACAAGCTAAGAACAGCAGTTGCACTCAGATATATAACAGGGCTTAAAACGTTCTGCGTCTGGGCGGAATTCCGCGATTTCGGTTTGTCAAAACAAACAAAAACAAAAAAAAAGGAGCAAGGCATCCGTGATCGGCTTGCAATGTTCATAGCAACTGCGTGCAAGTTATGGCCCCTGAACACCTGTAAAACACTCAAGTTGAAGGGTGAGTGTTCATTTTATTATTATGTTTTTAACCCCTTCTCCCCTTTTCCCAAATATATATTCCTGTAATAATGATGTGTTTACAGCAATTTTTATGCACTAAATATCTCATGAAATTATGTTCAGAAAGTGTGAAATAGCATAGATTTACACTTGGTTTTTAAAAAATTTTCCTGGGGGAGCATGCCCCTGGACCCCCTAGTTTCAGTGGTTTTTTGGTCCTCCTGTTTTAAGCCCTGATATAACCATATCACTACAAAAAATGGTAATCTGCTCATAAATAAGTGATTCATGCTAGTAACATTTCTATGGTAACAGTGGATGTAAGAGTGGAGGTCCTGTTAGAGCTGCTGTCTGCAATCATTATGGCCAGTCAGACACAAACAGGAAATTGTCTTTACATCCCAAGATGCAAGCAACATTTTACACATCAAACTCAATGACCCCCTTTTCCCAGTGAAATGTTTCAAAAGTATAAACAGCCTGAAAGAATGGGAAACGCATAACACAACACAAATTTTTTCTTTTTTTTTTTTATATCTCCATTGCATTTTCTAAGTATAAAAACTGAAATGTTTCCAAGACAATGGGAACAGTGTGCCTGTATTTCTACATGTGAAGTTACGTTCTTAATGAATCTATAATGACTGGACACTGTGCCTTTATTTCCATAAGCAAACTTGCGATACCTACACATACACACAAAGAACATCTTGTGTAGTCTGTAAGCAAAAAGTCCTCTGACTTAGCTTGGCACCTGTACCGCTATTTCTTGGCATGGGTCATCTCAACCAGCTGAGCTGCCTGGTGAGAAAGAACTTCAGAGGAGTGTTCCTGGCGCCATGCCGCAAATCTGTCAACTCCCAGCTCTTCATGTAGCTTGTTCATCTTGGCTTCTGACTTTTCCACTTCTTTGTTCATCCTGCCACAGTCATCAGGCAAACGTCAAAATTATATCTAAACAAATGTCATCACTTTGATCTCTTAGATTCATCTGTGTTCAATTACCCTGTCCCCTGAATTCTAGACAGCACTTCATTTTCTACACCCTAATCCTTTCACTTCCTTACTCAGTTTCAAATCTTTGCTATCATAGGTGATAATGCAGGAAGTTGGTGGATATGGTGACAAGGGTAAGACTTCATCTGCTGGTTTGCCCAAATCTTCACAAACTGCTGATGCAGAATGTATTTTCCCATCTACCGAACACATGCCCATCTACAGATATGCAATAGTACAAAATCAAAATAAATCACCTATCATGTGTAGAAATTTTTCTTCACTACTTTCACCTATTATCCAATTCACACAGAAAATTACAAGAACCATGATTATCAGGAGCAACAGGTTAAGTGTGATAATACATAGAAATATAATCCACAGGTTAAGTGTGATAATTTAGAAATGTAGGCCTAATATCAGAAGCAACAGGTTAGGTAGAATAATACTTATCACTGATGATCACATTGGTCCAATGTCAGTTGTCTAAATGCTCAAATATTTTTTAAAACTTTTTATTCATTTTTGTTTTATAAACACCAAGCATGGACTAAAGTATGGCCCTCCGTATGAATCTACCTTTTGTCACTACAAGTACACCTCCTCCCTTTTTGTTTCCACCCATATGGCCTACCCTTTTTGTTCCCACCCACTCTACAAAAGCATTATTTTTCTCCCTGGGTCCTGGTGCTTAACCTTCTTCATTATTGGTTGGTTGGTTTTTCTTTGTGTGTGTTTGCTTCTTTCACGACTCTTGTTTGTTTTCTTTGCTGTCCATGGAATTCTTAACATGTTTCTTAGAAGCCAAATGTCAGCTGCCTCAATCTCGTTTTCACTTTGCTTGCTGATTGTCCAGGTTTCGCAACCATACAACAGTATTCGTTCTATGTAATGCTGGAAAACTTCATGATGTCAATTGATAGGCATCTGTTCATAAAAACGCTTTTCATTTTCTTGACTGCTGTTTTACCATCCAATTCTGCTGGATATTTCTGATGTGCATCCACCATCATGAGAAACCAAAAAGAATGCTCTTTTTGATAAAAGTTGGAGGGAAAATGATAAACAATCTTTATTATGCAGATGACACTATTCTATCAAACTGCAGAAAATGAATATAATAGAAAGCAGAATTTGTAAGAAGACTGAAATCATGGTAATCAGTTAAAAAACAAAACAAAACAAAAACAAGAATCCACTCATGTAAAATTATTGCAAATGTTACTACACTGAGACAAGTTAATAAGTTTAAATATCTAGGAACAGTCATCTCACCAGACAGCAGATGCACATATCCAGCCATACATCTCATTGATGTAATTGGTATGATTATCTACTGCTGAGTTGTTAACAAAGAACATTACCTTTTGCTTTCCGACATGGCTCTGGACAAAAATCGGTTCATCTTGTCATCATCAATATTTTCCCCCGGATTTTCCGCACGATTCAACTGAAACAATGAACATAAATGGAAATGGCACAAGACAGAATTCAGTTTAAAATATTTGGCTAAGAGTCGAGACTATAGTAAGGGGGAATGATCCGGCAGCTATGCGAGCGCTCACATCTGGTCACTTTGTTTGGATCATACTTCATGCATATCTGAACTTCTGATGTCCTTTGGTTTTGCCATCACGACACTTACTATCAACTATGCGAATGCTTGACTACACCACTTCTAAATCATCATTAAAATAAGAAAATCAAGTGAAACTAGTTCTTACAGACTAATTCTTATTCTTACGCTTTGTTCTGCAAGTTGTGATGTAATGAAGCCTTCAAGAGACTTATCGTTGCTAGAAGCATTGTTGACACCGTTAGAAGACGGACCGTCGTCGCCTGAAGACGCCATTTGTAAACAATGCCAAAATGAGGCGTTGAGGCGGAAGTGACACACACTGTCGTGACCTCTGGAAAACCAAAACCACGAAAGGCATGGCCAGCATGTTGTTCCGTGACTGTGGTTCTGTTTGAATTACGTTTTGTGGTATTTGTGCTTTGATGATAAGTGATCGGAGGTTCGTTCAATTATTTCATTAGTCATGTGAAAAAAAAAATGTTATCGAGAATGTCTCTACTGTGTGGAAGCATACAGCTTCGATCAACCTTCAGGCTGTGGACTATTGGAAAACAGCAGAGAGCAATTTCGTTGCTTTATGATCATCATCATTTTCATTGCACTGGCCATTCTCTGCTTGTGTCTGTTCAAAGAACCATACCGGCCTTGCCTGGCACTAGATATTACTCACATCCAACACACATAGACCCTGATTGTTTTGGAGGAGAACTTGAAAGAAAAACTGAAACTTTCAGTGAAACAAAGCACAACCCTAAATCAAACTCAAAGGGTAGGCCTAATTAACACCCACTCCAAGAAATTTCAAAAGAAACTGCACAACAGAATTTTTAGTGAACAAGAGCTAGCAGAAAATGAAACATTTTTAAACAAAAATTTTAAATCTGGTGATGAAGATGATGCGTTTGGAACCCTCCAAAGAAGACGGCAGGCCAAAATGGTATCCGATCACTGCTTTGGATCAACTTTGAATACAGACGCTCTAAATGAGGTACCTGACCAACCAGAGACAAATTCGGCAGTGCCTAGAACACATGTGAGAAGAGGCAAAACAAACAAAAACTTCTTGGAAAGAGGACAATACATAAAGCGGACAGGTAGCTGGAGTGATGAGTTTGGAACACTTGACGAAAATGACCTTGCTGACAGAGTCCATGAGTCTTTGAACACTTCAGTTGGAAGCCACGAAGAGAGGTAATTAGGCCAAATTCAGTTTTGATGCTAAATGGAGATGAGTTTATTTTAGTACTAAGAATTATATATATTATATATACACATGTATAAAGCATGATCTGTCTTAACCCTTTGGCTCTCACATCCTGTCCACCAGTGTCCAGCATTGTCAACCATTGACTTAACCCTGTGAATCACGCTATCCAGCAACTTCCTGCAGGAAGCTAGTGGATAGGGTGAGGGAGTCAAAGGATTAAGTTTTTACAGTCGGTGGATAGGGTGCAGGAGTCAAATGGTTAATGCAGAAATGGATCATAGCATAGTTTCACTGTCAGTTTCTCAAGACAGCATCTCCATGCTCATAGTCATAATGAATCTCAATATGTACTGATGACACTGATGCCTTCTGGTGGAGAAGGTTTAAAATATGACATAATGACATAAGCCTTCAAAATAAGCCCTTACGTATTTATAGGAACAGAGAGAGGAAGATTGACTGTGATATTAACAAATGTTTCGTTTTGTTTCCATATTTATCAAAGTCTTAACCATATTGTAATAGTTTTCTTCTGCTTTACTGTCAGTGTCATATCTGATAGAGAAATTAGACATTCTGAAAGCTCAGTGCTGCTAAGTTCATGTTATCTCTAGATTTATAGCTTTATTTGATGGATAATTGCTTTTATTTATGAACACATTCGTGAAGTTTTAATGAAATATTAAGAGCCTCTGAGCATAAGATCATCTTTAAATCAAAGTAAACAAATTATTCTGTCAGTTAGGCCTATTTGTTAAGTATCATTTTGAGAAAAAAATCTTTACAGTTTAACCCTTTGACTCCTACAGCCTGTCCACCAGCATCCTTCATTGTCAATCATGCTTACAAAGGAAAAACTTAATCATTTGACTCCCTCAAACTTCTCACCGGCTTCTTGCAGGAAGCTGGTGGATAGGGTGAGGGAGTCAAAGGGTTAAATACAAGCTGTTGAACAGTATTCATTGTTCACTTGTTAAACAACAATATTCAGCCAGTTTCATTGTGTTTCCAGATTTTCTAATGATGAAGATGAACGAGAAAGTAAGCACATCCGCCTGTCATCAGTGAATCGGCGCCATATTCCAGATTGGTATGGCAGGAAGATCCTCAAACTTGGGAAGAAAGGACAGGTACTTTTTTGTTCTCTGTCTGTCTTTCTTTTTGATGTCCAGTAATATTGATATTATGGCATAAAGAGGATTAGTCATGAAAGTTGTGTAATAAGTACTCAGTTTTGTATGTATGTGTGTGTGTGTGTGCGTGTGCGCGCGTGTGTGTGTACAAGCAGTGTGTATACGTGTGTTTGTATGTGTGTATCCATATGTATGTACATATCCATGTGTGTGTGTGTGTGTGGTTTCTCTTGAACATCTTTTCATTATAAGTGATATGAGATAAAAGGAAAAAGTAAACACAGCATTAAAATTTAACACTAACTATACAGGAAAGCTTTCTGTTCAAGCACAATGCACAAACCATATCAACATTGAAATAATGAATAAGCAGGACTGTGTACCAATGATCCTGAAATTTCAGTCAACATAACTTGATTTGATGCTATTTCTTTGAAATGAGCTTCAGGGAAGGATTTATTCTGTGAACTTTTTTTTTCTTGATAAAAGGAACATAGTAATGATAGTTCTTGGCAGCAAAGCAGAAAGTAATTTAGTGTGAATTGTACATTGCAAATATATACATTCAACTACCATTTGAGTCGTATCATACATATCATATCATAGCAGCAGACCAAAATCCATAGTAAAGGTAAAAACACAGTTTACTGATATTCTTTATCTGTTCTCCATGGTACACCGTCCTTTTCTACCATGGCCATAGACTTTTGAGGCCAAACACTGAGTTTAATGATGTTTTCTGGTATACTTCATGGTACACTTCCTGGCCTTTTCTATCATGGCCACAGAGCTATTCATGTTGTGACAGCATGAATCACTGTGTGTTCTGTGGAAACTTGAACATATTTTTGACACAGTTTTCTGAATTCATGTAGCATTTTGTTTGTATGCCATAGTGCTTGGAAAGTGATAAAAAAAATGTAGGAATTATGGGTAAACCATATAACTTGACATGTATGAAATACATGTGATGGTTTGTACTCTTTATGATCTTACTAGTGAAATCCAGCAAAATATCAAAACTATTATCCTTCAGTTAGAAGCCTTTCTAATACACTCTCACTAGGAATAGCTGGATTGCAAGAAATAAGCAGATAGAATGAAAGTCTTTTACACCATGATAATTTTGTGTTCAGGTGCGTGAGGCCATTAAAGTGTTTGAGGACTGGATGCTGAAACAGGATCGTGTGATGCCAAATTCTTACACATTCACATGTCTCATCACGGTGTTGGGGCGAGCTGGCTATACCCGCAAAGCATTCTCTCTCTTCAATAAGGTCTGTGTAGTCATCAGTCATATGTGAGTTAGGTTTGGTCTTTGAATATGACTTAGTGATTCTTCTGAATAGACAAGATAACTAAATATAGTATACAAAAGTGTCACCAGGTAACAGTGCTATCCTCTGATCATAGATTCTGTGAGAGGGTTTTGATTGTTTCCTTGTTGTATGCTTGATAAAGACCTGTGTTTAATCATCTGTGTGTGTCAAATTTCCCATCATTGAATAAGCAGTAGTAACTAGTATTGTGTCCTTGCGTTCTTTATTTTGATTTATTTGAACATTTCCTTTACCTTGAGTCACTCATGTGTGGAATATTTGTGTTTGTTTGTTGGTCATGGTACTTTACCCTGATTCAGTCTACTGTAGAATATTTTTGCTTGTTTATTTGATCACCATTTCAGTTTCAGAATGATTTTATCCACTTAATCCACAATTCTTCAAGGAAGAAATAGAATATTTTTGTCTGTTTGTTTGATCAGCATTTCAGTTTCAGAATGATTTAATCCACTTAATCCACAATTCTTTGAGGCAGAGCATAGGTTGATCACAACATTGAGCTGACATCTCCGAGCGTGGGGCAGTCTCTTCATCTGGGGGTGGGTCAGTCTGTTGTGTTTAGACCATAAATATTCAGATTGTTTTCACTTCATCCGTGACCTATCTTCTTAAAACTGGTTTCAGTATGCTTGGCCATTTTATTATCTACTTTATATGAATTTCAGGCGTGCTTTTTTAATGGAATTTCATGCATTCTTATTTTATTTTTGTTGTCTTTGTTACTTTGAATATTTGTTGACCTGATAACACAAGAGTATTAAAAATCTCACTTGTACACGTTTCATGCAGATGAAGAAAATGGGCATCCAACCAAAACCAGCAATCTACACTGCTCTCTTCAACGCCTGTGCTAACTCCCCATGGAAAGAAGATGGACGAACAAGGGCAGATAACCTTTTCAAGTTGATGAAAGAAAAAGAAGTGGAACCCACATTCATTACAGGCAAAGCCATGGTAAAAGCCTTCGCCATCTGTGGTGATTTAAGACAAGCATTTTCGCTTGTTGATGAGTTGTCGCAGATCTATCGACCAGACCCTGAGATTTTCAGCTTTCTTCTCATGGCATGCATCTCTGACAAAGAGTCTGGTCTTCGCCATGCCATTCAGGTACCTCATAGTCATACTCTTAGATAGTACACCATGATGATATAATAACTACTGGATGTTATAGTATGATAAAACTGGTAAAAGCCATTTAAAAGAGGAAAAAACATATACCAGACTCTTATGATGTATTCAGTCTGTCACCTCATCTCATTTAAACACTTGAAGAAGAGTGTAGGACTTAGATAAACTGAAATATGCTTTTACACTTTTAATGGACTTTTTATCAGCACAATGTTTTACCCAGCACACACTCTGCATACTTGCATGCACACACACACACAACAACACACACACACACACACACACACACACACACACACACACACACACACACACACACACACACACACACACACACACACACACACATGAATACATACACATACTCTCTTAATCAGAATGTATAATGTATTGAAATGATGAAGTGAAGTGATAATGGAAAAGAAAAAGAAGACATATGATAGCTAAGTGGTTCATCTAGATGTCTCTTCATTCATTTTGATATGATTGATAACACCTGCACCGAAAAATGTTGTGAACTTAAATGTTTGTTTGTTTACACTTTGTTTCTGAACCACTTCATCGGAATAGCCCTATCATAGATCTTGTCTTTTTTAAGCCTGATGATTGATTTAACCTGTTTGCGTACCTCAATCATGATTTAAAAATGGATCATACTACTATCATACTATGTTCACTCTTGATGTTTCTAAACTTAGATGCAAACCTTCTGTTGTCCATCTCTGTTCTCTCCACAAAATAAACATGCGGTCTTTCTCTCAGGCTAATTCTCAGGCTTTTTCTTTCAACTCTTTGTTTTTCTGCTCTGAATACAATAGCAGTCTCCATGCTATCCTCGACAAACATGCTTTTCATCCCTTCTGTACTGTTTCTCATCGCAAATCAGCCCCTTTGTACAACAATATTTCTGAAGATTCCCATGCCTTGAAATGTGATCGTCATAGAGCTGAGTGTAAATGCTTAAAAGAGGCTCATAGTACACAAATAAATCTATGGCTTTCTGACACACAAAATTGCTGCTCTAGTCAAAAAAGACAAGACTTCCTACTGTTCCATCAAAATTCAGACACGTCTTACTTATTCTGTATGTAATTTTTCAACTTATGCGATATTGTTTCAGATTTGGGTGGCTTTAAACAAAAAAAACAATAACAGTAACAGTAACAGGTGAAAATGTTCTTTTAGGTGTGTCTGTGTGCTTAATTGTTACAGCCATGATGAGAGTTGTGTTCATTGTGTTTTCATGGGCCAGGTGTGGCGAGTAATGCAGCAGATGGGTGTACAAGCGGACCTTCCACTCTACAACTTACTGCTACGCTGTGTCAGAGACTGCGGGGTGGGAGACATGCAGTCCTTCACCTCTCTGATCACTGGAGGTGCTGCAGATTCACAACAACTAGGTGCTGGATATCCTGCATCTGCCCAAAAGAAGACTTCACATCTTTTATCTGATAGGAAAGACAGCACTATGTTAGAGCTGAAGGTGGTGGAACAAGCAACAGACTTCAATTCACCACCTGTTTCTCATGAACAAGCCAAGTCAGAAATCCTACAAAGACCAAAATTGGAAGCTGCAGATGACAGTCAGATCAGCATAGAGGTGGAGGAGCAAACTCATGGTGATTCTCTGCACAGTTTTGAAAGCTTTCACTCCCAGCATGCACCCCCACTTCCATCTTCTGTCACTGTTCCAAATGTCCTATCCGAAAGTAGCCTTGATTCCAGGATTGTGTCGCTTGGTGATTTGTCAACAAAAGAAAATCGCCTGCTGCTGTTGGGTGGGGTTGATGGCATTTTGAGCCAAATGGCAAAAGATGGAGCCAAACCTAATGTCATCACATTCACTCAGCTGATCAGTGTTGCTATGCCGACAGTGGAAGCAGAACAGCGCCTTCTCCAGTCTATGAGGTCATTGGATGTGAAGCCTGACATTGATCTGATTAATGCTCTGATACATAAACGATGCATTAGGGTAGATTTTGCTGCTGCCAGGGTAAGCTTACAGTTTTTGAAGTTTTTTTTTCTTTCATTTTAATACCTTTGTAAATTATCAATAGTGTCTTCATAAGTTATCAGTTATGTGTGTGTGTGTGTGTGTGTGTGTGTGTGTGTGTGTGTGTGAGAGATGAATAACAGCAAGATGTAAGCTACAATAAGTTCTTTTAGGTGATGAGTAATGGTATTTTCATAGTTTTTTAATAGAAAGAATGCAAGTAGTCTGATAGGATTTACATGCCAACTACACAGCATGACACGATTACCATTACAAATTATCTGTGTACCATGTAACCTTTGCAAGCCCTCTTTCGGATTCTTTGTGAGTGTTAGGGCAGATTTTGTTGCTGCCAGAGTGAGCTTACAGTTTATGAAGTTTTTTTTCTTTCATTTATATACCTTTGTAAGTTATCAATAGTACCTTTGAAATAAGAGGGAAGCAGGGAGAATTTTTATAATATTAATCAAAGAACATAACTCTTGAGAGTCACGTAGGAATTATCTCGCATGTTGTAGAACTTCTCAGATCTAACACAGTTTGCGCTACCTATTCAGCTAGCATAGAAGCAGATACAAAGCACAAAAACCGTAAGCTCAGAGATAAGTTATCAATTGCGTGTGTGTAAGTGTGTGTGTGTATGTGTGTGTGTGTGTGTGTGCGCGCGCGTGGTGTGGTGTGTGCATGTGTGTGTGTATGTGAGTGTGAGTGTGTGTGTGTGTGTGTATACTTGTTGTCCTTTTAAACTGATGCATTGATAAAGCATACCATGATTAACAGTATGAAGGCTTTACAGTTGAATTGAAATTTAAAAGAAGTATTACAGGCATGCAAGAAATTTTCTTGTTTGTGTATGACAGTCAGTTGGAGCATTGATACTGGACTATGGACTGACAGCCAACCAGATGACATATGGAATTCTTGCCATGACTTGTAAATCCCAGAGAGAAGCTGTACAGCTGTTGGAAGACTTGGAGGTCAGTAGATTCATTGAAGATTTGATTGATGCTTCTATGAATAGCTTAGCTTCTTATTCACTTTAACCCTTTGATTGCCGCACGCTATCCACCAACCACAAAAATTTAACCCTTTGATTCCCTCACCCAATCCACCAGCTTTCTGTAGTAAAGGTTTTGCTTTGCTAGCATGGTTGACAATGCAGGATGCCAGTAGACAGGGCACAGGAGTCAAAGGTAAGGCATGATGTGACAGTGTAGATGATTCCATATGCTTCCATCTAGGCTTACAATACAGGCTTCTTTATAAGTACTCATTTTTTTGAAATTTTACTAAGGTATCTCCAGTACAATGACAGGGCTGTGGCAGTGGTGGCACAAGTCACATTACAAAGTATTTGCACTCAATTCCATGCTTGGATTCTATCATTTGCTGTGTGGAATTTTCCCCCTTGGCTAGTGAAGCAGAATTGAGTTTTCCCCCTTGACAAGTGAAGCCTATTTGGATGCCCTCTCATGCAGTCATTCCTTTGATAAAGCGATCTGTCAGAAGTAAGAATATGTTATTGTCTTCATGTCTTAGAAAAAAAGATGTATGGTTCTGCGCATATGCCTTCAAACAGTATAAGAAATAAGGAAAAAAGCATACAAATACATAATGTTACATCTCACCTGTCTCACCTGTCGGCGTCACCGGGAACAGTGTTGGCCGCTGCACATGATGTCCTCACAAGTTGCCTCCAGCACTCTCGATCTTGGCTAAGTCTGACCACCTCCTGGAGTTTCTTGCCACTGATGTTTGTGATGTTTCTAGCAAGTGATGCAGGTGGCCGTCCTCTGTTTCTCTTTCCTTCCACTTTACCTTGGAGGACAGTGGACATCAAGTCTGTTCTCTCATTACGGATTGCGTGTCCAACATATTTCAGTTTCCTCCGTTGTATGAGTACTAGAAGCTTGCGTGTAGTACCCAACTCATTCAGTATGCTTTCATTTGAGCGCCTATCCGTCCATTTGACCCTCAGCAGTCTTCGGTAAAACCACAGCTCTGCTGCTTCCACTCGTCTTTCATCCTCTTTCTTCATTGTCCATGCCTCGCAGCCGTATAACATCACTGGCCAGACAAGACATTTTAAGAGTTTTATCTTAAGGTCTGCTGTTATGCTGTGGTCTTTCCAAATATTGTTCAATTGAACCATACTGTTCTTGGCCATTCCAATTCTCATCTTTATGTCTTTTGAGCATGTTCCATCGTGTGTCTTGACTGAACCTAAATATCTAAAGTCCTTGACATTTTCTAGAGGGACTTGGTTTAGCATGATCTGGTCCTGTCTAGTGTTATATTTGCCTGCAACATGCATAACCTTTGTCTTCTTTGAATTTAAGTCCAGCCCAGCTGCCTTTCCAACCCGGTCTACCCTGTACAGGATCCTCCTAGAGCCTGTAATGTTGTCTGCCAGTAATCCTGTGTCATCGCTGTAGCGTAAATTTGACAGGTTTCTACCACCAATATTTACTCCCATGTCTTCTATGTCTGCTTCTCTCATGATATGTTCAGTGTATATGCTGAAGAGATGTGGAGACAGGATGCAACCTTGCCTTACCCCTTTAGTGATGTTAAAAAATTTGCAGTTTTGATTATTCCATCTGATTGTTGCTTTTTGATCATTATATAATGAAGCTATGAGGGAAACCAGATGTCTTGGAAAACCCATTTTGATCATGAAGTGGAAAAGACTTTGGTGAATCACGCTATCAAATGCTTTGCTGTAGTCAATGAAAACGATGAACATCTCTTGGTCTGTGTTTCTAATCTTTTCTATCAATATCTGGAGTACAAACAGCATATCTATTGTTCCCCTGTTTTTCCTATAGCCTGCCTGACAGTCGGATAGCTCTTCCTCTACATAATGTTACATAATGTAGTGATAATATATTAAAGAAGTGGTCTTGAATGGCTAAAGTTGTTGAAATACTTGCAGATAAGAATTTCTAGGTGAGAGATGCTGGATTTGTCATGAAATGTAGATAAGGTAAGGGTTTTTCCATAACCCAGAGGTCTTAGGGAACCAAGGTGGTAGAAACCTCAACTTTTCTCAAGGCTAGTATTAGGAGGGCGAAGCCCATCTTTTCGTCCTCGTTGTTAAAACCAAGGTGGTAGAAACCTCAACTTTTCTCAAGGCTAGTATGAGGAGGGTGAAGCCCATCTCTTCATCCTCATTGTTAAAACCAGGGTGGTAAAAACCTCAACTTTTCTCAAGGCTAGTATTAGGAGGGCGAAGCCCATCTCTTCATCCTTGTTGTTAAAACCAAGGTGGTAGAAAACTCAACTTTTCTCAAGGCTAGTATTATGAGGGTGATGCCCATCTCTTTTCCCTCATTAATTTTCCTTCCCTAATTTTGAAGGAAATCAGGTGCCTAGCTTGATAGACTGGAGGCCACACATACATGTGTGGTTTGGTTTGCATTTGGTCTGCAGGTGTGGTTTGCATTTGTGCATACTTATGGAGACAGACTGTTATGTGAGTATTCTACTTCTGCACCAACCAGACCTCATGAGAAGTATGGTGTTAGAAAAACAGATTGTGTATCATTTCCAAAATGAATAAACTTGAAACAAATTACTTGATAAGACAGAAATAAAAGAAAAGGAGGTCTCTTAAAGTCAAAAACGGATAAATCAAGTAAACACATTCACAAGCACACACACACTCACACATGAATAAATGTGTTTAAATATATCACTCCACTAGATCAGTCATTCTTTTAATGAATACAGGAACCAGAAAAACACGAAAATATAATCAGAACGCATATTCAATATAACCAGACAAGACAGGCGCAAATTTTTGGCCAACAGGCCTGTCTTGTCTGATTATATTAAGTACGCAATCTGATTTTATTTTCGTGTTTTTCTAGTTCCTGTTTGCTCAAACACGGGCAGTCGCGCTTGTTTTGGATAATTAATACAGTACATTATTTTCTTTTGTGTTATGTGAACAGGCAGCTGACATGGCTCCCAACGTGGAGATCCTGGGCACATTGATACGTGCGTCAGGCATGAAGTTTGGCTACAAGCTGTGGGTGGTGAAACAGGCTCAGAAACTTGACCTTATGCCTAACACTAACTTTTTGCGAAATGTGGAAAAAGGCCTGGTTCTGGTGCGACAGAAAATGCTCCATGCGGTCAGTGTTTAGAGTGAATTGAATAAAAGTAATCGTACAAGTTATGTAAAAGTAATACTTAGGCTTTGTTTGCTGGTTTGATATGAATTACAATGCCACACTGGGATGCTAAAGACTAAAATGAGATATCCCTTCTTGGAACCAATGAAGTTTTATTTTCTTGTTTGTTGTTTTTTTCGCAATTTCTTCTTCTTTTTTGCCATCCTGTTAATATGTCTCCCTCACATCACTTTTCTGATATCTTATTCCTGCCTTCTGTTTCATTTACCTGCCTTTCCTGAAAACATTTTTTCCAATGTTTTGGCATTCAAAATGGCCAGTGTCATCCTGTTTTTCGTTGTTATTAATACAATGACATATGTACTTTTGCCTGTCCATTTTGTCCAATTTTTCAGTCTTTGAGGCTGAATTCATAAATGAATGAAAACTGGTCATCAAGAATGGATTATTCTCTTCCAAACTAAATATAAACTTTATGCAAGAGTTTGAATATAGGCATTACCCAGTTCAGGGGTCACGAACATTAAATCTAAATTTGGAATCACAAAATCAAACAAATAAAGAATTTTTGTTGAGTTCATAGTGTTTTTTTTTTTTATTTATTTTTTTTTTACTTTGTATCTCTTATCATATATTTAAGACAGATGTCATGCTATACAAGAACCGTTAATCTGTAAACTTTTTGGATTTTTTATCTGATTTTTTTTTTCAGTTTTAATTTTTTTTTATCTATTTCATTAAAAATACATGAATATTGTGTTGTTGAGCATCTGTTCCTGGACTACAATAAATGAGCAATGCTCGATACAGGAAAATGACTGGGTTCTGGAATTACAAATGTCATTATGTCAGGCAGTTTTCAGCATAAGATAGTCTCACAAAACATCACTATTGTAGTAGTTGTGAGGTTGAGACAGTCCCTTCATGCATCAGTGTTTGACTAGTACTTTCCATTTTGTATGTGCTTCACTGATGCTCTTAGTTTAGGTACCTCTGCGTGCGTGTATGTGTGCATGTTCCCCATGGGGGAGGATGTTCTCTCAAAATGAATACTATCTTATGGGAATTTTGTGCTTGAAATTTCCTCCTTTCTGTCACTCTCTTTGTTTAACTTTCTCTCATCTCTTCATGATTCTGTTCTATTAAGAATAATCATGATGATGACAAGGAATAGAATCAAACTAGGAATAGCAGAAGAATAGTGTAGATTTTCAAAGGGCAAGGAACTGTTAATGCCATATATATTGTAAGAACTCTCATGAAGAGATCTGTTGAATTGACTAAAGATGTATATTTGTTTTATCAGTTGTACTGTACCAAGGCTTTTGATTGGGTAAGAAATAAAGAATTGATCAGTCAGCTGGAAAAGCTCAGTATTGATGGAAAAGATCTAAGAATAACAAGGAATATGTATGGGGAACAAGCAGCAGCAGTGAGAGTAGAAAATGATGCAAGTTATTTTCAAAATATCAAGAGTAATTGTGACCTGCCAGCACAAAATCAGTCTTAACTCACATTTTTGGGTATTTTGAGATATACATGTCACTGGAAAGTGTACATTCTGCTGATTATTTTGGTATTTGAATAAAGCTTGTACTCAAAAATATGTAGAAGCTATGTATGTTTAAAGTCATTAAGTTGTATGATGGCCATTTTGAGAAAACGGCCTCTAAATTTTTTATGTACTTTCCTACACATTTTCCTTAAATTTCTTTATTTGGTGGCTTTGACCTGGTTTGTTTCGAATTTTAGTTGTCATTATCTGAAAGGTGCACCAAAGAGCTTTCTGTCAGTATATTATATCTGGGGATTCTGTACAGGTTACGGTTCATAATAAGAGACAAAAGTAGGTACTTTTGGTAGGAAATTGCGTTCTATCTGCTGCGGTCAGTGCATTAAAATACCATTTTAAATTGATCAATATTTTTCAAGAAAAAAATGTCTGTGGGGGATAGATTATAGTCCACAGAAATCAATTTTGAGAAAAAGTCAAAACACCCCAGATAGAACCTCAGTCACCTTTTCAGCTCCTAGTGCTGTTCAACTGACTGCGAGTTAAGACTGAATTGGTGGTGGGAGGTCACAATTGACTAGAGACCGATGTGTTCTGTCACCAGATTTGTTTTCACTTTACAGTGAAACCATCATGAGAAACCTAGAAGAATGTCCTGGGATAAAAATTGGAGGAAAAATGACAAACAATCATCATTGTGCAGATGACACTGTTCAAATTGCAAAAATTGAAAAAGCTGTACAAAATCTTTGTGAACATAATAGCAGAAATAAAGGGCTAAAGCTAAATACTAAGAAGACTGATGTCATGGTAATCAGTAAAAATAACAAGAAATCCCCTCAAGTAAAATTACAACAAATGGCACACTGCGCTTTGTCTGGTCGCTTTTTCAAAATGTTTTTTTTTATATATATTCAGGAGTTCTGCCTCAACAGTTGAGGAAATGTGTCTTGCTTGTTTGTTTGTTGTTGTTGTTTTATTAAAAATGTATTGTTGTTGTTGTTTTATTAAATATGTATTAGTTAATGTGTAGACTATTTGTTTTTCTGGATGGAATGCCTGAATTATGCAAGTATTACAGTTGACTTGACCTTGAGTATCAAACGTAGCTACTGATAGGTAAAATTCATTTCTGATTTAGGCTGTGCTTTGTAGAGCTGGTATTGTAGATATTTCTCAAGGAAGTTCAGTAATAATGATAATAATAATAGTGATGATGACATTTATAAGATGCCAAATCTTGCTGTAAGAATCAAACCAAATCACACCTCTTTATCATTTACGAAAACACGCAACAGCAGCCTAAAATGTACATCACAGAGCACCTGCAAAATGTACATCACAGAGCACATGCACACTGGAAGGTGGAGAACAGGGGAGGGGAGGAGTGGAACAAAAGAGTGAGCATGTAGAAGGGGAAATCACTGCTGGACAAAAAGGTACGTCTTCAAGCTAGACTTGATGGAAGTTGTGACAATTCCAGTGAGAAGACAAGTGTTGATGATATGCGTTATAGATGGAAGAAGCTCAGGAAAATGTTTGGGAAAAGAGTGGGGCAGGTATGGGGTCAAATTCACAAGAATGACATTTCTTTAAGATGCTAGTAATCAGTTTCAGAAACTGGTTGAAATTCAGTGAGTGGGAGGCCTGTGATTGGAGGATCAGGATGAGATGGAGGAAAAGAGGTTTTGTCTAGCTTGGCTTGAAGATTGTTAATTTTGGGAGAGAAAAAAATGAAAAAGCCTCTGGGAGATCTGGAGGACTGATGTTTAAGGGAAGTGGAGATGATTTAGTAGTTCCCAAAAGGTCAGACTTGACAGAGAACAGGTTGTTCAGTATTTGTAGATTCAAGGATCTGAGTAGAGTAATAGTCAGTTTTAGCTTTCAGGATCATTTTCCTGACTGTTTATCCGTTCATTTTCCCGTCATTTCATCCATGGTCTTTGTCTGTTCCAGTTGTGTCCACTTGGTCATGTGCATAACACAGTGGTTGTGTGTGTGTGTGTGTGTGTGTGTGTGTGTGTGTGTGGTGTGTGTAAGAGAGGGGCTGTGAGGAGGTACACATAGTCTGAACTGAAAATATGTCTCTGTGTGTCTTATTTTACAGGAGAGGCAAGGCGAGAAAGACAACCACATTCTGTCCCCAGAATTTCAACAGAGTGTGGAAACTTTCATACAGCATTATGAGGTCTGGCTAAAACAAACTCAAGTTCAAATCCCCCGCCATCCCTGGGCAAGCTTCAAACCTCTACCCAGTGACCACAAAGACACTGCTTCTGCATAACTTGGCTTGATTCATACTACTGTACACTGCTCATTATCAGTGTTTATCATGTTAAGGTGCATTGGACAAGAATTGGGTGGGATTCTGTCATTTGATTGATGAGTGTATATGGGGAACTCTAAGATTTAAATGCATGCTCTATTAAGCTGATTCATGCTACTTTTGTTGCTGGTGGTGGTGAAAAAATCATGATTTATTGTTAGTAACACCTCAACAGTAACATTAAAAACTAGCAGTAGTTGACTCATAATTGTAGAATCATGGAGATTGAGTTGATAAAGAACTTGCTACTTTTGGTTCAGCTTTATATAGCAAAGCGAGTTGATTCTGTAAACAAAGAGTTTAAGTTAAAACCAGTGCACTCAGACTGGAAGCTAGGAATATTACCTCTGAGCTTGTCTGGTAGTGTAAATGACCTTTCAGTATACTGACAACCTTTACATACAAGCACTTCATGATTATGTAGCAGACGGCTGCCAAGATTTCAGACTATACCTTTGAGATGTGAGAGACTGGTGATGTCTAAAACAAACAAGCAAGGAGACAAAAAGAAATGTTCCAGTTGCCAGAATGATTGAAATATCTTCTGTTACTTTTCAGTTTTAGTCACAAACTCTGAAGTGTGTGATAAGCAGTAGGTAGTTTGGGGCATGTCTGGTTTACTTCTGTGTTTGTATTAGTGAGTGCCAAGACATGTGTTCCATGTCTTAGTCTCCCACAAGAATATATCTAACTGAATCATGTGTTCAAACTAATCACTAAATGTATCTTATATAATGTTAAACAATACAGATATTCAAAGTACTTCTCACCCCTACAGTATGAAAATTCTGTACTATTTGTTGCATAACTGTGCTGAAAAGAAACAGATTTTTCACTGGGGAAAACATTTTCTTCAAGAAAGTCTTTATTTATGGACTATGTGGAAATGGGTGGAAGTTAATTCCACACTTTTAACTTTCTGAGCCAACAAAACATGTCACAAAAGGAAGGAAAGAATGAAAACAGTCAAGCCTGGTGAGAATGTAAGAGTATAGAAGAGTGAATATTTTGTGTCTTATTTCTGTCATTTTACATCTGCCATCTAACTCTTTCAGTCCTACACCCTATCCGCCAGCTGCAAAAACTTAACTCTTTCACTCCCTCACTCTACCCACCAGCTTCTACCAGGAAACTGGTGGAGAGGGTGAGGGAGTGAAAGAATTAATTTTCTGATCTGCTGTCAAGATTGACAATGCAGGGATGCTGGCGGGTAAGGTGAGGGAGTCAAAGGGTTAATGTGTAAAGTTATAAAAAAGTTGACTACTGCAAAGTTTGTAACAAATATGTTGTGTACTTGGTACATGGTGTGTGATAAATAAATGACAAGAATGACTTGTGATTGTTTTGTTCTGTGCATGTCTGTACACGAATAAATAATAAATAAGTCAATGGTTGAACAGCCAACACCAAATTAAGAAATCACCACTTGTTTTATTCTGGACACCTCACATCAGCATGAAAACCCATAAATATATACAAGTCAACAAACAGTAATGAATAAAGCAAAACATACCATAATATGTGAATATGCTTTAAAATGCTATCTTACCGCACAACTGATAGAACATTTTCAGCATGAGTCAAGGACAAGCACATACTGATTAGACTGCATTAAACCGAACAGAACATACTGATTTACCTGCATTAGCATAACTGATTTATAAGCTGATCCAAGTCTTGGTAATTCATTACCTGCTCTGAACATTCCAATCGAAACGAATTGTTCTGAACGTATAAATCTTTCTAGTGATAACTCGACAGATGCTATTACAAGCAATGCAAATATTGGACCCTGATACTTCCGGCATTTGTAATGAATAGTAAGAAACTCTGGGGAGAGCTGGACAGCAGAAATCCTCAGAGAAGAAACCCCTGTCAAACAAGTGTTTCGGCCCTTAATTCCTGACACTCTAGGGGGGGGGGGGGGGGGGGGGGGGGGGCATCCAGGATGCCACTCTACTGTCGCCATTTTTTTCCCTCCACCTGGAATCGAACTCGTGCATCCCTAGGTGGCAGGTTTCTCAGGGCAAAGTCACCCTTGTGACGGATGTCTTAACCACTTGGCTATCAGTCACCAGCAACATAAAGGAATTTTAAGCCTTATGAACTTCACTTTTGATCCTCCTGATTCAGATCCAGCTGGAGCTCTTTTCTGCTGCTTCTGGCACTGCCTTTAGGGCTCTGGTCCTCTCTCTCTCCAAAGTTGAGAGCTGCTTCATGAGATCATAGGCTGATGTGTCTCCCCTAGCCCCAATCTCTACGGCGGACTGCTGGCGAAGCTGGCATACTTTACAGTTTTGTAGACATGGGCTTCTCCATTCCACTTTCGTATGGTACAGTGAGCTCAATCAGAATCACTTGTTTGGATGAATGGGAGTGGAGAACAATGTCCGGTCTCATGCCACTCTTCCAGATGATTTCTGGGTGTGGGAGATCTGTTGTGCACCTCCAGTCATCTGCTTCATCCAACAGACCCCCGCTTCCAACTACTGGACCCTGATCCTTCCGGCATTTTGTAATGATAATAAAAATAACTTGTGTCTGACTCCCCCCCCCCCCCCCCCCTCACATACACACTGTACAGACCTTACCGTGCATACTACTATCTTGAATAACAATGTACCATATTTTCACAGATAATGGGCTAACATCTCATTGCAATTCAGCCATCAATGACTCTGTTTCTCTCCCTCGATCCCTTAACCTCTAATCCAATCATCACCAGAACACCAATCCTTCTCTTTCTTATCCCAACACATTTATGAAACATCACAATCCATGACAAAAGTTTGTACTTGTGTCAAATTTGCAAACCATGAGCTTTAACAGCTAAGGGAAGCGCACAATATCAGAATACAAACATAAAGTATCAACACATGAACATTTCATTCTACGATACATGAACTCCAAACAAATTTGGCAGCCCGCGTTCAAGCAAATAGGAACAGAAAAACACAAAAATAGAATCAGCAATGTGTACTTGATATAATATGTCTTGTCTTGTTAAATACATGCTCTGATTCTATTTTTGTGTTTTTCTGGCTCCTGTATAGGAACAAAAATTATACACTCACATAATATCAGATGTCTCCATCTGTTAATACCAAATAATCATTCAGTAGAAAGCAAGGAAAATGTAACAGATTTGAAACGTTTGATCATATGAATAAATGAAAACCTTTGTACAATATGAAGCAGATTCAACATTATCTTCCACATCAGTATGCAGCCTATTCTCAAACAGTATAATCGTCCTAGTCTGTCCTTCTCTCTTATGTTCCAGTTCAATCAACAGTACAAATGTCCAAATTATCATTCTTAACACTGAAGTTAAACATAGGAAACTTATTCAATTATCTACTGTAACCAAGATCCTCATATATATCCAAATTACACATACTGAAAACAGGCATCCTTAGCTACACCCCAAAGCTGTGAGGTGGCCTTTGTGGTTGACCAGGCTTTCAACAACCCTGAACATGAACTGAAACAAGAGAGAGAGAAGAAAGAAGATCTGCTTTTCACAGCAACATTTATATTCCACACCAGTTCTTTTATGGAATATCAATTATTTTGTGCTGATCACTTGTCAAAAAAAATTACTGTTCATATTTAAAGCAACAAAACATCTTTTACTACATGCAGGCATTAAACAGAATGCCTATTCACAGCATGCATACTAATAACAATTATATCACTGACCAGCATTATCACAAGTCTTGTAGGAATTCAGCAGGTATCGTGAGAAGCCACAATGACTGATGTATTTTCAAATGCTTAAAAAAAAACACAGAAACAGTCATCCTATACCATCTTAAGACTGGTGAACAAAGAGCAAAATATAAGTGTCCTTGCACTGTGATACCCCATCCCTCAACAAGTAACCACAGCATTTTGAGTGAAGAAGGGAAAAAAACACTAAAAAGGAGGAAAAAAAAGACAAGACAAATATGGGGGGGGGGGGGGGGGGGGGGGGGGTTAGTGGGGACAAAAATTTGAAACACCAGTGTCTTATCCCTTAGGCTGGTTGCCATGAGTTGCATAAATGAAAACCAATATTCTATATAATCTTCAGATTTTGTTTCCTCAAGTATCATATAGGGCCTACTACACTGATGAAACAAATGAGCAGATCTATGAGCAGAAAAAAAGGTCTATCAAAATAACTGGATAACTGTTGTGTGTGTGGTGTGTGTGTGTGTGTGTGTGTGTGTGTGTGTATGTGTGTGTGTGTGTGTGTGTGTTGTGTGTGTGTGTGTGTGTAATCAAATACACTTTATAACATTATTTCATTCTATTCTCAGTTATTTCAAAATAATGGATAACTGTGTTGTGTTGTGTGTGTGTGTGTTGTGTGTGTGTGTGTGTGTGTTGTGTGTATGTGTGTGTGTGTGTGTGGTGTGTGTGTGTGTGTGTGTGTGTGTGTAATCAAATACACTTTTATAACATTACTTTCATTCTATTCTCCAGTTATTTCCAAACATTTTTTCTACAACATATTCAATACTTTATTAAAAAAAAAAAAGCCACAAAAAAAAAACTACACTTTTGATCGATACTTCTATTCATTTACCAGGTAGAGTTCATATATTGGAGTCATCTGATAAACCGGGGTAATGGTTAAGGACAGTATCCTAAAACATTTTTTTCCAAACGTTTCAAAAAACAAATGAAGGGTAACAACCAAAGAATTGAGAGATCATCCACCCACCTACCCGCTCCTCACAAACATACACACATTCACACACAAGTGAAACCTTTTTCAAGTTATTTCAATTATTTCAACTGTTTAGGTTATTGCTTTATTACATGGTTGCATAGAGAGCTTTTTTAAATAACAAAAATGCATACAGTTATCCACAAGGGGGAATAAGTTTTGATGACTTAAGGAAACTGTTGAGTGCAAAACTAAAGAAAACAGATATATTACTGAAAGGTTCTATCAACAAATAATACAACAGATGCTGATTTACAATTCTCAACATTGTAAAAATCATTCTCAACATTGTAAAGTCAAACAAGTTACTAGCAAGCTACAAATGTGATTGTGTTGAAAGGGGATGAGGCAATCTGTCAGCAAATTAAATGACGGATCTGGGGGCATAAGAAAAGATCTGCACAATCCAGGGGACTATTAACAAAGGCAAGATAATACCAGGACAGACTCATTCCCATTATCAACTCTCCCTCTTGATAATTCATATACATTTTTCATATTCATTCATGCCATATCTCAATGTCCTTGAACGCATTCATAACCACTTATCCCATTCACATCTTCAACCGGTCATTCAGCATTCACATGTTCACTGATCATTTAGGCAAGTTACACTCATTCACTTTTACCATCTACATAGCACTGTTATGCATATCAACCAGATAAGCAAAAATATCCTGTATGTCTCATTTTTGTGGTTGGCTGGTACCTGTGCTGCTGTCTGAGGCTGTGGCTGAAGCTGCTGTGAACATCTGTAAAAGAGATGGCATACCATGTCAGGATTACATGCACAAATCTAAAATGAAACAGTGTACTGAAAAGAGAACGATAAAAATATGAGCAGCTAAAAAGATTTGTCACTTTCCAAACTGCCTCCATTCAAATTCAAGATTATGTGTGTGAATACCTACACTATGAATGCATGTGTCATTAATATATATTTTCTCAATACCAAGAACTAGTGTCAATGCCTATCATTCTCTGTCACATAAAGATAACACTCAACTCTATCACTCTCTGTCACTAAAGATAACACTCAACTCTATCACTATTACCAATTTGACAGATATGATCAGGTGATTTCTACAATTCAAAATTGTACCTGAATAAAGTTTTGGATGACAGAGAATTAACTTCAATAAAATGATGAAAAGAAAGAAGCAACGCTTTTCATTCCAAAGAAGCTCCAAAAGTGTTCTTCTCTTTCATCCGCCATGTCTATCCATGGCACTGACATTCCTTTCTCACACATGTACCTAATCTTGATGTCACATTCTACAAGGTACTTTCCTTTAAAAGCATATTTCCAACATTTGCAAAGTGGCCTACCTAAAACTCAGGAAAATCAACACTATTTGCCATTACTTTTCTGCTGCTGTCATTAAAGTGCTTGTCTCTTCATTTATTCTGTCTCAACTTGACTACTGCACTGCTCTTTTGACTGGTCTTCCAAAATATTTTCCATAAGTTCCAGAAAGTGACACTACTCAGCTCCTTTTCAAATCTTCCAAATATCTCCCCTCTTCAAAAAATCGTTGTACTGGCTTTCCATTCACTCTGGAAGATCAATTATGACCTCTCCTCCTTATGTTTTGCATCTGTCTCTACAACAGGTCCCCAGTATCTCTCTGACATTCTTAACATCTATGCACCATGCAGAAAACTTTACTCCTTTTCTAATTCCATAGTGTTTTCTGTTCCATCCTCCAAAACGAAAACTTTTCCTCAATACAGATTTGCTTACCAATGTGCAACAGTATGGGGAAAAAAACTGCCCCCATTAGACATTCAATCATTTCCTTCAAGTCTGCTCTGTCTGTCCGTCTATCTGCGCATGTGTGTGTGCGTGCATGAGTGTGTATGTGAAAGAGTTTGTTTGGTTTGTATTCATGTATGTTTATGTGTTTAAGCATGTATGCATGTGTTTGTATGTGCGTGACTGTGTATGTGTATTTACGTATATTGAACCCCTCCAAGATTCCAACCCAGAAATTTTCTGGGACAAATCACACATTCTATATGCCTATAACCCAGAAAATTTCCAGGGTGATGACATGATATAAACAATCCAGCTTCCCTGGAAAGAATGGTGTCTCTCTGACCTTCAGCTGAGTGGTAAGAGAGTCACTATGTGGGCATGTCTTTGAAGTCACAGTATGCACTGCATTCTCTTTAAAGTCACAAAACTCTTATCAAGCCTCGTCACTGAAGAGTTGAGGCTGTGACTGGCTCATAGATATTCACGACAATTACAGGAGTACAAGTGTACAAGTATACCTGTTCAACATATCACCTGTTTCTGTTCATGTGTGCTGTGGTCATCAACTAACAATATCTGAAAACTATCACATATAGCATTTAAAATTAGTTTTGGGGGTGAAATATGATGATAAACATATTCAGACTTCGGAAACAATCTATATTTTATATCGAGTCAGTGGGCATAATATGAAGTGGCTTCTGAGATATAGTAAAGTGAGCATGGTAAGTGAATGGGCATAATATGAAGTGGCTTCTGAGATATAGTGAAGTAAGTATGGAAAGTGAAATTTAGCAATTTATTTTCTGGCATAAAGGATACACTTACATTTGGCAGTAATGGGGTTACGTAAGTGAGACAGAGAAAGTGTGTGTGTGTGTGTGTGTGTGTGTGTGTGTGTGTGTGTGTGTGCGTGTGCGTGTGCGTGTGCGTGTGCGTGTGCGTGTGTGTGTGTATCTTCTGACATATGTTTTTTTTTCTACCTAATCGACATATGAAATGGATATTTGATTACGATTCATTTTTATTGCTTCTTCATCATTGTGCTATTACAGTTTATAATAATAATAATAATAATTACAATATTTACATAGCGCAAAATCTTGATAAAATCAAATCTAAGCGCTGAAATTTTATCTGTTTTCATCATAGTAGCAGGAATTGACATGTATTTGCTTTAATGTGTCTGCCTGTATTTCTCATGCTCTTGTGAAGGTGCTGTACAAACAGTCATTACTGTTTTCATAACCATCAATCTTCTTCTTGTTCTTCTTCTTCGTACTGTTATTATAATTATGATGATGATGATGATGACATTGACGACAATGATGATGCTGACTATCACTATCATGACACTCTAAAAATGTATAACACTTCAATTATTACAGTTCAATTCTTTTCAAAACAATTTCTCCTTAATCATACACAGAAAAAAAATCAGATTTATATCTGAGAAATGATGTATAAACCTACCTTGTAGGAGACAGACAAAAGAAAATGAACTACTGATAGAAAACATTTTAAGCATACTTTTACTGGACTGATTACTAAACAACACGACTTACAGATTTAATAAACTGTGCTGTCAGGAAGTTCCTGGCCACTGAGCTCATCTTCTGTTTTGAGCCCATCTTGCAGCGCACATAACCATAGAAGTTTGCACCAGTCATCAGGAAACCCACCACCGCCACCATCTGAATGAATGAAGACATTAATGATTAAATACACAGTAACTTTTAATATAAAGATGTGAAGAAATGATGCAGAGGAACAATATGTCAAGTCAGGAAAATGAAGCACAAATCTAATTTTTCAGCAAAATGAATAAAAAATCCCAGGAGAAATACAAACCCAAAAATACATATTCTACTACTTAAGTGCTGAAAAGTAAAAGACTACTCCAGCATACTTTACTTAGCTAATAAAAGTACTCAAAGCATACACACATTTTATCTGCTTCTGCTATATGCCATAAAGGGAAATAAATAAAAAAAATTCTGTTCCAACATCTTTAATAACTCTTTCTTATGGTAAACTTAAAGCAAGTGTTTTCCTTCCTATTGTAAGCACCAGTGAGGACAAAACCTTTCAATCTGTAGCAATTTCAACATTGTTTTATTTCATTTTTCATACAGTATTTGATTCATGCTGGTACTAATATGTTCGGTTAAACAAAAACCAGGCCTTTAGAATGGACGCATTTCAAAACAATTAGATATTTCACAATACAACTGAATTACATACAAAATCTCCAGGTAAACACAACACCTTAGAATAAAAATAATTCTGAATCAAACTCAAAGAACTGACATTGTTCCATGACATACAGCAGAATCTATTCAAAAAAAAAAAAAATGGTTTTAAACAGAAAAGATTTCAGAGCCATTCACAGTCTACGTTATAAAATGTCACTACATCAGTTCACTTAGTATCATTTGCCTTTGATCAATCAGGCTACAAAACTCAAATAAATCACACACATCACATTATTATATGGCATTACATGGTAAATGACAGACTTTCAGTTTTCTGAAAAACAAGGCAAATTAGAAATCATGGCAGTTATTACATTTTTTAGCACAGTATGAAGCAGCCATGTGTGCACTAAGTTAAAATACACAAGGTCTAATGATTTTAACAGATGAACAAACAAATAAATAAACAAATAAACAGAACTCCACTACACAAACAGTGATTCCAAAATCTCTCCCTTTCCTCATGTAGACCAGGAAAATAACTAATTAATGCTGGTACTAGGACTGTGAGGGTAGTTTGTGCTCTGAGCATCTTTCAGCCATTCTGTCTGAATTGAAACTGGTACACATTTTTTAGCTTTAAGTGCAAAATACATGTGTACCCATGGTTTAAAGGACTAGAACTATAGCTAAAATACTGACAAGAGTTATTTTGTTTATACCACTTAGGTTGTGAGGTGGAATTTTCTTAAATCAGTACACACTAATGTATACGTGTGACAGTCCGCAGAGTCTATACTAGCACACAGAAGCATACATAGTAACTATGTAAGCAACAGAGCCTTGTACTATGTGTACTAGTGTGTGCTCCATAGGGAAAAGGTTAATGTTACAAGCTGTTTGACTGACTGCTCCATAGAGAAAAGTTAATGGTACAAGTTGTTTGATTGACGATCATTTCTTTTTCAAACTGGTTAATTTCTTCACAGAAAACAAATATTTAAAGAGAAAAGTTAGTAATTATTTCCACTGATAAAAAATCCATAGAAATTGTACATTTTTAATTTCTGAAAATGATCCCAATGGCATAATAAAAATACACAAAAATTCAAATCTTGAAAACAATCCCAACATTTAATACATCATACAAACTACAGAGTTCTAAACACTGAAAATGATGCCAACACTTACAAGCCACTTGAAGTTGATACGGAAAAGACTGATAATGGAGAAGACCACCCAGAGAATTTGAGACACTACCATGGAAAGCCAGAATATCCGTGACTCTATGGCTGAGATTTTTCTGCTACCTGGGGTGCCCTGAAATGTTACATAATAATTACAGGAGTTAAAATCTTCATGCATAAATCAAGTTATCTTAAATGAGACATTACATAGAAAGATGTAATGGTCACAGCATCAAGTTATCTTAAATGAGACAATACATAGAGAGAAGAAATTGTCACATCATTCTGATTAAACAATGAAAGGTTCAGGCGCAGTTTAGGAGTTCACTCAAGAGAGATTCACTGCACTCTGATAAGTTTGTATGTGCTCCAGCCAAATCTGCCAGCAATTATCTGACAAAAAAAACCCCTTAAGCCTGTGCAAAACCGTAAGTACTGGCTAGGTCTTAAGCTGGCAAAGAGGGAGAGAAAGGACCATAATAATGATTGAAGCATTAAGATGGGCATCAAACCAGCCAGTCTGTATGTTGTGGACTGGGATTGGCCACAAGGCATAAGATGTTCTGATTGAAAAAATGCCTCTGATGACCCATTATATCAACACCACAGTAACATTACAAGTATATCACACTTTTAGTGTTCCGAGTAGTGAGTTCCTGCATCATGTATTTATGTAATTTGTCCACAGTATGCACAAACAGACTTTATGATGCTGGATACTCTGTGTTTGGTGGATACAATATTTGAATAAGACCATATCATTACTTAACAAAATACTACAGACTTTAAATTACTTTACAAAGTATCAAAAAATAACATGGCATCTATATTGCAGCGACCTTGAAACATGATCATGGATACTAACAAAGGAAAATTCATTTTAGAGTGCAATAAATACTTCTCTAGTTCTACTTGTACTATACAGAGTTAGATTAAGTTTTTGTACACATCCTTACAAAGATATTGATTTATAACTCATGGCTGTACCAGCTGTAATGGGAGAATGTCCTCACACATATCTAACAAATCATGATCATACACACAAAAATGCAAATGGCAAAAGATATAACAGTGATGCTGGTGAGTGACTCACCTTCCTAGCTTCATACACCCAATGACTTTGGCCTTCTTCATCCACATAGTTCCACCACCTCAACCCAACAAGTAGTCTTCCTGTAAATACATTCATCTTTAGCACTTGTCATAATGATGATGAAAGGAAATAAAATGAAATGAATCTTCATTTTCCAATAGTATAGACATCAGTATATGAGCCAACTTACATATCTGTCACTGCTGATGATTAAACAAGTCTATTTTCCAAAGAAAGTATCACTGGATTCAAAACATTGAAAACACAAAAACTGTGAACGTAGTCTTTATAACTTTAGATACTGAGCTTTATACATTCAAAATCTGAATATCTTTTAAAGTAAATTAAGTGGAAGTGTTCAAATCCCCTTCCCCTCAATTTTCAAAATATTATCATATCTATCAACAACAACATTAAATACACACACACACACACACACACACACACACACACACACACACACACACACACACACACACACACACACACACACACACAAATAACCACCACCACACTGTCTAATATAACCCATTTCAAATACACATATATCTTTAACCAGATGAGAAACCCAACACATTTAGCATGAAGGTCACAATGGGTCACTCATGCCATTTATAATGTCTTTTAAGAAGTCAATGTTGATAAATTGTTGTATACATGCATTCTCTAATATCAGCATATGATATTTCACTTCTTTCACCATCCTCCAATACAAATTTTCTTTCTTTCTTTCTTTCTTTCTGTCTTTTTTCCTTTTTTTTTTTTTAACCAATATTCCCTCACACTGCTAGCTTTTTTTTTTTGGTTTTTTTTTTTTTCACAAAGTCTGGAAAACCAACCTGTGATGTTTTTGACAGTCCAAAAATCCATGCATAATAAGAGAACAAGAACGATGAAATTTGTGATAAAACTGGAACTGAAGAATTCACACATCACATATGCCAAGATTGCTGCCGCTCGAAAGAAGATGTGAAAGAACACAGCAACAGGATGCCTGTAAAAAAAACAAAAACAGAAATCTTTGAAAATCGGACCAACATAACAAATTCTACATCACTGGCATGTTTTTAAAACTCAGTAAGATGAAAATCCTAAACAAAAAAAGATGAAAACCTGGGCCTAGGTACACGATACATTTTCATCTCCAAGATGCATTTTAAATGAAAAAATTATTTAAGCGTTTTCACAAGATTGCAATAAAACTGAAATAATTATACCATTTAGGACGATTTTAGCAGATTAAAATGTGCTGAATAACTATAACATTTAGAATGCCTTTAACAGATTAAAATGTGTTTTGCACCCGGGCCCTGAAGTCCTGTCCAAAACTGATAAAGTATGAATTAAAAAATTCCACAGCAGTTAACACTAACATACACAAATAATCAACATACACAAATAATCAAATACTAACTGAAAAAAACAATGAAAGGTGACCAATTTCTTTTATATTAAGTGATCCATTTGGGGCGGAGTCGCTCAGTCTTCCAGTTCAAATTCTGTCTCTATTACAGGACAGCAGACTTCTATCCTGCAGATGGAAGCAGAACAAAGTAAGAGACTGTTTGGTGCAGGTGAACTATGGTGTGACTTATGTCACAGAGATACTATGCTAGCCGTGAAGGCCAACCTGGGCAACACGGCTCAGGTGAAATCCTAGCAGCAGGGGATGGAGAAGTCAGAGGGTGACTGAAGAATCTTTGGAAATGGCTTTTGTCTTCACAGTCGCAGGCAGACGATTTCTTCAGAAACAATGGTTGGGATCTCTGTAAAGTATGTGCACTGCATTCCCAGGAAGCAATGGCAAACTTCTGGCCATAAATTTGCCAAAAATAGCAAAAGATGTCACAGCATAAAAGAAAGAACAATATAGTTCTGAATCTTCTGGGACCCCCAGGGAGGAATAGAACTCAGCAGCAACTGTGAATGGAGAATTCATGATTGTGGGCAACCACTGTGATGATGATAAAAATGTATCCAACGGAAGTAGTATGAAGCAGTCACATCGAGTCCCCTCATCAAAATTTGACAGGTGTCTAACTGTTGCTACAAGAAGTATCAGAACCGTGAGAGAATTGATAAACTTGAACCCCTACACAAGAACTTAAGAAGCATAAAATAAACATGACTGTGATGTTAGATGGAGCAACGAAGGTCTCTATACATCAGGTGACTATACAACTGTTTACTGCCGAAATGGCAAAGGTGACAAATGGAGTCGCTTTTGTTCTAGACAAGTGTTATGCAGCCACCCTTAAAAGTTACAACACCATTAGTGGTCACATTGTTACAGTAAAGCTTAATACCAAGACTCCTACCTTAACATCAGCCAGATATGTGCCCCTACACCTAAAAACTCAAGAGGAGTGATAGAAGAATTTTACAATGACCTACAAACAATGAAAGACAAAATATAAAACAGAGAAATGTATATAATCATTGGCAATCTAAATGCAAAAGTGGAGAAGATGAAGATAGGGAGTGTGGAACAGGGCCTAATGGATGGGTGAACGCAATGAATATAGAGACATGTTAGCATCCTTTTGTCTGGCTAACACTCTCTTCAATCGACCACATTGTATACATTACACACAGACATCCCCTGAAGGGAGGTAAAGAAAATAAACCACACAATGATTGACAAAGCATGGGAAACAATAGTGCTTAATTCAAAAACATGACCAGGTGTAGATTGCATTCAGACTAAATACTATTGACCGCATAATTAAGATAAAGGCATACAGGCAAAAACAGGGGGAAAAAATCCACATGGGTTCAAAATGGCTCAAAACTGGTATTGCAGAACGGCATTCAGGAGTCATGACCTAATGTGTCCAAGCCCCCTTTGAGTGTGAGGAGCTTAGACCTAAAACACTTGCTAGAAAGGTGGTGGTGGGGGGGGGGGGGGCTTTCCCTCCGAGGACCTTCTGGTATCTAGTTCTCCCCAGCTTCTTGCTACTGCCGTAACAAAACCAATATAATTGTATGGAAAAAAGCCAGTATACTTTACCATCATCATAACGTTTACACTTTAGTTATAACAAAAGAAACAAACTCAAACCTACTTCAGTCTTCTCTGCTGGTCCAGCTCATCCTCTTCTCCGAAGTTCAAGGCTACATCATCTGATTCCTTCATTATACTCTGGAAGAAAATTAAATAAACTGTCACAAAGGAAATGACAACTGCAACAAGAACAAAAGTTATTTGTTACATTACAGAAAACTTACATCCCCAACAACTATTAAATGAGCTTTAAATCTTTTTAAACTTCTTTAATCTCAATTAGCCTACAGGTGACCTGTGAGTGATACAGTTATTTGGGCATGGTCATTTATTTCTGCTGTATGCAAGCAATTTGGCTTTTGTCACTGCCTGACACTTTGACCCCCACCCTGACTCAATTCCTAGCATTGTACTGCCTGTCTTGCTGGTGCAGGGGCCCAGAGCTTACTCATGCTTACTTAAACTGCAGTATTGCGTTGATTTCTGCTACCTTGGATATTGCCTAGCATGTTGGTTGTAATTTTCCTGGGTTTAATTTTTAATCAGTGGGCTTCTCCTGTCTATGCACTTCAAGATCATGCCTACAGTTTGTCTTTTTGGTTCTTCTTGTGTATTATAAGCACCAATGTGAAATATGTGTGTGATAAACTTCATTCTTGAGTAGGCATAACAAGACTTTTCCAGAATACTGTGTGACTGTAAATCTGGGGTTGATGCACAATATGCATGATGTATTATTCATTCTGCTGTCTGAAAAGCAGACCCCCCAAAAAAGAAAAGCTACACCACTGAGTACTCAGATTTATTTCTTGAACTTTTGTCTTTATTTATTGTTTCACATTGATGCCGAGAGCACAGAAGTGTGTGAGTGTGTGTGTATGTGAGATCAGCTCTAAATATAGGTCTACTGTACACCTAGTACAACTTACATAGTGTACATTTTTGTAAGCAATATCAGTGTGTTATTTTAAAATAAGTATTGATGCTGTGAGCACCAAGTGACACTGCATATGTCTACATAGCCTTGGGTTTGTTTATTTGTATTTTCATTATTCTTATTACTGTTTCCTCTTCACTGTTTCAGGATTAGTGGTGGAGACTATCTGACACATAAGTGCAAGTGTGCGTGTGTACATGTGTATGTTTGTGTATGTGTGTGTGTGTGTGTGTGTGTGTGTGTGTGTGTGTGTGTGTGTGTGTGTGTGTGTGTGTGTGTGTGTGTATGTGTGTGTGTGTGTGTGTGTGTGTGTATGTGTGTGTGTGTGTGTGTGTGTGTTTAAAGCTATGCTTGTCTTTATCTGCCCAGCATAACACTGCACTGTGCTCAGTGTGCCAACACAGCTTTCCACCAAGTACAGCACGTACAGGGGCGCCTCAGGATTCATGCATCTCCCAGTAGAGCAAATCAGGTTACGAGCACAAAATACTTGGAAAGTTCACCTCGGTATTCGAACATTCGCTCGCATTACAAGCAACATTGTGGTTAGGCCACGTGCTTCCCGCCGCTGCATCCCACTCTCAGTGTGCGTTGTTCTCTCATAGCGGAAGCATCTCTGCGTTCATTTGTGCTTTTCGGTGTTTTTTGTGGTTTACGTGAAGAAATTTTGTAACCCATGTCATCCACAGTAAACCCTCTCCTCCTCCCCATCGTCTCCCTCAAGCCAGCCATGACTCTTCATAAAGGTAAAGTACAGTATATTATTTATCGTTGTTAAATGTTAGAAAAATTACTTTAATTCTGCATAAAATACCATGTTAATTGATTTTTCTATTGATATTTTTGGGGTGTGGACTGGATTAATTGGATTTCCACTGTTTTAAATGGGGAAATTCGTTTTGTGATATGAGTTTTTCATGATATGATTATGAGCTACATTATGGAACGAATGAAATTCGTAACCCACGACGCAACTGTACATGCAACTCTTTTCTTTTCACCAGCTCTGCTGCCAACCTTGCTGTGAGCTGTGTACCAAGACTCACAATTTCCTGCACTCTCCAATTACAAGTAATGGTCTGCACTAAAAATCCAAGAGGGAATTACAAATGATCTATCAATGAAGTATTAGTACTACCATTTCTGCTTTCAAAGCCAAGGAAGTTCTGCTTTAAATTAAACTAAATAGGATACCCCATATAGTGCTTTACTTTTTTTTCTTAGTTCTCTGACCCTGTTGCCCAATGTCTTGTTGAAAATGAACACATTATATTGACATTATAAACAAGCTGACAACAGGTGTCAATTTGGATTATATGAAGACTGAAATTACTAAGGTGTTATCATTGGTATCAATCTGTCATTGAAAACTGCTCATCAAAATCACCTAGGCTCTCTCTCTGTGTGTGTGTGTGTGTGTGTGTGTGTGTGTGTGTGTGTGTGTGTGTGTGTGTGTGTGTGTGTGTGTGTGTGAGTCTGTCCGTGTCAGTTCTACTGAACAGTGTTCTGTGTGTGTGTGTGTGTGTGTGTGTGTGTGTGTGTGTGTGTGTGTGTGTGTGTGTGTGTATAAGAGTGTCTGCTTATGCTAATGTGTGTGTGAGTGAGTGAGTGTGTGTGTGTGTGTGTGTGTGTGTGTGTGTGTGTGTGTGTGTGTGTGTGTGTGTGTGAGTGTCTGCTTATGCTAATGTGTGTGTGTGTGAGTGAGTGAGTGAGTGAGTGAGTGAGTGAGTGAGTGAGTGAGTGTGTGTGTGTGTGTGTGTGTGTGTGTGTGTGTGTGTGTGTGTGTGTGTGTGTGTCTGTCCGTGTCAGTTCTACTGAACAGTGCTCTGTGTGTGTGTGAGTGTGTGTGTGTGTGTGTGTGTGTGTGTGTGTGTGTGTGTGTGTGTGTGTGTGTGTGTGTATGAGTGTCTGCTTATGCTAATGTGTGAATGAGTGAGTGAGTGTGGGGTGTGTGTGTGTGTGTGTGTGTGTGTGTGTGTATAAGTTAAAAAAAAACTATAAGAGTGTCTGCTTATGCTAATGTGTGTGTGTGTGAGTGAGTGAGTGAGTGTGTGTGTGTGTGTGTGTGTGTGTGTGTGTGTGTGTGTGTGTGTGTGTGTGACTCTGTGTGTGTGTGTGTGTGTGTTATTCTGTTACTAGTTTAGTAGTTAGTGACTATGACAGTGTAGCAGAAACCATTCTTATCTAAATCTGACACCCCATCACACTTCACAATAAAGCAGCATAATTATATGACTTCCAAAATAATATTTAGCCTACTCACTGTTCCCAAGGCCCTACTCCCTATACTGTCTGAAGCAGACAACAATCACAAAATAAAAATTTGATTGATATATTATATCATCCCATGTCTGTTTTCAGCAAGAATATCAACAAATATGCATCAGCATTCAATTATAGTAGCCGACCACATTTTTTTCTGTCTATCCTAAATGTCTGTTACAGATGACCACGAGTTCTGCCTTTATATTAAACAAAAATACGCCCAAAACATGCGTCTGCTTGTCAACTTACACTGTTGCTGTCTGCCATGTTGAAACGTCAACACGGAAACGTGGAATTCCCTTTACTTCCTTTTGATGTCACTTCCGTTATGAAAAGCCTTTCTATTCTTCAGCATCAAAACTAATTGTAGATCACAAAACACAGCCTCGAATTAAATACACACTGGGCTTCGTTGTGCTGGTGTGACAATAGCTAAGACTGCATTGGAAGTTTTGTTTATTTTCATTTTCTTCAGTTTATTGTATGTTTTGCTTTGTTAACTGCCCCACACTTTCTGTTTTCTTTAAAAAGTAAAAAATAAGCAAGAAAATAATAAAACAATAAATGAACCCACACAAAGTTAGCGGCCCCAGATTTCATGCCACTTTAGTGGCATTAAACGCATCCTACTTGGTCTTGTTCGTCAATACATCCATGCGTTTGGGTAAGGAAGTCCATAGGACCTAGTGATGTTAAGTGACAGTGGGGTTACTATTAACAATGTTAACTTCATCTGTTTTTTCAACACACCCATGCTTCTTGGTCAGAATTTCCATAGGACCTTGTGATGTCAAACCACAGTGCGGTTACAATTTGCTTCTTGGGTCAGAAAGTCCATAGGATGTCAAAGCGGGGCTACAAATTGCTGCTGGGTGGAGAGGCGGCCTAGTGATTAAAAGCACCTTTTCTAGAATTTTGGGTTTGAATCATTCTGACAGAGACTATTTCCCCGTATCCACTGAACTTTGAGAGTAGTCAGGGACCAGCAAGAAAATCTGAGGAGAGCCAGACAGCACAATGTCCCCTCACCAGTGGGGATAGGCCACTGTCAGGATACAGATACCAAAATGTGAATGTATCAAGAATGGCTCATTGACATTTGATATTGAAGAGCTTTTTACATGGTGAAAAAAAAGGGAAAAAGGAAAAGGCATGTGCATAGCACCTGGATGGCTGTTAAGTTTTACTACTTTTATTTCAGACTCTTGCCCTGCAAAGAGCTTTTAAAAATTCAAACAAAAATTATACAGGCTTATAAGGTTGTTGAAATCTCTGTGTTAGTGGGAACACTAGGAATTGGAGATTGTTGGTATGACAAGACCACAGTCTGTATGTGTGTGTGTGTGCGTGTGTGTGCTTTTTGAATATCATATCAGATGTGGCAGAAAAATGCAATTAAATGGATGTTTAATCAAATGATATTAGGTTATGATGTATCACATTATGAAGTATGATTTGCATGCATTTACTTACTTCAGAAAACGAATTGTCGTGAATTGCATGATATTCATACAATTTCATGTGATTGAAATTACTTGCACTTGTTTATGCTTTTGTGTGTATGTTCCTGTCACCTATTCACTTGAAACGTTTGTTGCAATGTGTAAATGCAATGCAAACTACAGCTGTTGCAAAGAAGAATGCTTGTGTTTAATAACTGTGATGAGTATTTGTACAGCACCTCATCTCACAAGAAACTTAAGTGTCTTGCAAAAGTATGAGAGCCATAGGCAGACACAGGTTCCTTGAAAAAATAGAGCAATCATGTTATACCTTTCGATGATTTCTGGCTTCAGAGCAAACTGATTAATGAACACACTATCACCAATACCACCATACTTGTGTCTGTTGTGTGCACAAAGATGTGATCACAATCAGATGTTTTTTCACACAAAGTTGCTCTCATCCCTTGAAACATACAAAACAGGACAAATGTTAATTTTTCAATTTACTTTATTCAGATACATTCATGGACAGCATCAAAATACCCTTCATTTAGTTTCACCAAGAGGGCAGGATGGACACCAGTGATCAGTATTACTATTAGTGGAACTAAACATCCAAATTTATTTGCTCATTGTTTCATCTTTATGTGTGTGATATATACATGATTTATTCAATTTACAGGAGTAGTCATTTCTGCTGACCAGCACTGTATTAGTACAAGACTAAATAAAAGTGTGAACTATGCACCTGTCTGAACAAACAACTGTTTGGTTATACTACAGAAAACACAAGACACCATAAAATATTTAAATCATACAATATAAAGTTTTACATAAAGCTGGCACCAAATATTTTTCAACAAATTCACTGCATGATTGCATTCACTCTATCAAAACGATGTATGCTCTAACATTAAAGATGATTTCACTCATACTGTCACTTCACTCCAAATGACACCATTTCTCCAAAACTGTGCTTTGCTGATTCTGAGCATCGGAAGCACCAAACAGTCACAATGAAATTGGATTGTAAACTTGTTTTTGTACAAGTTGCTTTAATCTGTGGAAAGACTTTTTAAAATTCCTTCAATATGGCATGTCATTTTAATTACATCAATTTTTCACAAATGGTGGCTGTATGTAAACATGTGCTTACATTCTCTCTCTCTCTCTCGCTCACACACACACACACACACACACACACACACACACACACACACACACACACACACACACACACACACAGGCACACACAGAAGAGGAGAACATGCATGCATTGTGTCCGTTTCACTCTCAAGAAAAGGAATCATGTTTGGGAATCGGACGACCACAGACTGCAACAAGTTGTGACCAACCATAGCTTCAGATCCAACTGTGGCTTTTCCTTCAAAACCCTGCAGCTTAACCCTTTCAATCCCTTCTTTATTTTCTGGCAGAAAGCTGGTGGACAAGGCGAGGAAGCGAAAGGGTTACTAAACAAAATAACTTAATCATGGACTCCCCGATACAAGACTGCAAATACAAAATAACTGAAAACAAAATTGTGAGAAACAAGACGCACAATGACTAAATGATATGAGGTGTCAGGAAATACTTTCAATCATCAAACTCATCACAACATAAAATCTTGTTCTGTCAGTATCTACCAAAGCACTCACTTTCACTGTCTTTCAAGACAACATGAATAACACTATAAAAATAATATCATGGCATAAGAATTAAAACAAATGTGAAAATGCCTATCTAAAACATAATGA
Source organism: Monoplex corrugatus (assembly GCA_030674185.1). Classification (NCBI taxonomy): domain Eukaryota; kingdom Metazoa; phylum Mollusca; class Gastropoda; order Littorinimorpha; family Ranellidae; genus Monoplex; species Monoplex corrugatus. Next base: position 33,322,355 of record CM060306.1, on the reverse strand, counting down.
GACATCTGAACTCAAGTTCTTCCTGTTAGTTTTTTATCACTCGGTGACATTAAACACAAATACAAAAGATATACTGGTTGAGTATGGCATTATGATATTCATTTTTATTTTCAGTCCAATGCTTTTCTCATTTGTAAATTAACATCATTTCACATACTGCATGCAACAAAACTGTCTGTAGCAAAAACAATAATTTTCAGTACATTTAAACAATTAATGGTAAATTTCTACTCCTGAATGTTACATTATACTGTTAATGTTTTCCCACAATCATGGTCTGCAACATCTTAAAAACTGAAAAGTAAGGAAAAGCAGCTAGCAAATAGTCTGCAAAATTTTTTGAGAAATTAAAGACAGTATGAATCAGAAGCTAGCAAACACGCAACCAAAATAATTTTTTTTAAATATTGGCACGGTTTCAATGCTAGACTTTGTGGCACAACTGAACTAGGTAACTTTTCTTGTTCTTTCTTCCTTTCAGGTGGGTTGTCATCACTGTATCTTGTGATGGATTATATCTCAATATCACTGTCTTTTGCATTTTCTCAAACACCTGTCAACTGCCAAATACTGTTATCTGTAAATGTAAAAAAGCATTCAGACATCCGATGTCACATTGACTGATTTTGTTGACAACAAACAAACAAAAAACAAACAACAAAAGGAAAAAATTAAACAGAATGATTCATATTCATTCATTCATATTGATTTTTTTTTTTTTTTTTTTGTCACAGAGGATTTACCATGTGAAACTTGGGCAGCTCTCCCTTTTAAGAGTATGTCGCCACAGTGCAGCACCACCCATTTTTTTTTTTTTTTTGTCTAACTCTTCAAAAAGGCAAGAAGGCTAATTGGCCTTCAAGGGGAGGGACCCGGGAAATCAAACTGTTTCTCCAAAGTTTTATGGATTATATGATATACGTGTATGTAATATATTTGGGAAAGCAAGGCTGTAAAAAATAAACTGCCAGTCTGACACTTTCATAAAAAAACTACAAGTTTGAAAAACAAACAAAATCCAGGCACACAAAAACGTAACATCTAAAGCTTATTGATATCTGCAGTCACACTTACTGTAGTATATAAAAGTGCATGTATCATGTTCAAAGTCAGATCAATGACAGCTTAATTCCCCGTCAGTAGCTAAAATCACCTCACAGCTGTTGTCAATTTATTCAGCAATCCTCCAGAACCCTTAACTCTTTCAAAACAATAAAATAAAAAAGAAGTAAACAAAACAAAAGCCCATAAAATAAACTGATACAAAACACAGACACCCCATCGGATTTTTCAAAATTAAATACTAAAACTCCAGTATGAACCCATTGTCTTATATATCAAAACATAAAACCTTTGCACTGTAAAATAATACTTTATTATGTCCAGAGCACCAATAAATGATTAACATATGAATAAAAGGAAATACACACACAAAAGTAGAGTGAGAGAATTGAAAGAAAGGAAAATATAAGTACAGTAGAAAATACAAGGATGAATACTAATTTTTACTGAAAACTCCTGAGATGCCAAGACAGGAAGAGGTTTGTTCTCCTCAGAATGCCCATGAAAAGTTTTTGGTTTAATGCAGGCAAAAAGGCTTATATACAGAGTGATGGCACAACAAATGTCAGATTAAGGAGATCAGGGTCTGATGGACAATGGGAGATACTCTTAAGTTACTGAAATTCTAAGTATAGGGCACTTTATTTCATAAAGAGCAGATTAAAAATAGTTGGACCCACCATGGACAATCACAACTCTTGTCTATCAACATAAGCCTGATGAACTCAAGCATCTTCAGACATGCATCCATTTAAATCTAAGCAAGTCAGGTATTGTTGATAAACTTATTTTGCAAAATATGCCATTTCAAAAGCCATTCAGAACACTTTTTTCTAAATGTAAATCTTGGCAATTTGTCATTCCAGGACAACTTTCTCATAAACACAATGCCATTTCCTTTATAATTCCAAATCTATCACAAATGTAATGCCACTTTGTGCCCACTCCACAGTAAATTTCTTTCCAACACATTCTTCTGTCATAGTTACAAATAATTTTAATATTTTTAGTGAAGGTGCTAATTATCTGGACATGTGCTATCATGCACAATGTAAATGTTGCTTCATGTGCTACTCACTTTGTCACAACACATTCTTTGGTCATATTTACAAATAATTTAAATATTTTACACAGATGTGAATAAGGTCAAGCAACAGATTTGATCAGTCCTGTCTAATATCATTTAAAGGGATATTTTCAACCCCTGTTTTGGACACTTTCAAATATTTATTGCCAGACGTGGCCTCAGGTCTCAACATTTACATGGCAAACGAAAGAAGAAGAGGGCTTGGAGCAAGAAGGGAAGAAAAATGAGTATTTTGTCTCATATCCCTGTTTAGCTATTATGCATTCACCATTTCTAACTTAGTACTATACTAAACTGCTTGATTCTCTATCTTGGTCAAAACTTCGGTCAGTGACATCCCTAAGTCTTGTTCTGGTACAATCACTGCCTTTCCTGCAAGAAAAACCTCTATTCAACTTGTTTTGTTTCATTCACTGATTTCAGGTATGTTCAAATGTCCCTCGTGAAAACCAGAGCAATATGACTGGGGATAGTAGGGTTGCTGTCTACTGCATATAACTAAAAGGGACTTGAGAAAAAATCCCCACTTACCTTCATGCACAATTTAAAGAACAGAAGAGGGGTGTTTTGCCTCTGAGATTCAAACTGAGGGCTCAAGGACTGAGATGGTAAGAGTTTGTAGTCACAAATGAGATTCCATGGGAACCATCTACCCAAGACAAGCAGATACCCCAAGATAGTGGTTTATGACTGGGTTCATCTAGCATCAATACCCTGCTGCTAAGATATCCTTCAGAGGGACAGAATGGTGGAAATCCAAAGATGTAGTTGGAGCGCATAATTGCATATCCTTCAGCTGAGACAAAGCGTATGTCATGGTGGGCATGAACGAGAGGGTGTATGCTTTTGGGAAAGAAAAATAGCCCAAGCTTCAGCTTTCAAGGTGCTAATTGATTTCCCCATAAGAAACATGGAATGTATCTCTGCAGGCCTAGGACTGTTCTGAATCTATGATTTTGAAAAATGGAGAAGGGGAGGAGTGATGAATAAGTCGAATGATCTGTTCTTGCACCAGAAAGCACGGCACAGCCAAAACTCGTTGTAAGTCAGATTGAGGATCACATTCAGATTATTAACAACCTACGTCAATAATGGAAAGTGTAAACAAAGGAGACAGCCAAAACAATGTGAAAATCTTAGATCAGCACAGGAGAAGAGAAGAGCATGGCCAGGAATAAAATAAAGCAAGTTGCACAGATGCTTGTCAAGCAGAAACAACACTGATTGGCATTACCAGAACAGGGCCAAGAAATGTCACTGACTGAAATTCTGGCCATGACAGAGGACTGAGCCAACGCATATAGCACATGTTAAAGAAATGGTAATTGTGCATGAAGCTTAAAATGGTATATGTAGAACAAAAGAAGAACAACAGATTTTTAAAAATCAAATGTAAACAAAAATATTTCTCTCTCTGGAGTTCTGGTGAAGAATCCGCAATAAATCAATGCAATGAATATGAAGCATCTGTACAAACCTGACTACTACTTAAAATATGCTACCACTTGATGGAAATGTAACAGGCGAAAATAGCTAAAATTATAGGTATACTTAGCTCGCTTTGTCCCTCTCTCTCTTAACATACACCACTTAGTCATAGTCATTTGTTCTTCATTTTTCAGGAAGAAAACAAACCACATACAAGAAAACACAGACAAACAAATCAAAGGATGACTGATCTCTTCAGTGGCAAAGACATACTGGTACATCCTGATGATATCTCATTTGCCAATGACATACCAGTACATCAGCTTTACATCAGGAATTTTTCTATTTCCATTTTAAACTGAGAAATCCCAATTTTCAAAAATCAGAGAGCTGTATCCATCCATTTGAACCATACACAAAAGCCAGCATCATTACATTGGTTTTTGTATGTAACTTCCAGACAGTTTGACCTCACTTCCAAGCTGGCTGGTGGTGAATCTCAGCTAGGGCAGTGTACTGCCAAAGGCAAGGTGTTCCCACAAAAGAAACTGGACAAGTTTGACAAATTTGTGAGTGACCCAGACTTTAAACCTTTGACTCCCGCATCCTGTCCACCAGCATCTTGAATTGTCAACCATACTCATGAAGCAAAAACTCCACCAGCATCTTGAATTGTCAATCACGCTCATGAAGCAAAAACTTAACCCTTTGACTCCCTCACCCTATCCACCAGCTTCCTGCAGGAAGCTGGTGAATAGGGTGAGAGTCAAAAGATTAAGGTTTTGCAGTTGGTAGATGGGGTGTGGGAGACAAAGGGTTAAACTGGTCGATGACATGTCCACCAAGCTGGCCAAAGACAGGATGGTTACATACAATGAGCCAACAATTATCTTGGCCTGTGTGATTTCAATGCAGACAATACAAGAAAGGAGGCAGGAGCTGTGGTCACTGTATGGTTAAGTGTCACTGTTTCTGTCTGTGATAGTTTTGGGGAATGAAAATGAAGTGGTGGGCATAGCAAGAGGGTTTGATAGTACAATGTGTGCGAGAATGTCTACGTGTGATTTTTCATGGCTTTGTAGATGCGGCATAGTGTAGGGACCTGTATGCTCGCAATGACACCTTGATCAAATTGAAATTGCAATGCTCTGTAACATTTTACATTTTCTTCAAAACCTAACTTTACACAAACTACGGTAACTACATTTTTAAAGAGACTGCTAAAAGTTGTGTGAGAAAGCAAGACTATTTGATGAAGAATGCCAGAAATGTGGATTACTATTCAGTATTTCAATGCACATAGGATAAGGAGACACTTTTTTGTCTTATGATTTTTAATGTTTTCTTGGGATATTTTCCTTCCTATGGTATGAATCTATACCGTACAACCAGAAGTAGAGTAAAATTTTTTCATGTCATTTTTATGGACCATTCTTCACTATCCAAACTATTAAATAAACTTTAAACTATCATAAAAGAACAGTTTGTTCATTTTCCATTCAGAAGAAAAACGTTATCTTTGCTTTCATGAAGTATTTTGCGCCGAAATTTTTTTTTTTTTAAATTAAAACTTACCCAGCCTAAAATCGCAAGGCAAATAAACAAAAGCAAAACAATCAGTTGGCACTGAAGGGGTTAAAGTACATCTGTAGTTACCAGGTCAAAAACAAACAAAAAATTCACTTCCACGTCAATAACAAGAACTTTGGTCAACACCTCCCTTCTCAAAATCATCTTTAAAAGTTTCTACAATAACTGTATTCACAAAGGCAATATGTACTAGTACTTTCTCTCCAAAAGAAATGGCAGTTTCCAAGATTGCTATCACAACATGAATTTGTCATTTTCTTTTGACAGAAAATCTGAAGGTAATTATCTGTACATAGTTCCATCACATATAACACAACGAAGTTATGATCAGCATGTTCATTGGAAAGTAAGTATATACGATCAGTACAATTTTTGACATATTTTGTTTGCTGGCCAAATTGTTGGTATTTGTATTTTTGGTCCTACTTTTTTTTAATTTCCCCTCAAACATGCACATACCCACACAAACTCCACCACTCTCTCATGCACATACAAACTGGAAAGATTTCTCCGACTGACTTTTAGACTTTACACTTAGTCTCTTTTTTTTCCTTAACTCTAAGCAAGATGCTCTACACAAACTGCTAGACATGGCCCCAATAAATCATTTAATACACCTCTCTTATACGCACGCACGCACGCACGCACGCACGCACGCACACACACACACACACACACACACACACACACACTGGAGATCTGAGGACACTTCCATAGTAAAAATGTTTTGCAGTAGTCCTTGACAAGAGACTGAAAACTAGTGTCAAGATACGGCCAGTTTGTTACATTAGATTAAGTATACATTTGTAATCATTTCTAGTTCTACTGCAGTTGATTTATTTTCATACCGCTCTTGCTGACCCTTTCATCCACAAATAGACTTACATATGTACACACACAATTTCTGAGGTTTCTCATTTCTTTCAGATACTTTTACGTCTCTATGTGTCTCTCACACTGCAACTCACATATGTATACACTTCAGAGTACACACAACTTTTTGAAGTTATCACATTAACCACATTAACACTGAAGACAGTGAAGTATATGGTCACATCAGCTGCTACAGTCACTTCAATGAGTACAAGCATTTTTACCAGTTTCCTATGTGACCACTCTTCTCATGTTTTAATAAAATTCATTCATCATTTACAGTTAACGCCCACAGCTAGTGAATGTTAAACTCTCACTCACCACTGTGCTGGCATTCTCACATGCAGACATATATAAAGGATGCGAGCCGGCAGACTGCAAATGACAACAGGACAGGAGGTAAAGATGGTAAGGCCACACAGACTAGAAAAGAACCACAGATCTCACTAACAAGGCAGTCATACAACCAAGAGACTTGGGTTACGTTCCAACCCAGTCAGATACTGTCAAGTCACTGTGGACCACCATCATGAACTGGACTACACGCAGACACGCAACCGCAACAACTCTCCTGAGCTTGTATCGATACTGAAATCAAAGAAAAGCAAAACATGCCATTAACACTGTGATTACAAACATTTTCAAGCAAACCCTTTCCTAATAACTGAAAGGTATTCTGTTCAAAGTTTTTTGTTATGAACTGACTGGACAAAAAATGTGTTCAAAATTTACAAATCTAGCAAAAGGAAAAAAGTAAACAAAGACCTCCCCCCACCCACCCCCATTTAAGAAGCTAACAACTGAAAAATTAGAGCACAGCCTCTTCCATATCATGTTTCATCATTTACTAATGAGTACAGAAACTGATCATTTGCCTGAAACAAAATGTACATCAACATCAAAAAATGTGAAGCCCGCTGTAATGATGGCACATTTCTGATATTCTGAAGCCCCGGTAGAAAATCTCTCTTCTTTTCCCCATCATGCAATCTGTTGCTACACTCCGCAGTCTAAGACTTGGACAACACTTATGACCCTCTAACATACATTACTCTCAGTAACAAAACTGCCAACTGTATTAACACTAAAATCCTAAATCTTAACTCACCAGTCGACCAGATCTGCTCCTATTATGTCATGTATGTGATATGAAATTCCTAACCGAGCCAGTTTAGGCCACTGCCTTTTTTCCAAGTCCTGAAAAAACAGAGACAAAAAAAGAAAAAACAAAAACAATCAAGACTGTCTCAGAAAAAATGGACAATTTTAAATTTACAGCAATCAATGAATAAATACATGAAATAAAAGCAAAATGTATTTCATAATACCAAAACACTATAAACAGAAAAATCATGTATCATAACTGAGCTACTTAGCCATTAAAGCGGTCTGACAATACCATGCTCCAAACAGGAAAAACAACTGAGTCAAAGATAATACAATGAAAGATGCAATGCTGTACCAGACCACCCTATAATCAAGCAAAGTAGAGGGAAGACAGAGCATAAAACTGAACAACATGCAGACAAGCTGGTCAGTTGAGACACATCTCTTCATGAAGATGGTGGCCAGAACAATGAACTGAATGGGGGTTTGACCAGCCCATGCGCACGCTTGAGGGTGCTAAGGCTACTTCCAGTTCTTCTTGGTATTAGCCTTTAAAACTGGCCAGGTAGGACAGAGTGATCTACTGGGACCATAAAGCTAGCAGTCTGACATGGTACAGTATATGAAGCCAAGTTATCCCAAACAAATCATGAAAATCTGAAATGAAGAAAACAAATGATAAATACAGTAGTACTCTGCAGACAGATTTCTGTTAATCAGTATAAGCGATGTCTTTAGTCACCACTTCTAAAACCAAACACAACTAAGACCTACATTTTTTTGTTCCAAGCAATGCTTTCTCAGATGTTTGTATGTACACCATTTGGCATACACTGGGCAGGTGTTATGTTGCTGCACAATCTGCTTGCAACATCTTCAATGGGTATGCATGCTAGGTGTTTCCATAAACACCCAAACAAAAACAACAACATGACTTACATGCAGAGGTTTCAGGCATTAGCAGGTCTGCACACATGTTGACTTGGGAGATCACAAAAATCTCTGCCATTTGACCACAAGGCACTACCCAGGCAAGAGTGAACTCATACATTCTGACTAAACATTTAAAGTCCTAACCATATAGCTATTTTGTCCATGACAGGGAGAAGAGTGGCAGAATAGAAAAGAGTGGCAGAATGGTTCAGACGTCTGCCTACCAATAACTAAACTCAAGGTTCCAGGGTTCGCTCCCCGTAGAAGCCTCAAATTTTCTCCTCAGTTAAACCACAAAATCGAACTGAACTTCTAGTCTTTCAGGAAGAGATGAAAAATGAGTCGGACCCATGTGCCCCTTCTGGCTGCACATGCTAAAGATCCCCCGCAGCAGTTGAAAATCGTGAAGAGCAGCAAAAAAATGAGCCGGACCCCTTCTGGTTGCGCACGATAAAGATCCCACAGCAGTTGAAAATCGTGAAGAGCATGGCATTACCTGGCTGCCTTCGTAAAAACAATTGGAGAGATAGGTGGATTTCCCAGGTCCCACCCCTTGATTAGCCTTCTTGCCTTTCTGAAGTCTTGGTTAAAAAACAGTGAATATGAATATGAATTTGAATCAAGAGAGAGGGGACGGGCGCTGCCCTCATGTTGCTGCATCTGGGAAAAAGTTGAGGTCTCTGCCATCTCACTCCCCTGCAACCCCAGTCATGAAACTATCTAGGTAGGACCTCAGGACCTGGCCAGCTCATGGGTACATGTGCAGGCTTAAGGCTTGTGCTGTGATCATTTTGGATCTTCTCCATCACATGGAACCTGTGACGTTAGTGCATATGGAATTCATTTTGAGCACGGAGATGTCATCTTGAGAAACTGAAACTGAAACATGTCAAACTTGTCCATGACATCTACGATTAACAGACATTTTTCTAGAACCATTTTTCCACTTCCCACCTTAGTTCAGCATACAGAATTTTCTTCTTTTTTCTTTGCCCAACATCTTCTTTTTCTACACTAATTTTATCACAATCTTCCGGTGATGAAATGAACACCATGTCTATGTTAAGTGTGATTACATATGCATGTCCATGCATGCCTATGTGTGTGTTACATATATACATGCATCCATGTGTATAATACCTTGCATAGAGCAGTCCAAAAACAATGAGCCCATAAAGCTCGACAACACTAAAAAAACAAATCACACTATAAAAAGTGTTCAATACACAATAGACTATGAATAGCACTGAAAACATACATAGAAAGAAATATGTATCCATTTTTTATTCACTATTATCTTACGCACACACATACATGCACACACACATGCATACGCACACACACACACACACACCCAACAAGCACACACCACATGACAAGCATGACAGCTAAGTTGTTAGGACATCAAACTCCCATCCATAAGGTCCAAGTTTGGACATGCATGAACAAAAGGCAGAGAATAAAAGGCAGTGAATTAAAGGCAGAGATTTTTCTGATCTCCCAGACAATATATATATATGTGCAAATTTATTCACAGTGGGAAGCTGCGATGACTTCCATCTCATGATGCACAAGAACAACTATTGCAACCAATCAATAACTGCTTAAAGAGGATCAGCACAAACTATACCGCAAAGAAGCAGAGAAGAAAAGCATTCAGATCCCACCTGCCAACAAAGATGAGGTAGAATCAATCTAAGATGCTGAACACTGGAACATCTAGACAAACATTACCTTTGTCAAAGAAGTCACAGGCAGTCTAAACAAGACAGACCAACCAGAAGCAGTCCTCACACTAGAAATGCTTGATGATGCTTTGACAACTCAGAATGTCTTCACAGATTGTGCAGCAGATGAATTTATGACATTTATAAAGAATGGAGACAGAGGGCTCCTCACCCATTACCCTGATGGAAAGACAACAGGCAGGTCTATCCCCAAAGGAAAGTTGCCCATCAACCACAAGGCAGCTGTACTGAAGCGGCAAAAATCATAAAAGCAGATGTCCCCCACAAACCAAAACAGATAGCAAATTCCTGACAATCTAAAATTGCCTGTCGACAGATCTAACTAACAGAACTAGCATGAACTGTGCCAGCAATGTTACAGTGGATTTCTGCCCACTTTGGCGTCTGGGGAAACAAGCAGGCAGACTCTCTGGCAAAGGCAGGAAACAGACAACAGCAGCAGCCACACTCCATCTCCAGCAGAGAGGCAAAGACCACCACGGAAAGAAACTGCCATCCTGAATATAACAGAAATGATCCCATCCACTATATTGTGAGGCAAAAACAAACCACACCTATCCACCTGAGGACTGAACATTGCTGCCTACTCCAACATATGCACTCAATGGGGCTGTTCCACATGGATGAGTGCACACGCCACAGAGAACCAGTCTCCAAACATACTCTACAGTTTTTTTTACACTATTCAGACATAAAAGAAATGAGCAGAGGCCAAATGGAAAAACTATGGAAAAATAGCTCTGGGCAAAAAAGACAACTTGATGAATATGACATCCCTTACCTAGACCATGGGACCTACTATTTGAGGCATAACCTGGTCAGAAATTAAAAAAGAAGGAAAAAAAGACACAGCAGCATTATGCACACTATAAGTCATGCATGCCATGACATGTTCGGTGGCTTATGGAAGCATAAAATTATCCAGCAGACAAACCCACCAAAGATGGAACAATCAGACTAAGCAGCATCATAACACAAGTGCACACACACACAAATACACACAAAAAGTGTATGTACATAATATTTCAGTCCTGTCTAGTGTTATTCTCTAGACTTATTGGACTCACTTTACAAGACAAAGAGTGTAATAAATACTGATGCACCTGACACACACATATCAGAACACAAGCATTCATACAAAACCACAAATGAATTCATCCTAATCAAATACAACTATACATACACATGTACCTATCATCATACATACATGAATGATTCCATGATTCCACAACGCACACAAAATTTGTGAAGTCTAGGTAGCAGTATTGGAGTGATAAAATTTTTCCAATCCGACAAGTGAAAAAAAAACAATAGTAAGAAATTCAAAATCATCTACTGATCTAGACAGTTATTTTTTTCTCTCATTCATCTAGTTACACACTTTTTTCTCTCATTCATCTAGTTACACAAACATAACATGCACGTGCGCATGGGCACACACACACACACACAGACACGCACAGATGCGCGCGCACACACACACACACATACACACACACACACACACACACCTCTTGATACTTACTGTCCTGAGGATTTCTATGTATTTGGATTTCCTGATCATAGTGATGAGAGCTTTCCTACCACGGATGAAGCTCTTCATGAACAAGCCAGCATTTGGTATGGACAGCCACCAGCTACCAATATCTCTCACTGTCAGTATAGATGCTTTAACCAATTGCCTGTCAATATCAACAGCAGAATCATCAACTAAACTGTGCAGTGCGGTTTGTATAATTAAGGTCGTTATGCCTTGCACACACAATTTACTAGCTTTTAGCCTCTGTCTGTTATCACCCACAATATGACAGAAGCAAGGTTATGGATCAGTCGCTTTATTCTTTACCACTGTGTCACAGTCAGAAAAATATTTCTATCACAAAAGGTCTTATAATTTTTTTTCAATCAGAGAAATTCCAGGCAATCTGATCAACTGTCTGCATTATTCACATATATCTAAAACTGTATACTGATGTTCTTGATTATTAAAAAACCACAACAACTTCATACTAAAAACCACAAGTTCTAGAAAGATTTTCAATGTCTTAACACTGAATTATTATAATACATGCATGCACAACTACTTAAAGATTTTCAATGTCTTAACACTCTGAATTATTATCATACATGCATGCACAACTACTTACATTTTTAAATGATAAATTCACTTAAAATCCAAATCATGGTAGGTATCAGCAAATAAAGGAGATCAAATTACTAAAGATACCTTTTAAAATGCTGATCATACATACGAATTACTAGCATGCACACACAAACCATCTTGTACCACATACCACAAATGCATAAATGGGAAAACTGAATATCAGCTTACGTGATCTCTGCGTCAGTAAAGCAGTATGTCTGGGTGAGCATGTCTTTATCAAAACTAACATCTGTACACTGGTCAAGAATGTATTTGATCACTTTGTCTGAAACATAAATAGACAAAGAATCAGTTAAACATAAACATGAGCATGCAAATGCATACGTACATATACGCCCACTGTTCTGTTCACCTAAACATGCTATACCGAGATGAGCTCATGTTCATCGGCAGAAATCCAAAACAAGTGTGACTACCCATGTTTAAGCAGATAGGAACCAGAAATACATGAAAACAGAATCAAAACATATTTTACAGCCAACTGGCCTTTGTCAAGCCTAAACATATGACAACAAAGAACAAACAACAAATATAAAAATAGAGTAAAAACTGCAAAATTTTCCTATTTTATCATGTAGGAATAAATGACCAATATGAAAACATAAAGCATTTGTGAAAAGTGGTCAATGGGAAGAGGGGAGACCAATACAATGTCTTCAAGGAAATGAGATGAATTCTGGTACATAAAAGTGGTCATGCCATTATTATTATTGTTTTATCCTGAAGAAGGTACAGAGCCAAATCATACAAAATCCACAGACCATGAAGTACATCCTGAGCGTATATATACATATGACACAGTGACAAAAAGCTGTGCAAAATAATGGGACACAGACCTTAGAACTTCGAAACTGATATTCTAAAAATGTTCCGCAATTTCATAAAGTTAAATTATTTGCACTTTCATCCATGCACAGGCTAAACATTGATGGAAAAGATCAAAGAATAATCAGAAATATGTATTGGGAACAAACAGCAGCAGTGAGATTAGAAAACGACATAAGCTCTTTCCAAAATATCAAACAGGGGTCAGGCAGGGTTATGTTCTGTCGGTAGATTTGTTTTCACTTTACAGCGAAACCATTATGAGAAACCTAGAAGAATGCCCTGGGACAACGGTTGGAGGAAAAATGACAAACAACATTTGTTACGCAGATGACACCATGCTAATTGCAGAAAATCAAAAAGACCTACAAAACCTCGTGAACATAATAGAAACAGAAAGCAAAAATAAAGGGCGGGAACTAAATAGCAAGAAAACTGAAGTCATGGTAATCAGGAGAAAAACAAGAAATCCCTCAGACAAAATAGCAGCAAATGGCACAACTTCGAGACAGGTTGATAAGTTTAAATATCTGGGAACGGTCATCTCACTAGACGGCAGATGCACATCAGAAATAGCAAGCAGAATCGGCAAAGCCAAAACAGCATTCAAGAAGATGAAAAGCGTCCTTAAGAACAAATGCCTATCAATTAAAATCACAAAGAGAGTTCTTGAAAATCGTTCTAACCAACAAATGCCTATCAGTTAAAATCAGAAAAAGAGTTCTTGAATGTTATGTAGAACCAATACTGCTGTACAGTTGTGAGGTGTGGATAGTCAACACACAAAGAATAAAATTGAGGCAACTGAACTGTGGTTTCTAAGAAGAATGCTGAGAGTTCCATGGACAGTAAAGAAAACAAACGAGACAGTCTTGAAGGAGGCAGACACAAGAAGATCATTAATAAAGAAGATAAGGAAAAGACAAGCAACATTTATAGAACATTTTATGAGGAAAGGAAAATTAGAGCACCTGGTCATAACAGGAAAGCTGAAGGGAAAGAGAACACCAGGTAGACCAGGGAGAAAATATTGGACGGACTTGCAGGGTGGTTGAGGACAGAGAGGGTGAGAGATGTACTTGCAGCAACAAGGGATAGATTCGCATGGAGGGTCATGATTGCCAACGCCACGTGGCAGGGCACATGTTGATGATGATGACAGCAAATCATTGCAGATGCTATCTGTTCACAATCATACACACAGAGATAATACAGTAGGCCTACCAGGTTAGTACAAAATAACCTTATTTTCTATGGTATTAAAAAGCATGATCTTAAAATCAGTTTTTCGATCAGAAAATTAATGCAATCCATTAAAACATCACATATAACAGTTTCAAACTGTTCTCAAAATAAATGATTGTCTATTGACTTCTCCTTACAATCTAGCTTTCCAAGAATTAAGTACCAATAATCATGCAGTCCATTTTCAGGTCTGTCATGACTTTGATGACATGTTTGCGGTAGTCATCAGAGAAAACAAGGCTGCGGTTGCTAGCATCAGGTCCCAACTTGAACAATTTGACTTCTTGATTGGCTCTTAAGTCATTCTGCAACATAAAACACACACACACACACACACACACACACACACACATACATGTGCACAAATGCGCACACACACATATACGCACACACACAGATGTGTGTGTATATACAGGGGAACAGGATAGTGTAATGGAAACACTACAACACTCAACACTCAAGGTTCAGCATGATACAGCATGGTTCATGACTTCCAAATAAGTGTGACTGCCCACGTTCAAGCAAACAGGAACCAGAAAAAACATGAAAAAAGAATAAGAACAGTATTTAATACAAGAAGACAAGACAGGCGCAAATTTTCAGCCAACTGGCCTTTGTCAAGCGTAAGATCACAAACACACACATACCAGACACAAAAATTAAGAGAAAAGGACTGAAACTTCCCTGCTGCTCTGTCCAGTGTGAGAAAAAGAATAAACTGACTCTTGTGTGCATACTGTGCCAATGGTTTGAATTTGCTTACGTGCTGTTTCATACTTGAACTCTTATTGTGGTTTCGTCACCTCCTTTTGAGAGAGCTGTGTGTCTGCATTTTCAGTCAAAGAAAACCAGTTTGAGGCTACATAAACCTATATGGTCAGTCTCATCACACTTTCATCTCTGTCAGTATAACAGTTAAGAGTTAAACACTTTCGCTGTACATGTCCTTCAAACACCAACTGAAAAATGAATGGCAACTTACCACTTGTCTGTCCACCACTGTGCGGTTCTTCACTATACTGTACAGCTGATGCTTTAAAACAATCGGGGGAAGACGATTCTCAAACTTTTCCACAGGAAAAAGACCTCTCAAAAAGAAGAGAGCTGTTCTCGTCTCACTAGCAGTGTCTGCAAAAGTAAACAAATAATACTGATTTAACACTGAAAAAGTCTTTTCTGTCAATGTCAGTTGGAAATACACAATTCTAAAATGAGAAAAACAGAATAACCAACCAAACAATTATCTGCCCCTTGCCCAACATCATTTCAAGTACTCCACATTGGAGTTAACTGTCTCTTAGGAATTATGGTCACTGAATGTGCAAAACAAAAAAAAGTTAAATTACCACAAAAACAAGTTGTTTTAAAAATGTATAAAGAAATTCAAAACTTGAAATGCAATATTTTTCCAGGCTACAAAAAAAAACGAAGAAAAAAATCCTATCTACAAATTACTAACTCTGAGAAAGAGAATTCTGACAAATTCCCAGTTAATCGCTCTTCATTTCAATGTGTCACAAGTCTTCCACACAATGCATGGCGAGACATGCAGACTAAGTTCTTTTGATTTCTCTGCATACAGCTCACAGGAGGTCAAGAGGATATGAGAAACTGAAGATCAACTCTATTCACCAGTAAAAACAGCAGCAAAGTCATGTAAACAATCATCAAAGCATTCTCCGACAGATATTCAGTCCTGCACATGAAAAACTGCGATCAGCATACTGATCCTCTCACTGCTGCTTTCTTCACTCCTCTCTCGAATTCTGTGCTCCAAGTCGTTCACCATACATCAGACAACAGAACGCAACAAAATCTCACACAACACAGTTCAAAAAGCAATGTATAGAAATTAATCTTATAATAATGTCATTTCAACCAAGCATTTTACAGAACACAGAGCATTTTGATATAATCATTTATTCAAAATCTTATGGAGGAGCATAGCTCACAACACAATGTACAAAACCAACTTCAATACATAAACAACATGTTATCATTATCATTCTTAAAAGCTAAGCCGACTGCACAGAGCCATATCAGAGCTATAATCATCTCAAAATACATGTAGCTGGCCATAATACCTGGGAGAAAAAATTTAGTACGCACATCACTGCATTCGCACACATAATCATAATCAAAGGATATGTCCTTGGCATTGACCTTTCTGTCTAATTTATCACCAGGGTGTTGAAAACAAACCTGAATACAAAAGTATAAACACAACTTAGTGCACTAAAACATATATAAAAACTGGCCTAAACAATCTAATACTGCTTCTGTACATCAATTTTCTTTACAGCCAAAAATGTAGTTACAACACGTGCCAAAATATCAATCCTAAAAGAACATACGGAAGGTTTTGTGGAAAAAATACAGGTGAATAGCCAGTAAATGAGCAAAGCAGATGTGGATACTATTTATACTGAAAGAGCCCCCAGCATCCCCACAAGAATAAGCTGCAGTACCCTTTCATCCCATAATTTTAGAGAAGAACACAGAACATTCCAATTCAACATCAACATGTGAACTGTGTCAATTGTGTTTACATCAATTCCTTCTACATTCTTACTAAAGGATGCAGCACGGAACTGAATGTACTGACGGTTAGACTTAAACAAATGAAGACCCTGTATTGAGAACATTTCCTTCTGAATAACAAGGAGTATTCTAAAGACATCCAAGCCCTCTGTGGGGAAAAAAGTCAAAATCCATTACAAAAGGAATGAAACTACCAAGTTATAAGTTTCATTTAAAAGCTATTTCATAACATATTGGCATCTGGAGACTGAGTCAATTTAAAAAAATACCTATACATGTATCAATTCAATTTAATCATAAATTCTGAAAACTGTCCAGACCCCCTCCCACCTGGAAGTCTTCAAACTTGATGAAGATCAAGATGTTGGCAGGCTGGATCATATATTGAGTATGTATGTATGCATGTATGCATGTATGTATGTATGTATGAATGTATGTATGTAATGTATGTATTTATATATATATATTCATATATATATATATATATATATATATATATACACATTTGTATTTATCAGTTTAGTTGGTCCAGTCTGGCAGCCTGGTATTTGGTCCAGCCTGCCATCAAGATAAAGTTTGAAGACTTCCAGATGACTGGAGATCCTGACAGTTTTCAGGATTCATTTTTAATTAAACTGAAGCGCTACATATGTTTGTATCTTTAAAGTTCACTCGGCCTTCAGATGCCAGTGTGTTATGAAACTGATCTGAAATTAAACTTCTGGTCAAACTTTAGCAAAAGATTGTTAATGTACAGACCTACAACACCATTCGTTTCTTGTGAGGTAGAATCGCCATTGGCTGAAGATACACATCTGCGCTTGGCTCTGAACAGCTCAGGAACCTGCGATCTTTTACGACTCATACTGATGCTCTGTCTGCAAATATCAAAACAACAATTATTGGGAGTAATTTCATAACTGACAAAAGTTGCCTGGAGAAAGCTCTGGGATACTAAAGCCTTAAAACTAATTTAAGGTAATTAAAAATAAACTTTTCCTTTTAATTACACACACTTTATTATGACTTATGAGTGCAGAATGGCACTTCAAGGATGGAGGGCTAACTGGTTCAGAATCTTGATGAGAAAGTGTTGGAGCTTGAGACTGTTTCAGTATTTGCTATATGATGACAGCGGAAGCTCTCCCCCTAAAGCTGTCTTCTCTCAGGTGACATACATCCTGTATGTAAAACTGAATGAAGGCGCTGGGAGAGCACCATGTATTTAGACTTCTGAATGTTCCTTGTGTGTGAAAATAATAGCAAAAATGTCCATGCACAAATTTCATGAGGTCTGTGGACAAATCCTGCCAAATCAAACCCCAACCTGACCTGAAGTGAGCAGCAGAGATCATATCTACTAGCCATCAAGTTAAGAGATGCTCGAGTGCTTGATGTCTTGAAAAAAGCTTTCATTCCCACAGATTTTGTCTCTGGTAAATCCTAACAGCTTTTAGTGAAAAAAAAACAAACAACTATCCTCAACATGAAGGCCAGGAATGGAAGTAAGATTCTCTGACAAAATACATTTTTGACTGAAACAATTTAGCTGCCTGGTCTTTAACAACACAAAATTCTTTTTTTTTTTAATTTACTTTATGCTACCAAGGTACGCAGCTGTACACAAGTACCCAACCTTTTTCATGAATGAAAAGGTAAAGCAATTAGTTCACCCTCAAAAAGATGAGAGGCTTAGGACATCTTTTTAAATTAAAAGGTGACCCAAGAGCAGCAAAGTCTCTGCCAACTCATTCCCCAGGTTATATGACATCTTTTATCCCCAAGCCATTTTCTTTTTGTTGTTG
Organism: Monoplex corrugatus; assembly: GCA_030674185.1. NCBI lineage: Eukaryota > Metazoa > Mollusca > Gastropoda > Littorinimorpha > Ranellidae > Monoplex > Monoplex corrugatus. Next base: position 33,303,947 of record CM060306.1, on the reverse strand, counting down.
TAGTTTTCTGTTTCATTTTGTTTTGCTTTTAAATTCATTTGGCCTCTATTTACAGAAACTTTATCATGACAATTTAATTAAACTTATCTTGATATACTCCACCCTTTCTCTCTCAGTCTCTCTCAAATCAGAGCTTATCATGACGATTTAATGAAACTTATCTTGATATACTCCACCCTTTCTCTCAGTCTCTTTCAATTCATAGCTTGTCTGTTTGGGGTTCATGTTTTGTTTTTGTTTTCCTTTCTTTCTTTCTTTTTGTTTCTTTCTTACGTTTTCTTTCTTTCGTTTTCTTTCTTTCTTTTTTCATTTATCAGATATATTTATTTCATTTCATTTAAGATAATGCTTTGTTGCTACTGTTTTACAATTAGGCATGACAGATTTAGCTAGCCCAAGTTTGCTGGTGTGTCTTGCATACTTGTCCTCGTTTACTGATTTAGCGTGCATCGTTTGGTTCTTTTTTAGTTAACTACCGGTATGGTTCCTAATACTCACGTTTCTATGCCTATGGGTTTTAATGCTTATTTTCATGTTTAGTCAGCCTCCGTTTTTACTTGATTAAAAGCATAATAATATTTTGTTCCTGTAAAGGGCAAGAGCATACTTTTGACAAGGCTGTTTGCTCTAGATCTAGTCTACAGGGTTTGTAAGTTAGTGGAATTGTTCTTTCAAGTTCTTTCCTTCCTCTTTTTCTTTCAATTTTTGTATGAAACAAATCAATGAAACTTGAATACCAGAGTGGAAAAGAGGGCAAAAAGTGCTGGAAATAAACCAACGAAGGTGTTTGTGCATCTTCCTCCTCCTTCCACTTCTTTCTCTAAATTAATATGTATCGGTAGCCTGGGGCTTTCCTTCGTTTCTGCGGAACCTACACGACGACTAACGTGAAGACGGCAACTGAAAGTCAACATTACGTGCCTTCAAAAGACACACAGGCCCCGACATAACTGTTTATACTTGAGCTGTGATACGAAAATTATAAAACATCGATCCATCTAATACTTGAAAAGACTGACATAACATTATACAGTAGTTTTGTGTGCTAAATGTCTTGTCTTTTACCTTTGGGTAGATGTTTTACCAAGGCACGACTCCCATTTTGACTGAACTTGAAGTTGATTGGTCGAGGACACTCGAGGACAACCTTCACCTTGCTAGTTTCGCACTTCCGGCATTCTTGTTTACTGAGAAGACCGAAACGCTGTCAGGGACGCTTATTATCAGCAACCGGCGAAACGAATCTTGCAATCTATCCTGCAGGGACTTTCTTATGTGCCTGCGCATCAATTGATTGAATTCTTTGATTGAAACGTGATAATCGGAAGCTCAGAACAAGTGATTTCAGGTAATGTGGGTAAAACAAACATCAAATGTTAGGCCTAATATTATTATTATATCAATATGTCACATGTGTGTGTCACTGTGTGCACATTGAATCGATTGTGTGTGTGTGTGTGTGTGTGTGTGTGTGTGTGTGTGTGTGTGTGTGTGTGTGTGTGTGTGTGTGTGTGTGATAACTGTTAATTGAAGAGAGAAGAGAGTGATTCTGCATTTTCCAGCAGCAGAAGTTATTAGCTATAGAAAATATATATATGAATATAATATACTATCATTGTATGGTAAGAACCATTTTATCAAACTTGCTTTTGATGGCATGCTGGGTGTTGTTCATCATGATGATTGCCATTCTGATTGTGGATGTGACTGTGTGTATGTGTGTATAAAGTAGGTAAGGAAGTTGTGAGTCTTTTTGTTGTGTTTTTATCTGTGTAAGAAAAGACACTTAGTCTATCATGTATTGACGGTAGATACTAGACGGACTTGCAGAGTGGCTGAAGACAGGGAGGGTGGAAGAGATGCTTGAGGCAGCAAGAGATAGAGACAGATGGAAGTCCATAATCGCCAACGCCATGGGCAAGACACATGATGATGATGATGATGATTATGTATTGAATAGTTTTTTCATGATATTGGCATGATTCAAAGCACTGTAACCACAGCTTTTGTTATGTTTGTTATTTACTCATAAATATGTTTGCCATAGTAATGTATTTGGTGCTTCAGAAAGTGCTATGTAATGTGTATTGTTATAACAATAAGGAATATTATGGAAGTCTTCATAATAATAAATGTGTGCATTCTGAACATTCATCAGGGATTTGGCCATTGCAGGACACCTGTGCTTTTACATGAACAGAGATGTTATGAATGAAAAAATGTACTTTATTACACAGAAGATAGTATTATCAGAAAATAATAGAAGAAGAACTGTTGGTAAGCGCTGTTCGAAACTGATTTCACTTACATGTCATAACCATTAATATCAGCATTTGCTGTGAAGTGACCAATCTTCATTAATGTGTGATTCAATTTTCTGTATCAATCAATAACAGTTACTGATCATACATTACATAAACTAAATCATAGTTCATAATTACAATGGTATCATGATCCATCTTGGAACTTGCTGTTGTGACATCATTCAAAACTATTTACATTTGATTAAGCATAATGACAAATAATGAATAATGTACAGTAACAGGTGATTTTCTGAACTTGGGGTATTTTACTCAAACCTATTATTGTATTTATTATTAGAATTTAAATGGATGGGGTGTGTCATTTTTTTTAAATACATGCATGATGAATCCCTTTTCAAAATACATTCCTCCTTGTAAAACGTAACAGATGATGTATGTATGTAATCTCACATAGTCGCATATGGTTATTCTATCTGTAGTGAATGTGTGAATACTGCAAGATTCTTGATTAATTCATCAGCACACATCAGAATCGCTCATCACGATAGCATTTGCTATATTGCATTGTATTATATTCTTTGGTTTTGTTTTCTGTTTGCTTATTTCTTGTTTTCTTTTAACGTTTTCTTTTTTTTTTGGGGGGGGGGGGAGGGAGGGGGGGTTGATTTGGATTGTTTAAATGCAGTTGGGTGAGGTTTTTTATTTGTGTGTCTGTGTATGTGTTGTGTGTGTGTGTGTTGTGTGTGTGTGTGTTGTGTGTGTGTGTGTGTGTGTGTGTGTGTGTGTGTGTGTGTGTGTTCTGATTTTCTGTCTGTTTTTTTTTCTTTTTTTCTTTTTTTCCCCCATGTATTTGTGTCTTCTCTTTTTTGATCCTGTTTTCCAATCAAATTTCTTTCCCAGTTTTCATTTTCCATATTTTCCATATTGCTGCATTGGCATTGTTTTCATTCAGCTTATCTCCATTCTTTCAGCTGATTTCCTAGTGCCAGGAAGTCTGCAAGAGCCAATGATGTCTAGTTGTCTTCGGGCCACCCACAAGAGGATACTGTGCAGTGCACTGTTGCCAGATCATTTGTGGATCCGAATGTGCCTGTGTCTGACTTACAGAGGACACTGTCTAATAAACCCCCTACTAACAACAGTAATTGCTCATTTGCACATCCAGACTGAGTGCTTAATCCCAGTAAGGATACTGCTACCACTTACCTTCAGCAACAGACCCCTTGAAACACAAACATTGTGTTTGACATGAACTTGCCTCAGGCATAGAAACGGCAGAGAGACCAAAACTGAGGTCACCATGAAATAGGGCAGATAGGCCACAGAATCTTGGGACAACATTTTCAGAATGTCATGACTTCACATGAGAATGATGCTATGGAGTTCCATATTGAATTGAGACTACTTGGTGGGGCTGCCATCCACATTCCTTTTCACACACTATCCTGACAACAACCAGGCCCAAGAAACACTCACAGTGCTGGTCAAGAAATTTGAACAACACCCTCAGCGACATATCCATAAACTAGATGAGACTTGATTGTATGGTTCCAGTTCTCCCATTAAGCCCATCATGTGCTCAACTCTAGGTAGGACCTGGTCAGGACTGAAAAATCTCACATCCCTTTTTTATACAAATACAGTTTTGAAACTTATAGTTATACTTTTTTTATAACCTCCCGCTTCTTTGTCCATTTCCCAAACCATTTCATCACATTCACCAGTTATTGTACTCACATTGTTTTGGATTGTATGTGCTGTTAGTATATCTCCAGTCATTTACAGGACCCAGACAAGGTGTCTGATAGTTCTAACAAAACAACAATGAAAATACCACATCACAAATGTGAATGTTGTTCTGTTGTTGGCCTTGTCATTGAACATGAAGGACAAAATCAAAAACCATGGAAATCCCCAGTTGGTGTATCATACATTCTGACACTGATCCTCTTTCCATATTGTAAAATGGCAAAGGAAAAAAATGGTAGTGGACTTTTTTTTAATCCTTTCAATTCCTCACCCTGTCGCACAGTTTTATGCAGAAAACTTGGGGGCAAGGTGAGGGAGTGAAAAGGTTCAAATGAAATCCTTGGCAGTCATTTCTTTTTATAATTTCTAAATTTTTCTTTGCAAATGTTCTGTTGATAGTTTTGTTTTGTTTTGTTTTGTTTTGTTTTGTTTTGTTTTGTTTTGTTTACTTTTT
>CM060306.1:33164480-33296980 GCA_030674185.1 Monoplex corrugatus | reverse complement strand
TGTGTGTGTGTGTGTGTGTGTGTGTTGTTTTTGTTTATGTTTTGTTGTTGTTGTTTTTGGGTGCACACCAACATCTATAAATACAGGAATATATGAATGAGATTTTATGTGTATGACCAGTTCTTTAATCTCGCCACTAAGGTGTCTTTGGGGGGGTGAGTGTTTATCAGTATAAAACACATCTTTAAGAATATAATTTGATTACTTTTTAAAGTTATTTATTGAGGTTAGCTGCACCAGAATACAAGCCACTGAACATTGAATTTTAATTTGTCAGTTATGAGAACAGAACTGGTGTATAATATCTAAATGTTTTGCAAACTGATGTCATAACAGGGCAAAATGCTTTTAACATTGTAATGATACATAAAAATCACATTCAAAACTGAAAATTTACATTACTGTCATTGTTTAGAATTCTTAACATACAATGCTTAGAAGTATGCTCTTTGCTTCACAGAGATTAGTATGCAAGAATTTGGTTTTTGCTTCTTTCTTTTTCGTATGAAAAAATAAGTCATTCTGGATTTCATCTTGTGTATAAAAAGTTTTTTTTAAGTAAGCACAACATTGTATGTAGTAAAGGATACAGACTAGATTGAAACATTTTAACTTCTGAGTGAATGTTATTGTTTACAATGCTTGTACAATGATTACAGGTGTTGTTAGACACTTCTGGTGTACTGAAATTTGCTGACTTTGGCCTGTCCAAAGTGGAAGGGGAAAATCTGGAAGAGTTGTTTTACAAGTTTGCTGAGGCAGGAGAGCACTGGAATATTCAGTCTGCTGAAGAAATGATGAAGCAAATTACCACCTCAGGTATTGTCAGTCTTCAGTGTTTACCCATTGACTTTTATTCTATCTCTTTTTAGTCACTTTATATGTCTTTTTCTGTGAAATCTGATAGATTCTACTCTTTTGTGTCATATCAGTAGCATTACAAGAACTTCAGTATGTGTGTGTATGTGTGATACCAACACTTTGGAATTTGAGGGGTTATAGCTTAAACAGCAAATTGATGGTTGAATCTATTCATAGTGGCACGAGTCAATTAGTGTGCTCATAGTTAGGTATAGCATCCCTTGTATTAAAAATATGCAAAGCATTAAATATGGCAAAGAAAGTGAGCCCATTTATAAATTTTCTATATGTGTGTTATACTGTAAATGGCTTGTGTCTCTGTTAGTGTTTTGTCAGTGTACACCAGTCTGTTGACGTGATTCAGTGACCATCACAAAAAATCAGCTATGAAGAACATTGTAACATAAAGTTAAAAATCAGTCAGAAGAAAATGGAGATGATGTCACCAAACATCCCAAACTCTTCACTGATTCAAGTGGATGCAGCAAACCTACTCACAAGTGAGGAGTTCACCTAGCTGGGCAGATTTGTCAGACATGATGGAGGAGCAGGCTGTGGCATCAGAAATCATCACAACAAGGCCAGAAACACGTAGAATAACAATAGATGGAGGTCTTCCGAGTGCAACACCAACACCAAACTGAGACTGTGTCAGAGCTGTGTCCTTTTCACCCAACTTTGCATCTCAGAATGCTGGAGAATGACAAGAGGACTATGCCAAGCTGTGAACTTTCCACACAATCAGCCTCTGGCCTAACACTACCCCAGACACAATGCACAATGCAGTCAAGCACATATGAACACCATCATCATGATAACACAGTGGAGATGGATTGGGTATGTCATCCAAGAAAGCAGGATAACATCATCCGCACTGTCCTTTGTTGGACACCAAAAAAAAGAAAAGAGAGGAAGACCCAAGAACACCTGACATCAAACTGTAAAAGGAGACTTTAGGGCACTGAAGCAAAAAGGCATACCAAACAGAAGCTGGCCTAGAACAGATGAATGATGGATCTTCATTGCTACCCACATGCCAATGGTAAAATGAGTAGTAAGTAAATAAAATGAAGCAATTACTTTTGTGTTGAGTCATTCTCAGATCCTGGGAAAGGCCGACTTCCAATTCAGCTCAGATGAAACGGTCTAGTGAGTCCCTTGTTATGTGATATGAGTACAGCTTGGTGAATTGAGAATTCCATCTACTCTGTTCAAGAATAAACTGTGTAACTTGAGTTCCATTAATCTCTTTGACCAAAATTTTTAGATTGTCCCAGGACATTTTGTGGGCATTGTTTATGCAATGTCTTGACATAGCTGTTAAGGATGGCCACTTAGTGCTTCAGTTTCATCTTTTTATGGTTCTAATGTTTTTTTATGGTTGTATAGTGTTATGGCATGATTTGTGAACACCATGTGACTTCTTTTTGCGTAGGGTGTCCAACATACATGGCGCCTGAAGTATTTCAAGGGGCAGAACCCTCTATCATGTCAGATTTATGGGCCCTTGGTTGTGTCTTCTATGAAATGTTCGCTGGTGAGTATTATTTGGTATGCCTTTGTAGATGGAAAACTGTTTGTTTATTTGTTTGTTTTTGTTTGCTCATTTGTTTGCTTGTGTATAATGATTGTTGTCACTTATTGGAAGGGAGGGAGCTTGCTGTATTTGTAGGCTTCAAATATCTGCTTAGAGTTCTTTTAGATATAGACCTTTAGCTCTCTGTCAGTCAGTGTATAGAACAGTCTGAACATGATGATGTTCTGTTGAAGAGAAAGTCAGTGAGAAAGGTAGTGTGTGTGCATATATGTGTGTATTTTGCATGCAGTGTGTGTGTGTGTGTTTGTTCGTTATTTCTTTTAACGTCTATTCACATACATGCTTTTAGACGGGAAAAAAAAAATTTTTTAAATAAAAAAATTAAAATGGTGCGTATGGAATGAATGAATCTATGTAATCATGAAGGCATTGTATCAATTAAGGTAACAATTAAGGTAACATCAAACAAATTAACGAACAAAAGAAAAACAATCAGAACATTATATCAGTCAGGCTTCATCGGATTTCTCTGGGCTGTGTGGGAGTTACAGGTATAAAACAACTGGGCTTAATCAAAGGAAATGACCTACAGGACTGTGCAGTAAACGCCTAGCAATGTGTAAATACAGAGTGAAATCAGTATGTTTCTGTTTTAAGTTTGTAAATGACACAGGGAAATAAGGTCGCATTCGCTGACAACACAAAAGGTTATCAACTGTTATAAAATCACCACAGATACATTTGATGGTTTTACTAAATTAAGTTCGAAGTGAATTGAGAGATAATCTGTAAGCTAAAGTTATCTCTTGTCTTGTAAAACCCTGGTAATTTACAGAGAAGGGGCGAAGGTCACATTGCGCTTTTACTTTGTTTTCTAATATAGCATTCATTTCATGTTCAGAGAGTGGTAAATCAAGTTTAGTACTGCCAGCCCTATTCATTGCTGCATTTTTTGCTGTTCTGTCGACCCGATCGTTAAAAAGGATACCTCAGTGTGATGGGATCCAACAAAAAGTAACTTGTGTATTATTTGTTATTAAACAATGAATTAGAAATTTTATCTCAAATATTAACGAACTATTTACTTTATGTTCGTAACATTTTAGGGATTGTAATGCAGATTTCGAATTTACACATAATAGGATACTAAACAAAGTTATGGGTAGATCTACTATGTATTTCAGTGCCATTAGGATGGCAACTAATTCAGAAGTGAAGATTGAATGTCCCTGTCCTAAAGAGTAAGCCTTTTCTACTTTAAATTTAGGAATTAGAAAGCCAGCGCCTGCTTTACCATCATCTAGAACAGAGCCATCTGTAAAGATTTTTAAGTAATGTGAATACTTTTTGTGTAGATGTGACAGAACATCAATTGCTAACAAGTGTGGATTAATATCTTTTGTCAGGTCAGTATCAGTGTAGTTCATATCAAAAATAGCATTGGACAGTTCCTAGGGGGGTAGAGGACAACATATAATTTTATGTGAGACTTTGTTAGGTAATACGTGAGAAAGTTTGAAGAGCTCATTTGTGTAAGTGGATATTGTTTCTTGTGACTTTATTGTTCTTGCTCTCTTGGGGAAATGGATGTCAGACTGAATTTTAAGTTCCGTATTGGCATAATTAGCTACTGCATTTGCTCTAACTATATATTTAGCAGTTGATAACTTCCTCCAATCTTCCAAGGGAAGGATGCCGGCTGTTTTATATGTGTGTGTGTGTGTGTATATGCATATGTGTGTGTGTGGTTTACTTGTGTGCGTGAGTGTGTATGTGGTGTATGTGTGTTGTTGTTGTTCTTCTTCTTCTTTCAGGTCACATAAATAAATTCAAAGTGTGTTGTTCATTGAAAAAGCTAAAACAATCATTTGTTTCAGGTCATCCACCATTTCTGGGGGAAACATATGAAATCACTAAAGACAAAGTGCTCAACAAAGAATTTCCCCTCCCCAAAGTCAAAGGTAAAGTAGTAACACTCTCCTTGTTTTAATTTGATGCGGACTGTTTGCACTATGTGACCTAATGCATTTGCAATGAAAACTTATCTGAACTGGTCATGCGAGTCAGGGCAATTTTGGCCATGTTGGGGAAATTTTGTCCATCAGTTTTAATTTGATGCAGACTGTTTGTACTATGTGACCTAATGAATATGCAGTGTTAACTTATCTGATCTGAACTGGCCATGCGAGTCAGGACAATTTTGGCCAAATAGGGGGAATTTCATCCATCAGCCCAGGGTAACTTCGTCTAGTCAAATAATACATACTCAACACAAGACGGGAGTCTGACTTGTTTGTAAGCTTATATATTTCATGGAAACATAGGCTTATAAGTATTTGCAGCTGAGCTTAAAACTTACATGCTTCTAGCAGTTTGTGTGGGTAGGCAATAAAATTACCACCATCACCTCCCTCCCACAAAAAATGTCATCAGAGTTAGGTGAGCACAAAGGAAACTGCCTACGTGCAGTGATCCTTACAAACAAACAAACAAAAAGTAAAAGAAAGAAAAGAAAGTACTTTTGCCAACTTCTACAATCATTCTTTTGTCAGTGTGTTTGGTTTTATTTTTGACAAGAGCACCTAATAAGATTACATGTTTCTTCCAACAAGTTTAGTTTCCTAGAGCCTGAGTGAACATTCATGTGGTTGGCCAACCCTGCCAGCTGGGAAGGGTTTGAAGCTGTAAGGGGCTCCTGCCCTATTCTCAGCTTCTAGCATAATGAAGTTAATAAGTTAAACGATGATGATGTTAACCAATGCCATATTCAGTAAAATAGAAAGAACCTTCAGATTGTGTTTGCATAAATTGCTGAGTAGAACATTTAGTTTCTTTGTCATGATTAGTAAAGCAGCTTGAGATTTTACTGTGATTCATCAAGGTTTTAATGTCCTGTTTTTAATTAAAATCTCAAGTTTCTGTCTGCTTCAGGGTCCAGATTATCAGCTAAACCTTCTCCAGAGTTTCTCAACCTTCTGGAAAGCTTGCTGCAAAAGGATTCTACTCGCCGGTAATAATAAACTAATTTTACTTTTTACATGAAATCTTTAATCAACTTCATCTATAAAACACATTTTACTACAAAGACTGCTGTAGCTGAGTGAAAGAAGAAAATGAAATGGAGAATAAAATGGTGGTGTTGGCATAGTTCATTTTCTCCTAGCTCAGGTTCTTTTCATGAAAATAAGACACACAGTATAGGAGGAGTAAAAAAAAAACACACAAAGTTTATCCACATTAGCAAAACAGTCAACAGGCCTGTTGAAGCTTCACTGATCTTTTTTTGTTTACTCTGTCTTAGATGTCTTTGTCTCAGGTCTTTGTCATGTTACCGTGATATTACAATGGTGTAGTGGCAATCTGCCTTGACCATGACTATACAATAAAACTGTTGATTTCTTTGAATAATTTTAACCACAATTTTACATCAAACCAGGTGATTTCAAATAACACCAGTCTCATACCTATGGTCATAAACATATACATACACCTGTGGTGGTAAACATATACATACATGAATGAATTATAATTTGTAGGTTTGTGTGTTTTTTTTCTTTAGTATGAATGTGAATTTATGTGGTTTTCTTATATGAATTATTTATTCATCTTTCTTTTTTCTTAACTGAGGTGGGATGTCTATGTTCTGATTGCAGACTGAGTTGGGCAGGACTGGTGAAGCACCCATTTTGGCAAGGGGAATTGTCATCTCTGGCCAAAGAGTTCGCTATGTCACAAGATATTGGGGGCACTGCTACCCCTGCCACTCAGAGCAGTGTTTTTGAGCATAATGCAGGCTCAGTTCTGGGCCGCATTAAAGGTGTGGAGCTTCATCGCTCCATAGACAGATCTGTGTCGCGTCTGGATGCTATTGACACTGCACGACCCAGTAAGTTTTCTACTGCATGGTGTATGTATGTGTGTGTGTGTGTGTGTGTGTGTGTGTGTGTGTGTGTGTGTGTGTGTTGTGTGTGTGTGTGTGTGTGTGTTTGTGTGTGCATGTACGCATGCTCTTTATTGTTGCGAAGTCATTTCAAAATACTGACACTCACTCCATCCATCAGTTCTATATGCAGATTCAACAACATATGTCAATATAGAATGCATGACAACACTGCATGCTGCCAACGCTGCATGCTGCCAACACTGTTATCTTAAAAAGTTCCTATGTCAAGTTTTAGGTAAACCAAAGAGTCATATATTAACGTAGCCCATACATGCATCTGCATGACATATTTGTGTGCATGCATGCAGTAGACAGCTAAAGAAAGAGCAGGCAGGTTTCCGGAAATATAATCACAGTGCACAGAATGACAGGTGCAGTAGGCTCTACTACATCAACTTTGTGGACTTTGAGAAAGCTTTTCACAGCGTACATAGCGACAGTCTATAGTGTTTACTCCAAGTGTATGGGATCCTATAGCAGATCACTATCCTTTTCATCAAGAGCTTTTGTGTCAGTTTCACTTGTAAAGTAGGAAACATCAAACACAAAATGAAGACAGGACTAAGGTAAGGATGTGAAATGTCAGCACTGCTTTTCAACATGGCTAGAGACTGGATGATGAGAGGAAATGGCTGAGGACCAACCAAGATGCATCAGATAGAAACTTGAAAAATTTTCAATACTGGAAGACCTTAACTTGCAATTGATCTGGCACTGGTCTCCCACACAGACCACCATAGTAGAAAACATCCCATCTCATCATCTTCACACAACAAGTAGGCCTAAAGACCAGCCAGAGAAAAACAGAGGTGATGACACAGAACATCCCAAACCCTTCAGAAATCCATGTGGGGAACAGACCTACCCACCACTGAAGAGTGTATCTACCTAGGCTGAGTAGGCAGCATTGTCAGACAAGAAGGAGGAAGAGGCAGTGATGCCAAAAACCAAGTCAGCAAAGCCAGAAACACCTAAACATTGTAGAACTTCCCAGTACAGCACCAGCACCAAGTGGAGACTGTACCAGAACTGTGTCCTTTCCAACTTACTTTATGCTCAGAAGGCTGGAGGATGATAGAAAACAACCTTTCTAAGCTGTTAGCTGCCCACACAAAGAACCTGCAAAGAATCATACAAATCTTCTGCCCAGCAATATCTTCATCCAATAACTACATGCCCAGTGCAGTCAAGAGAGTATGGTCATTATCATAAAAAGATGATGGAGATTGATTGGGCATGTCATCCGAAGAGAGCAGGATAACTTTACTTGGACTGCCATGCACTGGACACCAGGGGAAAGCTGTAAGAGAGGAGGACTGAAGAACACTTGGTAACAAACAATAGGAGACCTGATGGCCCTGAAGCACACTTGAGTCACTAAACAGATGCTGGTTCGAACAGACAAGATGGGAGAATTTGTGTTACTGCCATTCATGCCAGTGGCATAATGGACAGTAACTATTTTGTGTGTACCTTACAAAAATTGTGTGCCTGACAATCAGTGACATTTCTGTATAGGTTTTGGTTTGTTGTTTTAGGATTGAACCCATGTTTCATTGTGCAGTATCTACAATTGGGGAAGTGTTGCGCCCCAAGACTGCACCAGGGCATGATACAGGGGGCAGTAGTCTCTTTACTCTCAGGTAAACTACAGCTTAAATGTCAGATACATCATGTTTCATTAAATCACATTTCACCTAATCTTTTGTTCTTATGCATAATTGCGAATGTTCCCTTTCCAGAGCTCTGACCATTGTTAGGAATCATTATTTTCTATTTAATGTTATCTTTTGTAAGCACAAGTTTATATTAGCCTTTGCATACATATGCCACCAGAAAGTGAAAACTTCAGCAGTAGTTTTTATTCCAAGTAAGCCTTTAGCTCACTATGTAGATGAAGGATATTCATTTTGATTTGAATGAAGATGATTTTTTATATTTATATGAAGTTGTTTCAATTTGATCGGAGTGAATGTGATCCATTTTCATTCAGATGGAAGATTATTTGTTTTGATTCTTCGCAGATGTATGCATTAGGCACTGTGACCAACACTAGCCTTTAGTGCCAGGTGCTATTGTTTGAATTGAAAGTCAAATGTGATTCACAAAGAGCCCTATGAGATGCTTTTGAGCAGCCATCAGAAATAAGTGCTTTTAGTTAATATAATGAATGCTGTGGTCATCAGTGCTAGATTTTCGTTTTCATTGCTAGATTTTACAGTGAAATATGATTCACAGTAAGAAGTTCTTAAACTGATATGAATGAATCCTGTGGTGTTTAGTGCCAGGCCACACACTGCTGTACCTCCCGATGAAAAGGTGACCACACCATACAGACAGGTGCAGTCACCCTTGACAACGCGAGAAGTGATTGGAATTACGCATGATGATGTGGACAGCAGTGATAGGAACAGTGATAATGAGGCTCTCAAACTGGTCTTTCATGACAGTGACTTCACCATTTCGCAGATTATTGATAATCCCAAGGTGCGACAGTTTGGGACTGGAGTGTGTTGTTTTGGCGTTTTTCTCCAGCTGAAATTAGTGTAGTGCAGTGTGGTGTATTTGTGTGTATGTGTGTGTGTTTGTTTGTTTGTGTGTGTGTGTGTGTGTGTGTGTGTGTGTGTGTGTGTGTGTGTGTGTTCAGTATGTACGCTTGGTGTATGTGTGTGTGTGAGTACATATTATGTTAATTTGTCATCACAATATTACTTGTAGTATCAATTGTGTTAAATTTGCTCTACAATTTTCTGGGAAAATGTGTTGTGCCAGTGTTTCAGAACTACCAACAGTTTTCAAACACCATTATATTTGAAATATTGTTCACTATTTATTAAATAGGTTCCTGGATTTGTCTAAAATTTGCCCTCTGTATGTTTGTTTGTTTCTTTCTTTCTTTCTCTCTTTGTTTTTTGATGGGTTTACTGTGAGATCTCATTGTATGTAGTCTTTTTGTCAGTTTTTCCTCTCTTGGAGTTGAGGATTACCATACACAGTTACTCCTCTTAACTGCAGTCCATGGTAGTCATTTCTTTTAATGAGATCTCTGTAACAAAACTTCTACTATATGAATATTGTATAGAGAGCAAATATTCAGAGATTCTTGGTCACAGTATGAGAGATCCTCAGTCACAGTATGAGAGATATTCAGGTACACTTACAGTATGAAGTTACTTAACAAGTAATGAGTGTGTGGCAGGGATTTAGACTTAGATTCATGAATCAGACTCAGAATTTTTGACTTGATCAATGACCGGAAATCTCGGACTCACTTCAGCTTGACAAAATCTCAAATCAGTTTAATTCAACAACCATTTATTGTCTGATTAAGTAATGTTGTATCAAAAATCTACTAATTTTGTATCAAAAATCTCAAGCTGTTCAGTAAAACAGTTGCACATGGCAAGTACTGTGTTTTGCTGATAAAGCAAATTTTAGTTGATAAAGCAAACTGTCAATGAAAATCTACATGTAGACCATTCTAAAGTCGTGGTAGGGGAGCAGCATCACAGATGTGGTCTCATATTCCAGATTCAGAAACCTGCTCCTGCCTCCACAAAGTTTGATCCAAAGACACTGCCAGTACCACCCTACACAGGTACAGTTATTGGTCTTTTTCTTCATAGGTCTCTCTCTGTCTCTCTCTCTCTCTCTCTCTCTCTTTCTCACTCTCTCTCTCTCTCTCTCTCTCTCTCTCTCTCTCTCTCTCTCTCTCTCTCTCTCTCTCTCTCTCTCTCTCTCTCTCCGTCTGTCTTTCTTCTCTGTCACTTTCTCTTTCTTTCTGTCTCTCTCTCAAATGATATAGATAATGATCATTGTCATGATCATGATAATACAAAGAAGAAGAATTGAATTACAAAAGAAAATTAAGACTTGATGGATGAATGTAGAAAAGTAAAGAGAAAAGAGGAAGTATACAAAAAGATAGATAAGGAAATCAAGAATTGGTGCAACAAAGCTAAAGAAGCTTTGCTAGAAACAAAGTGCAAAGAAATAGAAGACCAACACAAAACAGACCCTAAGTTTATGTGCAGAAATTTTGAAGAAATTGCCCACAGGAAAAAGACATACACATCAACTGGTTGCTTAAAATCAAAAGATGATACGATTATTATGGACAAAGACAAAATACTAAGTAAATGGGGAGAGTACATTGAAGATCTTTTTGACCATGACAGAATGGAGAAACATATCATTAGAAAGAAATTTGAAAGACCACCAATAAAGAAAAATGAAGATAAAAATAGTGATGAAAAAGATGAAACAAGGAAAAGTCCCAGGACCAGACAAAATTACTATAGAAATGAGAGAGGCTCTGAATAAATTTGGTATTAAAAAAGTAACAATCCTCTTAAGTAACACTTATGACACTGCAAAAATCCCTACAGGTATGTCAAAGTCAATTTTCATCACATTTCCAAAGAAAACATGGGCTATGTGATGTAAACTCCTTCGTACAATCAGCTTGATGAGTCTTGTGACAAACATCTTATTAAGAATAATCATGATGAGGAGAAGGAATAGAATCAAACCAAAAGTAGCAGAAGAATAATATGGTTTTGATGAAGGGAAAGGAATTGTTAATGCCATGTATGTCCTAAGAACGAACTCTCATAGAAAGATTACACTAGAGTTCAGTAAGGATTTATGTTTATGTTTTGTTGATTATACCAAGGCTTTTGATTAGCTAATACTCAGAGAGTTGATCAGCCAACTGGAAAAGCTCAATAATGATAGAACAGTTCTAAGAATAATGGAAATATGTATCGGGAACAGACAGCAACAGTAAGAATAGAAAATGATAAAAGTTATTTTCAAAATATCAAAAAACGGTTTAGACAGGGATATGTTCTGTTACCAGATTTGTTTCACATTACGATGAAACCATCATGAGAAACCTAGATGAATGACCTGGGATAAAAAAAAAAAAAACGGAGAAAAAATGTTAATCTTTGTAATACAGAAAAATTGCAGAAAAGGAAAAAGACCCACAAAATGTTGTGAATGTAATAGAAAGCAGAGATAAAGGGCTGGAACTGAATAGTAAGAAGACTGAAGTCATGGTAATCAGTAAAAAACAAGAAATCTCCTCATGTGAAATAACAGCAAATGGCACAACATTGAGACAAGTTCATAAGTTTAAATATCTGGAAATAGTCATTTCATCAGATGGCAGATGCACATAGAAATATCCAGCCGAATTGGCAAAGCTAAAACAGCATTCAAGAAAATGAAAGTGTTCTGACCAACAAATGCCTATCAACTGAACAAGATTGAGGCAGCTGAAATGTGATTTCTAAGAAGAATGTCAAGAGTTCCATGGACAGCAAAGAGAACAAACAAGACAGTCTTCACTGAAGCAAACACAAAAAGAACATTAATGAAGAAGATTAGGAAAAGACAAGCAAAATATTTATAGAGCATTTTATGAGGTAGGAGAAATTTGAGCACCTGGTCACAACAGAAAATCTAGATGGAAAGAGAGCACCAGGAAGACCTGTGGAGAAGATATTAGTTTTGCAGAATGGGTGGGGACAAAAAGGAGAGGAGATATACTTGCAGCAACGAAAGATAGAATCATATGGCAAGCCATGACTGCATTGTCATGCAGCAAGGCACATAACTACTACTACTACTACTACTATTGATGGTGATGATGATAATGTTAATGGTGGTGTTGGTGGTGGTGATGATGATGATGATGATGATGATATCTGTAAGGTGTTATATCTTGATGTGTAAATCAAATCAAGGTGCACACTCTTATCTCCCTGTCTCTAGGAGTTTTATAAGGACTCTAGTGGACCATAAGCAATGTATTGTGGTGTATGTTCAGTTTCCTCCAGGACAGTGACTGTTGGCTTATCATTTAATTTGTTAAGAGTCAGTCAATTTGGATTGAGCATTCTGACTTTGTACTGTATAACAAGTGTTTTTCAGCCTATGTTAGTCAAGCATCTCTTTGACAAACAACAACAACAACAAAGATAGAGGGAACCAGTTTAACTTTTATTTCAAAAACTGGTAATGCCTTTTTTATATGAACAAATGTATATGAACAAATCAATGTAATATTTGAGTTTAGTTCTGAGTATGAATTTTTCTCTTATTCTTGGTTCATTTTGTTAACTTTATCATTTCCTTAGCCAATTTAAGATAAAATTGATGGGTTGGATGAAGGAGTGAACAGATAGTAAAAAAGATAATTTGAATATTCTTCAAATAATATCTAATGCCATACACACTGGATTGTGACAGTTGAGAAGCTGAACATCATGCCAGACAAGGAGTTCATGAAGCACATGCGAGCCATCGTGGACAGCGTCAGTACAGCGGAAAAAGGGCCCCCATCGCAGAAACGTATACAGGTGCTGCATTACGCTGCTTCTGTAGCTTCCACCAGTGCCTGTGCCACAGCACTAGTTGTGAACAACGCTCTGGCTGTTATGGCCCATCAGCTTCGTGACTGTCCTCATCAGGAGGTGTAAGTGAGATGTTTGTTTTAATAGTGATTTAGATCACAATGGATTGCAGAGTAGATTGCTCTTAGCTTTAGGATTGTGTCTCCACTGATGCTTTCTACTGTAAGATTAGGTCTCTGTTGTACAATGCCATCCATTTGAGTTTTCCCCCCTTTGAATGCAAGTATTTTTGTTTACCTATTTAAATAGATTTTTTTCTATATCATTTTGATAGGGACAGCTTCAGTTTTGCTGCCATGGATTATTGTGTTTATGTGTAAGTGGGGTGGCGCTGCACGGCATCAGTGCACTCTCGGTGGGGAAGGCAGCCCTAGAGTTTCACATGGTAAATCCATTGTGACAAAAAGAACCAAATTTGAATATGAACATGAGTATGAATGTGAACATGAATATGAATATGAATAAAAGAGAAATATGCATTATGTGCAGGAGGATCAAACTGGCTCGAGTCATTGCTCTAGCTGCCCACTTCACAGATTCTTTAGAAGACAGCACTAATGTGTCAGAGGTATGGATACTGATTTCATGCTGATACATATGTGTGTATGTGTGTGTGGGGGTGGGGGGCAGAAATGGAGGCAGAGACAGACAAACAGAGTTCAAACCTTAGATGATTTATTCATGTCATAGGCCATGGCCCTTTATGAAGGGGTATGTGAACATACATCAACATAAACAAAACATAACAGTGTAGAACACAACATACCATGAGTGATTACAACAGTGTTCTTTGATGTACAAATTAAGGATCTATATTATGATATAGCCATATGTATTTCTCTGAATTTTAATGCCTTGTACAATAACATTGGCAAACAGCACACAACTTCAGCGTTTATTTACAATATTGATAAAGCCAGTTTAAATAGGCAAGGCTTTCTGTGATACTTTGGTTGTATAATTTTTGTCTTAACATCTTTAAGTGCTTGGCATCTTGGAACAAAATGTACTTTGTCTTTGAATCCTTGCATAGTGGACTTACTAAATCACATCGTCAATAGCCTTGTTTCTGAAATGATGCACAGCCAAATCAGGTATACCAGATCTAAACTTTGTCAATACATATTTTAGATGTCGATTTTTGTTCAACCATAAATATGATTTTTCATCAGATACACTACAAAATGTTCTATATACACTTTTACCACTGCTAATATGATAATGCCAATTCTCATATATGCAGTCTATTCATGGCTTTTTGAAAAAAGTTTGCGATTGTTAGAAAACTGCTTCTGCACTAGACCAAGTAAAGTAAATGTGTGACTTACTATTGAATGACCTTTTTCAAACCCTGTTTGGTGATCAGCAGTAAAGTTCATTTCCTTCTTTCCATTCTCGTAACCTGTTGATGATTATACTAAAACATTTGCTCTTTATGCCATAAAGAGAAATACCCCTAGAATTGTTTGGATTGTGAATATCTCCTTTCTTAAAGAGTGGTAAAATAATTAACTTAGTCCATTTTTTAGGAACCAATATCGAAAAGTTCATTAAATAATTTCAAGAAGAACTGCACTGTTTGAAACTCCAGCTGTCCTTTTGATGTTGATTCTTTGCATTGCACTGGTGTGTGTGTGTTTGTTTTGTGTGCATGAGTGTGGTGTGTGTGTGGTGTGTGTGTGTGTGTGTGTGTGTGTGTGTGTGTGTGTGTGTGTGTGTGTGTGGTGTATGTGTGTGTGTGTGTGTGTGTGTGTGTGTGTGTGTGGTGTGTGTGTGTGTGTGTGTGTGTGCTCGCATGTGTGTGTGTGTGCTCGCATGTGTGTGTGTGTGTGCTCGCATGTGTGTGTGTGTGTTTTAGAATGATAATACTGTATTATAGAATAATATAATAAATGGCAGTGTTTTAGTGTTACAGATTGTTGCAATTGATTGATTGCTTTTTTTGTTGTTGTTAGTTTCAGTGTGTATGAATAGTAAACACTGTCAGTGTGTAATTTTTCATCGAAAAATAATAAAGTTGACTTGACTTGACTGTTCTTGACAAAAAGGCGAATGTGATATTTTTACAATCTTCTGGCAGGGTTCGTCTGCTTTCAGCTCTGATGCATTTTGTTGTGATGTATATTTCATAGCTATTATTGTCATGTTGATGATGGTTATGATGCTGATAACAACGATGCTGGATGATGGTATTGAAAACACCAGCTATGTGTTATTTTCAGCCACTGACGTTGGTGACAGAGGTGATTCGGGAAAATGTCAAGAACAACAAGTTGAAGCAGGGGCTTTTGCCAGCTGTGGGAGAGATGTTGTGTCTGGTTGCCAGTCAGGTCAGTTGTCTGTTCACCCTTTCATGCCCTCACCCTGTCATTATGTTTATTTAACCAGTTTTGAAGATGTTTTCATGGAGCTGTTGGATAGGGTGAGGGAGTTAAAGTGATTTCCCTCAGTCAATCTTGTCACATCTACATGGTTGCATAATTCTACGCAGTATGAAGAAATAGTTTGTGACAAGGAATTTGTTGCCGTGGGATCTTTGATGGATGATTATAGAAAAACCAACATAAATCGGTTAAGCGGGAAAGAAATATTTGTTACATTACTCAGTGATAAGTAGATAGTGGAAGAGATACCTGTCACTGCAAGGGTCAGGGTCATAGTTGATTGGAAAAAATGGAACACCAATTAATTACTGAACCACATTTAAAGAAATCATGATATTTTTTTTTTTTAAAAGGTGCCAACTAAGGACTAGACCACGTTTAAAAAAATCCTGATATTATTAGATTAGTATCACTGTGGAGCTCAAACAATTATTTTCTACTGTGCTTTTATTTGATAGAGAATGGTTTGAAAATTTAAGCACTAATTACAGCTCTATTTTTTGTAACACAGTGAGAATGATTTCAAGTTAGTGAATTGTGTTTTTTGTTTTTATTCTGTCTTCCACTCCCATTGAAGATATATGATATCTGGCTGCTGTATTGCTGTCACAGGCATTAGTCTCGGTCACAAGATTATGATCTCTTTTACGTTTGCTTTCGCTTTGCATACTGTTTTGTGCAGAAACACTTAATTATCTGTGTTGGCTAACAATTTAACAGGATTAGTACGTTTATTAAAAGCAATTTTAATTGAAGATTTTCTGTTTTGTATCATGATTCCTATTTTTTTGTTAGTAATGTCTTGTCTTAACAGTTACATCATCAACGTGATGTTTGCTGTATGTTGTGATTTTACAGGAGGAGAAGCGAGGGGAGGGGATGGTGGAGAACTGGTCTGTGCCTTCCATGGTGTACACCATCATCACACGCAGCTGTCGTGACATGGTCTGTCTGCCTGTCTGTTTTCTCTCCATCTGTCTTGCTTCTGTTCTTGTATATGGCTTTTATGTCTGCCGTTCCTTCTGTGTGTAACTTTTTAGTCGTAGCCATGTTTGGTCTGTCCTCTTATTTTCCTGTTTGGGTGAAACAAAGAGAACACTTCAGTACAGTGAAGTGTAGTGTAATACAGTTCTGCAACATCTTACAATATCATGCACTATAATGTAGTATAGTATAATACAAAGCAAAACAGTACAAAATTAATGCATTATTGCTAACAGATATAAGTGGAGTGCAAATAATCCTGTTTGAATACAATAATTTTCCCTGTAATCAATTTTAATCACAGCATAACATAGCTTTGATTTATCTCAGGAGAAATTTTTGTTTCAAAATGTGTTCATCGTTTACCCATCCACTATCTGTCTAATATGTAAAGGATGTGATTGTTGTTCTGTTTACTGACAGAATCTGTAGCTGTTGCTGTAAGAGTATAACAATGAGAACAAGAAGTTTGTTTGATCATGTAACAGTACATTTGCTTGAAGAGTTCTCTCTGTCCATATCTGTCTCCATGTCTCAGTGTCTCTCTGTCTGTCTCTGTCTGTCTCTGTCTATGTCTCTGTCTCTCTCTGTCTCAGTCTGTCTGTCCGTCCATCCATCCATCTGTCTGTCTGTCTGTCTGTCTGTCTCTCTCTCTCTTTCTCTTTCTATATATCTCTGTAAAAAAGCATTAATGTGCTTATGCCATTACCCTCAAAAATAAAAATGTGTTCTTTTTTCTTTTCTCTCACCTTCCTGTCTCTTTCTCATTAACTGAAAAACACACACACACACACGCACACACACACTCACACACACTCACACACACACACACACACACACACACACACACACACACCACACACACACACACACACACACACACACACACACACACACACAACACCACACACACACACACACAACACACCCCACACACACACCACACACACACCACACACACACACACACACACACACTCACACACACCACAACGCACACACACACTCACACACACACTCACACACACACACACACACACACACACAAACACACACACACATACACATACACATACATATCTGTATATGTTCATATGTATACACATGCATTGATATATTGTGTTTATCATTGAATATTGCATGAACATTTAGACAAACAGAGCAGTGTAGACTACTCATTAAAAGCAACATGAATATTATGATCATAGTGAGAACCATGTTTTACATGCATGTGTCTTATAGGAGGACTCTGTGCTGAATCACATTGCTGCCAAGATCATTGAAACACTGACCACCACACGTGGCCCACATGCTGAGGTAGGTGTCTTTTATTGTCTTTAGCACAATCACACACACACATGCATGCGTGTACGCATGCATGTGCGCGCATACCACACACACACACACCACACACACACACACACACACACACACACACACACACACACACACACACACACACACCACACACACACACACACACACACACACACACTTACACACACACACACACTTACACACACACACACACACACTTACACACACATACACACACACACACACACATACTCACACTCTCACACACACACACACACACATTCACACTCACAATCACACACTCACATACAGTCTCACACACATACAGTTTCACACTCACACTCACATCGAATATCACTCATAGTGAAAAGATGTTAATCAAAGAATGAACAAACTAACTCACACCACCTCTTTCTCTTTCTCTCGTACACTCACTAAAGTGCAGATAACACTGTTGTAGCAATGTATGTGAAATAATTGTTTCAGAAATTCTTGACAAATGAAATTGGCCAAGCCTTATGGAGCATCTATAAGCACTCAACTGTGGACTCACTAAGGAGCACAGCCCTGTCCGTATGTATTTTTATATTGTATCAGAGCTGCATTTTTTCTATGTATTTGTGTTTTATGACTTAAATATCTTACAACTACTCTACATCTTCAACTTAGAGTATTTTGTACTTGAGTGTGTATATGTTCTTGTACTTCTGGCATGTATCACCCATCTTCCATTCATCTGTGGGTACTTTCTTCTGTGCCGCCTTTGGTTTCAAAGTATACAGTGTACAAGGAAATATGTTTATTTTATTTATAATGATTGAGTTTGATGTGAATTTGTTGATCATTAACAATTGCTGTACTCAAAGTATCTAGGGAGAACAGTCAAGTGGTTTTGAAATTGAATGGGCTTGTGTGTGTGTGTGTGTGTGTGTGTGTGTGTGTGTTTGAGTGTGTGTGAGTGTGTGTGTGTGTGTGTTTGTGTGTGTGTGTGAGTGTGTGTGTGTGTGTGTGTTTGAGTGTGTGGTGTGTGTGTGTGTGTGTGTGTGTGTGTGTGTGTGTGTGTGTGTGTGTGTGTGTGTGTGTGTGTGTGTGAGAAGTTTTGTTCTCATTCAATTCTTCTAGGTCATCATGTTATTATTTCGTTTGCTTGTGTTATATTGTACTTACTGTCCCTTATGCCATTTCAATTTCAGGGCAGCAAAGAAGATCCCCTGTCCTTGTATTTTATTGTTATGTAATGATATCACAATCATTATTATACAGTGTTTGGTCTATCTGTATGTGTAGGCACTGTGTCGCGTGACATGGCAGAACCCTAGTGTGTTTCAAAACGTGCTGGAGGTGATAGGTCTGTCAGTAGTGTGTCAGGCATTGACACAGGGCATCACACGTGTACAGCAGGCTGTCGTCACTATGTTTGGTACTCTTGTATCCACCACCACACATCTGTCCAGACTGACGCAGGATAAGGTGTGTGTTTTCATGCCTCAATGTGTGTGTGTGTGTGTGTGTGTGTGTGTGTGTGTGTGTGTGTGTGTGTGTGTGTGTGTGTCTGTGTGTGTGTGTTTGTGTGTCTGTGTGTGTGTGTGTGCATGTGTGTGCACATGCTTGCAGGAGTTAAACACTCATATGATATGATTGTTCTTATTTTTAAACAAAAAGTTAGTCTATCTGTCCTGTGATGTGTAATGCGTACTGACATGAGAGGACATTACAGAATTGTATCTCTGTGTCTTATGAATTTGAATGAACATGGGACACATATTTCAACTTGTTTTAATGTATATTCTCTTGTGAAAATTGCAGATGATGTTTGATTGTGTAATTGATTCCAGATAGGGTTTGTTATAATTGTTTTTAAAAAAATGAAACATGTTAAGGCTTTATTTCTTAGATTTCATTTTATATATAATTCCTTTGATGCTCATCGTTTATAGGAGTGTAATTGTCCCTTGTTACATCTAGTTTGTATAAAATGTACATATCATTGCTCAAGATTCAGTGTTAAACTGTTTGTCCTGAGACCAGGATACAGTCATAAAGACAAAGAATGGTCATAAAGACACAAAACAGCAAAGACTCATGATTTGCATACTGTGTGGGTGTGTTGGTGTTGTCAGGATTTCCTGCAGAAGGTGATTCGTCTGTTAGACAGCCCCTCAGTCATCATTCGTGGCAAAGCATTTGTAGTGATTCACCAGCTGGTGTGTCGTAACACTGAGATGTTGCTACAGGCATGTCAGAACAGGTACGCTCTCTTCTGTCACACTGGTCTCTGGCTTTACACTTTTTCAAACTAGTTTAATACTCGCTTGACTTTTTTAAGACTGGTAATTTTGGCCAGTGACCCTCTTTGTCTGTGTCTGTTGACAAAGCCGTGAACATTTATTTATTGATTGTTTGTGAAATTATTGCTGATATTTTGGGTTGTAGATTTCTATAGATGTGTGTTTGCAACTGAATAGATTTCAATGAAAACAACTTACTTTTGAGTCACATTGAGACACCTTGTAACTATTTTGCTGGCAGCAATAAATCACTTTCATTTGGATGGATTTCTAACCAAAGTTCATAGGCTGGTTTTGGGATAAAATCATAAACATATTAGTTTAAATGAGCATGGTCCGTCTTTAGATTACTGAGGTCAAAGAGGCAAAAAAGAAAAAAAAGGAAAATTAAACCTGAGGGGAGAATAGTAGCTGATGTAGATACCCTGATCTGTTGTATCGATCTGACAGTTTGTTGTCTGGTTACTGGACGAGAAGCCAAAGGCACAGGGAGCTGTAGTGAAGCGCACTTGTCAACATGGACACAGTCATTGCCAGACTGGTGTCACATACTGTCCAAATCCACAGAGTGCATTGCATCCACCTCCCCACTCATGCCTCAGTAGTTAAGTGTTTCTAATGAGCTAGCTCACTTTACCTGTACTTGCTGAAAACCTTGGCCTCTTTTGTCTTGCAGCTATTGGTGTCTTTTGGATATGGCTCTCTGCATAGGTCATGGGACGTGAAGGGTAGGGATGGGAAATCATCATCTCTGTATGTGTGTGTGTGTGTGTCTTCTGTGTGTGTGTCTTCTGTGTGTGTGTGTGTGTGTGTGTGTGTGTGTGTGTGTCTATGTCTGTGTGTGTGTTAGAGAGAGAGAGACAGGAGGAGGGAAGATTATTTTTTAGAGTAGATATCTTTAGCAGTATTAGTTGACAAGGGGGAAGGAAGGTTATTATAAGCAGACTTCTTAAGTGGTATTAGTATTGTTGTTTTTTTGTTGTTCTTCTTGTGCTGCATAACACAAAAAGAACTAAAATGTTTACTCAGACTGGTGATGTACATGGAGCGTGACAGTCGACACAGTACCCCTCGTGGTGCACGCACTCCCAGTCAAGAGCAGGCAGCCATGGAGTATCTGGGTAACTGTCTCCATCTGCTGGTCACAGGGGTCGTCACTCAGGTCCCAGCAATCATGCGTAAGTTAAGTTCTGAATGTTGTGGGTGTAGGAGTTTCATCTTTTGGAAGAAATCAGTGCAGTTCAGCCTACAGTTTACTTTTCAACTACCATTACAGTTAAAGGATTGTATGAATATTCGCACTGTGAGTAATCATTTCAGTTGCTGTTTCAAATGGTCAAGAAGGTGTAAGAGTGAAAGATTTGATATGGTGTTGTATCTCATTGCCATTTGCTCTCCACCTAAAGAAAAATGGAAAATAAATTGTAAGGGATATGCAGATGATTTAATGTCCAGTACATTTTGTCTGCTAGTTTATTCCCATCTAGATAAAAAATTGGGGGGTTGAGGGAGAATTTTAGTAGTGATGCTTTTGACATACACATACTCACTCTTTGTGGATAAAGTCTTCAGATTTTACACTATTACTGTACCCACTCAGATAGAGCTTAAACATTAGCAGCAAGCATTGGTGATGTCTTGTTATATACTCCTAATTGAGTACATTATACTAATGTACAATTTACATTTTAAAGTTAGGTGAAGATTGAAAGGACAGGCAGCCTTTTAATTTGATGACACATTTTAGGCAGGAGTATTTGAAGGGAGTTCTGCAACTTTTTATGTGATTCAGCCAGTTGAGTGAAATTGTTCCATTCATACCTGTGTAGGTGAGATGCTGAGCAGCCTGGATGCAGTGTCTGGTCGAAAACATCCCTCAGCTGTTCAGGTGCGCCAGTTAAAAGCCACGCTGCCTCTGCTGACAGTTTTTACTCATCTGGTCACCAGCCAGGTAATGACAGATGTAGTATAGGTAGTGCAGAAGGAAGAGTAAAGAAGGATTTTAAACAGTGTGACTGATTTTCAGTTACTTGCTTTATTTTCTGAATGTTCATTTATCAAAAACTTTCACAATGACAGGTGCAGAACAGATGATGGGGAGTGAAGGGCAAAGAAGATATATGAAAATACAACTGGTTATTGTTTTGTCTGGCTTTTTCTTCTGGATGTTCCCAAGAAAATGCAGGTATCCACAAGTATTGCTGTTATACAGATCTGTCAATCATCATTGTATTATCCTGTGTCTGGGTGAACTTTCCCAGTCTCTTCAACAGTTACAAACTGTTTCTTCCTGTAATTAAATCTAACTTGAAGATATACCTTTTTGTCCAGCAGTGATTTTCTCCTTCACCCCACTCCCTTTCCTGTCCTTCCTTTCCTGATATGCTTATTGTTTGTACCCTTATGTGGTTTTTGTCATTGTTAGTGAAAGAGTGAACGATGAGGGTGTGCACTTTGATTTTATTCATATATAGATATTTGCGCCTTATAATGATAACCATCATCATCATCATCATCAATAGTGGCGGTAGTGGTAGTAGTAGTAGTAGTAGTAGTGGTAGTAGTAGTAGCAGTAGTAGTAGTAGTGGTGGTGGTGGTGGTGGTAGTAGTATTGCTATTATTATTATTATTATATTATTATTATTATTACTATTGTTGTTGTTGTTTTGCACTTCTTACTGGCATGCTCTGCATTGGAATTATTAGTCTTCCATAAGTAACATTGATCACTTTTTGGGGGGAGGATGATGGGGGGATTCTGAGCAGTGTTTTTTTTGATACATGTTTGAACTTTGTTTAGGCCACACTGTGCAGGTGTTATGTTGCTGCATAGAATGCATACTCTGTGTTTGGTTGGTGTGTGTGCTGGGTATATAACTAACTTGGTGTGTGTGCTGGGTATATAACTAACTTGGTGTGTGTGCTGGGTATATAACTAACTTAACATCTACATACCTTGTGGGATTTTAACCCCTTAACTGCTCAGTATAATAGCACTTTCGAATAACTGCTTGCCAGGGTAAAATTTAGCTTTTTAGGGTAGGTTCAATAAAATGGTTACTGCTTATTTATTTCTTGACAGATCTCTCAGATTTTTTGCATGTTTTGTTGTTATGCATTGGTCTACAATGTCCTGTCAAAATAACTTGATTATGTTGATAATTAGTATAGCAGAAACTGACATAACTACAAAAAATTACCAAAAAATAACAGCTTTCGAGTATACACAAATACACTGTGCCACACAAAATGAGTCAGAACATTGGAAAAGTGGTTTTACTATTTATTCAACATCAGCACTAACACATGACAGTCATATAAATCCCAAGGAATGTTGCTCTTGATCATAATCTGCTCATAATTGGGAGTACTATTTTTTAGGAAAAAAGGGGCATAATCATGCTTTTTGCAGTATGTTCACTAACATGTACATTACTCATCCACTTATTGAGTTATTTGTTAGATTTTTTGTGGACTTCTTCCTTATACCCTTGTTTACAATTTCACATCATTCTAATTTGATTTTGTTGGTAATGATGATGGTTCACACTAATAACATGTGATAAATCAGTTTTTGTTTTGTTTTCAATTTGAGAGTTTTAGAACAATTCAGCACATAAAAGCCCACTGAACAAAGCAAAATACCTTTTGGTGTTTGCTCAGCAATATTACAAACACCTGGGATTCAAACTGATGTCAATAAATGTCCCTCTGTGTAACAATCTGTATGTTACTGGGGGTACCCCAATTCTACTGGAAAGGGGCATAATTTTACTATTTGGGGTAGGTTCAGTACCGCAATCACTGCTTATTCATTTGTTGACATATGACTTAGATTTTATGGCTTCTCTTTCATTTTACCCCAAGTTATAATGCTATATAACAATAGTGTAATTTTGTTAGCCATTGGGAAGATGGCCAGGGATATAACGGATGGTGGTTTTACAGAAAATAAAAGTTTCTAAAAACATACACATGTTACAACACATAAAACCTGTAAAACACTGACAAAAACTTCTGTTAGTGTTTACTCAACATCACTGTAAGTACACAGTATGGTCCAAATTGTTATAGTATAATATTATACATATTGGTAAATGTTCAAAATGACAACTATGGGAAAAAAAAGTCTGAAGAAAAAAATAAACAATTGTCTGTTCAAAAAGAAAGACCCTCCCCCCACATACACACACACTTGGTATCCATTTGTTATCACATAAAACACTGTGGGAACTGTGTTAGTGTTTCTGAACATATTGTACTCACATTACTGCCATACTGTTCTATAGGAATCCAGCACTTGCGCTTGGACATAATCCTCAGGTTGTCTACATTCGTTACTTCATAACTTTGGGGGATGGTGTTCATTTTTTTGTCTGTCCAAATTGTGGTTCAAAGAAACACACAAGGGGATTCATTCTATACTCCACTTGGTCTTCTTTCACTGATGGCACTCAGTCTTGTCACAGCGTTCACAAAACGGTGAACACACACACAGGTGAGGAAAAAAAAATGCACTGTAGAATGGAAAACTAAGAACACAAAAACAAAAGCACAAAAAAGCAGAAGAAAATGAAATATATATAACTGAGGGGAAAAAAAAAACTAACACAGAACACCCTACTGCCAATACACAAACTTGGTGTGGTAGTCCTTGAAACATTGGCCTAAGCACAATCCAGGCTTGGATGGGCAGGAGGGGCAGTAGTAGCGGGATTCCTTCCGCACTTTTATTTTCTTCGTGCAGACCCGACACGGCTTGGTGGGGTTAGACTTGTTTGGTGTCGGTGGCAGTGGAAATAAAAAGTGGTGTGCACCCACCCTCACCTCGTCATCTGTTTTTCCCTCTTCCACAGCTGGCACCTGATCTGGCCAAATCCAAGAGGTGATGACACTCTCCAAAAAACTTAGGAAAGTGTTACAGGAGTCATCACCTCTTGACTTTTGCAAGATGAATGCATTGCAGGCTGCAACCTGCAGAAAATGGAAAAACAGTTTTTTTGTCCATTTCATCGACTTACGTGAGCAGTCATATGGGTGAAGCAGCTGATCTTGTTTGTCAACTCCACCCATATTCCTGTTGTAATTCGATGAAACAGACGGACGCATGTTGACACCCCGTCGTCCCCGGTGTGGAATGGGTGCCTCAGTGTGGCCATGCACAGAGGACAGCAGGTGCACCACTTTTGTGCTGTGGTACTTTGTGGCGACGATCTTGTTGTCACCACAAAGAGCAGCTGATGATCCGGGGTCCAGCTTCACTCCACGTAGCTCCTCTGGAATACCCCGGTTCTCCCGGACGGTGCCGCAGGCCAAGGTGTTCCTTTCCAGGAGGTAGAGGTACAGCCGCAGACTACTGTACCAGTTGTCCGTGTAGACATGGTAGCCCTTTTCCAGGAGAGGGGCTACCAAGTACAGCACCATCTTCTCGCTGGCCGAGAGAGTTGGGTTGTCTGCATTTACGGACTCTAGGACAGGCTGCACCTCATTGACGGGGTCCTCCTTTCCAGCATACACCTTGAAGCGGTAGCAGTAGCCACCACTTCCCTTGACACCGCCGTCAGACTCACAGCACAGGTATATTTTGATGCCAAACCGGGCACGTTTCAACGGTATGTATTGACGAAATATCAGTCTACCCTTCCAAAGAAGTAGACTTTCATCAACACATACCGCTTGCCGGGGCTCATACACCTCCTGGAACCTCTCATGCAGATGATCCAGAATAGGACGGATCTTGTAGAGCCGGTCGTACGCTGGATCACCTGGCACTGGCATGGCTGCATTGTTGTTGAAGTGCAGAAACTGAAGAAGAATCTGAAATACAGAGTAAACTTTCAAGATAAGTAAGCAGACCCACAACTGGGCACACACACACACACACACACACACACACACACACACACACACACACACACACACACACACACACACACACACACACACACACACACACACACACACACACAGCCTACACACACACACACACACACACATACACACACACACACACACAGCCTACACACACACAGCCTACACACACACCCACTACACAAGCACACACTGACAGTATCACACACACTTGAATATATAAAAACACCACACTGGTATAAAAAAGTGCTTTTGTCTTTTACAAAATGAATAAACTTGCATGGAAAACTTACACACAGAAAATAAATAATGCTTATGCACACACGCGCGCGCGCACACACACACACACACACACACAACACACACACACACACACACACACACACACACACACACACACACACACACACACACACACACACACACACACACACACACACACATACACACACACACACATTCACACAAGCACACACTGACAGTATCACACACACATGAATATAAAAACACCACACTGGTGTACCAAAAAAGTGCTTTTGTGTTTTACAAAATCAGCAAACTTGTATGGAAAACTTGCAAACAGAAATAAATAATGCGTATGTACACATGTGCACTCACACACACACACACACGCACATGCACACACACACACACACACACACACACACACACACACACACACACACGCACACACACACACAGCCTACACATACACACCACACACACACACACACACACACATTTACACAAGCACACACTGACAGTATCACACACACTTGAATATATAAAACCACACACACACACACACACACACACACACACACACACACACACACACACAACACACACACACACACACACACACACACACACACACACACACACACACACACACACACAAATGAATAGTGGAGGGATGAAGAATCAAGTAGTGAAAAAAAGAAAAGAAAAAAAAATAGAGCTACTTGCCTGGAACCGGTTTCTTGTCATGATGGAGCTGAAGACTGGAATTCTGTACAGCACCTTCTTAGACCAGTACAGTTCAATTGAAGGTAGCCGCACAATGCCCATCAGCAGAACCAGGCCCAGAAACTTCCTCATTTCTGCACAGTCGACTTTCTCCCACTTGTTGGCCCTGGAAAACTGTGGAAGATTGGGGTGTGCCTCGAGAAACTGGTCAGCATACAGGTTTGTCTGAATGACGAGATGGTTGACTAGGTCAGAAAAAAATAATTCCAAATAGTCAACCGGCCTAAAATTAGCACAGCTGACCTTCAACCCCGGATTTCCAGTGAAAACTACACCAGGGTTGGGGTGCTGTGCATCAGCTTCTCGCCATTCTCTCACTAGCTGTTGCTGACCACGCCTCACGCCACGCCCCCTGCCGCTTCCACGGGGCCCTCGCCGTCGTCCAGACCCCCTACCACGTCCACGACCCCGTCCCCTCCTGACAGGAGGGGGTGCAGTGCTTGTTGATGGTAGAGGATCCCCCATTTCCTCTTCTTCACCCTCGCTAGCACTGGTTTCCCCACTGCTTTCACTGGGAGCGAACGAAGGATCCACGTCATCACCAGCACCTATCTCCGATAAAAGTGGATGGTGCTGGTTCCCATCCGTCTCCTCCTCATCACTGATGTCAGGATCCGATCCTCCCATGTCTTCTTCTCCACTGTCTTGATCGTTGAATATCTCGTCCAACACATCAAGCGCAGTGTACCGCTTGAAAACAGGTCGAGCCGACGACGTACTAGGTCTCGCTGCCATCTTGAATTCGCTAATCACTGTAACCTCTCAACTCGCGATTTGCATATCCTGTGGTCAGTTACTGGTGACGTGAAGGATATGGGGCTCTTCGCTGATATCAGCAACAGAGTTGGAAACATTTTGCGCAGTCATTTCTTGTGTAGATTTGCTCGCTTTCCGTGACGAGTTTACTACGAGTGGCACTCGTATACGGGCGTGGTGAATTTCGATTTTACTACGAGCGTTACTCGTACCAAGCAGAGAAGAGGTTAATGTGCGTATGTGATGTTGATCATGCATATACGCTCAGAGGGGGTTCAGGCACTAGTCAGTGTGTACATATGTTGACTTGGGGTATCAGAAAAATCTGCATCCTCTACCACCATGCACAGCCTATGCAAGACTAAACTCGGACCTTCTGATTGGAAGCCTGATGTTTATCCAGTAGGTTATCACTCCCATAGATGGCATTTTTATTATTGTGTGTCATCTTTAATTTCTTTTTCATTTTTTCCCCATTTTTTTTTCATTCATTCATTCATTATTCATTCATTCTTTCTTTCTTTCTTTCTTTCTTTCTTTATTCTTTCATCATCATCATCATCATCATCATCTTTTTCTTCTTCTTCTTCCTCTTCTTCTTCTTTGTTATTGATGTCATCATCGTCTTTTTCTTTTTCTTTCTCATCATTATCATCTCATCATCATCATCATCTTTTTCATCTTCTTCAATATATTTTGCTCCTTCTTCTTTTTGTTTGTTACTGTTGGTGGTTTTTTTTTCTTACCCTTGCTCTGAGGAGTGTTGTGTTTGAAATGTAAACAGTACAATATCAAAGCATTCAAGATTAATTCAGTGTGAAAATGTGACAGTAATGGAATGTGGTCAGCTTGTCTTACAGCTTGAATTCTCTGTGCTTCTCTGAAAAGTCTGATTATGTGTAATGCGTAGTCAGTCCAATTGAGTTGGGAGAGTATCATTACACAAAAACGATTTATAGAAATGATAATAGTTAAATTTGCAACGGTACTTTTTTTGTATAAAATTAACACACTTGCTTTGTAAATATAAATCACTGAGAACAAACCTGAATTCTGTCACTATTATCAGTAATTTTATTTTCTGCATCTCTGCTGATCTGCCAGCATTCTTCTTCTTCTTCTTCTTCTTTTTTTTTCTTTTTTGTTGTCTTCTCCCTGTACTGTTGTTAATATATTCATGCTATGAATAATGAAGATAATGATGATAATCACATGGGTGTGCAGATGTTTCGCAGTCAGGTGGTGAGCCAGGACTTCATGACGCAGTTGGGACAGCTGATGGTGCATGTGCAGAGCATTGAGAGTGGAGAAACCAACATAGAGGCTGCTTCTGGTGAGTCTCTTTTCTGTTACTTTGTCGGCTTTTGGTATCATGTTTTCTTTTTTGTTTGATTTTCTCTCTGACTGTGTGTATGTGTGTGTCTCTGTGTGTTTGTGTGTGTGTGTGTGAAAGTACCAAGATCATTCCTTCACCCCTGATCCTCAGCAGGAAAGTTTTTTGTTTGTTTGTGAATCTTGCTTCAGTACTCTGTAATACCACCTCCACATGTTTTTGTTTGTTTGTTTGTTTTTTAATCTTTATTACAATATTTCACTACAATGTTTAATTGATTTTTCAGTAATTTTGGGTTATAAATCTTGATAGTCATATGAGAAGTATTGACAGGTGGTGTTTGTTTTAGTAAAATGACATTTATAACATTTTCCTAGCTATAGGAAAATATTTCAATTTGTTCTTTGATGTTATTTTAGCTGAATAGATGTTTTCAGAAATTTGGGTAAATAAGCTTTCTAATTATTTGGCTTGCAATTCAAAAATGTAAGTAAATTAAGATCATCAGTAGAACCTTGAAGCATTTCAAAAAAAGTTATGATGAATTTGTTTTACAGTGTTCATGAAATATGTGAGAGCAGAAAGAAAAGAGAATGCCAGCAGGACTGAATCTTTATATTCTATATCGTAAGGAAAATAACCAATCTTTCAGTTTGTAAATGTCATTTATACCTGCACACACACATACACACACACACATGCACACACACATGCACACATGCATGCATACACACACACACACATGCACACACTCACACACACACACACAAACCATCATCTTCCTAAACCATTTATTGTCAGGTTAACATAAAAGTTGTTCTGACAACACATGCACACACACACACACACACACACACACACACACACACACACATACACACACACACACACACACACACACACACACACACACACACACACACACATACCATCATCTTTATAAACCGTTTATGGTCAGGTTAACAAAAGTTGTACTGACAAAATACAACACACACACACACACACACACACACACACACACACACACACACACACACACACACACACACACACACACACACACACACACACACACACTCACACACACTCAAACACACAAACACACACACACACACACACACACACACACACACACTCAAACACACACACACACACACACACTCACACACACTCAAACACACACAAACACACACAAACACACACACACACACACACACACACACACACACACACACACACACACACACACACACCATTATCTTCATAAACCATTTATTGTCAGGTTAACAAAAGTTGTACTGATAACAAACACACAACAACACACACACACACACACACACACACACACACACACACACACACACACACACACACCATTATCTTCATAAACCATTTATTGTCAGGTTAACAAAAGTTGTACTGATAACAAACACTCAACACACACACATACACACACACACACACACACACACACACACACACACACATTTCAAACACACACACACACACACACACACACACACACACACACACACACACACACACACACACACACACACACACACACACACCATTATCTTCATAAACCATTTATTGTCAGGTTAACAAAAGTTGTATTGATAACAAACACACAACACACACACGCGTGCACACACTCACATGTGCATGCATGTGCACACACTCATATACATGCATGCACGCACGCACACATGTGCATGCACACACACACACACACACACACACACACACACACACACACACACACACACACACACATACACACACACACACACACACACACACACACACACACACACACACACACACACACACACACACACACACACACACACACACTCTCTCTCTCTCTCTCTCTCTCTCTCTCTCTCTCTCTCTCTCTCTTCTCTCTCTCTCTCTCACTCATATGACCAACAGGGAATGAGAACCTCTGGGGGTTTTTTTTTTTCTTTCTTTGATTTGGTTGTTTTTTTCCATGTTTGTGTTTAATTTTGTAAAAATTTATGAGAGAGTCGCACATTATTTTGTGCTTTCATTTTAGTGTACACATTTGATATATTTCTGTGTGATATTTTGCAGAAAAGCTGAAAGGTATTCTGGTTTGAT
Organism: Monoplex corrugatus; assembly: GCA_030674185.1. NCBI lineage: Eukaryota > Metazoa > Mollusca > Gastropoda > Littorinimorpha > Ranellidae > Monoplex > Monoplex corrugatus. Next base: position 33,266,132 of record CM060306.1, on the reverse strand, counting down.
TGTCAGCTAGTGTTTCGATAGCAAATCTTTTTTTTTCTCTCAAATACATTTGTATGTTTGAATTTTTGACTTCAGCTATTTATGCTGTCATGTCATGTATTTTGTGTGACTGATTCTGTCTGTAACTAAAAGAAAATCTGCTTAGAGCTTTGAGTGGCATATATCTTTTCTTATGGTGGTATGTTCATCTACAGCTGTAAAATGTCATGACAAAAGTGTGTTGGATTAAGTTCTTCTTAAATGTCGATTGTTTCCTTCTTTTTAAAGTACATTTTTTAGGTCTGCATAAGATCAAAACATGAATTTGCTTTAAAATTGACGTGTAGGCGTTCTTGTTAAAATACATTCTGATTAATTTGTCATAGTGGACCAAGTAACATATATTACTAACATTTACCGAAGTAAGCAAAAGCGTTACTTTATATTAGAGTCATGCACAATTTATTTCATTTTTTTAGTTTGTAGTTTGTTCCTTCTGCACTGAGATTTTACTTGTTTGTTCTTTCATCTGTAAACTTTTTGTTATTTAGAAGATAATATTCAGTAGAAGAAAAATGACATTATTGTTTCTTGGTCCTTTAAGCCAGTTAAAAATGTTTCTGTCAATTAAAAATGTTATATACAAGTATTCACAAAAACATGAAAAATAACCAGATAACATAAGTCATAATGCAAAAAATACTCTAAACAAGGAATGATAATGACATGTGATAAATTTACAGAATGTTGTTGTGCTGCTGTCTTTTAAAAGAAGCCATCTGATGTGAAAATAAAAGATGTCAGATGAGCTGTAAACTTAACAAATGTTTTACCTAAAAAATATGTTAATTCATTAGTGACGCAAAGAGCCATGCTCATAGATTAATAAATTTTACAACAATTCCATTCATAAATTTTACATGCATTTGGCTTTAACTTATTTTGTTTGTGCACTTTCCTTTTCACTTAGAAGTTAGTGTAGCTGACAATTTTGGCTTGATATCTTTGCAGCTTTACCTTATATCTGAAGCCTACCCCTTTATTTTCTTTCTTCAATATACAGTGGATCTGTCTTCTTTGCTTGCTTGCAAGAAACTGATTTGACCAAAAAAATGTGTGTGTGTGTGTGTGTGTGTGTGTGTGTGTGTGTGTGTGTGTGTGTGTGTGTGTGTGTGTGTGTGTGTGTGTGTGTGTGTGTGTGTGTGTGTGTGTGCTGCATGCAATTGTGTACATGAGTTTGCATGTGTATGTACACATGTGGATGAGTGGTTTGAAGGGGGATGTAAGAGAGAGACAGAGACAAATATACAGGGACCATGTGCACACTGTTACTTTTCCAAAGACTCGTGTATCTGTTCTTTCCAACTTTCCTTACTGAGTGATCCTACCTCTTCCTTTTTCATGCTTATATACTCTCTGATATGGATGAAATATAGATCGTTTGCAGGATGTAGTGTTTATGATTCTTCTTTTGACTGTTGTTTATAGATCTGTCAAATTGTCGTTTGTTTTAACAGACAGGTCTTGCAATTTTTCCAAAACTGGAAAAAAGTTTGAGTGTATTTTTCTCTCAATGATATAAAGAAAAAGATTTTGTAGTCATTCTCTTCGGACAGAAATTGTGTGTGTGTGTGTGTGTGTGTGTGTGTGTGTGTGTGTGCGTGCGGTGCGTGCGTGCGTGCGTGCGTGCGTGCGTGCGTGCGTGCATGCGTGCGTGCGTGTGTGTGTGTGTTTGTGTGTTTGTTATCAGTACAACTTTTGTTAACCTGACAATAAATGGTTTATGAAGATAATGGTGTGTGTGTGTGTGTGTGTGTGTGTGTGTGTGTGTGTGTGTGTGTGTGTGGTGTGTGTGTGTCTGTGTGTGTGTGTGTGTGCATAAATACTTGTTTTATTTCTCAGATCTGTGTTTTGTTCAGAAATGTCTGAGTGAATAGTGAAGTGAAGGAAGCTTTTAGCTTTTAACAATGTTTGTCCAGAACAATGTTTTGGAGCAGAGAGATTCATTGTCTGTAGTGTGCATTTGCTTGTGTGGGTCATTTAATAATTGTTGTATGATCAGGGCTTGTTTGCTGCTTGTTTTTGGTTTTAAATCCTGTAGTCTTTGTGTACATGTAAAGATTGTGCATTATTACAGTTTGAATATTGTGCATGGTGGTGGAAAGTGGAGGGTAGTGAGTATATGTTAAGTTGAAAACGGTGCTTTGGCTATTAAGATACTTATCCCTTCATTTAAAAAACAGCGATTTGGTAATTAAGGTACTGATCAGTTTGTTTTGGGGAGCTTGTGGTTAAAACTTTACTTGTACATCTCTGCTTTCAGAGATAACTCAGAATACTTATGGAATTCAAATGGATGTGTGGTGTGTGTGTGTGTGTGTGTGTGTGTGTGTGTGTGTGTGTTGTTTGTTTGTATCTATATATACGTATATCAGTCTTGTGCATAATCCATGTGCCGTAAGAAATAATGATCATGTGTTTACAGTTTGGGGGGGGGGGGGGGGGTTACTCTTCAACATAGATTACTGTATGCAACATTGCATCTGGGACATTTTATGAATTGTCGTGGGATTCTTGCATGCTCTGACAGCATATGGTATACGGAAGTCAGTTTACTATTTCAAGCGAAGGACAGGTCTTCTGAACAAGACATGAAGTCTTACACATAGAAAACAAACATTTCTGTCATATTCTGTTGTGTATGAATACAGTTTATGACTTGTCAAATGTAACCATGTGTTTTAATCATAATACAGAATAGAAAGATATGAAGAGTGGACAGTGTAAAATAAGAAAGATATAAAGAGTGAACAGAGTGGAACACAATTCCTGCCTACCAGAACTGCACAGATACAAGCTTAGTATTGTATATGCTGCCTTCAGTTCACCTAGGTTTGAATGGGTACCTGATCCTATTCAGGATGAGGAAGGTAAAGCAGCATATGAGAAGAGTAGGACTTGCCCTTGGAAATGACTGGAATTGCTAGGTCTCTAACATCTTACACACAAACAACCTTGTAATTGAAGTGACTTGATCCCTACCATAAAGTTGTCATGTACGTTTTGGCTTCCATGTGGACATGTATTGGCTGTGTATTTTACAAATAACAGACCCTGGTAAGGATCAAAACCTTTCATAATGTGTAGTAGAGTCACGTTTCAGTTTACTTGCCAAGAATCTCTTAGTTATGGGACAATTTTCAACTTTATGTAGACATGTATGCATGAAATTATACTGTCCCATTTGCATTGGGAAGGTTTCTTTGGTTTTATGATACAAAAATGCCTTGCACAGTGACATACAGAATGATTACAGTGGTGAAAAGGTAAAATATTTTGTTTGTCAGATTACTTTCGGAAAGCAATCCTTCTCTGTTTTTGGCCCAGCATCTTCGAATGTCCTTCCAGTGTTTTTAAGACAAAGCAAATGTCTGCTTACTTTGAAAAAATACGTCTTTCAGAAACATACAAAAACAAAAAAAAACCTTGAGATTTGTGGTTTACTTTTCATTGGTCAGGTCACATTGGCATTTTGCAGTGATATGTATGGTGTGTGTGTGTGCGTGTGTGTGTGTGTGTGTGTGTGTGTGTGTGGTGTGTGTGTGTGTGTGTGTGTGTGTGTGAGAGAGAGAGAGAGAGAGAGAAAGAGAGAGAGAGAGAGATTTGATATCTGTATTTTTATCCATTTTTTTTTTTGTTTTACTTAAAAACATAATTGTGGGTGATATATTTTATTATACATGTATATTTCATACTTGTTTTTCTCTGAAGCCCATGGTTGTAAGTGGAGAATCTTCTGATCTCCCGGGAGTCAACAAACATGCAGACTTGCTAGTGCGTGAACTGCCTTTGTGCTCATATATACTCAGAAAATCAAATACACACATAAGAGAATCTGTAAGCCATGTCAGTTTTCAGTGGCTTATGAAAACGTAAAAACATCACCAAAAACAGAATATGCAAAAAAAAGTTTTTTTAACATGGCAGTGGAGAGAGGGAGAGAGAGAAAGACACAAAGACATAATGTGTGTGTGTGTGCAGTGTCTCTGAGCAGTGGAGAGAGGGAGAGACAGAAAGACATAAAGACATATTATGTGTGTGTGTGCAGTGTCTCTGAACAGTAGAGAGAGGGAGAGAGAGAAAGACATAAAGACATATTACGTGTGTGTGTGCAGTGTCTCTGAAAGTGGGAGAGTTTGTGGGAGCAGCCATGTCAATCCTGGAAGGCATCTCCCAGCATCCCACTCTGCTGATGGAGCACCAGGCAGTGGTGACTGAAATGGTTCTGCCAGAACTCATCTCCATGGTGGGCAGTCAGTCAGGTAGGACAGCTTCTGTCTGACAGTCAGATGGGTAGATAGTCAGCTCATTTTCACTTGATAGTCAATCAGGTAAAAACAGATGGAGGGGAAGGGACATCATATGTAAGAACAAGTGACATGGTAGTGTTTTGCAAGACTGAAGTTTATCATATTGTATAGTCCTTCAGATAAGAGAGGTTTCATGGTGGACATCACTGAAGGAGAACTGTTTTTATGATTGTGAATCACAGTGATGAATGGTTGGTCATAAGAAAGAGAAGAAAATTTCTACTTATAGATGATTAATAGTCAGTTGATCAAATCTTGTTTTGAGCAATAAAGAAATATGTGATGATCCAATATTCTCAGCAATGAATGGAGAAAACATTTACAGTATTTAGCAGATGTATATTTAGCAGGTGTAACTGGGGTCTGTGAAATGAAATAGTTATAGATCTGTACACTGTTCTGAAGCATCATTTAAAATACAGAACTTTTGAATATACAATTATTTTGATCTGTGGCCACCATACAATACTTTCTCTCCCTCACAGTCTTGCTAAAAGCTGCAGGTATGTCTGTGTGACAGTTGAGACCCGTGCTCGCTCTTTGAGCTTGCTGAGTGAAATGGCCTCAGTGCTTCTGAGTCAGGCTCAGTATGGATCTCCCAACACAGCACCACAGATGGACAACCTGCTGAAACTGATCACAGAAAACTTGCTGCCTTTGTAAGTTACACCTGTAATGTGATAATTTTAGTTGCCATATGATTAAACGATGAAGGACAGATCCTGCATCGCCTTAAAACAGTCTGTGTTTTAAAAAGTAGTGTCTAATTTTGGTAGAAGGTGTCAGTGTTTTGCCTAGTATGTTTGTTTGCATGATTTTATGTAAGCTTTTCATTGTAGTTGTGTTTGCTGCAGTTTTGATTATTTATGTATGGTTTTTTTCTTTGTTTTAACTAAGAAGCATGCATAGAGACACAGAAACTCTTAAACACGTTCAAGTCTAAATTGTGAATTATTGTTAAAGAAGTTTTCCTGTACATGTCATTTCAAATGTGATGAGACAGTGAAATTGGATACTGCAGTAACATTTAAACTAAAACATAAAACAACTAAAAGGAGAAAATAATGGAAAGCTGATCAGTTGCATTTTCATTCCCACCTTGACATACCAGTGATAGACCTGAACCTTGATCAACCCCTGGATGCAAGATCATTCCCTATAAACAGATAATCTGAGAAGGGCTGTCAAAAGACTAGACATGACCAAGATCAGAGAAATGTTGGGAACAACATCAGTTCACCATCAAATTCATCAGCAGAGGGGGTAAAATTGGGATATTTGTCTGACTTTAACACAATCCCACCAGCTGGCTCACTGGATCAACAAGCTTAAAACAGAACCCAAAAAATGTGAATTTAAGGTGAGAGGAAGACTTGATTTATGTTGTAAAGAAGACTCTGATGTCACACTGTATTTTTCCTCTTGAAGTATTCCAGCTCATTGCTGACTGTCAGTTCTATCTCCCTGCAATGCCCTAAGTGGTACAAGTGGACAGACAAAAGAAAGAGGGAGTGAAGTTGTCTGTAATGTTGAATGTTGATTCTCCCTGTAGTAATGGTGTTTGTGTGTTGACATTGTTCCATCAGATATGAGAGCCTGCTGCTAGATCCAGAACCATTACCAAGTGGTGCTTTGGCACTTCTATTGTCCCTGTTGGAACATCGACCCAACCTGGCCCGCAACATCTTCTCCTTGGGTCTGGTGCCTGTGCTGTTTCAGATCATTACTGTGAGTCACACTGAAAGATAGCTGTCGTTTGTCTGTTGCCATTGCTTTTGCACACATTCAGCTTTTAAGAATATTTTGTTTGTAACTTGATTGAAGCCAAGAAATAAGTTCCTTTGGTTTATCAGTTTTGCCTCTGGGTGGGTGTAACTTTGTAGCAGCAGTTAAATATCTCGCTGAAATCAATAATAGTAATGATAAAAGAATCACAGTGATAATGATGACAGTGAAGGTTGTATCAGAAATACTAATTCACATATGAAGTAACAGACGGACAGAGTAAAAGGAACAGTGCTATCTTTACATAGCACATGTTTAGCATGTTTGTTTTCATAATGACTGTAATGCTTGCAGGTGGGTATAGATTTAAGGATTTTGACTCATATTAGACTTTATCATGGACTCTTTATATCTCATGACAAACAACAAAAGGAGACCTTAAAGCCATGAAACACATCTGGGATACTGTGCAGAGGTTGGCCCAGAACAGACAGATATGGGGAACCTTGTTGCTGCCATACACGCCAGTGGCCTAATGGGCACTAAGTAACATCTCACAGTGATGAAGCAGTTGTACTGATTTCATTTCCACTTTCAGGATCACCACAGCAAGCCACTGGGTCGTTCCATGCACAGCATTCTGGGAATCCTCAACTGTTTACTCAGCCAGAGGCACACGCCAGCAAAAGACCTATTTGATCAGGGTGAGTGCACTTATGCATGTCTTTTAAAGTTAGGTTTTTTCTGTTGAAATTTATTGTCTTTGGTTCAGATTTGGTGATACCCAAATATTGTCTTTGATTAGAAAACCTGACTGTAATTTCATATCTGACAGAAGTATCAGCTGTAGAACTCACAGAATTATATATCATGTTTTAAGCTATAAAAAAAAACAAGCTCTTGTTGTATTTCATATCGATTTCAGCTGATTAATTTGTACTTCAATGATTCATTTTTATTTTATATGTTCTTTCTTTTTAAACATCTGATTATGACTTTTGAGTCTGATTGATTGCTTGGTTAAATCTCTGGGTAATGCAATGCAAAATTACATCTATGTAATGACAACAGCTTTCCTGAAACATTGTCATTTCAAATCTCTTGAAGCTGTAACATATACTTTCAGGTCTGGTTGAACACCTGATCACAGTGATGCATGAAGCATACCAGATGTGCTGGGCCGAGGCAGGGGGGACCACTCAGTCATCAGGCACACAGGACTCGAGTCAGGGGATAGCAGTTTTGCAAGCAGCATTGGATCTGATGAACACATTGCTAGGATATGTGTCCAATGTTGTACGCCGAGCTTTGCAGGTATTGTGTCTGATTTGTGGAGTATGGGTTTATTAGGTTATGTGTTTGTGAGTGAGCAGGATTATTGTGATATGTGTCCAATGTTGTACACCGGGCTTTGCAGGTATTGTGTCTGATTTGTGGAGTATGGGTTTATGAGGTTATGTGTTTGTGAGTGAGCAGGATTATTGTGATATGTGTCCAATGTTGTACGCTGAGTTTTGCAAGTATTGTGTCTGATTTGTGGAGTATGGGTTTATGAGGTTATGTGTTTGTAAGTGAGCAGGATTATCGTGATATGTGTCCAGTGTTGTGCACTGGGCTTTGCAGGTATTGTGTCTGATTTGTGAAGTATGGGTTTATGAGGTTATGTATTTGTGAGAAGGCAGGATTATTGTGGTTTATGTATGAATGCATGTGTTTGTGTGTGTGTGTGTGTGTGTGTGAGTGTATGTGTGTGTGTGCGCGCATACATGCATGTGTGCATGTACTGTTTTGTATCATATGTGATGATGATAGAATCGCCTGCTAATCCAACAGATAAGTGGGCATACTAGTTTTCAGCATGGGTCTTCATGTCAGAGAAAAGACTTGTCTTGGAGGCACAAGTTTTTCCACAGGCCCTGCGTGGGAAAGAGTCATGCAGACCTAGAATCTGCTTCCATTGATCCTTCTGTTGAGAGCAGATGTTCTGCATCGTTCAGATGTATTTGTGCCCTACATGCATTGCTGTCACCAGTATGCTGCATTACGAGGAATGTCTTCTTGTTTCATGTTGATGCCACAGATGGTGAGATTGTCCTTTATAGTATTTTTGTATTGCTTTGGTGGTCTTCCATGGTCATGGTGTCCTTGGTTCAGCTACCTTTACATTAGCATCTTTGGGATGTAGTTGTCTTCCATCTGGAAAGTGTGTCTGTCTGACAAGCTGGTGTCTGTGCATATGTAATTTCTTCCGAGCATGGAGACACCATCCTGAGAAAGCGAAACTGAACGAGACATACTGGCATTTTATGAATAGATAGTGTTAGTATTTGGCAAACCATACTTCTGAAAACGTTAAATGTTGGATGCTTGATTCTTGCCACATAGTTTTGCAGGTCTTGCACAAACATCTTAAGTGAAATCGTTCCATCATCAGTAGGTTACAGAACTCAAAGCAGTGTAGCAGAGCACTCAGGACTATTGTTCTGTACACAGTTTCTTGTCACTCTTCCAAAGGCAAACCTGTTGGAGATGTGCATTGTTTCTCTACATTAAGTTGCAGAATTTGTCCACTGTGTTGATCTCATGGTTGTTGATGACAGTCAGAGGTAATGAAGTTCCAAAAGCCTGAGATGGTGCTGGCTGAAGTATAGCCTGTCTTGCTGAGGCTGATTATGATATGGAAACATTTGAAGATTGCAGTAAATTGGATGGTGATGCATTAGATGCCCTTGTGTATGTGGTCAGTGTGCACTCAACTAAGAGGACAAATTCTTACAGGGCAGCTTTGAGCACTTTGGTCTTTGGAGTCACTACAGGCTAAGAATTTGTGCATCTATGTGTGAACTGTATACAAAACATTACCATATATCTCTGTGTGAATGCATGTCTTTTTGTCTTTTTCGTATGAACATCTTTTTATGTCTTTCTGCTCACCCTGTTTAATCTGTAGATGGAGGCATTTTGACAGAACACAGTTTATGTGTATTAGAAAAGAACTTTGTTAGTATGCATTCTTCTTAACTTAAGAATGTACCATGTCTGAAAAAACTTTCACATCCATAAATATGTAATGAAAATGTGCCATTTTGGTATTTACTCTTATTTTAGGTACTGATGCCAGATTGCTGCGTCTGATCATTCATCAGATTATGTTAAAGTGGACTGATGTCTTAAGCACAATATTTTACACTGGTGTCTGTGTCCTCAGGACAAAACAAACTTCATGTATTGAGAGCAGAAAACTACTATTTGGTGTGTTTAGAACAGGAAAGGGACAGGGGACCAGGGATCAGGGAGAGAGGCCGAGGAAGCAGAACAGTTGTTGTTGACCAACAAACCACTCACAGAACTCACTTCTTTACTTACACAGTTGGTAAGTTATACACAGTTGGAATGTCAAAGTTGTTCAGATTCCACTGAGATTGGTGGCAGTTGGACAATGTTTTATGCATTCAGTCTGCATATATCAGCAGTGATCTGAAAGACTCCTTGAGCCAATACAAAATCCTGTGTGCAGGTGAGATTCGGAAACGGATGGATGAAAGAACCTAAAGTCTATGTAAAATACCAAGCCCACATAAGCAGAATGATTGGCACAGTAAGATGGCAATTAAGTGACAAATATTCATTTGCAGGATGGAATTGAACTTCAGTATTTAATCAAGTTCATGGTTCTCTCAGCTGAGCCAGCCAGCCCTCCAAGTGATGGAAGTGTTTTTTCACATATTTGTTAAGTTACACTGATCTGTATTGTTTCATTTTGTTTTGCATATTGGTAAGTATCTTTATTCACTGATAAATGAGTCTGCTTTGTACTCATGTAGCTGGTAAGTATAATATTTAGTAAATAGCATGAACTGATTCTCAGCAAAGTCAGTTCTTTGTTGAGTTGTCTATATTTTGATCTCTCCTGAGACCTTCAGGATGTGTAAACTGTGCTTGGCTCTCTGTCTTTGCTGGGTTGGTGGCTGAAAGCCATGTCACAGTTGAAGGAATAAAATTAGAGAAACGCTAAAAAGCATGGAGGGTTGATATCATTGATCAGTGATGTCAGATTTGAGCTACCCCCAATCAGCAGACAAGTTCTCACATACTCACCCAGCAAAGACAATATATTTATTATAGCGTATTATAGCGTAGCATATGGTGGAGTCAGTCATCAGTTACTCTGTCAGGACTAGTAAATGATGTTTTAACTTTTACAACTCTGATAACTCAAATCTTTATATTTATAAAACAGAAATATACTTTGGGCTTTTAACAGTGTCTTCATGAAATGAATTAACTTTTCATATGTACAGTTTGGTTATTTGAATATTGGACACATTGATCACTATGTCATCAGTTCTGTGTTCAGTTGATCAACATGAATGGTGTGTGTGTGTGTGTGTGTGTGTGTGTGTGTGTGTGTGTGTGTGTGTGTGTGTGTGTGTGTGTGTGTGTGTGTGTGTGTGTGTGTGTTCATTCAGCTGTACCATGAAGACTCTGACGTTCAGGATTTGGCATCCAAATGTCTGTCAGTCTTAATACAATTGTATGGAGGAGAGAACAAGGATGCCCTGTCACCAACATGTCTGGTGAGTTTTTTTTTTTCTTTTTTTTCTCTCTGAGCAGTGTTTTCTTGTATGTATGCATGCATATTGTTCTGGTTGTTTGGCCCACATTGGGCAGGCTTTATGTTGCTGTATAATTTGCATATTCCATATTCAGTGGATTACCCTGCCATGTGGGTTGACATACTCCTATTTCAGGAGTGTGTGCATACTGGTTATTTTTGTGTTTCTATAAGTCACTGAGCATTGACATGGTCAACAGGACCATTAATATTTATATTTGATATACTGCATGCTTATAAACGGGAAAGGGAAGGGTTTTAGCCACTAGTATGTCTGCATATATGTTCACCTGGGAGATAAGAAAAATCTCCATCCTTTACCCACTAGATACTGCCCTGGCAGGTTGAGCTCTGATCTTCCAGTTGAAGATCTGACATCCTAACCTCTTTGGTTATCACACCTGTCTCTGGTGAGTATGACTTTTCATGGGACAGTGTGTGGATAAGTAATTCTGGAATAGGGAAAGTTGTTGATGGTCATACATCCATGAAAACAGTCTTGTCTTAGTGGGAATGTGGACTTTTTATAGAGATTCATACAATTCTGTAACAAAATTATCATCATCATCATGCGCCTTGCCACATGGCATTGACAACCATGGCCTCCACACGAATCTGTCCCCTGTCGCTGCAATTACATCTCCCACCTTCTCTGTGTTCAGCCATCCTGGAAGTCTGTCCAGTATTTTCTTCCTGAGTCTACCTGGTGTTCCCTTTCTCTCCTGCTTTTCTGTAATGAAAGCTCTTAAATGTGGAAGAGACGGAGGGAATACATGTGATAAGATTTGGAGATGGGGTGGGTGGGAGAGGAAGCATGTTGTAGTTCGTTATAGTCATGATAGCCTTTTACTTTGTTTGGGTTGGCTTTATAATCTGTAGTGTCATAACTTATCACTGTATCATGCGTTTGTATCTGAAGTGAAAAGACCAAGCCTGTATGGGTGTTTATGTGTGCAGGAGAAGTTATCACTGTAACATGTGTTTGTATCTGAAGTGAAAGGACCAAGCCTGTATGGGTGTTTATCTGTGCAGGAGAAGTTATCACTGTAACCTGTGTTTGTATCTGAAGTGAAAGGACCAAGCCTGTATGGGTGTTTATCTGTGCAGGAGAACTTATCACTGTAATATGTGTTTGTATCTGAAGTGAAAGGACCAAGGCTGTATGGGTGTTTATGTGTGCAGGAGAAAACATGTGTTTGTATCTGAAGTGAAAGGACCAAGCCTATATGGGTGTTTATCTGTGCAGGAGAACTTATCACTGTAACATGCGTTTGTATCTGAAGTGAAAGGACCAAGGCTGTATGGGTGTTTATGTCTGCAGGATAACTTATCACTGAAACATGTGTTTGTATCTGAAGTGAAAGGACCAAGCCTGTATGGGTGTTTATGTGTGCAGGAATACTACAGCAAAGCTCTTCGGTCTTCTCCTGCCAAGAAACAGAAGGTGTTGCTTAGGGCCATCAAGCGATTGGTGAGAGATATTTTCTCATGTTCAGCTTTATTTTTCATCCAGTCTCATTGTGGTAGTCTTTTTTCTTACCAGTGCTTTTACAGACAGACTGACTGTGGACATCATTCACTCCTTGGTGCACTCTGCAAGTCAGCCTTTATCTGTTCTTACTTCTTCTTGCATTGATTGAGTGATTAGGTTATTGATTAGATAACCGATTGGGTGACTTTGAGTAATGGGTTAGTTAACTGATATGTTTACTGATTTAGTGACTTATTGGCTGCTTCATTAACAGATTAGTTGATTGATTGATTGATTGATTGATTGAGTGATCGCATGTGAAAATGAACCATGGATTTTAAAGTAAAACACACAATTGCACTGATCATTTAGTTCAGTCTTTTTATAGGAGCAATGGCTGATTAGAAAATAAAACATTCACCATACATACATACATGCACACAAATACTTGCACATGTACACTAATATTCACTGCTTATAAGGGACCACCAGCTTCTCTTTATCTCAGCTATAAATTCAGTCCTGTATGAAGCTGGTGGATAGGGTAACATCGAAAAGATTAATACTTCGTTGTAAATCTTCATGTGCTCTTTGTCAGTTAGATGTTGTGGGTCTTGAATTTTCAAAGAAAATCACCTTTTGTATTAAGGTGAAAGTAAATGACTAAAGGGTGAATGTTGTGTTTTACAGCTGACAACCAGTCCCCATCATGTGGAAAACCTTAAAGTACATGGTCAAAAGCTAATGGACACCATTCACACGCTGGTGCACACTGCAAGGTCAGCCTTCATTACATACACTATCCTTTGGGCAATACTTTTCTTCTGTTGTTGTTGTTTTTTAAGTGGACAAGGTTGTGGTTTGTTGCAATTATAGAGTGGGGTTTTGGTGGGGTATTTTTGTTTGTTTTGTTTTTGTTCTCCAGGAATGTTCATATTGAAATGTGTTTTTGTTCATTTGGGTGGTTATCTTGTTTTGAGGGGGTTTGGGTAGGTATTACTATGAGCTGATGTTGCGAATAGTAGTCGCTGTCAGCTAAATAGATTGATGAATATTTCAAATTTGTTTGAAGAGATGTAATCATATACATTTGTGTATAGTACAGATTTGAAAATGAGTACAGTTTTTTATGTAAGTTAATGTGTTGGAATTTATTGTAACATTTCGTCTGCTTTCCAAGTGAAGATGTACATATATTCTGACATAATTGTTATTTGTTTCTGTTCCGCAGTTCCCATGCTGACAAAGGACTGTCAACATTGGCAGCAGAAATCTTGAAAATTGGAGGACAGCTGCCTTGATCATCGAATGTATATGATCATGTGTGTTTGCTTGTGTAAGAATGTGTGTGTGTGTGTGTGTGTGTGTGTGTGTGTATGTGTGTGTGTGTGTGTGTGTGTGTGTGTGTGTGTGTGTGTGTGTGTGTGTGTGTGTGTGTGTGTGTGCACATGTACATTCCTGTTAGCATTCCAGACATGTTTTCTTATACTGTGTCCTGCTGGCAGTCATCCCGTCCATTGGTCATATTGCCAAATATACAGCTGAGTTGTAAATACAATTTTTATGTGTAACAGGTTTTCTGTGAAGTTAGTTTATGATCTTAAATTGTGCATGTGAGAATGTGTTTACAGCAATGTGAATATCTGTTCCTAATATTGGTGTTTGTATTATACATGTGAAGAACTTATTCTAAATCTTGCCAAGACATTCCACTGATGTTCTTGCTGTCACATTCTGCTGACAGCAGTTGAATCCTTTCAGAAATAAGTTTCATCCAGAATCCTAGTCTGCTTTAAGCTATCATTCCTTTTACTTGTAGTAAAATTGTAGCATCTGAAAATTATGTCAGAGTTCAAAAACTCTAAAGTCATATAGAATGAATAATATGACGTGTTTTCAAGTGTGATGGTGAATGAGAAGTATGAAGTTTAACTGACATTCTGTAAAATATTTATGTCAGTGACGGCATATTAGTTTAACACATGAAATTTGTGGTCATTCTCTTTACCCAGTGAAAATTGTCATCCACAAACTTTGCAGTGGAAACTGTATAAGCTGCTTTGCTGTGCATTTTATTGTAAAAAGACACAATAGCAAGTGGGAGCATATTTCTTTCTTTAAATAGAACAGCCATCTGAAGAAAGGTTGTTTCCTCATATTAAATCTAGTTTCATTTTTCATTTTTGACAAGCTTACATTTGTGTCACAGAGCCAAAATTCAGATGCACTTTGACATCTATCTTTGTGTTAGTCATGCATGATTGCTGGATTGTGCTTAGTGTGAGCGCTGGGCTGTAGACTGTAGGCAGGTTGCATTCATTGTCTCTGTTCTGAGGCAATTCTTGTTTTCTTTTTTTTTGGTTTTTTTCCCAAGTTCCAAGCAAAGTTTGTTTGTTTTTTTCTCAAATGCATGTGCGTACATGGTTTGGGCTACACTGTGAAGGCATTATGCTGCTACACAGTATGCATACTCCATCTTTGGTGGGTGTGCATGCTGGGTGTTTTCATGTTTCTTATAATCCTTGGAACGCTGACATGTCTTACAAGATCTTTAACATGTTGTGCTTGCATATACATATGAAGGAAGTTCAGGTACCAGAAGGTCTGCACATATGTTGTCTTGAGATGGGATCAAATTTCCACCCTTTTACTCAACAGGCAGCACCCAAGGAGTTTCTAACCCAGACTTTCCAGTTGGAAGTATTCTGTCACAATCACTTGACTGTCACACCTGTCACTAAATTCGGTTCACTTCAGTTCAGTTCAGTTTTGATTGTCTTTACCATGTTTACCTACAGCAGCTATGAAGGCCTTTTTTGTGCATCAAGAGCAAGATCAAGATATGGCTTAGTGGATAATGCACCCACTTTTGATGTTAGAAACTCAAGTCCCTAGGTTCAGTTCCCAGTCAGAGATGGATCTCCCTCCTCTCTTCACTTTACCTTGAATGGTGTCTGAGCACTACTGTTTCTGATGAGATGATAAACTGAGGTCCTGTGTGCAGCACCCACGTGGCACATGTTAAAGAACCCATTGCGATGAAGATGTTGTTCTTAGCAAAAGTCTGTAGAAAAATCTATAGTAGGTGGACAAAAACACATGCAGATAGAATAAAGAAAAAAATGGGTGGCATTGTACTTTGGTGGTGCTGTTCCGTCTGAGAGCAGCATGAATTTCACACAGGAAAAATTTGTTGTGACATAAAGAAATCTAATGCCAAAGTCAAACAAAACAAAACAAGAAGGAAATCTTTGATTCTTGTGGCCAAAGCTCTTGCTCTTTTTGTTTTGTCATTTATTCTACACTTGTCACAAAAAATACACCAGACAAGTGCCCTTATTCTTTGGTTTCTTCTTTCTTCTACTTTTGTTCACTGTCTACATGATCAGGCAGGCACATCATATGATGAATGTGGCCATTTTTGCCTGTTCCTGTTGATTGCCATGGAGCTTGGTGGTCAAGTAATTGTATTCAACCATGTCTCCTGTTGCTGCGCTTCATATAATTCTGTCACTGCAATGTTTTATGTGTTCAACTGTCCGGTGATTTGACCGCAGGGGAAGGTTTGTGAAGGTGTCAGTTTGGACTTGCTGTTTATATGGGCCTTGAGTCGTTATTGGCCAGTGTGGAGTCCCATCAAGCACTTGGTGCTCTGTGAACAGGTGGTAGTTGTCCCTTTCTGTCCATGGCTTACGGAATGATCCTATGATTTTCCATTTTTACACTGTAGGTGACACTGATGTCTAGTTGATCTTCCTTAGCTCTTCTGTTTGCTAGCACATTTACCATCTTGTTTCCCCCATATCCCACAGTGAATGGGTGGGGATCCAATGAAGTACTACTGCACTGGTTCATCTGATTTGCCAGAAGGCCTTGGTGGTACTCATCATTTTCCAATGTAAAGAACATCTGATTCGCTTGTGGACATTTTGTTTGTTTTAGGATAAACAATTTCAGATCTTGGTGAGTTGAATGTGGTAAACTTTTTGTGTCAAAATGCATATCAGAAAGGCTCTGTTATACAGCCAAACATTTATAAATAATGTAAATCCTATGAAAAAAAGAACTTTGTAAGTAAATGATATGACCAGAAACCGTTTCATGGAATTAGAACAGGTGATGTTTAAACACTGAATGTATTGAGTAGTTGGATACAGCTCATTGAATGAAAAATAGAAACTTGGGTAACAAGACCCAGGACTGAATTAGTTGACTATCAGTACATTCAACTGTTTTCATTCATAAGGGAAAGTAGACATATGTAGTAGATTGTATGAGATTGTGCTGATGTACAAAGACAATGAAATAATGTGTACATAGACTGGAAGATATTAATCTTTGGTCTGCAATACAGCAGACTTATCTTCTGAGAAGGATCATATGATTTCCACTGCCACCTTCTTTTTTTAAATCAAATAAATTGCCCTTGGTGATCAAGTAATTCTAATACAAGCAGTGTTAAAATGTGTATTTTTGTGAAAGATGAGAAAGAGAGCATGTGTGTTTGTACAAACTGGCATGCATCACAGAAACATATTAATTCTTTGTGTGCTGTATATGTGGCGTAATTACTTCCCTCGATTCTTGAATTCTTGTTACTGTACTGTTCCTTTCATCCCTTAGTTTCTCGGGGAAATGTTAGCATAAAAGGGGTACTTCTTTTAACCCTTTGACTCCCACACCCTACCCACCACCTGCAAAAACTTAACCCTTTGACTCTCACCCTACCCACCAGCTTCCTGCAGGAAGCTGGTGGTTAGGGTAAAAGAGTCAAAAGGTTAAGTTTTTGCTTTGCTAGCATGGTTAGCAATGCAGGGTGCTGGTGGACAGGATTCAGGAGTCAAAGGGTTAACCCAACTTTGGTTCATCTTATAATATAAAAATGCACATTGTTATGCATTGTTGTATCATCATCATCATCAGGTGCCTTGCCACATGGTGTTGGCGATCATGGACTTCCATCTGTTTCTATCTCTTGTTGCCTCAAAACACCTCTTCCACCCTCATTGTCTTCAGCCACTCTGCAAGTCCATCCAATATCTTCTCCCTGGGTCTACCTGGTGTTCTCTTTCCCTCCAGCTTTCCCATTGTGATCAAGTGCTCCAATTCCCCTTTCCTCATAAAATGGCCTATAAATGTTGCCTGTCTTTTCCTAATCTTCCTTATGAATGATCTTCTTGTGTCTGCCTCCATCAAGACTGTCTCATTTGTTTTCTTTGCTGTCCATGGAACTCTCAACATTCTTCTTAGAAACCACATCTCGGCTGCCTCAATCTTGTTCTGGCTTTGTTGACTGTCCACGCCTCACAACCGTATAACAGTATTGGTTCTATATAACATTCAAGAAATATCTTCCTGATGTTAATTGATAGGCATTTGTTGGTAAGAATGCTTTTCATCTTGAATGCTGTTTTGGCTTGGCCGATTCTGCTGGTTATTTCTGATGTGCATCTGCCATCTGGTGAAATGATCGTTCCCAGGTATTTTAAACTTATCAACCTGTCTCAAGGTTGTGCCATTTCCTGTTATTTTGCATGAGGGGATTTCATGTTTTTCACTGATCACCATGACTTCAGTCTTCCTGCTGTTTAGTTCTAACCCCTTACCTTTGCTTTCTATTTCTAGTATATTCACAAGGTTTTGTAGGTCCCTTTCATTTTCTGCAATTAGCACAGTGTCATCTGCATATCAAATGTTATCATTTTTCCTCCAACCTTTAATCCAGGGTCTTCTTCTAGGTTTCTCATGATGTTTTCGCTGTAAAGTGAAAACAGATCTGGTGACAAAACACAACCCTGTCTGACTCCTCTTTTGTTTTGTAAAGAGCTATATCATTTTCTATTCTCATTGCCGCTGTTTGTTCCCAATACATATTTCTCATTATTCGTAGGTCTTTTCTGTCAATACTGAATCTTTCTAGTTGGTTGATCAATTCTTCTTGTCTTACCCGATAGAAAGCCTTGGTATAATCAACAAAGCATGAATATAAATCCTTATTCATCTCAGTTGACCTCTCTGTGATAGTTCATATATGGCATTAATAGTTCCTTTCCCTTCCACAAATCCACACTGTTCACCTGCTATTTCTCTTTTGATTCTATTCCTTGTCCTCATCTTGATTATTCTTAATAGGATTTTTGTTACATGACTCATCAAACTGATTGTGTGATGGAGTTTGCATTCTATAGCCCCTGTCTTCTTTGGGAGTGCAATGAAAATTGATTTTGACATATCTTTGGGGATTTTTCCAGTGTTGTAAATTTCATTTAGGAGGACAGTTATTTTTTCAATACCAAATTCCTCCAGGGCTTCAATCATCTCTGTAGTAATGTTGTCTGGTCCTGGGGCTTTTCCTGGTTTCATCTTTTTCAGTGCTGCTCTAACTTCATCTTTCATTATGGGTTGCCCTTCAACATTCTTTCTTATAATGTGTTCTTCATTTCTGTCATCCTCAAAAAGATCTTTAGTATACTCTCCCTATCTGCCTATTATTTTGTCTTTTTCCTTTCGATTTTAAGCAACCAGTTGATGTGCATGTATTTTTCCTGTGGACAATTTCTTCGTCTGTACATACCGTAAGGATCCGTTTTGTGTTGGTCTTCTGTTTCTTTGCATTTTTTCAGCCAAGCTTCCTTAGCTTTATTGCACCTATTCCTGATTTCTTTATCTTCCTGTATATATCCTTGTTTTTCTTTGCCTTCCTTCCTTCCTCCATCAAGCCTAAAATTTCTTTTCTCATCCAGTTGTTTTGCTTTTCTATCTACTTCAGGGATTTCTTCACAAGCTTCATTTATCGAATTTCTCAACTTTGTCCATTGTTCCTCATTGTCACCAACGTCTTCCAGAGCACTGAATTTGTTTTGAACATGTACGTTAAATTTTTTACGTATCACTTCATCTGTCTTTAAGAGTCCAAAATTTAGTTTGATGTTGCATTTGGTCTGTTTCCTTTTCCTTAATTTCAGCCTAAATCTTCCCACAACAGGATTGTGGTCACTGCTGCAGTCTGCGCCTAGTATGTTTTTTGCCGACAGTAAAGAATTTCTAAATCTTTTATTATTCAGGATGTAGTCAATCTGATTTTTGGTTTTATCTCCTGGACTCATCCAAGTCCATTTTCTTCTATTAGGCTGCTCAAACCAGGTGTTTCCCACTATGAACTCATTCATCTGTGCCCATTCTACAAGTTTCCCTCCCCTTTCATTTTGTGTACCAAGGCCATGAGGTCCAACTATATCTTCCACCCTAGCTTGTCCCACTTTAGCATTAAAATCTCCCATTATTACTGTAACTTCTGTGATTTACATTGGGCCTTGGCCATCTCTAATACTTCGTAGAAGTTGTCGAATAGAATTGAAAACAGGTTTCTGTGAGAGTCGAAAATTGAATTTGTGTCAATGCTGCAACAGACAGACAACAACAAACATGACAGTGTGTCACATGCAAACAAAACCAACAATTACACACAAACAAATGAAAACACCAGACAGACGCTTCTTTTGATATTTTGGAAAGAGCTTATGTTGTTTTCTATTATCATTGCTGCTGTTTGTTCCCAATACATCATTTTGATTATTCTTAGATCTTTTCCATCAATATTAAGCCTTTCTAGTTGGTTGATCAACTCTTCATGTGTTTCCCGATTGAAAGCCTTGGTATAATCAACAAAGCATAAATGTAAATCCTTATTCAACTCGACTGACCTCTCTATGATAGTTCTTAGGATGTATATGGCGTCAATAGTTCCTTTCCTTTTGACAAATCCACAAGGTTCTCCTTTGTCTATTGTGCTTAGAATTCATATTTAATATCAGGTCTTTCTTCCATCTTGACATATCTGACATGAACTCATGGTGTTGAAATTGAATATAGATCAGTTTAAGACAGGTCAAATGTTTTTTACTTTCAGAACTGCTAGGAATAGAAACAATGTCACATGATCATTGCTGTCATCTAAACAGTAGGTTATGTCTGTTCAGTCATGAAGTTGACTTTCTGTTGCACTTGTAATCTAAATTTGATAACACACCATCATGACTGTGTATGATGACTGATGTTGATAAAAAAGATAACTGTGCAACAATGACAGATCAGAGCATTCACACACACACACACACACACACACACACACACACACACACACACACACACACACACATCAAAAGGTAGGTATCAAATCACAGTTTATTTTTCATAGGCCAACTACTAAGAGTTAATTATTGTTTAAACAATCACCTTTCATGCTCAGCCCCCTATGCAACCCCCAAGTACATCTATCACACATCAAACAACAAAAACAATAAAGATCTGTAATGAAGGATGTGGATTTTTTAAATATCACAACCTGAGGTCAGTATTTTGTAAGTAAAAAGATTGTTAACATGGATGATAAAATCACAAAGACTTTTAACAACAAAAACAATAAAGAAAACTCTGTAATGAAGGATGTGAATTTTTTAAATATCACAAACTGAGGTTAGTATTTTGTTAAGTAAAAATATTTTCAAGAAGGATGATAAAATCAAATAGACTTTCTTGACTTCATGTGGCATCATCTTGCAGAATTCTGTCAAATGCATTATTGATATGAGGACATTGGTCTTGATGTTACAACTCTGTCATGCAAACACATTAATTTACATGAAGATACAAAACTTGACACAAAGGAATATAAGCAAACCAAAATAGCAACTTGGCTGTACAATATGAGAAGATATTAAACAATGGACGAAAAGACTTGAAGACGTTCCTGATACAGTTTGTGAAACTCGTGAGCCAGGTAGAAAAATGGTGTGTCCACATTCTGCATCTCTTTCTGCACACAGAAATTAAAACTTTACACAAAATCTGTCCTGATGAGTATAATCCTTAACACACTCAACGCTCAGACATTTTCCATTTATCCTCAACAGGTTTGTGGGAATAAAGACGGAAGAATTTCAGACTACATCTTGTCTCTGTAAAAACGAATCCCTTGCAACTCAAGTTCATCAACAATCATATAAAGCACACAACAACCATCCCCACAGCAAGCAGAATGCACAGTCTCTTTATCTACCACACTACATCTCAAATATCAAACGCAGTGAACTCATCAGTGCCATTAAAAATGTGCTTACTTGTTATCACAACATAATGTAATCACATCGTACTACCTACGACAACAACCACTTCTGTGTTGTAAACCAACTACTATTTACCACAACAATCCCTTCTCTGCTGTAAACCATCACACTCATACACCACCATCCAGAATCACAGTAACATAAGTCACCACAAGTATGTGATGACAGAATGAATTGATTGATGCAACTGCGTTTTTTATTTTTACTAATGCATACACTTGTACATATTCTCTCCCTCTACACCTCAACATGTCTTTGTAAAAGTGTCATTGGAGTTATTTCAAGTGGGATTCACCACGCTCAGACAACTCCATATGCGCTCCACCCAAATCTGCCAACAATTATCTAACAAATTTTCTGGGCCTACACTAAACCCTATGCACTGGCGAGGTCTTGAAATGGGGAAAAGGGAGAAGGGACTTATCAAACACTAAGCTGACACCACCAGAACAATGGAAGCATTAAGACGGGCAGTGAACAGGCCAGATTCTAATGTTGCGGGCTGGGACTAATTCAAGATAACAGATCTTGAGTCCATGGCTCTACCAACTAGCCCGTCTTGAAAGTGTCAGTCGTGACCCACAACTCACATCACAGTTTGAGATAAACATGGGCTGTACTTGTTATCTTTGGAGTTACAAAGTGCACTTCAACAAAATTCAAGTGTATCACAGATTTACCGATGAGCATTCAAAATACTCCAGGCCACAGGACTGGGCCAGCTCCTTGCCTTCCTTAGGACTGATCCTACGGCGTTGGTCAAGGTCTATTTTGTTGGCCAGCAACACACCTGTTACACAAATACACAAGCAGGTTATCTGCCTGTCATCAGACTATCAACCAACACTTTAGTCACACAAATGCACATGCAAGTTACATGTCTGTCAGTAGCCAAGCTATGAAGTAACCAAAAACCTATCACAGAAATCAATCTCAACATACTTTGCCTGTCACTAGACTTGACTACCAACACAGCCTTGCAAAAAAACTTGTAGTAATAATACAGTCGGGAAGGTGTACATAGATTTTAATGTGAGGAGATACAAAATACCAACATTTATTTTGTATTAAGATGAAAAAGTGCAGAGCAAAATATCCCCTAAGTATATTACACATCCAAAATGTATTCTGAGTCATGATGGAGTAAGGCTGGAGCTAGTTAATATCCTACATGTGCCGTAAAGGTGTTACTGCAAACAAGGGGAGAGATTCTGGATACAGGTAGGTAAACAGACAAACACAGATTAAATAGATGACAGAACACAAACAACAGAAGCAGTTGTGAGCAAACAAAAAAAAACATGAGCGGTCATGGAGAGGGAAATATTATGGACCTCATCCTCTACTGAAGCCAGCCTTAAGAGGGCAGTGCCATCTCCATCTTGTTGCTTTTCCTCCCCTGTCAAGAGGGACAGGTACCCATTCACAACTGGATGTAATGGGATGATGTGTCTCAGTCAGGACCTTAATCTAGTCATCCATCCATCTGATAATCATGCTCGATCACACTTAACTTCTGCTGTCATGAGCAAGCACTCTAATCAGGTCACTGCCATTTCATTCAAACAGGAAATGCACCAGATCCAAGACAGAGCAACTCAAGACTCAATTATTGTGCATAATGAGGCCAAATAATAAACAAACATACATCTACACACACAGTAAAATTTAATTTCAACATTTTCTCAAACACACATAACATTAAGGAGCTACCAAGCCTGATTTGTACTGACCAGGAATGACAGTCCTAGGTGAAGCAGACCGCACTCTTTCCAACCACTTGACACAGCTGGAGAAGGATATCTCATCAGTCACATCATACACAACCATCACTAGGGAGGGCTGATCCCACTGCAACAAACAGGTTACATCAGACTGGTTAGAGTCATCACAGGAGTACAGCTGATGAGGTTTTGCAGTGTTCAGTAACAAGTTCAGCTTGTACAGCAAGTGAAAGTTGATCGAAGAAAAACAACCAATCTATGGAGTCATCCTCAAGCTTGTGACTCTTTTACATATACATGGGGCCAGGTCCATAAGCCCAGGGTGGGTAGAAGGGAGCCCGATAAGGGTTGGACTGATGGGATGGCATGTGGTGATATGGAGGCAGGGGGAAGACAACTGAGATCCCAAAGATGGTCAGGACAAGGATCCTTGGGATGCCCGCACTGGGGAGGCGGGGTCCAGCGGATGCCTGCCAGCTGGTTGGCCAGAAGTGCTATGGCCTGGTGTCCATACGCCTGTGGAAGGGTGGTAACCTGAGGTCCACCCTCTTCTTTCTCCTGCACAGGTGAGAAAAGATCTCCCTGGATCCTGTGTGAAGAGGTGTGTGAAATAGGCTAGCTGGTGCCTCAGGCTCCTCTAGTTGCTGAACGGGCAAGAGGAGCACTCTGACATCCTGCACTACACGAGAGCACTTGTAAGATATGGTAAGTATGTATATCAAGAGGGGATTTCAACTGAAACCCCTATTATAGTGATAAGCCATTAAGTTAATCCAAGCGCAATGTTATTCAATAACTTTCAATGCAATTCAATCTCTTTTCAATCTTTATTTGTTAAACAATGGCTTCCAAAAGCACCGATAGTTTTGTTCGTTTGTTCTTTTCTTTGGGGGGGGGGGGGGGGGGGGGGGGGGCTTAGCTGTTCTTTGAATCTGAGTCACGAAATCACAAATGACTGAAAGGATAATGATTCCTGGTTAACTAAGACAATGTGAGAACATTACGCCAATAAATCAATTGATGTCAACTAACTGTGTTTTTATCTTATAAATACAATACAAAGAAAAACATAAAAAAAAGATTAAAATAATCCTTTTTGCAGTTGTTATGCTATTGTACATAAGCAGCTCATGTGAAATCTACAAAACAATGATCAAACAGAGGTTCATCAATGTGCAAAAATATAACGAGAATGAACTGATCAAACCAAGTCAAATTCTTATTCTTATTGTTGCTTAAAGCCCAGCCGACTGCGTAGAGCCATATCAGGGCTATAACCATTTCAATGCACATACAGTACTTCAACAGGGAAAAAAAAGGAAAAAAAAAAATTAAGTACACATATCAATGCATTTGAGCACATAATCTACGGTGATGCCCTGGCGTTGACCACTATGTCCAATTTATCGTACAGGGGATTTAACCCTTTCAACCCTAAGTACTTCTAAACCTCTGATACCCTCAACCCTGAGTATTTTTAGAGAAATTCTAGCAAAAACCAGTGTCTCAGAATAAATCCTCCTAATGCTTAAAACTTTGCCAGGAAGAAAGTATAGGGTGTCTGGAATTCGGTAATATAAACAGGATGTGGCAGAGGAGAGTAGGTGCCGGTAGGTCGCATACCGCATGCCAGCACCATACCAGGCCAGGTCAACCAGACATGTCAGGCTGCTCTGGCGGCCTGCCGGGTACAGAGGTATTAATCGCGCTGGCCGCCACATCGGCCAGCCGGGTTCAAAGGGTTAAAAAATATACCTGAATACAAATTTAAACACAACTACGGACACATATCTAAGAACGGGTCTAAATTACCTAAAATTGCTTTTGCATATCTCATTTCCCTACAGCCAAAAATGCACTTAATACATGTATCCAATTATCAATACTAACAGAAAAGTACATAAGACTTTATCAAATATATACAGGGGAATGGACCAGCAAGGCAGAAAATGATAGGAAGAAATGACGGAAAGCAAAGGAACAAGGCAGAAACAAAGAGAGTGACAGAAAAGAGGAATTTCCAGAAGGTGAGGATACAATTTATACTGAAAGAGCCCCCAGCATCTCCATGGGGTGACTGAGACAAATAGGATGAGAGCAATACAAAAGATTTAACACACACATGCATGTACATACACACACACACACACACACACACACACACACACACACACACACACACACACTCATCTCTCTCTCTCTCAAACATACACACACACTTACACACACACACACACACACACACACACACACACACACACACACACACACACACACACAAACACACACAAACACACACACAAATACACAGAGGAAAACTCTACCCTCTTGATCAACCCCAATTAATCAATTATTGACAAACAAGAGGAAGAAAAACTTACAAACTTGATGACATTCTCTGAAAATATTTCTTTGCCAGCAGAATCGTACAAATATAATTCCTGAAACAGACCAGCAAAAACATGTCACCCTGTTTAACCAATCAGATGAAGCATATAACAAAATAATATGTATATCAAGGGTTTATTCCACCTTGAAGAAAACAAGTGACAGGTTTCATTTGGAATAGTTATTTCATATTCTTCCTGAAGAAACTGTGCAGGGTTATAACCATCTCATAAAACCTAACTGATCCTGAAGGAAAAAATCTGAAAAGGAAAATTAAGCACATGTATGTCAATGCATCCACACACATAACCTAAGGATACATCCTGGCCTCAACCAGAGCTTTAAAGAAAAGAATAAGCAAACCTGAATACAATTTCTTAAATTAATCTGTAAACTAAAACAAGCTGGCCCAGACTACCTGTCCAAAGAGACAACATATGTATTGTTGATCAATCTTTGCTTTTACATTTCAAAGCGTCAAAAACCAATTTTTGCTAGGGGAAGAATAATAGTCATCATCTTCACTCATGAAGGAAAATGACTGGTGAGGATATTGCGAAATTATTTTCTTTTTGGCATCAACACATGGAAAAAGAAATGCACTTCATCTTCCCTGCCATTTTTAGAGAGAGAGAGAGAACAGACAGACAGACAGACAGAGACAGAGAGAAAGACAGACAGACAGAGACAAAGAAAAGGGAGTGGCACTGAGATATATTTAAAAATGCACAGTGGTTTCTGGAAAGAAAACAGCTTAGAAAGCAAATATCATTCAATCATATATATAGCCTACTACTAACTCTCAACTAAATACAGGTTATCCTTTAACCCTTTGACTCCAACACCCTATCCACCAAATGCAAAAACTTAACCCTTTGATTCCCTCATCCTATCCACAGCTTCCTGCAGGACGATGGCGGACAGGGTGAGGGAATCAAAGATTTTTAAGTTTCTGCTTTGCTGGCATGGTTGGCAATGCAGGATACTGGTAGACAGGGTGCGGGAGTCAAAGAGTTAAACTGGTTTTAAGAAATATTGGAATAGATTTACAACCAACATACTCTCAACGAGTCACTCACACTCTCTGTGTGTGCGTGCGTGTGCGTGCGTGTGTGTGTGTGTGCGTGTGCGCATGCATGTGTGTGTGCATGCGTGTGTGCTGGGTTTTTTTTTCAACGAAGATTGGGGAGGGGAAATTAACACACTGTCACCATCAAGAATGCTTGCGAGTCAGTACTCAGCCTCTTACCGACTGAGCTACTGGAGTGCACACACAACAACGCACCTAAACACCATGTTACTGTCAAGTTAGCCTTAATAGGACAGTACTCTGAAGAGAAGCTTGCAACGCTGCATCAAAGTAAGAACCTTAGCCAGTTGGAAAAGGTCTTCTGATAGTCCTTTTTAGGATGGCATTCAGGTCTGATTTTAAAGATGTTGCAAGGTCAAGGTTGTAGTGAAATTTCTTGCAGCGAGCCTATGCTTCAAGAGAGGGAACAACTAGATGTCAAAGGAGGTGAGGTTGAGGCTGTATATAGGGCTAGGCAAAACCTGGATCTTTCGATCTTCCAGGAAATGAGTTACAGCCCTTATTTTATGGGGGACAGGAAGTATCATGGAGGAGGAGGCTGTTTGGGTTCTGGTGTTAAGGCACTGACTGCTGATCTCCCAAGTAACTTTGGTTAACACACTTCCTACTGGGCGATTTGGAATTTAACATTCCTCTGTGTTCTGGGCGTTTGTATAGGTTTTTAAAAAAATCATTAAAAAATAATGGCCAAACACAGATTTTTAAAATTTTCATACATGATTACCATTATATTGAACAAGCATTTTACAAAGTTTCAAAGCTATAACCTTTATGGTACTCTTTGTTGCCAGTTGTAAAACAAGGTATACTTTTATGGCAATAAAAATGAGGGTGATCGCAAGAGCATATAAGGGAAGTTCTCACTGTTCTTGAAAAGAACGCCGTTTTCCACAAAAATCACATTGGAAATACCAGTAGAAAGTAAACAATAACTAACTGAGAGTTTCTCCTCTACAAATAAACTAAACTCAATAACATACTACTGATAACTTGTCGATTTGTCATTTCACATTCTCCTGTATACAGGCGATTTGTACAGGTGTTTAAAAAAATTATTAAAAAAATAATGAGGAGACACACACTCTTGAAATGTTCACACATGGTTATTGTTTGATTGAATAAGCACATTACATAGTTTCAAAGCTGTAACTTTTATAGTTCTCTTTTTGTAGGTGGTGATGAGAGAAAATATGTTTTTGTAACAACAAAATTGACGGTGGCTATAATTGGATAGTGGTAAAGTTCACATTGCTCCTGAAAAGTGGACAGTTTTCCACATAAATCACATTGAAAATCACAGTAGAGAGTGAACAATGGCTACCTGAGATTCCTACTTTATACAATTCAGCTAAAGTCAGCAAAATGCTGCTGACTACTTGGCAATTTGTAGTCAGCTTCAGTACACCAAGTGCTTGAATAGAGTTGGAAAAATCATGAAAAAATATTAACAAAACACAAATTCTTGAAACAGTAACATATGATTATTGTTTGACTAAATAAGAACAGCACAAGGTTTCAAAACTATAACCTCACACACAGACACACAATGCAGACACCCACACACCCACATCCATACACACACACCATATAAACACATTCATACATACAACACACACACACATACACAACACATACACAGAAAGCACATACACAGTACAAACGTCCACACACAGTACAAACATCCACATGCACATAAAAGTGCAGGTGAATACACACACACACACACACAAATATATCACACACTTATCCACATCACACACACACATATATATCACACACCTATCCACATCATACACACACATATACACACACACACATACACACAAAGATATACACACACACTCACATACACCACACACACACACACACACATACACACACACCACACACACACACACACAAAATACATGCATTTCATTCACTGCTGTTCCATTTCCAAACTGTATTTTGCTAGTTGCCCTTATGCCTGAAGGCTTTGATCACTGCATCTCTTTGTTTCATCAACCATGTGCTTCATAATCAGGTCACTGAATATTTGGTAAAAAAATGAATGGGGGCATGGTCTGTAAAGCCATATAACTTTAGCCTATGTGTTTGGCTATCTGTGTATGGAGGAATAACTGAAAGGAAAACACACACAAAATCTTCAAGGCAGACATTCATCACGAAACACAGAACCAACCTCAATCAGATCAGCTGGTGGGCTATTTGCATAAGTGCCACACTAAGAAGGCCACGGGTACACACTGTGTCACTCACCATACCCACCCCTCTCTTCCTTTCACCTTCTCTGTTGGACACATTTTCATCAATTCCATCCCTTCTGATGGGCTAAAACCACTTTCTTCATACTGTTCTGCATCTTCAGAGTCAGACCCCTTGGTAAGAATGACTTTTATTGCCTGACATAAAGTGTAAACACGTCTTGTTCGACTGCTGTGAGCGCAACTCGTTTGCAGTTGAGACGCCATTGTTCTCATGTGGTAAACAGGAACGGGGTAGCACAAAGATAGCTCAATGGCTGACCAGTCATAGGTCACTCGCCATGTGCAGAGGTCAAAGGTTACTCTGTGGTAATGAAGCTTAAGCATGACCCCCTTCAATTTCCACTACACAGCACTATGTCACCAGTGGAAATTTTTGAATATGCAAGCCGCATATCCAGCCCTCAGAGCAGAAGCGCATCGCCGAGTCTGTCCGCATATCCGGATGTTAGTGGGGAGTGAGTTAATATGGTTTCTGCATAGTATATGCCACTGACAGTGCTGTTAGAAATGCTTTATTGAGCAAACACAAAATCATATCTAACAGATTTTCCTCAAAACTGATCTCAATGAATGTAAATGCATACTGACCACATGGTCTCGAGAATCTGGGATGTTGACAGGTTTGACCATTAGTTCTACACCTGTTGTCTGAAACAAAAGAAACCAATCAACACATGTTTGATGTCTTAAACACAAAAATGGACAATCAACATCAGTATGTTGATACTTGAAATAAAAAACAACTGACTATTCAACAAGATAACTGCCTGAAACAGATGTTCTTCTTATTGGCATTTACTTTCACCATCATTTGACCTGCCGTGTGGAACTGACAATCATACGAATCTATCTTTTGTCGCTGCATATCTCCTACCTTTTTGTCCCCACCCACTCTGTAAAATTACTATTTTCTTCCTAGGTCTACCTGGTATTCTTTTTTCCTCTAGCTTTCCTGCTCAAATTTCTCTAACCTCATAAAATGTCCTATATACGTTGCCTGTCTTTTCTTAATCTTCTTCATAAATGTTCTTTTTTGTGTTTTGCTTCTTTCAAGACTGCCTTGTTTGTTTTCTTTGCTCTCCATGGAACTCTCAGATTCTTCTTATGACCCACTTTGTTCTCCATGGAACTCTCAAATTCTTCTTAGAAACCACATTTTAACTGCCTCAATCTTGTTCTGACTTTGCTTGTAGACTGTCCACGCTTTGCATCTCTACAACAGTGTTGGTTCAATGCAACACTGGAAAATTCTCTTCCAGTTGGCAAGAATGCTTTTCATTTTCTTGAATGCTGTTTTAGCTTGGCCAGTTCTGCTGGATATTTCTAACATACATCTGCCATCTGGTGAGATTACTGTTACCAGATATTTAACTTATCAACTTGTCTCAATGTTTTGCCATTTGCTGTTATTTTACAAGGGGGGATTTCTTGATTTTTACTGATTATTATGACTTCAGTCTTCTTACCATTTAGCTCTAGCCCTTTATTTCTGCTTTCTATTTCTATTATATTCACAAGATGCTTTGGGTCTTTTTCATTTTCTGCAATTAAAATGGTGTCATCTACATAATGAAGATCATTGATCATTTCTCCTCCAACTTTCTTCCCTGGGCATTCTTCTAGGTTTCTCATGATGGTTTCAATGCAAAGTGAAAACAAATCTGGTACCAGAACATATGCCTGTCTAACCCCTCTTTTGATACTTTTTTTTTAAAAAGCTTGTATCATTTTCTACTCTCATTGCTACTACTGGTTCACAATACATATTATTCTTGGACCTTTTCCATCAATATTGAGCTTTTCCAGTTGGATGATCAATTCTTTGTGTCTTACCCAGTCAAAATCCTTGGTATAACCATCAAAACATAAACAGAAATCCTTATTCAACCCAACTGATCTTTCTATGAGAGTTCTTAGGATATATAGGACATTAACACAGTTCCTTTCCCTTCAAAAATCCATATTACTCTTCCACTATTTCTGGTCTGATTCTATTTCTTCATCAGGATTATTCTTAACAGAATGTTTGTCACATGACTCATCAATCTTGGTCTCTCCTGAGACAACCACAAGGCAATGGTGCTATTTACCTATAGCTAGGGGTATGGTTCATGAGCACCAGGTATGTCCACACATCAGTGGGCCTCTGTGTCACATGTCTGGTGGTCAGATTTCCTCTGAGTCACTTAACAAGGATTCAGCCTGAGTCTGTGAGGTTCTCAGTTACCATGTGTTGCCATGGGGAGGCACTGCGTAGGGCTTGCTGATGGAAAGCTATGTACTGACAGAGAGAGACATGCATTTTGCTCTCGTTTTTGCAGAGCCACAATCAGCAATGCTAGCCAGCAGTGCAGGCTGAAAGTGAGAGGTGATAAGCACACACTCACTAGCCAACACACCAGACTCATCACTTAAGACATACACATTTACTTCAGTTAGATTAAGGTTCTTTTTTTTTTCCGTACAATTAAAGCATGAATAAAACAAATTTGAAAAAGTCAACACTGCACATTAAAAACATATAGAATAAAAACTTGTCTTTTCACTTTTCTGATCTTAATTACTGGAATGAATTCTAACACTGTTCACAGAACTATGAAAAGGAAAAAGAAAGAAGGAGGGAAATAAAAAGAAAGAGCGACAGAAATAAAGAAAATGAAAAGAAAGAAAATGCACACAATGAACATTAACTTTATTTGGCTAAACTCATCCCTTTCCCCACCCTCACTCCCTACCATATAGCAATGGAATTGTGCCTTGACAAATGTGGATTCACTAATATAGCAATGGAATTGTGCCTTGATAAATGTGGGTTCACCAATATAGCAATGGAATTGTGCCTTGATAAATATGGGTTTGATAATGTGCTGAAGCACCAAATGAGCAATGTGAAGGCAAGAGCATTATACTGAATCAGAAACAATGACGACACATATGTCTTACCATGGTGTAGTTCTTTGGGAAGTGGGAAGAGTCACTGTGGAAGACCTGGCAGATGGAACTTTTACCCACTCCTGCATCGCCTGCACACCACACACATTCATACTGTATAGAGGCTCTGTGTGTGTGTGTGTGTGTGTGTGTGTGTGTGTGTGTGTGTGTGTGTGTGTGTGTGTGTGTGTGTGTGTGTGTGTGAGTGCGTACGTGCGTGCGTGCGTGCGTGCGTGCGTGTGTGTGTGTGTGTGTGTGTGAGAGAGCCCTGATATGGTATGTGTGTGTGTGTGTGTGTGTGTGTGTGTGTGTGTGTGTGTGTGTGTGTGTGTGTGTGTGTGTGTGTGTGTGTGTGTGTGTGTGTGTGTGTGTGTGTGTGAGCCCTGATATGGTATGTGTATGTGTGCATTTCACTGGACATTTAGATTCCACTGATTCATCACTGAATAAGGGAAATGTATATGGCATCTGATCACAGTGCTGTTTGTAATCCATCTCTTTTTTGTTTCTTTTTTCTTTTTCTTCATTGTCTTTTATTTTTCTTTCTTTCATTTTCTTCTTTTTTGTGTTCAACTCTTCTACTACAAGCGTCTTTTTTTTTCTTAAGCCAATATGTTACCATTTCAGCTATTCCTCCACCTCTGTGTCATCAGGACCTTGCCAGCTCATGGAGCTTATATGCAGACTTAAAACTTGTATCATGACCACTTTGGATTTTCTCCATCCTGTAGGACCAGTGGTGTCAGTGCATATAGAAATCATTCCAAAATGTGGAAACGTTATCTTGAAAAAACTGTGTCATCACCAACTAATGTTCAATTTATTTAAAACAAACATTTCATTCTTTTACCCCACTCTTACACCTAAACCTTTTTTTTTCTCTCTGCATCACTTCAATCAGTCAATGCACTGATCTCACTCCACTCATTCTGACTCCACAACACACTGCCAACCCCAAGTCCATTCGGTTAAAGTCTCAGTGCCAGGAAGCCAATGGGAGCTAGTGATGTCAAGTTGCCATGTGGCCACCCATCAGAGGAGACCCTGCACTGCTGCAGTTCACTTTGGAGGAGTTCAGCAGTACCTGTTCTGAACTGTTGTATTCAGAATATTGCGAACAAAGAACCCTATTAAGACAGTGATCATTCAGCCACAAAGCCAGACCAAATGAGACCCCCAGCCTTCTGCTGACAGCCCCTGTGAACCACTGACATCCAAGACCCCAAAGGGAATTTAACTCTGAAGTGGAAGCAGCAGAGGAAATCAAACCTGAAGTCACCGTGAGATCAAGGCACGTAAAGCAACAAAATCTCAGACAATTTTCATGATGCTATGATGATTGATGGTCAAATCTAAACTAGTCTACAGTTACAAGATCAAGAAGAGCAACATCAACATTTTCAAAAGTGCCAGATCATCAGCAAGTAAAAAACAAACAAAAGGCAACTACTAACATAGTAACAACAACAACAAAAATAATAACAAAATATAAATCAAAACAAACAAACAAATCTGCAGTCATGTATTGGTCATGTTCCACAAAATTGATTCTCACTGTTTTGATATGTGACCAAAAAACACATCTGTTGAAAGATAAACCACCTAAACCAAATATATAAACTTGTATACATGTGTGTGTGTGTTATCCCTATCACTAGTATCAGTCTCTGAAATGATATTATATAATGGATACAAATGCAGCCTTTTTGATCTATAAAAAGAAGTTTAACCCTTTGGCTCCTGCACCCTATCTACCAGCTTCAAAAACCTAACCCTTTGACTCCTTCACCCTATCCACCAGCTTCCGTCGAAGGGTTAGATTTTTGCTTCGCTGGCACGGTTGACAATGCAGGATGCGGTGGACAGGATCATCATCATCATCTTCATCAGGAGCCCTGCCGCATGATGTTGGCGACCATGGACTTCCATCCATCTCTATCTCTCGTTGCCCCTAGCATCTCCCCACCCTCCTCATCTCCATCCACTCTGCACGTCCGTCCAGCATTCTCTCCCTGGGTCTACCTGGTGCTCTCTTTCCCACCAGCTTTCCCATTGTGACCAGGTGCTCCAAATCCCCCTTCCTCATAAAATGGCCTATAAATGTTGCCTGTCTTTTCCTAATCTTCCTTATGAGTGATCTACTTGTGTCTGCCTCCATCAAGACTGTCTCGTTTGTTTTCTTTGCTGTCCATGGAACTCTCAACATTCTTCTTAGAAACCACATCTCGGCTGCCTCAATCTTGCTCTGGCTTTGCTTACTGACTGTCCACACCTCGCATCCGTATAACAGTATTGGTTCTATATAACATTCAAGGACTCTCTTTCTGATGTTAATTGATAGGCATTTGTTGTCATCTTCTTGAATGCTGTTTTGGCTCGGCCAATTCTGCCAGCTATTTCCGATGTGCATCTGCCGACTGATGAAATGACCGTTCCCAGGTATTTGAACTTATTAACCTGTGTCAAGGTTGTGCCATTTGCTGTTATTTTGCATGAGGGGGTTTCATATTTTTTACCGATCACCATGACTTCAGTCTTCCTGCTGTTTAGTTCCAACCCCTTACCTTTGCTTTCTATTTCTAGTATATTCACAAGGTTTTGTAGGTCCTTTCATTTTCTGCAATTAGCACGGTGTCATCTGCATACCGAATGTTGTTTATCATTTTCCCTCCAACCTAGTTTAATCCAGGATCTTCTTCTAGGTTTCTCATGATGTTTTCGCTGTATAGTGAAAACAGATCTGGTGACAAAACACAACCCTGTCTGACTCCTCTTTTGATGTTTTGGAAAGAGCTTATATTGTTTTCTATTTTCATTGCAGCTGTTTGTTCCCAGTACACATTCCTGATTATTCATAGATCTTTTCCATCAACATTGAGTCTCTCCAGTTGGTTGATCAATTCTTCATGTCGTACCCGATCGAAAGTCTTGGTATAGTCAACAAAGCAGGATGCGGTGGACAGGATGCAGGAGTCAAAGGGTCAAAATACAGAGTAGTTACGATCAGAGTGTGTGAATATCCTCAAACAGAGCAAACCCCCCAAATCCAACATTTCCAGGGATGAAAGACTTGCACTACAGGGATTAAGGAAGAAGGATTCCATCATGATTCTCCCAGTCGACAAAGGCCATGCCACAGTCATCTTACCCAAGGAGCAGTACTATGAGAAGGCTTACAATCTGCTAGATGACAAAAAGACCTACTAACAGCTGAGCAAAGATCCCACCAGCAAGTATACTGCCCGTCTGACCAAACTACTGCAAGGCCTACAGAAGTCAGGAGAACTCTCCTCAGAACAGTACCACAGATTGTACCCCTCAGCTACTGATGTGCCTAAGTTCTACGGACTGCCTAAAGTGCACAAGAAAGATGTACCCCTCCATCCCATTGTCGCCTCCAGAGGATCCCTGATGTATGAGACGGCCCGCTTCGTTGCAGACATCCTCTCGCCTTTGGTAGAAAAGACAGAACATTCCATTGTAAACAGTGCAGACCTGGTGAAGAAGCTGTCGAAGTTTGTACCACAACCTGATGAGATTCTGGTGTCCTATGACGTCACAGCCCTGTTCACCAGTGCCCCTGTGAAGGACAGAATTGACATCATCAGGGGGAGGTTACAGGTCGACAACAGTCTTCGGCAACACACCAACCTGCCAGTGGAACACATCTGTGAACTGCTATCCTGCTGCCTCAACACCACCTACTTCACCTTTGAAGGACACTTCTACCAACAGACCGAGGGTGCAGCCATGGGGTCCCCCGTGAGTCCCATTGTCGCCAACCTCTTTATGGAAAATTTCACGAACCATCTCAACAACCAACACCCTGCAATCAAGCTCACCTATGAGGTAGAAGAGAACGGCAGCATCGCGATGTTGGATACCCGCATCACCCAGATGTAGACAGGCCTTGCCTTCTCGGTTTATAGAAAGCCAACCAACACGGACCAGTACTTACAATTCGACAGTCACCAGCCACTGGAACAAAAGCCTGGAGTAATCCGCACCCTCACCCACCGAGCGAAGACCATCTGCTCTATCGACACCGCTAGAGAAGAAGAAGTGCAGTACATCAAGAAAGTACTCAGTGTGTCGGGATACCAGAAGTGGGCCTGGGATATTCCGGGGGGCAAGAAAACCATACCCCACCCCTCCACTGAACGGCCAACCCCTTCGAGAGGGAACGTCTCCATGCCATACGTCAGCGGCGTCACTGAGGCTCTCAGCAGGAAGATCAGGAAGTTGGGAGTCAGTGTCCATGCCAAGCCCACCAACACCATCAGAAGCCAGTTAGTCCACCCCAAAGACAAAACAGACAAATTGGACACATCAAGGGTGATATACAAGATAGACTGCCAGGACTGTGACCATAGTTATATTGGCGAAACTGAGCGCAACTTGCACAAAAGATTAAAAGAACACAAACGTGAGTCCTCTCCAGTGGGAGAATATCTGACCCACACCCAACACCACTTTGAAAAGGACAGTGTGCAAGTTCTCGACAAAGAAGCAAGATGGTTCCAGAGGGGAGTAAAGGAGGTAGTTTACATCGCCGCAAGGAACCCCACCCTCAACCATGACCGGGGCCGACACAACCTGCCATCGGTGTACTCCTCACTTATTCAGTCGCACTGTCGTGAGTTCACTCATGGCAGTGCGTACTGAAGCCAGTTCTCAACCCAGCAGTTGCGCTGAAGAAGTCGGCCGGATCGCCGATGAAAACTATGCAGTAAGTAGCTTTTTTTTCACTGAGAGACAGATTTTAGTTTTCAGCCTCTGTTCAATAGTTCAGTCAATTTCAGAGTAACAGAATACCCATCTAAAGCATCTAGCCTAGGATGGCCTTCATTCAGGTTTTGTTCTTCAATGTGACGTCGATATGCACAATGCGTCATTGGTTATGCATCATTCATATTTCTTATGTAAAAATTGAAAAACAACTGACCGGTGCATTAGTAAGATGTGTAAACATCAGACCTCCAATCAAAAGATCTGGGTTCAATCCTGCCTAGGTGCCTCTCACTTGAAGAGTAAAGGGTGTAGATTTTTCTGATCTCCAAGACCAACATTTGTGCAGAACTTCCAGTGCCTAAACCCCTTTTGTGTGTATACATAGTATGCAGAACATCAAATATACGAGGAGGAGGAGTCCAGCCAGATCAAACCTGGAACCTTCTGACTGGGAGTCCAATTATTACCGAGTTGATTACCATACCCATCATCAAAGGTGCTTATCATCATTTATTTACAACTGTAAAATTAATCAACATACAGACCTAAAGATCAGCCAGAAGAAAACAAAAATGTATTGTCAGACATGATGAAGAAGCAGGCACTGACATCAAAAGCCATCCCAGAAAAGCAAGAAACACCTTCAGAATACTGAATGATGTGTGGAAGTCCCCCTAGCACAGCACCAATACCAAGTTGAGACTGTATCACAGTTGTCGAAAGACATGGCTCATCATAGCAAGTTTTTGGCAAATCTGTCCACAAATAAAATCACGGACATGCTTTTTGTTCTACTGCCTGTTTCCTAACTAATTTCTTTCAGGCAGACACAGGCCAGGAGCACTTTGGCCTGTGTCTTCTTCTTTCTTCGAACATCCACCATCATAATTTTGATGGTTCTGATGTGTATAGAACTGGGGGGTTCCGCTGGCTAGGATGTTGGTATGTAGAATTGACAGTGGGGGCTTTGGGGTGGGGTGGTGGTGGTAGAGGATGGGGAGGGGGGAGGGGGGCTGGCTGGTCAGATTCGGGACTTGAAGCACTCCACCGAGGCTGAGGAGATAACTTCGGGGGGCAGACTGTTCCAGTCCCTGACAGTCCTCGGGAAGAAAGAATACTTCCTGTAGTTCATTTTACAGGCAGGGAGGAGATACGTCTCTCTGTGTAACTGTCTTGTGGACCGTGCTGGGGTGTTTGGTGTGGGCCTGAATGGGGTGTTGATGCTGACCTCTTCTCGATGGTATTTGAAATAGGTGGTCAGCCTTGCAAAGCAGAAGCAACAGCTACAGTTGAAACAATTGTTGTAAATATTTGATAGACCCATGCTCATGGTTATCATAACACACTGTACACATGGTGACGCGCATCAATGAGCTGACTTGACTTCAGTAGCACAAGCAGTAGTAATAATGGCGGTCGTAAAGGGACTGCCTCAAGCCTAAGCCTCGCGGATAATATCAATATGCGTCCCACCTTTGAAAACTCTTTGGTGG
Source organism: Monoplex corrugatus (assembly GCA_030674185.1). Taxonomy (NCBI): domain Eukaryota; kingdom Metazoa; phylum Mollusca; class Gastropoda; order Littorinimorpha; family Ranellidae; genus Monoplex; species Monoplex corrugatus. The sequence continues at coordinate 33,228,223 of CM060306.1, read as the reverse complement.
GGTCGCAATCAATCATCTAAATGAAGATATGACTGAAAAAAATTACTTAAGTATTTTTGATAGGCCTACATTGTTGTGATTCACTGTATTGTGATTGTCTGTGTTTACCTAGTCGCTAAGTTAGTGTTTTCTTGAATGGTTATATTCGGCAGCAGGTGTTATAAAACAAACAAAATACAGCATGCCTGGCATGAACCAATTGATTTCAATACCTGTGACGATACATTTTGCTCTCAGTGCTGTCGGCATGACGGATGAATGAAGTAACTTTGAGACGCACGCTTCTCTTCGCAACAGCCAAACTAAAAACGCTATTTCAGAGTAATTACCCTTGGTAAAACGTACTCCGCAGCAATTGTATTTGTTGCAAAGATTGGTTGGTTCACACACTCACGGTTTCTGCTGTAACATGTGTTGCGGATATGTGGGCCGTCTGCTTAACAAAAACTGATTTATCTAAACAACAAGACCCGAAATAAACAATCAACCACCACCAACGCAAACTGAAAAAATGAAAAAAATTAATAAACAATGACGCACTTTAATCCCACGACATAAGAAAGTTTGGGTTTTTTTCCTGCCTGGGGGTGGGGTAGGGGAAACAGGAGTGGGAGAGAGAGAGAGAGAGAGTTCAAAACGTTTTAGCATCAACTAGTCAGAGAGAGAGAGAAAGAGAGAGAGTGGATTACAAAAACAACGAAAAAGAATCCACAGATTTGATATGGTCAAAAACAAACATAATTTGTAATGCATAAGGCCCTTGCACAATCGCATTCCTCTAAAACCATGCAAACAGTCTACATCAAAACACGGTAGTTGCACTTTACACAGTTTAAAAAAAAAAAAGGGGGGGTGTGTGTGTGGGTATTTTATCAGGTCCACAATTTATGCGGCACATAGTCAGTCGGGCACATACACTGATGCAGTATACACATAATCAGTTAATCAAGAATAACAACAGGTCATGAAATGAAATCACAAACATTATACTATTAGCACTAGTCTACATCATCATCATCATCATCATCACGTGCCTTGTCACTCGGTGCTAGCGATCATGGCCCTCCAGTCTATCTTTTGATGCTACAAGTATATCTCCCATCCTTTCTGTCTTCATCTACTCCACAAATCAGTTCAATATTTTCTCCATGGGTCTACCTGGTGCTCTTTTTCCTTCTAGCTTTCCTGTTGTAATAACGTGCTCTAATTTAAATTTCTCTGACCTCATAAAATGTCCTATAAATGTTGCTTGTCTTTTCCTTATCTTTTTCATTATTGTTCTTTTTGTGTTTGCCTCTTTCAAGACATCATTTGTTTTCTTTGCTGTGCATGAAACTCTTAACATTCTTCTTAGGAACCACATTTCAGCTGCCTCAATCAACACACACACACACACACACACACACACACACACACACACGCACGCACGCACACGCACACCACACACACACACACACACACACACACACACACACACACGAAAGAAAAATGTATAAACAATTTGGTTATAAAAAAAAATTCTGATATACACACACGCACATGGAAACATACCACATACTTTCACACACATACACAAGCACACAGACACAAGCCTGTTTAGGGTAAAAGTGTACTTTTGGTCTACTTCACACATAGCTATATGGCCAGCTGCAACTGATCCTTACTATGGCATAATTTGATAGGGCCATGGGTTGAAATTTGATGTTTCAAAATCAATCCCTGTCCGCGACATGAAATAAGCCAGTTCAGTACCCGTTTTACACTCCAATCATTCTGGTGGTGTCAGCTGAATGTTTTATACTATGTGTGTATGATTATATAATCATGCTTCCATTTCCGCCACCCGTCCACATTTCAAGTCGTGCCAACGCATATGATTATGGCTCTAGAAAATAACAGGCAGATTGGGTGAAGTGCGCGTGATATTTCCCAGCAGCAATGACTTCCTCTAGAACCAACCCCAGACTCTGGCCCTAGCCCTAACCAGAGACACTCTGTGGTCAGATATCTAAATTAGTAGAAAATTCCCCATCAAATGGACGTTAGGAGTAGGCCTACCATGGACTCTAAGAGTCTTATTGATCCAGTTCTCACGCGATCTCACACGAGTTGCCCCCATTCTGAGTCCGTTTCCCCCGTCACCCTCCTCAGTCCTCTTATACTACAACTAAATCTGTTAATATAATAAACTGTGTTCACTCTTGAACTTCACAGATCAGCTGACACAGGCATTGGCTTTCTAATGTAATTTATGGATATTTTTCCCTCGACACAGACAATAATAACATTACTATTTCATTTACTCCGTATGAACTAAACAGGAAGTAGGAGTTGGATCCCTCGTCTGCTTTCTACTTGATAAAGAGGAGAGACGAAATAAATCAATGCAACATCATGCTGACTAAACGGTGAGGGTATGAGCTTATCGTCTTCTTATCACCCTTTTTATTCAGCAGATTTATGATTTGTACTTGAAGGCATTTTGTTGCTTGTTTTTGATTTTCCTTGTTTGAATTGTGGTCATGGTGTTTATTTGCGTTTTATAATATTGAACCACGCATGTCCTGTATGATCATGACGATGGAGCCAAGGCAAACCCGGATTTGTTTGGTGTGCCACTTAGGTCCCACCTTGATAAATGATTGTGTGTGTGTGTGAGAGAGAGAGAGAGAGAGAGAGTGCGCTCTCATTAGTCTCAACTTTTCTGTCATTCATTGATTCAAGTCACGTGAGAGTTTGAGTCGGTGACGGAGTTATTCTCACACACGCATACAACACACACTCACACTCTTCTTCTTCAGTGTTGAGGGCCCACAGTCATCAGATAGTGCATGCACACACACACACACACACACACACACACACACACACACACACACACACACACACACTCTCTCTCTCTCTCTCTCTCTCGCTCCCTCTCTCTCTCTCCCTCTCTCTCTCTCTCTCTCTCCCTCTCACATGCACATACACATACACATACACACATGCACACACAGAGTATACATGTCAACCTCTGTTTAAGTCACATCGTAATAACATATCTTTAATACCATAATGTCAGACCAGAAATATAGCGAAGAGAAAATATATATTGCTTTTTGTCTTGCTTTTATTTTTTGTTTTTATTGTTTGAAAACACACATTATTGATGTTCTTTGTTTATTCATAAAAAATTTAAGATCTCTCCTTTCAGACTGAGTTAAAATCATAGAATATTCAGATAGTACATGTATACCATCTGTGAATAACTGTGAGCTTGCCACGGCTATGTGGGAATGATGTAAATGTATTTTTGACACAAGTTTCTGATTTCGCATAATGTTTTGTTTGTACACCGTACTACATAAGAAGAAGTGATTAAAGCATAGGAAATAGTAATGAAAAAAACGGGAAGTATGGATAAACTGAACAACTGGACATATATGATATAATATGGCAGAATGCTGCACCCTCATATTGATAGGCCTGTAGTATACTATAAGATAAGAATGATTATTGGTATATTTATTATAATATAATGTATCCACACTGAAGTAGCCAGTTGTACGGAGTCAAGCAGACTGATATGTGCACACATGCATGCGCGCGCACACACACACACACACACACACACACACACACACACACACACACACACACACACACACACATACAAGATATGAAATTCACCAAAAATCTGGACAATCTCTTGCTTGATCTATCAAGATAGGAAATTCACCAAAATCTAGACAATCTCTTGTGAGTGTATTAAATTTCCATAGTTTTATTTGTGTCATGTGACAGATTGTGCTCGTAAGACACAGTGTGCAGTGTTCAAATGAGAACAGTGAGATTTTGACATTTCCAGGTGAAGATTTGAATTTTGAATCCATATTTGTTGGGCTGCATTCTCTACCTCTTGCATTCTTCTCTTGCACTGAAACACCTGAGTCTTATTTTCAGTGCTTTGGGTGCTTTTGGGTTGATAATCTCTCCCCCTGTCTCTTTTAACTGAATGAATTATTGAAAACAAAATGTCACATTTAAGCAGATACTAGAGATGTATTAACAGTATTAACAGTATATAGTTTTGTTTTTGTGTGCCTACTGAAGTGTTTGTGTACTCATGCATAAACAGGTATGAATAAATGGTTTGCTATTTCAGGTTTATTTTTGGTTGAGTAAGATACTAAGAATATGAATTTTGATAAGCCTGACGCAGCATGATAGCATTGTGTGACAGTTTAGTTATGAATTTCGTAATACATTTCAGACTGATTTGTTTCTGTGTTTGTGTTTCTTTATTATTGAAATCATTTTTCATTTCTTGCAAAAGCTGTGTGCTAAAAAAGATATAAAAGTATGAAATGTTTAAAGCTCTGTCTGTCTGTCTGTGCCTCTCTCTCTCTCTTTCTCTCTCTCTCTTTTACACACACACACACACACACTTGACTTCCACACACACACACACACACACACACACACACACACACACACACACACACACACACACACACACACACACACACACACACACACACATGCATATGTACATAAAATTTACCACATGTACATTAAATTAAAAGCTGCAGTACCACTACCAGATTTGAAGGGTTGGTATGGACTGCAATGCTTTATTTTCATTTTAATGTCTCGGACATATCCTTTACTCTTTATTTTCATAATTTGAACCTTTAATGTCTTGTTAATCATTTAATGACATCACTAGTGTGTGTGATAACTGTCACAAAAGGATCCAGAAAGTTGTACTTACCAATACCAGCGACCATTTCCTTCCCCAGATTCTCAAAATGTGTGACTTTATGTTGTGAATTTTTTGTTGTTTTATTTGTCTGCCATTGCATTTTATTGAGACTGTTCTCACTCTACAAATGGCCCTTTTTATATATATATATTTTTTCAGTTTGAATTACATATACCTGTAATTTTATTGTGTTGTTCTGATAACTAGTAAGCTGTGTTTGTTACAGTTTCATTGCAGATGTCACTTTGTCAGTAACGTTTATGGTATGCAGGGTTGTTCTAATTAATCGTAAATGATGACAGGATCTTGTGTACAACCCTGCTTCCTTCAGCCCCATTTTCCAACTTCTTGACTGTGACCAGTAATTTCATTGATAAGTCAGTTTGAGTTTGTGCAGCATAGTTGTTCAAACCAATGGTACAAGAATGACTTTTAAGATTTGGAACATGCAAGTATAAAACTAAAGAAGGGATGGGCAAAATTTAGAAACTTAAGCATTCTGTCCCATTACTGTTCCCATACTAGGCGTTTTTACATTTTCAGGGTCATTGAGATGATTAAAGAAAGAGAGATGGGAAGCTATTCAGCTGTTGTGTGAGAAATGGGAGAAGAGGTAACCAACTAAGATTCTCTTTGATATGAATTGAAAGAGTTTGATGCAAGTCTTCAGTTGCAAGGCTTCACTGAGTGCATATTATAGATAAAGAAAAGATAGAAGTTGTCTCTAAACCGCGAGATGATAGAGGAAAAGGAAGTAGGGACCTTAACTTCTCTCATAGCCAATTTTTTTTAGGGCAGGGCTTATCTCTCTCTCTTGAAGTTTTGTTTTCCCAGTCCTTAGATTGGATTAGATTGGAAGGTCTACTTCTGTGCTATTTGAACTTGCACAGTCTTTAAAAAGTTTAATATTTAAGGTAGAATAAAGATCTTTCCTTGAGAAAAGTGTGTCAACAAACTCCAGTGATATACTATGATGCATCCCTGATGTCATACCTATTAGAGGACACGCATCTAATTTGTGTTCATTATAACCAGATTACCAAACTGTCACCTGAAATCTGTCTACTTTATGGAATGCATTATCCCAATATGTACATGTGTATATCTGTGCATAGACAGTATGTTGTGTGTGTGTTCATTCGTTATTTCTTTTAACGTCTGTTCACGTGCTTTTAGATGAAATGTGTGTGTGTGTGTGTGTGTGTGTGTGTGTGTGTGTGTGTGTGTGTGTGTGTGTGTGTGTGTGTGTGTGTGTTCTGTCATCATTTTGCTGCGTGTATCTCACTTCTTAATGATGTTACATGTGCATGTGTCTCCTACAAATGAGCAATCGTTATGAAAATGATTCTATGTTCGATAAAATGGTTACATATGTTTGAATTATGCATGTGCATACTTGTCATCTTTGTGTTTATGAATACTCGTAGGATTTATATATATCATATATATATATATATATTATATATATATATATATATATACTTGCAGATTCACAGATATAAACATAGATTCACACACTTACACACACACACACCGCGCGCACACACACACACACACACACACACACACACACACACACACACACACACACACACACACACACACACACACACACACATGCACACACATGCACAAACACACACACACATCTGAAGTACATGTCATTATCATCATCATCATCATAATGTACATTACTACATGTGTTGGTGATCATGACCCTCCATACAAATCTGTCTTTTATCGCTACAAGTAGTTGTACCTTTTTTGCCCCCACCCACTCTGCAAAACTATCTAATATTTTCTTCCTAGGTCTACCTGGTGCTCTTTTTCCCTCTAGCTTTCCTAATATGACCAGGTACTCAAATTTCTTTTGCCTCATAAAATATCCTATACATGTTACTTATCTTTTCCTTATCTTCATAAATGTTGTTTTTGTTTGCTTTTTCTGAGACCGTCTCGTTTGTTTTCTTTGCTGTCCATGGAACTGGTAAACATTCTTCTTAGAAACCACATTTCAGCTGCCTCAATCTTGTTCTGACTTCGCTGTTAATTGTTCAGGCTATAACAGTATTAGTTTTCTATAACAATGAAAAACTCTCTTCCTGATGTCAGTTGATAGACATCTGTTGATAAGAACACTTCATTTTCTTAAGTGCTGTTTTAGCTTGGCCAGTTCTGCTAAATATTTCTGAGGTGCATTTATCATCTGATGAGATGACTGTTCTTAGATATTCGAACTTAACGACTTGTTTCATTGTTGTGCCATTTGTTGTTATCTTGCATGAGGGGATTTCTTGTTTCTTTACCGATTACCATAACATCAGCCTTCTTATTGTTAGTATGTTAGCTCTGGCTCTTTATTTCTACTTTCTATTTCTATTCTGTTCACAGGATTTTGTAATTTTTTTGTTTGTTTGTTTGTTTCCAACAATTAGAATGGTGTCTTCTGCATAACAAAGATTGTTATCATTTTTCCTTCAACAATTACTCAGGGCACTTCTCTAGGTTTCTCATGATGGTTTCACTGTAAAGCGAAAACATTCCGGTGACAGAATACAGCCCTGTTTAATCCCTCTTTGGTATTTTGAAAAGAACTTTTATCATTTTCTATTCTCATTGTTGCTGTTTGTTTCTAATATATATTCATTATTATTTTTAGATTTTTTTCCATTAGTATTGAGTTTTTCCACTTCATTGAGTGATTGATCAGTTCTTCATGTCTTACCTGATCAAAAGCCTTGGTATAATCCACAAAACATAACTATAAATCCTTATTTGACTCAGATGATCTTTCTGTGATGAAGTTCTTGGTGGGATATATAGTTCACAAGTACATGTATTTTGATTAAGAAATATAGTCAAGAGAGAGACACAATCCAGGTATGTATTCTGATTAGTAAATATAGTCAAGACAAAGGAAGAATCCAGGTATATGTATTTTATTTAATGTGCATGTACTGTTGTACATGCATTGTGCATACATACACATGCATCCATTATACATTTTGCATATGTATGCACACATATGTTCACATGCACACAACATACATCATTACATACATATTCATATGTATATGCATACATATACACACAGCCACACATGCCCAAAGTATATATTACTTGTACATAAAGTAACTCTCTCTCTCTCTCACTCTGTTTGTTTGGTCAACTGGATATTAACTAGCCAGTTAATTAGCTCGTTTGTCTATTGATTTGTTTTGATTGTTGGATAGGAATTGGTGGTTGATCAGTTGGATGGTTGATTTGTTTTGAGTACTTCTTGATTAATTGACTGATATTTTTCTGATTATCCAATTGATTAATAGATTGTTGAGTTAAATGGGTGATTGAGTGTTAACTTGTTGATTAATTTGTTGGTTGCTTGATTTGATGATTCAGTTGAATGGCAGAATGATTGATGAGCAAACAGAATGATGATAATAATTACAATATTTATCAGGCTGGGTAACTCTCAGCGGATCCACTGATTTCAGCGGATGAACTCCTAGTTTCAGAGGGGGAAAAAAAATTTTCAGAGGAAATATTACTGAATTATTTTATTTGCCATTAGGAAATGCATCCATAATGCCTCAAAATTACAGAAATTCTTCAGCTTCTGGGGGGACGAAGCCCCCCAGACCCACCAGCAGGGACAATGCCCCTGGACCCCGGCCAATTTTCAGAGGAAATTATCTTTTCCTCTTACCCAGCCTTATTTATATAGCGCAAAATCTTAATAAAAATCAAATCTAAGCACTGAACATACACGCACGCACACACACGCACGCACACACGCTCGCACGCTCGTACGCACGCACGCACGCCGCACACACACACACACACACACACACACACACACACACACACACACACACACACACACACACACACACACACACACACACACACACACAACACACACACACACACACACACACACACACACACACACACACACACACACACACACAATATAATATATGATGAGTTGACTGTCTGATTATTAGTTGGTCAGCTTTGACGTTGCTTGGTTGGTGATTTATTGATTTGTTGATTATCTGAGTGATTTTCAGTTAGTTTAATTATTCGATTGCTAGAATGATATACATAGCTGATTAAATGATTTATTGAGTGATTGATTGACTGATTGACAAAAGGATGAACTATGTTAATGTTGATCAGTCAAGTATCATTTTGTTGAATGTGGATTGGTGGATGAATTGGAAGGAGGGGTTTGTTATTGCTGTATTAGCATCATCATCATCATCATCATCATCATCAGCCACCCTGCAAGTTCGTGCAATATTTTCTCCCTGGGTCTTCTTGGTGTTCTCTTTCCCTCCAGCTTTTCTGTTGTGACCAGGTGCTTTAATTCCCCGTTCCTCATAAAATGGCCTATAAATGTTGCTTGTCTTTTCCTAATCTTCTTTATCAATGATCTTCTTGTGTCTGCCTCCATCAAGACTGTCTCATTTGTTTTCTTTGCTGTCCAATTGGAACTCTCAACATTCTTCTTAGAAACCACATTTCGGCTGCCTCAATCTTGCTCTGGCTTTGTGTGTTGACTGTCCACACTTCACAACCATAGAACATTATCGTTTCTATGTAATATTCAAGAACTCTCTTCCTGATGTTAACTGATAGGCATTTGTTGGTAAGAATGCTTTTCATCTTCTTGAATGCTGTTTTGGTTGCTGTATCAACTGATTGATAAAAGTGATTGATTATTGAATGTTGATTAGTAGGCTGGTTGATTTACAATTAATTGATTGAATGATGAATTAATGGACTGGTAATTTGATCAGTTACTGATTAAAAACAAAACAGAAGTAATGGGAAATTAAAAACACAGCATGGTAACTCTACGTATTTGATGTATATATATATGTAATGCTGTAGAACAGAATGAGTGATTTCTTCAGAAGTGGTTTCTTTGTGGATGGCTCAAAACTTGTGAAATTGTATGAAATGAACAAATTCCTGATCTTGTATGCATTATGTTATCCCTGTGGGGATGCTGAGGGCTCTTCCAGTATAAATAGCATCCCCACCTTCTGAAAATTCTGAGCTAGAAATTGTCTTTTCTGTCAGTCACTATTTCTGCCTTGCTCCTTTGCTTTCTGTCATCTCTTCTATCACTTTCTTCTGCCTTGCTGGTCAATTGACCAATGTACATGTTTCTATGAAGTCTATTAAGTGTGTACAAGTATTTACTGCATTTTTGGCTCAAAAAAGAAATGTGATGCCCAGAAGCAATGTTAGGTAATATGGTACACACACACACACACACACACACACACACACACACACACACACACACACACACACACACACACACACACACACACACACACACACACACACACACACTTAAGCCTTCCAGTTGGTAGTCTGTTGTGCTAATGTGCTAACCACTACTGCATGGCAACTGGGTGGTGTGTGTGTTTTCTTTCTTCCCCCTCCCCTACCCTGTCTCTGTCTCTCTCTGGTTCCCTGCCTCTCTGCCTCTCTGTCTGTGTGTCTGTCTGTCTCTCTCCCTCTCTCTCTCTCTCTCCTCACTCACTCACTCACTCACTCACTCACTCTCTCTCTCTCTCTCTCTCTCTCTCTCACACACACACACACACACTCTCTCTCTCTCTTTCTCTTTTTTGTTGTGATACCAGTATGAGCTTTTTTGCATACATAAAAAAAATTATTTATGTCTTCTCTGTCTCTCTCTTATATATACACACACACACGCATGCATGCACACACACACACACACACTCACACTCACACACACACACACACACACACACACACACACACACACACACACACACACACACACACACACACACACAGACAGGTACATAACATGCATGCTGCACAGTATAACATTACACAATACAGTTCATAACATTGAGAGCACAGGTTTGATATCAAGCTAGGCTGTTTGCCTGATTAAAAATTTGGTTTTTGTTTCCTTTATTGGATTGATAAAGTAGTGTTGTGATTTTCTTACTGTTTTCCTGTCTAAGTAGTGAAGGTGTATCGGCTTCTATTCCATGCCTTTCTCCTTTGCGTCTCTTTATTGTCATTGATTTGGAAGTTATACTGGAAGGGCATTGAGCTAGAGTGATATATCTCAAGTTAAGTTTAGTTGTTGTGTTAGATAACATTTTATATGCCAATCCTATGCCCCTCTTTCCATCTTCCTTCCTTTCTTTCCTTCATATTTCCCACAGTGAAAAAAATGGTGGGAATGGAGGTGGGTTTTCGATTATGTGGCAGTTTTGGGACTGTTTCACTTCAGCTATTGTGATATATGTCATTGTCACTCCTTTTCGCTGTTGTGTGGGTCAGGCCTACTCTGTGCTTTGTTTGGGCTTGACTGTTTCAGTGTAAGTTTGTGAAATGTTTGGCAGTGCGTGTTGGTGTGCTGTGGATTCCTTGTGTGCTATGAACCATGGCTGAGTGCAGTACTGTTGATTTGACATAGTTGCAATTGTTTGAATCTCTACATTTCATGTAACTGTAAGCTTTCTCTTCAGATCTTTCTGTCATTCATCCTCTCTAGTCTCTCTGTCTCTGTTTCTCTCGCTCTCTGTCTCTGTCTCTCTCACTCTCTCTCTCTCTCTCTCTCTCTCTCCTCTCTCTCTCTCTCTCTCTCTCTCTCTCTCTCTCTCTCTCTCTCTCTCTCTCTCTCCCCCTCTTTCATGGCTACATACAAATTATGTTAATGTACATATAATGACATATAGACGCTGAAGTATGTGTGTGTATTTGTGTGTGTGTGTGTGTGGATAGGGTGAGGGAGTCAAAGGGTTAAGTTTTTGCTTTGCTAACATGGTTGACAGTGCAGGAAGCTGATGGACAGGGTGTGGGAGTCAAAGGGTTAAGTATTGCTATGTCCATTGCCATACCTTGTCCATTGGCATGCTTAGTTTCCTTCCCGCCCTTTTCTCATGGGAATGCTGATGAAGGCTTTTTTTTTTTTTTAATAGAAACAGTACCCTTAGCTTGTGTCAATTGCTAGAAATGTCCTCTTTTCTGTCTCTCTCTCATTCTTTCAGTATTGTTCCTTTATTTCTGTCATCTCTTTCTTTCTCATTTTCTGCCTGACTAATTTGTTTACCTTTGTGTTTTCCATAAAGTCTTCCATACTTTCTGTCTGTTAGGATTGATAATTTGGTAGGTATTTTATTGCGTTATATTAGAGCCAACGGACTTGCAGAGTGGATGAAGACAGAGAGGGCGGGAGATGTACTTGCAGCGACAAAGGATAGATTCTTATGAAGCACCATGATTGTCAACACCATGCGGCAAGGCTCATGATGATGATGATAGAGCAGTTTTTATGTATGTTTTTATATACTTAGTTGAGTTTGTGCACAGTTAGTTGAGTTTGTGCATTTGTATTAAGGTTTGATGTCTGAATTTTTCTGATGGAAATATGGCAGAAAGGCCAACACTAGGGGCATATCCTTAGATTATTTGCGTAAATGCAATGATATCTGTACTAAATTGTCTTTTCCTGGTTTTCTTTTTTTTCCCCAGGACCATCAGTGTGTATAAATGTGTGTGTTTTGTTTTACATGGTTATAGCTCTGATATGGCTCTGAGCAGTTAGCTGGGCTTTAAACACTAATAAACAATTCCTTTCCTCTTTCTTGCAAGTCCCTCCCCCTCCCCCCAGCTGTCATCTTGCATGTATTCAGTACATCTATGGGTAGTTCTTAATAGCAAAATGGAAAAATAATCTTGTTGTGCTGTTGAAACCAACAGGATATTCACAGAAAAAGTGTCACTCAGATGTGAAAGTGTTACCATGGATGTATTAATTGTTATGATGAAACTAAATCTTGACAACAACCATACTTTGAGACCCATTAGAAATTAATAGGAAGTTCGGATAAGAGCTGGACGAAAATATGAGAAATTATCTCAAGATAGCTGGATCATGAAATTGTATGTGAAATAATTGTAAAAGGAAGCTAAACACAAAACAATAAAGGAAAGCTGTCTGCCTTATGGAGACAGGAGGCAGAAGCTAACAAGGATGCTTTTGCTGTGACTTGCAATGGACTGCAAGTGAAAAACACATCAAAAGGACTTGCACTGTGGAAAGTATCGTTTCAGGATTTTTTTTTTAGAGCCAGGGCTGTGTGTGTGTGTGTGTGTGTGTGTGTGTGTGTGTGTGTGTGTGTGTGTGTGTGTGTGTTTTAGAGAGAGAGAGAGAGAGAGAGCTCATTGTATCAGCAATCTACATTTTTATTTAGTGTTTATGGTGTCAGACACTATAATGATGGCCATGAAAAAGTCATGTAGATGTGCAATCTGAATTGGCAAATATCTATCAGTCCAGGAGACAGTAGTTCCCTGTCTAAATATAGATAAATGAATCTATTCATTACCATGATTTATTTAGGGCCAGACTACATATGAGACGCAAACTGAGTCCCAGATCTGTTGTGGAAAACACACTTATTGGATTTTGAAGACATAAGGAGTTTGACAATCTCTATTGGTCTCAGTAGACTTAATTTCAGACCTTAGCAGTGTCAGACTCAGACTTGTTTGCACCTTATCTGTCTGTCTGTCTGTCTGCCTCTCTCTCTTTCTTTCTCTCTGTCTCTCTCTCTCTCTCTCTCTCTCTCTCTCACACACACACACACACACACACACACACACACACACACACACACACACACACACACACACACACACACACACACACACACACACACACACACACACACACATATCAAAGGTGGATAGTTAATTTGTAAGAGTGCCTGAGGGCAAAGAGAGGTGTGCTATCCAGTGATGAGTAACAAAGGAAGCCTTAATGGTTGGGGTGGAACACCCTATGACAGATAGTTCATGCACTCAGTCATTGTCTTGGCTGAGTTTCAGCAAAGCATGTCCTTAGAGTTATCTGTAAAATCTAGTTGTACAACACAAGCTGGTGAGGAAATTCTCTACTCCTGCAGCTAAAGTTCTTTAATTTTTCTTCAGTGCCTTTGATTGTACATTTTATCAATTCGAAAATTGTGCAATAATCACACAAGAAGCACGTTTGAAGCGATTTCATCATCCTTGTGCAAGCCATTAAGTATAATTGTTTAGGGTTTAATAGGCTATGTGTAGAAATTAACAATGTGGTGTGGAAATTTTGTCTGCATAGGTGATAGCTGGTCTAGTTTCCCAAATATGCAAAATGTTTTCAGCAAGGTGTATGAATGTGACATTACTTGTTAAACATTGACCCAACTCTCTTTACAACAGACTTTTGCTCTGATTGCGATTTTTCAAAAACTATACTACAGTATTTTGACATTGTTTGCAAGCTGAAATATTGATTTATATAATACACATGTTGCTACATTGTATCTTAATTGTTTTAGTTATTGAAAACTTAAGATCTTTCCAATATGTTACAGTGCATACTTGTGATACATGACCATTTTGAATCCCCATTATACGAGAAAGGTGGTTTTGTGCATATGGAATCACCCACATTCAGTGATGCTGTGTGCAAAATGAAACTGAACCTGCATCATTAAGATTTTTAAAAAAAATGTTTAAAAAGATCAGATCATTCAGCATTGGCAAAATTAAATTGAAACTGTATGGTTAAGGTTGAAAACTAAGGCAGTTTAACATTGTTTCACATTTTGACCTGTTGCACTGAAAGTTACGCTATAATGTCAAAACTGAAATCCTGTTCTTGACTCTATTTGTACTCATCCACTTACAAGTTACATCTTTCTGTAATAATCTGTTTCTGTTGATTAGCTCATTGTAACTTATGAAGTGACTCCCTGTATCTGCTCAGTTTAGGTTGTGTGTGTGGGGTGGGGGTGGGGAGCAAGAACAACTAAGTGTATTACTTGTTAATGTGATGTTGTGGAAAAAGAGACAGTGAAGAGTGATGTTTCTCAATTAAATATGATATGTTTTGACCTGTTGCTGATATTAGTTGAAGCATATTCTAACAATGTACACTTGGCAAGATACATGTTACATTAAAGCATTGAAATTTAGATATATGTCATTCAGTAACATGCAGTGGGATAAGCAACAAAATTTGGTGCCATGATTGAAGTGAATTTCAGAAAGGTCAAACTATTTTGAAGCAAATTTTGGAAACATCAAATTGTTTATTCCATAGAGACAAAAAAGAATTAAATGAATACATAAATAAAAACAAAATCAAAGAAATAAGTAAATGAGTAAAAGCCAGAAATAAAAAAGAAAAAAAAAGGAAACTATTTCAACAAAAGGAAACTGTTTCAAGAAACTGTTTCAATGAAAGGAAACTTTCAAAATACACTGTAATCATTTTGACTTGGACTTGACCTTTTGCAGAAGTCTTTTTGGGGAGCATAGGGTCATAACAGCACTCCTGCAGTGGACTTCATTCTGTGCTGTTCTTTTCAGTTAGGTCCAGGTTCATCCAGCTGCCCTGTCTTGTTTTTCCACAGGCCTTCTCTACACCTGTGTTGGTTTGTCCGCTTTCCTTTTGCCTTAAGGGTTCCATTCTAGTGCATGCCTTGTTATGCTGCATGGAGGTTTGCGCAGTGTGTTTGATCCAGCCCCATTTCTGTTTTTTGTTGTTGTTTTTTTCTTGCTGATTGGGAATCTGATTTGCTTTTTTCCACAAGTTGGCAGTTGGTATTTTTTTTTCCATCTAATTTCCATGAATTGTCTCAAGCATTTATCAATGAGATTCTAAACTTTGTTGGTGTTTGACTTCCTCCAAGCCTTTGTGCATACAGGAGAGATTTCACATTGTTGTTGAATGTATTCATTTTGTTATGATTGGAGAGTGTGTGGCTGAGGGTATTGATTTCCATCATAATGATTATTATGTGTTTAGTCATTCTTGTTATTAATGACATCTTTTCTTGTTGTCAAGTACTGTACTACCCCTGTTATTGTTGGCGATGATGGTTATGATAGTGATAATGACATGATGAAGACAGTAACTATGACAAGGGGTAATGGTTTGTTGGTGATGATGATTGCAATCTGCTTACAACTCTAAGAGTGATTTCTTGATGAAAATCAAATCATTTCTCACATATTTCGTGTGCCTGTTTCTGTCAGTGGAAAGATAATTATGGTCCAAAATTTGGGGGTGAGAGTGAAACTCAAACTACCAATTGTGTTCTTTGTGTCTTTTATCTGTTTGCTTGCAGATGGTATCTCATCAGTTCACATTCTGTCAGTATGTATTGTTGTTTGAAGAGCCCTTGATTATTATCGTTGATAATTTGTTCAGTTCAGTTTTATGACATTGGCTTGTTTTTGTAGTCAGAGATTGAGTTGACAACTTAAGTAGTATTTTATCTGTGATTGAATTTTTTCCCCCCTTAATTTGATTCCCCCCCTTAATTCACTGCGGAAGAAAAAAAGGTTTTGCTGTCAGCTTCTGTGTATTGTGAATGGTGTCAAAATCTGTGACATGTAAGCAGCTGATCTTCATCTTCTGTTTCTTCTTCTAAGTAGTTTTTATAGCACTGTTCAATTTTGTTTGGATTCATTGTGCATAAATGTTTCGATATATCATATGTGTAATTAAATACATTGTCTGTTACTCAGAGGCTTTCACACAAAATCAACAGTGCCTTCTCCTAAAGGCATATCAATGGTTTTGCATCTGCTTATGTCTGGGTGTCATTTTTAACATGGTGTTAGCCCTGATATGGCTCTAGTAGTCAGCTGGGCAAAAACAATATGAACCTGAACCTGAATGTCTGCAGCCACTTGTGAATGTATCCCTGACCAACCTCTTTGTCCTGCTGTTGATACTGTTTGTTCACATATTACTTGATACAGATTTTCCACAGTTGATCGAGATTCATTTTCTGTTCCTGGTCCATACAACTAGAATAAACTTTCCCTGTCTCTTTGACAGTTAAGAATTCTTTCTTCATTTAAGTCTAACTTGAAGATATAATTTTTTGTTCAATATTGGTTTACTGGGTTAAGTTTTTACAGTTGGTCAATAGGGTGCAGGAGTCAAAGGGTTAAGTCTAACTTGAAGATATATTGTTTTTGTCCAGCATTGGTTTACTGCCTTCACACCACTTTTTTCATCCCATTCCCCTCCTGTCCTACCTTTCCTTATATGCATGTATTTGTACTCATAAGTTATTTTTGTCAGTATGAGTGAATGTTTGAGTGAACAATGAGTGTGCATTTTATTTTATTTATTCATCAAGATTGAGCGCCTTATGAATATATTGGTTTTACATTTTTGTTATTATTGTTATTATTATTGTTGTTGTTGTTGCTGCTGCTGTTGCTGCTGTTATTACTATTGTTGTTGTTGTGTTCATTATGATACTTTTATTAATATCCTACATCCTGAACTAATACATGTGCATAACTTTGGGGGTGGATTGAGAGAGTATGGTGTCATATGTGTAATTACTGCCTTGTGACTTGAATAGTCACTAACTGGTGTATAGTTTATTTCGGTATTTCTTATAACAGATAAATGGAGATTTTTGTGTAAATGTAGCTGTTACAGTATTAGTAAAGGAGGGTACTGTTACAGTATTAGTAAAGGAGGGTCTTTTTTATATATCACAATTGAATGAAGAGTCTGAGTTGAATTTGTTCGAGAAGGATTAATACAGTCCTGCAGATGCAAATATGCTGTCCATCCAAACCTGTTAATGACAGTCTTAACAGACACATTGAGTCTATGCAAAAGCCTATGCATTGACAAGGTCTTGAAATGGAATGGGCAGATGTGAAGGAGACCTGTGATGAAAGACTAAATTGACACTACCAGATTGACATGAGCATTAAGGTGGGCAGTGAATGGATACATTTTCATGTCATGGCTGAGATTGAACTTGGGACATCAGGTCTTATATCCAAAGCTCTGTCAGAAGAGCCAAATGACTGGAGAGAGGAAAAAAAACACAGAGAAAAAAGATGTCCTCCCAGTGGTCAAATCCATTACTATTCCTTAGCTATCAGAATCCAGTTTAGCATAATTATGCTTCATGTCGAACTTTTTACTATTGCTTAGCTATCGGAATCCATTTTAGTGTAATTATCCTTCATGATTTTGACATCTTTACAACAAGTGGCTTGAAAGTTTTAAGTTGAGAATGATAATTGATATGGAACTAAAACTTTTTATCTTATGTTACTGACAAATCATGTGTATGGTTAAGGAAGAGGAAGAGAAAATCTTACTGGTATTTGTAGATTATTTTATGGTGTCGGATTCACTGGCTGAATGACATCAAGCGACCTGTCAGTTTACCTAAAATTACACTGATTCTTCTCAGATTTTTCTTTATTTGGGTACCTGGTGTATGTGTTTATTGTTAGGTTCTGCCCACTTTGATGATAGTTGCATCTTTGATTATAATTGTAACTTAAGTTTTAATGCATTGTGTTGTTTCAGGCCATTATGAGTTTCAAACGAAGCTCCAAGCCACCAGCACGGCCCCCTCCTCCTCGGGGCGGTCTGTCGCTGGGGGGAATGAGCTTCAAGAAGCTTGAGGATGAAGAGGAGGAGGAAGACCTCACAATCTCAGACAAGTACACCAGTCTTCTGCAGCAGACACGCTCTGCCAGTGTTTCCAGTGCTCCTTTTGGTGCCTCCCATTCAGCAAAACCTGGCACTGCCGCAACATCTGTTTCTGCATTGACAGAAGCCAAGACAGATCCCTTGAGTTCAGATACAGATGACATGGAGAAATTTTCACCACAGAGAAAGGGCAGCAAGACAGTGTTTGAATACAAGGAAATCCTGACAGGACTGAAGGGCAAGATCCAAGAAAAGATCACAAAGACCATTGAAGACATTTCTGGAGAGTCCAGTGCCAGTGTGCAGTCCTGATAAGGAATATCCTCTGCCTGGACCTTTAAATGAGAGCACAGAAATGCCTGCAGCTCCCATACACAATCATGATGAGCCCATTACCAAGGCCACAGCTGTCAAGCTTCGGGCTTCTAGTCCTAGTCCTGCTGTGAGACCCACCTCCATGCCACGACCCCAACCAGTCAGATCAGGGAGTGAAGAAAGACCAGCCCCTCAGACAACTGAGGATAAGAAGTTGTCAGCATCTCAACCTGTGCACTGCAGTACTTTAATGGCAGAAGATGACCAGGAGGAGGATAACATCCTGGTATTTGAAGAACATTTTAAAGAAGAACCCATTGAGGACTTCACAGGAGGTCTTACCACCAGTACAGCTCTGCGTTCACGCTCCAAGCTGAAAAGCTTGAAAAAGAAACCTCCCAAAACTGTGGCCACTGTCAGCATGTCAGGCTTGATGAAGGCCCCAGAAACAACAGAAAATAAAGAGAAACTACAAACAGACAGTACAGTGCCAGACTTGTTTGAAAAAGACAGTGTTGTCTCATCAACTCCCAAATCAACATCCATCATGCGCCTGGTCAGTCAAGATGGACAGACTGTGCCATGGCCCAAGCTTCTAGCTGTAGTGTCATGTCTGTTTGCCTACCTAATCATTCCTCTGCCTTCCTACCTGTCAGGACTGATTGTTGGCTGTGTCTTAACCACCCTGGCCTGGGTGATATATCACTGGCTCATGCAGCCTGCTACCATCAAAGAGCCGCCTAAGCTTACACCTATAGAGGATCTACCACCTATGGAAATCCCAGAAATGAAGGAACCCACCTTAGAAGATGGCACATATAAGGTAAGTCTTACCTTGACTTTTGTATTTGTAAGATACTTATACTATGTGTTTTAGATACATATTCATACTGCAATTTCACATACATGTATGTACCATGTGTTTGTATGTTCTGTGCTTTTGATAATCAGTTTGTTTTTTAGTCATTGTTTTTTTGGTCTGAGTGAGAGTGAAAGTGTTATATGTATTGAGTGTGTAGATATGTCAGTCTGTGGTGTGTGTGTGTGTGTGTGTGTGTGTGTGTGTGTGTGTGTGTGTGTGTGTGTGTGTATGTGTATGTGTTGTGTGTGTGTGTGTGTGTGTGTTAAAATGTGCATATACGAGGGTTGTTCAATTTAAGATGACACTAGGCTTGCCGTTTGAAAACGAAGCAACGCACAGAAAAATGTTTATACCAAACACAACTTTAAAGTTTACCTGATTAGCATGCAGAAAATAAAGTTGACATCATGACGCAACTCGGAGTATGACGTAATTACAAATGTGTTTCAAATAGCTGAGCCTGAAAAAAATGGACGTCACCAATGAGCAATTTCGTTTCTACACTTTCACAAGGCTACAACTTGGTGACGATTGTAGGAAGATACACGCAGATTTGCAAGCTGTTTACGGAACGGATTGTGTGTCTTACCGCACAGTTTGCAGGTGGGTCAAACAATTAGGAGCAGGTAGAGTGCCATCTGATTGGGGTAATCGTGCAGAGCGAGCTTTACCAGCTCGGAACGAACAAAACATTGCATATGTGAAAAGACTGATAGAGGAGGATCCACATTCGACTGTGCGGGAATTAAGCGAGGCATGTGAGCTTTCAATTGGCACCATTAACAACATTCTGCACAAAGACCTTCACATGAGAAAACTGGCTGCAAGATGGGTGCCACATCTCTTAAGTGATGATCAGAAGCAGCAGCGGGTGGCATGTTCACGCAAACTGCTCGATGAGTTTGAGCCCAATGGGCCAAAACGACTGTGTGACTTAGTGACGGGAGATGAGAGTTGGCTCACATTCTACGGCATTCCCAACAAACGCTGCAACCGCATGTGGGTTGGCCCTGACGGAGACCGACCAGTTGTTCTTCGCCCAGGATTCCAGAGTCGCAAGCGACTGTTTTCTATTTTTTTCAACACGCAAGGCCTTGTGGCAATTGACATTTTGCCTGAGAAATCAACAATCACTGCCTCCTACTATACCCAAGTTGTGCTCCCCAAAGTTGTAGGAAAAATCCATGAGCAGCGCCCAACCGTCGGCACCCAGAGGACCCTTCTTCTGCATGACAATGCCAGTGCCCATAAGGCGAAGGTCACCACAACCTTCCTGAGCGAGCAAGGGATCCAAGTTTTGGACCACCCACCCTACAGCCCCGACTTGGCCCCATGCGACTTCTGGCTGTTCCCTGTTCTGAAGGAAAAGCTCGCTGGGCGTAAGTTTGACCGGGTACAAGACCTCGCCAAAGCCGTAAGATCAGAGTTGTCTGGTCTGCCTAAAACCGACTATCAGAGGGCGCTTGAGAATTGGCGTAGGAGGCTTGAACTTTGCATCCTAGCCAACGGAGAATACTTCGAGGGGATGTAAAAGTTTCAAGTTGCTGAGATGAGAGGTACGTTTTTTAAGGGGTGGTGACATCTTAAATTGAACAACCCTCGTATATATATATATATGCATTTCATTCTGGGCATGTAGAATCCTGTGATGAGCAAAAGTGACATCGGGGCATTTGAAGATGACACCTGTCTAAATATCTTCATTTTCATACATGTAATATTAGTAAATGTCTGGATACACATATATAATTAATACACCTGTCTAAATATCTTCATTTTCATATATAATATTAATAAATGTCTGGATACACATATATAATTAATAATTGATTATATATTGCTTTTCAAACAAAAATTTGGTTCTTAGGTAATAAAGTATATGAAGGGAAAAAGAGGTGGGTAAGTTGATGACATGATTACGTCAGAGTGTGAGTCTGCTCTCCGCTACTGTTGTCAGTAGTTATGAAAGATTTGTTACTGATTTGTTTATGATAGCGATTTAAACAAAATATTTAAAAGTAGTTACATGTCTGGATGTTGTGCACCACAGAAATACAGTCAGTTGTAGATGTTGGTAATAATGATGATGATTAATCAGTCAATTTATCAGTGTTTATATATATATATATATATATATATATATATATATATATATATATATATATATATATATATATTTTTTTTTTTTTTTTTTTTTTTTTTTAGGATTGGCTGATCAAGTTATCAGTGTTAATGTTTATATATTATACTTTTTTTTTAGGATTGGATCAATGAGATCATGAGTTACAACCTAGTTGATGTTTATGTTTTATTTATTTTTAGGGTTGGATGAATGAGATCACAAGTTACAACCCAAATGACTACCATATCAACCACACGTACAGCGTCTTTGTAACATTAGAAGGAAGTAGACTACGACTGCAGCGCCCTAAAACACCTGTCCCCAAGCGTGCCATGCATGATGAGAATATCAATACTGCTCATTTCATACACCAGAGACACTTTGAGCTGAAGGGAAGCCGAGTTTTTCTACAACCTCCAGGACTAGTGAAAAAACGAGTATGGAGCAAAAAATACCCCATTTGTGTAGCCTTGGCTGAAACAGGGACCAAAATAAAAAACATTGGGGAATCTTCTGTTGATGCTCCAAGTAGCGATGGGGTGAAAAGTGACATGGGATTTGAGTTGATCTCAGAAGAGAAATGTGACTCTAGTTTGTTGTTCCTGTTTGCTCGCACTGGCCGTGAGAAAGAGGAATGGTTTCGTAGGTTTGTGGCTGCCACACAGGGCAAGCCACTTGCCAATGCTGTGTTAGAGATGCGCAGAGCGATAGACCGTCAACGGCAGTTGCACCATCGGAGAGCCAACTCAGATGGTTCGATGAGACAGCGACATAATTCTACAGACTCTCAGTCATCAACAGCATCAGATCCTGCAGACAGTACTTCAGTGGAGGTGGGATATTTGTGTGCATGTTTGTACGTATGTTTATGTGCATGTTAATATGTGTGTCCTCTTTGCGTGTGTGTGTGTCAGCTGGCATGATAGTGATATCAATTTGAAATAGAACAAGAGCATTTGGATTATGTCGTATTTCCAGTAAAAGCAGTTACATGAAACTAGTGAAAGCTGACTCATTGTGCAGTAACCATCTAATTCTCTCTCTCTTTTTTAAGCTATTAATAAAAGTAAAGCCCATGCTGAGAGTTTTCTTGTTTCAGCCATATAGGCGTTACTTAATTTTATGACCATTGTTTTGTGAAATTATAATAGGCACAATCTGACGAGGGTTCGCTGAACCGATCAGGCCTAACAAAAAGTAAGTGAAATTCCTTGATGGATAATATTCGTTTAGGCGTGATATATGTGTAAATTATAATAAGATTATGCCTATTATAATTTCACAAAACAATGGTCATAAAAGTAAAGCCAAAGGATATAATTTTGTATTGATTAGAGAAATATTTATATGTACATCTGTTTCTGTCAGTATTTGTTGTGTGCATGTGTGAACCAAAAAAATGTCACAATGTTTGTCTATCAGTATATATTGTCATATTTCAGGTAGAGAAAAACATTATATTATTCACTGATTCAGAGACTGCTTTATCCTTTTTATAAGCAAGAGGCTGAACATACTTTTTAGTCATCTCCTGAAACATGTGCATCTGCTTACAATCATAGAAGAAATGATCAGTAAAATCTCTTTCATATGAACAAACCAAACACTTGCCAGTTATTTTCTGCAATTTTCATTTTGTGATTGAGGATATTTGTAAGTTATTTAGCATGTATTTCGCTTTTCTCATTTCTTTGGTTACATTTTTTGACATGGTCCAGGTAGAATGATTTTTTTTAAACCAAAACTGTGCTTATAAATGCACATATTTTGATTGTATTACTCAAAATCAGTGCTGTTTAAGTATAAAAAAAATTAAATTCCTATCTCACACCATGTAGTGACATTCAGATTTGGTTTTATAGCACGATTACTTATTATTGTTTCCATTTGTTTGGTATTGCATTTATCAGAGCTTTGTATTCAGAGACCATGTTGGGGTGATTCTGATGGATTTTATTCTTTTACCTTTTCCAGTGTGAATTGTCTTTTTTCATTTACACACACACACACACACACACACACACACACACACACACACACACACACACACACACACACACACACACACACACACACAGAGATATATATATATATATATATATATATATATATATATATATAAGATTGTGTGTGTGTGTGTATATATATGTAATGTATGTATTATATATATATATATATATATATATATATATATATATATATATATATATATATATATATGAAATATAAATTATTTATATCCATTATTTTTCTAGATGTTAAACCTTAACATTGCTGCTTGTAATTGAACTAAGTTATATTTCCATATTTTTTTTATTTTGAATTCTGTCATTCTCCATTACTCTGAACTTTAAAGTTGGATGGAAAGGACAGAACTCAGGTATAGTCTCATCTTGGTGTTGATGCTCTTCTAGCAGTACATCCACATGTTGTTCAGCATTTTGTAGGTGTATATGGCTTTGCTGAGAAAACTTTTGACATCAGTGCTTGCTCCTCTGTCGTGTCTGCCAATTACAGGTAGTCTTTTTCATCCGCTTGGATTGATGAGGGGTTTGCGATGTTCATAGCATTGCCTCCGTTTTCTTTTGGCTGAATTTTAAGCATATTTATTGTGCAAAGATATTGAGACAAAATGCTTTTTCCTGTGTGTGCTTGTGAGAATGGCAGACTGGTGCCAGTTTGTCTGCAAAGTCGAGAATGGGAGACTGGTGCCAGTTTGTCTGCAAAGTCGAGAATGGGAGACTGGTGCCAGTTTGTCTGCAAAGTCAAGATCGTCAGTGTGAGTCCATCTGATATCTCTTGGTCGGTCGTCAGTCGTTCATCTCATCATGCATTCTGTGGGCAAGAGCATATTGAAATGTGTATTGTAGACAGTAAAATGAGTAGAAGTTGGTATGTACACTGAGTACATCATCTTGTTTCACTTGTGTTAACAGTTTCAAAACATTAAACTGAAAATAGTAGTTTTTATTAAGAGCACTAACACAAGTTACTTATAAATACGAGGGTGAGTCAAAAGTAATGCCTTTTTATTTATATCAGACGAAGTTTTTGATAAAATTACCTGAAATGTTGCTCAGTTACAAATGATTATAACTGTTACAGACTGAAATATTTTGTTTGGTATATTTCCGGTTCATAGACTCGTGAGGAAAATTCAAGATAGCTGCCCCCTTAGAGCTGCGTCAAAAACAAAGAGCAATGATTGAATCCCTATGAACATTCACAGATGATTACAGAATGTGTATAAGGAGAATACTTTAGATTATAGCTATGTTCGCAGGTGGGTCTGTTGTCTGAATGATGAAAAGGTGGGAACTGCGAGCGAAGCCGATAAACCCCGTTCTGGCCGGCCGTCCACTTCTGTGAATCCTGCCAATAAAGCAAAAGTAGATGCTCTGTTTAGAGAAGATAGGCGCATAACTGTTGATGAGTTGGCAAAAAACCTTGAAGTGAGCCATGGAAGTGCTTATAACATTGTTGAATCACTTGGGTTTTCAAAAGTGTGTGCCCGTTAGGTACCAAGAGAGCTGATTATCGAATGCAAGGCTGACACAGTGACAGGGTCAGGTAGATAGATTAGATCAGATTAGATCAGATTAGACAGGTAGGTAGGTAGGTAGTAGGTAGGATAGATTTAGAAAGTTATGGGTAGAAGTTGTTCTTCTTGGCTATAAACTGTGGGAGAGTGAGGTGATACTAAACTGTGACAGGGACCTTACTAATCTCTAAACACTAGATGTAGTTTACTACTTTACAAGAACAATGCCCGCTCCTTAGTACTTTATCTTTCTTTGGCTTTGAACTGGGTCAGACACTTATTTCGTAGTTCATTGGATCAGAGGAAGTACTGAAAACCATTCATCCAAGTATCTATCAGACCAGAAACCTGATCAGGCTAAATTTTTTGGTTTGCAGCTTGGAAAACAAGCACACTTTTTCAACTATCAGGCTCTTGGATATGATTGCTACCTCAGTTGTGGATGCTTTTAAAAATATATATGTAGTTGAGGATGCTTTTAAATGTATGTACAATTACAGGGACTGGTTGTAGATTTGGTAGAGTCAACGGGTCAAAGAGTGTACTTTATTTGGTGTGCTTTTAGATAAAATATATTGCATGACTGTGACCTTGAACATACCATGCCCATTCAGATTCACACTGTGACACAGCCATACTACTGTCATAAGAAATACTTTCCCTTCTCTGGTGTAGAAAAAAGTTCTTCCCATGAAGTTTAGATAAATAAATGAACAAATAAATAAGTGAATGAATAAGTGATTAAATACATAAGGGAATGAATGAATAAGTGAGCAAGTCAGTCAGTTTGTAAATGAGTGAATGTGAATAAATAAATAAATGAGGCCTAAAGATTTAGTATGTTTTTTCCATGTTAAAGTTCTGTGACCCAAATAATTAGATCAATTTGTGTGAGTTTGTGACTTCATGTCTGTGTGAATCTATCACAGTTTTGAAAATCCATGTGTAAACCATTTACTATTTAGAATCTGTTGAACATTTCTTTAATGATTATCTTCACAATTTGTTTTTACCCCATAAGGTGTGATTGTAAATCAAATCTACTATGAATTCATGTTCTTTCAAGCTTACAGTCACACGTCTTTCTGAAGAGATCTGTGATCTAAAATTAGGCACAAAGCTGCAGAATCTTAGTAATTTTGGTATTTATTTATAGGCTTACACACAATTTTGTTATGTATTAATAGGCTTATAAATTCGTATGTATACATACAAAGTTTTTCTGTCACCTGTTTGTTAAGACTTCAGCATACATTTCAAATTAATTTCTTGATGAGACAGGATAGATTGTAACACATTTTGTTTGTTAACTTATTTCATTGGTGTGTGTTCGTACATTCAGTTAGTTTTATGTACACCCTTACTTTTTGTACCTTTGTCTTATCTTTTTAATTATTTGACCAGTGGTGTTTTTGTTTTGACAGAGTGAAGGTTCAGACCCAGTGCTGGACTTTACCCGCTACATGGGTCATCTGATGCCTGCTGGCGCATTCACGCGTCTCCTTAGTCCCTCCAAGACTGACAAAGAGTCTTCATCCAGGCTGCCGTTTACAGGGTCCATCATCTGCGATAGTCAGCTCTACTGGCTCAACGCTCTAATTGGTCGGTGTTTCTATGACTTCCTGCGGGATGCTTGGTGGGCAGAGAAGGTGAAAGACAAGCTGCAGAGAAAACTTAGCAAGATCCATGTGAGTAACAGTGGTTTATTTTTGTTGTTGTTGTTGTTGTTTTTTGATACAGTCATGATTGATTGTAACTGTGGTGCTTGTCTTCTTTTTCATGTAGCATGTCTTGCACTGTTGCGATGACACTAGTACAGTTATGAAATTGATCTGGAAATTTTGGGATTATAGAAACTGCTGCTGTTGCTTTTGTTTGTGGCAAATTTACATGCAGTAGTTTGCCATTGTGAGTCCCAGTTTGGATTTTGAAGTTTGTTCAAGAGGGATTCATCACACTCGGACAGTTCCATATGTGCTCCACCCAAACCTGCCAGTAGTTGTCTGGCACAGTGGCTGACTCCCTAAGCCTGCGCAAAACCCTGTGAGCTGGCATTAGTGGCAAGGTCTTGAAATTGGGTAGGGAGTGGGGGAGGGACTTTTGAAACACTAAGCTGACACCACCAGAATGATGGAAACATTAAGATGGGCAGCGTACAGACCAGTTTTAAATGTTGCAGGCTGGGGTTGAATTCGAGATATCAGATCTTGAATCCACAGCTCTGTCATAAGAATCAACCAGATCTCATTGCTTTCTGGAAGTGCAATACATGTACAGAGATTTCGACCATTGTTTCTGAAGGAATCATCTGCCCGTGACCGTGAAGACAAAATCTGGTTCCAAAGATTCTTCAGACACCTTCTGACTTCATCCATCCCTTGCTATGAGGATTTCACCAGAAACCTGTTGGTCAGCAACCTTTTTGGGATGACCACAGTAACATAAAGCCACACTGTACTTTACCTGGACCAAGCAGTCCCCTACTTTGGCTTCCACCCCCTGGGACATGGACCCAGGGTTAGGCTTTGGGAGGCACTATAATATGGTTCACAAAAATCATGCATAATAATTTTTCTTTCAGATTTGTTATTCTTCTTTGTTTTGTTTTTTTAATAAAAGGTGTACATACATTGTCAGCAAAGCATAGTTTCAATCACATTACTGGATGTAAACTTCAAAACACATAAAAGTCGTCGGCTTTTTTGCAAATGAAGTACACATATATGTAATGCAGTGATTTTACTAGCAAGTTAATCATTTACAGGCCTTGTTAAATTAAATAGAGAACAAGCATATTGATGTTACAAATATGTAAGATACCACATCATGCATCTGTTTCCGCTAACGGTAAATCCATCATTCATGTGTTTCCATCAGTGGCAAATACATCATCCATTTCCCTCTAAGTATGTAAGCACTAAGTTGGTTTTTGCAGTATATTTTTCTATGTGGTAGTTGTAATAAGATTGAAGATATTTTAAAGAGATGTTACATTTAGAAGATTTTTTTTATTTGTGTTTATAAATAAATATACAGTTTCCCTAGAAGGATAATTAAATCGAATATTGGATCTCTGTGCCTGTTTTCATCTGCACCAAACAGTACAATATTTTGAGCTAATCTGATATTTGCACAGGTAAAACATTTAAATATGACAAATCTTCAACCCTTTTCCAGAATTTTTGACTCACAAACACTTCCAGATATATAGTAAGTACTACCTTTTATTTCTAAACAGAGGTCACAATGAAACTTGTTTATGGGTTCCATTCTTTTAAGATGACATTGGTTCCCAGAATTCTGTTTGCAGTGCATATTTGTAACATTTTCATTTGTATCTTTTGTATTTTATGAATTTTCATAAATACCTTTTTCTGTGGAATGTTTATTGCCAGTTTTCCCAAGCATTCAGAACTAGATTTTGAAAGTGAATCATCTTTGATTTGTCACAGTATCATGATACAGCCTTGATCCTTTCCTTATCGAGTGAATTATATTTGGTGCTATAGAAATGTCTTGTGCACTTTCATGTTGTGTATCCAGTAGTGTTTACTGCATGTAATTTTTTATAGACAGTTCACATCCATTAAGAAACAGAAAGTTACATTTATACCATATTTTCTATTAAATTCATCACAAATCATAAAAGATCCATTATTGTTCAAGAAATGCTCAATATAGTATATTCCCTTTTCAATCTGCCTGATTTTTTAATCCTATTACTTCCAACATTAATGTTTTCATTATATAGAATTGGTTCTGAAAGTAAATGTGTTGGTTTGTTGGTTACATATTTCTGCAAAAATGATTGTATGCATGAAATGTTTGTTTCCGAAACATGTTACCGTTATCACTATGTAAAGACTAGTTGGAGTCATACTTTCCAACTTAAGTTTCAAAAAGATAGATTTCACAAGAATTGTTTTTTCATTTGTGTTTTGTGGTTTAACATTTTTCCAACTATTACACTTTTACACTTTTAAACTTGAAGAATATATTTGTTTATATCTAGTGTATTTCAACCTCCATTTTGTATGCTTGTTTTGGTTGTCTTCTTCTGATTCTGTCTTGATTTATCATTCCACATAAACGAGAAGCACATGTTTTGAAGATTAGTCACTAATTCATCAGATTCAATTGGAGGATTTGTTAATAATAATAGAGTCCAGAAATGGATTAATTTTGAGAGAATTGGAGCTTTTAGTTCTGCAGTTCTTCCAAGTGAACCTGTATTTTTTTTATCCAAATTTTGAACAAAGCTTGTATTTCTGATAATTTTTCTGCATAGTTTATTTCTTCACATCCTTATAGGTTATGCGTAAACCATATGTATGTTCAGTATCTTAAATCTCTGACGATTCCAGTGTTTATTCAGATGGGTTCCCTGTAAGGATGCTGGGTGCTCTTTCAGTATAAATAGTATCCCCACCTTCTGGAATTTCTGTGCTAGAAATTTCCTCTTTTCTGTCACTCTCCTTGCTTCTTCCTTTGTCTTTTGCCTTCTATCATCTCTTCCTATCATTTTCTGCCTTTCTGGTCTATTTACTTGTATGCGTTCTTTAAAGCCTTACATACTTTTTCATAGGATTGATAATTGGGTACATGTATTGACTGCATGTTTGGCCCGAAAGGAATGTGCTGTGTAGAAGCAGTTTAGGTAATTTAGGCCATTTTTATGTATGCTTTAGTGCCCTTAGTTATGTTCACATTTGTATTCAGGTTTGGTTTTTGAAATCATCTGATGATAAATTGAACAGAATGGTTAATGCCAGGCGCGTATCCGTAGATTGTGTGTGCACATACATTGGTATGTGCACTTAATTTTCTTTTTCAGCTTTTTTGTTCCAACTAGATGTTGTGAGGATTTTGAAATTATAGCCCTGATAAGACTGTGCAGTCTGCTAGGCCTTAAACAGTAAGAATAAAGAAAATGCAAATGGTGCGTGTATTTAACTTTTAAAAGCTTTTTATTACCTAGCCAGATGGTACATGTTATATCAGCATTCATAAATAGCCCTATGTTTACAAATTTTTGAATGAGATAAAACAGATTTCTCAAAAGATATTATTTCTCCACTATTTATTAGTTGGACATCATCCACACACAAGATATTTTGATTTGTTATTGATCATGACACCTTTTACAGTAGCTATTTTCTCCAATCATCATTGCTAATATTTCAATACATAATACAAATAAGTAAGGGAAAAAATGGATCACCTTGTTGCAGCTTTATTGTGCACAGACTGTCAATGACAGAAGATAACTTGACAATAGATCATGCTGTTGTATTGTCTTGAAGATAGTCTGGGGCAGTGGATTGTAATAGATGATGGGACAGTGGGTTAAAATGGATGATGAGGACTAAACCAAACAAGCTTACATCATTTCACTGATGCCAGAAGGGGCTCATGTGGGCCCAGTGATGTATAGGTCTTTTCCATATGAAAGAAACTGTCACAGAGCTGAGATTAACAGAGCAGGCTCTGGGTGTCAAATATCAAAGACTGAAACAGTGAGCATGCCTGAACTTATTACTGCAGCACCCTAGGTTATGGATTGTGAAGATGTTAATGTACATAATTTTCTTATGCTTGTTTCAGGTACCTTATTTTATTGAAGAACTTCAGGTCACAGCTATTGACATGGGAAAAGAGATGCCAGTGGTGCGACGTGCAGCCAATCCCTTCCTGGATGAGAGAGGATTCTGGGTGGAGCTGGATGTTTCTTATGGTGGAGGCTTTCAGATGACCATTGAGACCAAAATGAACCTGATGAAGTTGAAACGCAACAATCCAAAATTAGCATCATCTGTCTCAGGGATGTCATCAGAAAGGTCATTCCTTCATTTGTGTGTAGCAAGTATCTGGCGAAATGAAGCTTGAATCTGTAGAACTCTGATTATTAAATATTCACAAGTTTCTATCTTTTGTTGCCAGTCAAATGTTTTACTAGAAGTCATATAAATTATAAGTTTCTGTCTTGTGTTGCCTGCCAGTCGAATGTTTTACTATAAGTCATAAAACTTCTTGTGTTGCCTGCCAGTCGAATGTTTTACTATAAGTCATATAAATCATAAGTTTCGTCTTTTGTTGCCAGTCAAATGTTGTACTGTTACTTATATATCAAAATTTTATCATCTTTAGTTTATTTTTTCCTTTTTTTAAACCAGTCTGTTGTCAGAAGTAACTTGAATGATGCTGTAAAGTTTGGCAGTCAGTCCAGTGAGAGCCAGTCTCTGAACATTTCCTTGTCTTGCTGACCTTTATGTTTTCCTTAAAACTGAAAATTGCTCCGGAATCTTCAGGCGTAACTCAGTAGATGATTCATGAAAATCATAGAGCAATCCCATTTTATGTTCAGCATTTGACATAGCTGCACATTCTGTATTTTGTTCAAAATAATTTGGGAGAACATGATAATTCAACATTCAGTTTCAGTTTCTCACAATGATGTCTCCGCATTCGATATAGATTCAATATGCATGATGTCACAGATGCTTTGTGATGGATAAGATCCACAGTTGTCATGGCATAAGCCTTATACCTGCACATAAGCCCTACGCACTGGCAGTTAGGCCTTTTGATTATGATCAGCTTTAGGAGAAGTTGGAAAAAAGTGCTCATATCAATAGGGGATGTGGACTCTGTATGCATGTGTTTGTTTGCATACTTGTTTGCATATGTGTGTGCATATGCCCCTATTTGTTTGCATACACATGTTTCACATTTTGTAAGAGTTTGTATGTTTTATTCACACTTACTCAATGTGTCACATTTATTCATCATTCAGATCACCAGTGACAGATTCAGATGAAGAGGACAGTGCTGAATCGTCCACTGATGAAGAGGAAGACACAACAGCTGCCAGTCCTGAAGAGAAGGAAAGGTGAGTCAGATGTATTTACTTAAAAGAAAGTAAGTGTCCTGGTAATGGTAAACCAGGTTTAAAATGATGATGGTTTTAAGCCTTTATGTTCTTCCCATAGACTGTCTTGTGACATAGCATAGGAATCTTAGGACATCCAGTCCTGGATTTAGAAGTACAATGACAGTTGCATATCAGCTATGTCATCTTTTAAAACAATGTTTTTCTTGATTTAAAAAAAGAGCTAGCAGGCATATTTCCATGGTATATCAGATGTCAGCTTTGTAGCAAATGAGGATAAATGTTGAAGCAGATAACCAGGCTGTTTGAATTAAAAAAAAAAGGGTATTCAAATCAAAAGGGGGAAAATGAATGAGAAATAGAAAAAGGATCACCAGACATGAGATTTTTCAATGTTACCATAAATTACTTACTACTCGTGGTGTCATTTTCAGTGGTGGAGGCAGCAAGAAACTGCTGAAATACCTGAACAAGCTGACCTCTTCCAAGTACTTCCAGCAGGCCACAGAGTACAAATATATCAAACGTGCCATGGAAAATGTGTCCAACACCCCGCTACAGCTGCAAGTCAGTGTGAAGAATCTTGTGGGCAAACTGGCTGTCAACATTCCTCCACCCCCATCTGACCGTCTGTGGTGAGTAGATCCTGTGTACCACTTCATAATGCTCCCATATCTTCTATGGCCTCAGGTTTATGGAATCCCCTTCACATTTTTACTGACTTGAACTAGTATTATCAAATTGTAGATCTGATGTGTCAGGGTTATCAGCATTTTTTCTCAGTAGGGGGATTGTATTCATATCAGTGGGGTATATGTTAAAATCATTCACCACCACCAGCAATGTGGGGATAGTGCTAGTTCCTGCTTATAGTTTCTTCTTTTAAATTAAAGTAATACTGTCTTGAATGCACATATGCATGGTATTGTTCTGGTTGTTTTGCTCACACAGTGAAGGCTTTATGTTGGTGCACAATCTGCGTACCCATTTTTGATGCGTTACTTCCAGATGAACGGATCAAACAACAGTACAACCAAATGATGTGGATCAAACAACATTACAACTGAATTAGTGGGTCAAACAGTGTTACAACCAGATGATTTAGATCAAATGATTACTACCAGACAGCATCACTGAAATGTTGGGCCCTAAGCAGCATTATTACTGTGGATGAAATTCTTTCCCAGCTTTGATTCCACCCCAGACCTCTGGCTTATGTCTCTTTCCATTTGGGTGAATTTATCCACTGGACCACAAATTTATGTTGGCTACAGTTCAAACAAGACTGTAGCATTAAATTTTTAATTATAAATACAGGAGCATTCTGTAATGAATTAGTATTAAATGTTTAGTTAGGAATATAGTGACATACTGGTGTTTGTGTGTTTGTGCATGTGAAATGATAGGTATGGATTCCGTGGAGCCCCGCGTTTGTGGCTGGTGGCCAAGCCCCAGGTGGGAGAGCGTGTGGTCACCATCACCCACATCACTGACTGGATTGAACGCAAACTGGAACTGGAGTTTCAGGTGAGACAGTCCATCTGTCAGTTCTTTCTTTTCTTTTTTTTTTCTTTTAACTTTCTTTAACATTTTCAGTCCCTTTTTCCTGTGGGAAGCTGGTAGACAGGGACATTCAACAGGAGGCTTGGGAATATACATAGAAAAATCATCATTCGGCCGGTCAGTTGATCAAAAAGGATCAGATGGGTATATCAGTGTTCTTCATTTGGTGATGGTTTGTAGAGTCCTCGTGACCTTTGAACCAAAACTCTGAAGGAAAATGGTTTGTCTCTCCATAACTACATCACCATCGCGTTCTGTGTAAAAAAGGTAGGTGGTGGGCACATGTTGTAAACCTCTTTGTATGAGCCATGGTCTCCCTTTTAGTGTCGAGAAGAGAATCTCCCGGCATACAAAATGCTTAGCAGACAAGCTAAACATTCTTGAAGTCCGTCACGTGGAGGGGACTCTGGAATGGCTGTGGGGTGTATGGTTCAACCTATGATAGACATGTTTGCATCTAGATCCAGCAAGTGTCTTCCACTATGTGGATCTCTAGTCCTCAAACCTGAGACCTTTACATCTGACACTGTATTGATAGACTGGGACCACCTCTGAGTTACACCTTCCCTCCTTTCCTTATCCTGTTGAAAGAGGTTGGAGAAGTGAGATTTGGACAAGTGAGACTCAAGAACATAGAGATAATCCTGATATAAGATCTCTGATCTCTGTCCCACAAGAGTTTGGAACTTTGACTTCATTGGGATTTCCTCAGACAACCTGGATCATTAGTGACACACTTCATTTATCAGCTGCTGTGCCTTCATATTAACTCACTCCATGCCATGAGTTTTTCCCCTTGCTGATCCCTGAATACCCAGGGTTTTTGTATAGGTTAGGAAAAAAATTATAACAATTATACATGAGCAGACAGACACTTGAAATTTAGTGAGTGCATGCAATGCATATTAGTGTATACTTGATCAAAAAATAAAGTAATTTACTCATCATCTTGGTGGTAAAAGGGGTATCCAAGTTTTGTCTTTTTTTAGAACTTTGCAGCTATCAGAAATATATATTCCAAATGTTCCTTTTCAGCTAAGAAATGTTCTACATCATATTCTAGCACAACTGGAGTCACTGAAGACACAGGAGATATAATATTGAATCACAAGCAGGTGATAGAGAACATGAAATACAAAAAAAAGTGAAAATACAGAAAAAAAAGAGTTCACTGTACACAAAACACTGGTGATGTATCACTGGCTGTAGTCTTTCCTGGAGTGAAAAAGCTCATGGCAAGTGACACTGTGAAAGGATGATCAAGAGGAAAGAAATCTAAATTGTCAGTCCAGTCATCAGTAAACACAACCCGAAAATCGTCAACTTCTTCACCGATTTCAGTGTCAGTGTCCGAATCAGACGCTTGTTGCTGAGGCCTATGTGCTGGCACACTTTCGTCTGCTTCCTTGCCAGTATCAGCGCCCACTTCACTGTCGGAATCCACGTCTGTCTCCACACTGTAGGAGTCGAAATCCACATCAGAAGAATCGCTGATGTCTTCTTCAACGTCTGACCCTTCAGTCTGGATCAATTCCAGTGCGTCTTCAACGCTAACTAATAAATCACCAGCCCTACTGTGTCGAACACTTCGTCGCAACGCCATCTTGCCAATCATGGAGCAGAGCTGACCAACGTGCTCTTTGTTCTCATTGGCTAGCGAGTGATTCACGCATCACACACGGTGCAAGTGAATGAAAAGTTGATAGGGGATAACTAAGGAATCATCTCAGTTCTTGAGTTTCGTACCCGATACGTCACTCGGACAGCGCGAATTTTCAAAATCCGAATCCTTATATGCAGATCTTGGTCGCGAACACTTCGTCGTACGATGTCCGCATATATGGACAGTGGAATCGAGTGAGTTAAGCAGAAGTCTCCCATAAGTTGAAGTCAGATCACAACAAGTTCATCAGATTGACCCACCTAAGAGCTGGGACTTTTGTGGAAACTTTACAAATTGCTTCCACTTCCGGGTGTAAGGGTGCTGAATCCCTTTCCTACCACAAATGGAGGGTGTGGGCATCTTGGTACCACAAAGAATCAGTAGATTCAATCCACCCCTCCGGCAGCCAGTTTTATAACTTACCTCCACTTTGAGCGAGACCTCATGATAAGCGGTAGCTGAGATTATCACTTTTGTCATTTGTGCAACATTTAAGCAGGTGAAGGGTCCACACTTCTCACACTTCTCTTCTGAGAAATATCATGCCTCACATCCAAAGGAGCCTTGAGCTTCGAGTGAGCACCAGGCTTGGACCTCTTACTCATTCCCAGTAGTCTTAGGAAAACACCATATGGGCATTGTGACAGGCCTCCTTCACAATGCCGTTGACTGAAATGGCCTTTCTACTCGCCCGCTCTACCAATAGACACATGAATGAACTGCATGGTCTTAATGGTACTAAACAGGACATCTCCTTCCATTGAAATGACTGTGTTTCTTTGGTTTTCTTCTTCAAGTTCAGATCAAAACCCAACCTCTTGGAAAACGTCACCTGTATTTTCTGTTCCATATGCATTGACGTCACAGTGGCCATGTGATAGATAGGATACAAATACACGTATACAGCAAGGACAGTAATCTATGACTAACTTTGAAATGCAGAAAAGATGGACATAAAAGAGATTTCATTAAAAATTAAAAACATTCTAGGACTGAGCTGCCAATGATAAATGGTGTAACAAAAGACATTAGATTTTAAACCAAAATGAGTGGAATTGAAGAGATAATGAAAATTAACAGTGTTAACATTGTAACATATAGAAGGAGTGTGCTACATATTCTTTTCAGATATATTTAGGTAACATTAATATTAGCTTAACTTATGTGTATATGATACTTTGTATGATTCAGAATTTTCACGATGTGTACAGTTTGTTTGAGTATTGCAATGACGTGTGTGCAAGTGGTTTGTTTAAAAGTATGTTCTGTAATTGTATATTTTATGTTTTATTCTGTTTTCTTTTGTTTTCCTGTATAATTGTGTTTTATTGCTTTTTGAAATTGTATAGATAATTTTAGTTGAGTGATTGTGGCAACATATGTTTATGGTGAACACAGTTTTTGTTTGGTATAGCCATGTGTACTTGGTATATGATGTGAGACCTTTTCCTTTGTACTCATGGTCCCATCTTTATGTTGCAGCGTGTGTTTGTCATGCCCAACATGGACGACCTGGTGATCCCTATACTACGACCCTCTCAAGACACAGGGCCCAGCGATGATGCTGACAGAACCTCAGGCTCCTCCACAACCTTGTGAAAATTGTAGTCTACTAGTGCAGTGTGTTTATGCCCATGAAGCTTGAGTGTAATCACCTAGTGGACAACTTACCACTTTCTAGTATTTATATCTGAAGTGATAAAAGGAGAAGCTTATTGTATGGGCTTGCAAGTTTTCTTTTTGAAACCATTCTCTCTAGTGTGAACAGCTGCACAGGTCTGTAAGATTTGAGCTATCACGGCTGTGTGAAGCTGACTTTCAGTTGGCGCTAACCCCGTTCCTGAACTGATAGTGACCTCTGAGAGGCTAGCACGCGGTGCACACACTAATTGTAGCGACGGCCGCTCCCTCCCTTTCACTCCATCACGCTTAACCAGAATGCCGCTCAGCACACACAGGCCTAAGCGATAACGCATCGCCGCGGAACATAGGTGGCCGGTGCTTACAGGGTAGTATCAGTACAAAACTGTAAACCATGTCTTTGGAAAGCAATACATAGTTACGCTCTCATGTGCATTCGAAAGCCAATAAATCCAGCTTTCTTCCGGTATAAAAAAATGTTCCTGTAGCTTTTCAAACAAAGGAATGACAACGACGGAAAGACAGTGAGAAAGCATGCTACAGTAGAAGGAAATATGCAACTTTGTTAAAAATGGGTGTTTTAAACTCCCCATTGTGAACATGCAATTATTATTTTGACGTTAAATTAATGACAGAAACATTTTGACATACGTACACAACAAGACACAAGAAATAAAAACATAATGGCAATTACCTGGCTCTTGTTATGGACTCAAACGCAAGTCTGGTGAAAATCAACTGTACAGTATCCATAATGAGAAATAGGCACAGAAACACTATAAGATGAGGGGGGGAGAACGTGTGAAAGACAAAACGATCAGTGGATTTATGATAACAGTACATTCATAAAGTTTACTGATGATTTGATAAAGTTGATACTGAGTGAAAACAGGTTACACAACGGGGAGATGAGAGGGTGGAGAGGAGGGGTGGCTGGGGGGAGCAGACGGGTTGGCTGAGTGAGATTACACAGTCTTGGAGGTCGTTGCCACAGACAGCTTGGGAAGCGTGGTTTGTAGTTCAGGAGACACTAAAGATAATTGTTCTCTCATGATGATCATCAGCTGTTCTTTTTTACTTCTGACTCCCCAAAGTTGATGGCCCTATCAGACTACTGTCAAAGTCTCCGCCACAGTCCATAACAGTTTGGTCCATGTCACTGTCTGCCTTCCGTTTGGGGGCTCCGACTTGCGACTTTTTTGGCCGGCCACATTTTGTCTGCATATCAAAATGATGACAAACTTGACACTCAGCGACAGACAAAGTACCACTGAACTCAGTCCACATGTTCTGTGTGCGCATTATGTCACTGAGTGCACGAGTGTTGGCCGTAGTTTGGTTAGTCACCGTTGTTTTGGATTTTTTCAGTTTCATTATTCGGTAATAACACCTGAGACACAGAGCTTTGAGATACTGTCCTTCCGTATCTGAATTAATATCAATGCTATGGAACACAAGCAGCTCATAAGCGTATTCAACACAGAGTTTACTATTTGATCGTTTGTCTTTTAGCTGTCTTTTCACACGTTCCCCACACACGCGACACAAAGCGTTAAGTCTCTCACAGTGCAGTGCATATGTATGTTGAGTTGAAGGCTCCATCACTTAAGCAACAGTTTTTACTATATGTGATTAATTCACAATTACAACATGAAGAACGAATGCCAGACAGAAACAAACACTTGCCACTTAAAGTGCACAAACTCAACTTCACGAAAAGCAAACTATAATTTCCATCAATGCCACGTAGTATCCACAGTGCCGTGCTAAAAACGCATAAAATTAAGACTCTGCCACTCTGCACGAGTAAGAACAAAGACTAGCAGCAGGCGCCTGGTACTGACACAGATAAGACGATGCCAGGAACCGGGTCAGGTCATGACCCAAACTCAAAGATAGAGGGAAAGAAGGGAGTGAACAGCCGTGCTATGTATAGTGCCCTAAAATGCTGTTGTCATATGTGATTATCATCTATCATTTTGAAGATTAGCTGCTGCTGCAATGTGTAAAATAGTTATGTGAGACTAATGTAGAATTAATGTGAGGTATTGTAGTTCCCTTGGCATCTCTGTTGTCATTGGATTCATGGGTAAAACTCACCGAAATAGTTACTGGGGATAGAGTGAAGGAAGCACAGTCTTATACACCATCTTTATGAATCAAATGGCAATGTGAGATTCTCTGTTTTTAGTGCAGTGTATATGTAGGGATGTATCACTTTAATCAGTGTCATCCATACATACAACTTCTACAGCATGCTGTAAAATTACAAGTGATCCTTTGTGGTATATTGTTAGACTTTGAGAATGCCACATGTTGACAGGCAAATATTCAGCATGTGTTCTGTTTGTTTCTAATAGAAAGGCTGTGTGTGTGTGTGTGTGTGTGTGTGTGTGTGTGTGTGTGTGTGTGTGTGTGTGTTTCATGTGGCAGTATGCACACATGTGTGTGCACATTAGTAATAATATATGTGTGGATACAAGTATCTCTCACATTTCGTTCGGTCCAACAACTGGACAAGTACTCATACAGGGAAGAGCGATTGTTTTTCCTTTTCATTAATTCATTCATTCATGACCGTTTAAATCTTTCTCCATCGGATTCATAGTGAGGTACAAAGACTGAAACCTGCAACAGGAGGGCTGTACTTAAATACACAAACCAAGGGCTGTACTTAAAATGTGTAGAAGTACAGCTGTTCTTGTATATTAGTTGTTTAGTTTCCCTTATCTTAGTATTTTTGTACCTTCTTACTAGGGAATACTCTCCTGCCAGCTGTATCACCTGAAGTGGATGCCAGCATAAAATCTCAGTCAGTCAGTCAGTTCAATCGGTCAGTCAGTCAGCCAGGCGGTCATTTAATCAGTTAGTACCAGGTTTGACAAGGAATCACAAGTTGAATTGATTCATAGGTCTCCAGACTATTGGTTATCAAGCACTAATACATTGTGTATCATCTCATAGGTCTCCAGACTATTGGTTATCAAGCGCTAATACGTTTGTATCATCTGCAGTGTTGCTGTTAGCTCCATACTGTGATCATGCTTACTGCTGATTGTTAATCAATAGGTGTCAACCGGTTGGAGAAATAATAGAAGGGCTATATTTATATTCTGCAATAATAGCTGTGCTTGGTGTTCAAAGATGCATTTTCTGTAAACACTTGATCTGACTTGTTGATTTACCTGGGTCATCCAATAAATAGCGATTATGTATCTATGACAAGGTGGAAAATAACATAATGATCAGTACCTTTTTATATTCCTTTGATGTAACACCCATTCTCCCAAATGACCGATATCCATCTGTTGAGAATGCCCAGAAATGCCCATTGCCAGGTAACCAGAGTTGGTATGTTGTATCGACTTTGGCCAGATCCATGTCCAATTCATCTGAGTCATAGAAACGTACACCATGGAGAGGTTCTTTCAATTTGAGTAATAGATCAAAGTCTGGGGTATTGATAGTAGGAGAATAGGCAGAGTGTGGCAGATCATCCCACTGACATGGTATTATAAATGATGTCATCCTCTTTGCTTTGTGGTTAGATGTGTAGCCTTGTAATATCAGTGGCAAATCATTTAATATTTTTTGTTTCTTTCTGATTGCAGGTCTTAGTGTTTTCATCAGAAAGAACCTGTAGTAGTTTTGATTACTAGGTTGTCCCACTGAATAAGATGTACTGTCAATGCACTCTTGTTATCATAGGTGCATATCATCATCGTCTTTAAATTTTCTTGCTGCCTGCTGAACTGGTTGGGCCTTACAGAGACGGGGAGTATTCCACTCTGACGACTGTCTCTTTAATTCTGGATCAGAGTTTCATGTAACCCAGGTTTCAGCAATGGCAACAGTCCAATTTTAAAAACTGTCACCCTCATTTTGATATCTTTTCAACCCTTTGACTCCCATACTCTATCCACCAAATGCAAAAACTTAATCCTTTGACCCCTCACCTCACCAGCTGAGGAAGCTGGTGGATAAGGTGAGGGGATCAAAGGGTTAAGTTTTTGCTTTGCTAGCATGGTTGACAATGCAGGATGCTGGTGGACAGGGTACAGGAGTCAAAGGGTTAACAGAATCTCTGCAACAGTGGACACGTTTCCATTTTTGATCTTCAGTAAGGACAGTGCTGCAACACCTCATCTAAAATTTACTTGTTAAACTTATATGAATTGATCCACAACTAATATAAGTGTCATCTGGAAGCTATTCACTGAATATTCACCTGTCTTCATTAAAAAAAAAGTCCAAACTTTTTGAACATTTTTTTGTTACTAGCTTCAGCTGGCCTCCCCCAACTATGCTTGCCTTTACTGTCATTTTGATCTACCTTTACAGAATGACACCCATCTATCAACTGCATGCTATGAAAATGTCTGTGTCCCACATACACCTTAAAAATGTTTTTAATCTCTCTGTTCCTGAACTTCCTGTATGAAATTCAGTTTTAATGTAAGCGTGCCATTCTTCAGTGCTAAATGTGGCTATGATGTATAGAATGACTGGACCCAGTGTGATGTCATAACCACAGTAATTGCACATAATATAATTAGATCACAGAGTAATTTGGCCAGATTTGTGTAAAGCTTCCAAGGGCTGAGAAAGTTACCTGTTAGGTTATTAAGACATTGTTGCAATTTATTGGATGACCCTTGTAACTGCACACCTGTCATAGTCTGGGTGTTCTGCAGTGTGCATACAATCGCTGTTTGATGA
This sequence comes from Monoplex corrugatus, assembly GCA_030674185.1. Taxonomy (NCBI): domain Eukaryota; kingdom Metazoa; phylum Mollusca; class Gastropoda; order Littorinimorpha; family Ranellidae; genus Monoplex; species Monoplex corrugatus. Next base: position 33,186,615 of record CM060306.1, on the reverse strand, counting down.
GTTGGGTATGTTTTCATTTTGGGTGACAGTAGGCTGTACCTGTACGTACATACAGTCTGCGTATAATTGATTGTGTTTATATTTTCATAAACTGGCTGTGTATGCAGTACACTTGTAATACTAGTTGGTCAAGTGGGTTTGTTGTATGCATGTGATAGGCTGGATACATTTGTTGTCATGGTGTGCTTGTGAAATCTTCCTGTATTTCGTAAATCTTCTCGTATTTTTAATTTGCAGTCCATTTTATGAGCAAATGTGTGATTTTCTAGATACATTCAATCTGCACTTAACCCAATGCTGTTTATAGAGGATGCATATAATTCATTGTTATGCCTAATGTACATCCATGACAAAAATTCTGTTCGTACATAATACACTTATTAGTGCATTGCTGAACATGCACTCAATATTGTGTAATCTGCTTAGTATAATGTGCGAATTGTGTGAGTTTTGTAAAACCTGTACAATTTATTATGAATTGAATGCATGTAGTCCATTGTTGTGTACATGGTATGCACATATGTGTGTATCGAATGTGCATGTATATATTGAATATCATCCATAACATATGGCATGCATGCGGTCATCCATTTAACATGTTTCATTGTGTATGTTATCAGCTATATAGAATCCTTTCAGCATGTTTCAGCACGTTTCAGAATCCACCCCATGGAATCCATGTTTCAGTGTATGTGTTTTCTGATCACATAGAAAGTAGTACTGTGTGCAGTACAGCCCACTTGGTATGTGCATCACAGAATGCCTGTGTCTGTCTTAATATACAGTGCATGTACAATCCTGATTGGTATATTATACACAGTTGTTTCTGTAGGTATCGAGAACAAGGTAAGGATTCCATGTAACTGCAGTCTTTCAGAGATGTTTCACAAATTCTGGTCAGCACCATAGAATGCAGCTGTGTGGTGCTAAATAGAGTGTGTGTTAACACCTTTTGAACATGTGATTTTAAAACGTGACTCGTGACAAACTTCTGAATAGAAAAAGTAATGTATGGCTTGCGATTAGAGAAAATTGTATGTTAATAGTGTGTGTGTGTGTGTGTGTGTGTGTGGTGTGTGTTTGTGTGTGTGTGTGTGTGTGTGTGTGGTGTGTGTGTGTGTGGTGTGTGTGTGTGTTGTGTGTGTGTGTGTGTGTGTGTGTGTGTGTGTGTTGTGTGTGTGTGTTGTGCTCAGATTGATCCATGGAGATACGTAAAAAAAAAAAAAGAAAGAAAATGGATCAGTGTTTACATTTTGTCATAACCAACACATTGTTGTGTCATATTATTGTTGTTGTTTGGTAGTTTGTTGTTGTTGGTGGTGTTGTTGTTTGCATTTTTAATTACATTTTTTAGCTGTGGTTTTGTTTTTTTCACATCCCTGTTCCATCTTGGTGGGATCATGCACAAAGCGATGTACAAGTTTATGTTTAAGTAAGTGTAAATCAGGGCAACCGTTTATTTACCACCATATGTATTTTGTCAGTATGTGTTCATCTTGTTTGTGTGAATACATAGTAATGAAAAAAGTACTCTGGATGTTGTTTAATTTTTGTATATTGAACTTTATCATGGTTTATGTGACACGTTTTCAAGAATTCCATGAGGATAAAGAACTCTTCTTTGGGTTTTTGTTGTTGTTTTTCACACCAGGAAATGATGAAAGGCGCTTGACATTTCAGCCAAGTGCTGTGGGATGTTATAGAATGTATGGCAGATGTTTACTCTGTTCGCTGTCTTTCATTTTGAATTCCTGTGGTTTTTGACGCAAAGTGTAAGAAGCTTAAGTATTTCAGTTCATTCCATGTAGTATATCAATTGGTTATGTTATACATATTGAGACATGGTGTGGTGTGTGTGTTGTGGGTGTGTGTGTGTGTGTGTGGTGTGTGTGTGTGTGTGTGTGCACTGTTTTTCATATTGCCATGTTATGTTCCTGAACAATTTATTATAGCATTCAAACATTCCAGTCTGGGTGTGGTTTGAGCTGGGCTCACAAAACACATGCATGTACGCCCTCCAGTTCAACTAACTGTAAACTGGCATCTGACCCTGTCCAGAGTTGGGAAAAAGAGTAGAATCGACCCTCAGAAAGCTGACCCAAGAGGAATGGAGCCTTTATCACCTCATTCCCATCATCTTTACAGACCTTACAGATATTGGAACCCCCTTAAATCCAGCTTGCTTTTGTTTAAGTAAAACTGATCAGTTCATTTACATTGCACCATGCTTTGAAATAACTTATATCCTTTCGTTTTATGACTTCTTCATGCTTGTACTCTATTACAAGGAGATGATATTTGTCTGTGCTTGAAATTAGAGTCTCAATACAAGGCATATTTGTCTCAATCAGTGAAGCTTCTGTCTCTAAGTAGATTCCAGCAATGGCAAACACTTTTGCATTGTGTCAGTTGTCTGTATGATTGAAAAATAAAAATCAATCAATCAGTCAGTCAGTTAATCAATCAAACAGTTCCCTGTGGGGACGCCAGGGAATCTTTCAGTATTACTGCTATTCCCCACCTTGGAAATTCTGTGCCAGAAATTTCTGCTTTTTGATACTCTCTTTGTTTTGCCCTTGCTCCTTTGCTCTCTGTCAGTTTTTCCTGTCATTTTCTGCCTTGCTGGTCCATTCATCTGAATGTTTTTCATAAAGCCTTCTATGCTGTGTCTTTGGATTGATAATTGGGCAGACATATTGACTGTTTTTGGCTGTACAAAGATGTGATGTATAGATGTAATTTTGGGTAATTTAGATCAATTTTTAAAATGTTTTTATTGTTCTTATGTTAATAAAAAAAATTTTTTTCAAGTTTTTGTTTAACCCCCACCCCACCTCCATCTGGTGATAAATTGGACAGAATGGTCAATACCAGGGGCATAGCCTTCAATTATGTGCCTGAATGCGTTGGTATGTGTACAGAAGAATTTTCTTTTCCAGTTTTTTTTCCAGGGTCAGCAATGTATTTTGTATGTTCTGAGATATTTATAGCCCTGATATGGCTCTGTATAACTGGCTGGGCTTTAAACAACAACAACAACAATAATGGTGATGATGATTATATTAATAATAATAATAATGATGATGATGATGATAATAGTAATAACTATAATAATAACAACCATAATGATAATGATAATCAATCAGTCAGTCAATCTGTTGGAAATTGGAGAGAATCAGTTTAATCCTTTGACTCCCGCAACCTGTCCATCATCATCCTGCATTGTCAACCATTCTAGCAAAAACCATTTGATGCCCTCACCCTATCCACCAGCTTCCTGCAGGAATGGTTAAGTTAATGGTTAAGTTTTTGCAGTTGATGGATAGAGTGCAGGAATCAAAGGTTAAGGTATCTGAGTCAAAGTTAGTGAAGCTGGTGTGTCTTGAAACTAGTTATTTCTTTCATTTCAGCTCAGTTACAACTAGATCATATTGTTTATCACTGAAACCGGTCTGTGGTATGTTCTTGGAAAACTTCAGCATGCAGGATTTGGTGGTGTGATTTCCTTCTGTGATGCAATAAACTTGTACTTCAGTCTTCAATCTTTGTTTAGTAGAAGATTGGATGTAAGCTGAGTTTCCTTTTGCTGACAAGATACAAATTTCAGACGTTTCATTAGCTACACTGCTGCTTTTTTCTTGTATATAGTACTAAAGTGTGGGTGACAGGTTTGAATAGTTTTTTTTTTCATTTGCTTTATATCTTTTGACTGAGTATTTAGCAGTTGCATATATATTCATGTATGATGTTTTTATAAAATAGTCTGTTTCCATTGTAGAATCTATTCATGTTACTTGCTTCTTTTTTGTGTCTTGATTAACATGATGTTATTTGGCAAACATTTCTTTCTTTGTGTTTTATATATATATATATATATATATGTATGTGTGTGTGTTTGTGTGTGAGGAAGAGAGAGAGAGAGAGAGAGCACTTGCCTACCCGTCTGTCTGTGTGTGATTTAGCTGTTATCTTGCCATGAAAACAATTTGTATGCGGTTTAGAAATCAAACCTACCGAGCAGAAACTTTCATGAGCACCATTAACTTTCTTGCCTTGATTGAATATATTTTCATTAAATCAAGACAAGAGAGGCCCCCCATCTCTCCTTTTGTTTTGTTCAAACTTGCACATTTAAGATGGTTGATCAGACTTGACCACAACCAGTTAGCTGTTGTGAAGATGTCAGAGAGTGTTTTGACATTCTGACGTTCTGCCGTTCTGCCTTTCCATTAGTGATGCTTGCACTGTGATGAAACTTTGATGTTTTTATGAAAACCAAAATAATTGGATGATTAGTTTTCTGATGTTTTCCCATGATTACTGTTTTCTGATGTTTTCCCAAATTCCTTTAAAATTTTGTATTACAATTTATGATGGCATGTAAGAGGAAAAGTTGGTTTTTGTTATTGGGTTTGTTTTTTTTTTGGTGGTGTTTGTTTGGTTGGTTGGTTTTAGTTGGTGCTTTTTGTTAAACTATCAAGAAAGGATGGTTTTCATGATGTTCACAGTTTCAGCTGTACTGATCCTTTGGTATGTAATATATTAGTGTGTGTTAGGGTATTTAACAGCATGCGCACACACATATGCATACAACTGGTGCACGCACACAATGATACCGACGCAGGCACACACACACAGGCATAAATTATCAGTAACACTAGTTTCACAGAGGACTGGTTGGCATACAGCTAGCTCTGCCTTTCAATCGGATAGTAAAAGTTTTTGAGTCTGATTCAGGGGTTGTGGGATTGGAGGTACTGTGTGTGTAGCCTCCAGTCCATGCAGCTGTGAATGGGTACTTGAGCCTGTTATAGGTTGGGAAAGGTAAAGCGCAAGGGAGAGGAGATGAAGACTATCCTCATAATTGTAGCCCCAAGAAAAGTTGGAGTCTGTACCATCTCTCTCTCTCCTGAGACCTATGGCTTTTGGGACAACATTTACTTTATTAGTTTCACAGAAAACAATTTAACAGTATGTGCAGTTAGCTACAGCTGCTTTTGAATGTTGAGGAAAAAAAACTAGCACACACAACAAGTAGCTTGAACTAATCTGTGATATGTGGGAAGAGAATGTATCACTGAGCTGATTTGGGATAAAATGTCAAAGCCATAGGAGTAAAATATAATACATGATGGTAGGGTCCACTTCTCTCTTGTAACCCCTATGCTTACATCAGCCTTGAATCCAATGTCTCAGTTTGTTCGTATTTACTTATGTGTCACTCTTTAAACATGAATTTATTTCTTATATGTAAACGAAGTCCGCTGTTGTTTTCATGACAGTTCGAGACTGATGGGAGATAAGTGCTACATAACATGTGCCATTTATGTTGAGCCATTCCATTCTTTGCGTTACTGTTAGTAATGTGACAACTGCTTCAGATGCTACAAATTGCTCATGTGTGCACTGGCCAACACCCAGCATGTGTGTACTGGCCGACACACCACCTTTGCAGGTAAAAAGTAGAGACAAAAAATAAGACTTCGGAATAAACATGAAGCAAGACTTTACAGTCCCTGGCATTCTACATCTGTTCCTCTGGGGAAGCTTTAGATTTGTTTTTTTGTGCAAGGTGCTTAGACCTATTCCTTTGTAAAAGCACGTTCTGGCATTCTGGCCTGCACATGCTAAAGATCCCATGACAGTTGAGAATAGCAGTGCATTCGCCTGCTGCCCTGGTATGAAACGGAGGTTGATTTTCCAGATCCCTCCCTTTGAAGGCCAGTTGGCCATCTTGCCTTTCTGATGTCTTGGTCAAAAAGAAAAAGAATGGGGGGGCACTGCACTGTGCTGAAGCACTTTTGAGGGGGAGAGCGGCCCAAGTTTCACATGGTAAGTCCACTGTGACAGGAAGAGATCAATGATTATAACTAATGATAATAGATCTATTCTTCTGTTGATGGTCTTTTTAGTCTGTTTCTCTGTATCTGATGTTATGGATATGTTCCTCTGTACACGCGTTACATATCTGTTCCTCTGTATGCGCTGTTCCATATCTCCTCTTCTATAAAGGATGTACAGTCCGCGTTTTCTGTGCAGAGTGCCATATCTGTTCTCTGTACAAGTTGTGCAGTATGTGTTGCTCTGTACAGTGTTCCATATCTACAAGTTGTGCAGTATGTGTTGCTCTGTACAGTGTTCCATATCTGTTCTCTGTACAAGTTGTGCAGTATGTGTTGCTCTGTACAGTGTTCCATATCTGTTCTCTGTACAAGTTGTGCAGTATGTGTTGCTCTGTACAGTGTTCCATATCTGTTCTCTGTACAAGTTGTGCAGTATGTGTTGCTCTGTACAGTGTTCCATGTCTGTTCTCTGTACAAGGTGTGCAGTATGTGTTGCTCTGTACAGTGTTCCATATCTGTTCTCTGTACAAGTTGTGCAGTATGTGTTGCTCTGTACAGTGTTCCATATCTGTTCTCTGTACAAGGTGTGCAGTATGTGTTGCTCTGTACAGTGTTCCATATCTGTTCTCTGTACAGGGTGTTCTGTATCTGTCTGTATGTACAAGGTGTGTAGTATGTGTTGCTCTGTACAGTGTTCCATATCTGTTCTCTGTACAGGGTGTTCTGTATCTATGTACAAGGTGTGCAGTATGTGTTGCTCTGTACAGTGTTCTGTATCTGTTCTCTGTACAGGGTGTTCTGTATCTGTTTGTATGTACAAGGTGTGCAGTATGTGTTGCTCTGTACAGTGTTCTATATCTGTTCCTCTGTACAAGGAGTGCAGTGTGTGTTCTTCTATATAGGATGTTCCATATCTGTTCTCTATACAGGATGTTCCATATCTGTTCTCTGTACAGGATGCTCCATATCTGTTCTGTTATCAGGATGTTTCATATCTGTTCTCTGTATACACAGAGTGTTCCATATCTGTTCTCTATACAGGATTTTCCTTATCTGTTCTCTATACAGGATGTTCCATATCTGTTCTCTGTACAGGATGTTCCATATCTGTTCTCTGTACAGGATGTTCCATATCTGTTCTCTGTACAGGATGTTCCATATCTGTTCTCTATACAGGATGTTTCATATCTGTTCTCTGTACAGGATGTTCCATATCTGTTCTCTGTATACACAGAGTGTTCCATATCTGTTCTCTATACAGGATGTTTCATATCTGTTCTCTGTACAGGATGTTTCATATCTGTTCTCTGTACAGGATGTTTCATATCTGTTCTCTATACAGGATGTTTCATATCTGTTCTCTATACAGGATGTTTCATATCTGTTCTCTGTACAGGATGTTTCATATCTGTTCTCTATACAGGATGTTTCATATCTGTTCTCTATACAGGATGTTTCATATCTGTTCTCTATACAGGATGTTTCATATCTGTTCTCTGTACAGGATGTTTCATATCTGTTCTCTGTATACACAGAGTGTTCCATATCTGTTCTCTATACAGGATTTTCCTTATCTGTTCTCTATACAGGATGTTCATATCTGTTCTCTGTACAGATGTTCCATATCTGTTCTCTATACAGGATGTTTCATATCTGTTCTCTGTACAGGATGTTCCATATCTTTTCTACTGTACAGGACGTGCGATGTATGTTCCTCTATACAATGTTTCGTATCTGTTCTACTGTGAAAATGTTTCACATCTGTTCTTCTGTACAGGATGTGCAATGCACATTCCCTCTGTACAGTGTTCCATATTTGTTCTCTGTACACAGTGATATATTCCTCTGTATTGGAGTATACATTGCCTCTGTACAGTGTCCCATATCCATTCCTCTGTACAAGGTGTTCTGTGTATATTCCTCTGTACAAGTGTTCTGTGTATATTCCTCTGTACAAGGTGTTCCATATCTGTTTCTCTGTTCAAGGTGCACAATGTGTAATGTTCTGTGCAAGTGTAAAATAATTGTTCCATTGTAAAGATGTTCAGTATCTGTTTCTATGCAAGGTATTCTATATCTGTTCCTCTACTCATTTTTTGGTATAGGTAAGTATGTGATAAGTTCTTCAGTATCAAGGAGAACAGGCTGTTCTTTATAGGGGAGCAGAAGAATGTTTCTCTATACAGTGTACAAGTGATTAAATTTTTTTTCTAAAAGAGATACAGGATTTGTTCCTCTTTCCAACTGCAGTACAAAAAAAAATCTATACATGTTTAGAAGGGAGTACAAGATCTGTACATGTTTTAAAGTCTGTATTCTGTGGTCAGTGTGTGTGCCTGCATTCATGATGATGTGTAGCACTGAGCATTTGTAGCATTTGAAGCAGTTCCTTATATCTGTGCATTGTTTTTGTACTGCTCTTTGCTTCCTGTTCATTTATATTTCATGTGTTACAACTGCTGATGTCATTATCAAAGCAGTAAGGAGGAGGAGTTGATAATACTTCTACCAAATACTGGTCATGTCTTGGGCAACAGAATCAAATGTTCGTATTGCATCTGCAACAACACAGTATGTTTGCATTCAAGGAGTGTTGTTGTTTAGTTTGTTTGTTTGTTGTTTCTTTTTTCCCAAATTGTACTGTTCTGCTATTGTTGATTTTAGGTTTGGTTTGATTCAGTGAATATGTATGATCTTTGTGTAGAAAATGTTTGTTGAAAGTGAATGGAAAGAAAAGATAGTACAGTCATTAGGCAGTTTTAAGCTCATTTGTGTTTAGAATTGTTTATCTCCCTTGAGCTGTGTGACTTTAGTTAGGCCATCAGGATTGTTCTGTTGTAAACTTTGTCAAATAGTTATTTCAAACCAGGTTGGGTTTTTTGTTTTTTGTTTTTTGTTTTTTTTTGTTTTGGTCATATATTATTTATTTATAATATATCTTTGACTGTAATGATTTTTATTTGATTAATTGTTTTATTCTGACAGATCGTCATGGTCTCTCACTTTTTGCTGAAAATGCTGTTAGCTCAGCATTAAATGCCCCAGGCCATCCCAGAAGCTGTTGTGTCAATATGCACAGAGTATGTAGGCTCCTGAACTTACACTACCCAACTCAGTTGCTATATCAAGTACCTTTGTGTTGCTTATCTGTCATCCTCGTGAGCAAATGAGAAGTTGTTGGAGAGTTTTTGCTCTTCATGTAATCTTCATCCTGTTATCCTGTCTCATTCTTTGAAATTGTTTTTTAAGAGTGCATGCTTAATTAAGTGTGTGTGTGTGTGTGTGTGTGTGTGTGTGTGTGTGTTGATGTGTTCTGTTTGTCTGCTGTTTTTTAAGTGTTGCTAAATTATATGAATGTGTGTGTATACATGTGCTTGTGTGTGTGTACACATGCATTTGTGTAGACATTGTTTTGTCCACACTGTGCAGGTTGTTTGTTGCAGCACAGTCTGCATACTCCATCTTTGATGAGCCTGCATGCTGGGTGTTTTCATGTTTCCATAAACCACCTGACACTGACATGACTCGCAGCATATTAAACGTGACTATTTTTTGTTTGCACGCTTACACACATGAAGGGGGTCTAGGAATTAACAGATCTGCACATATGTTTACCTGGGAAATTGAAAAAAAATCTACACCATTTAATAATGAGGTGGGTGGTACCCAGGCAGGATTGAACCCCAATCCTTCCGTTTGAAAGTCTGACATCTTACCTACTTGACTACAACGTCCGTATGTTTGTTGTGACAGATGTTACTGTCTTCACGTCCCCACTGTCTTTTCTGTCGCTTCTTTACTATAGAAATAAAGACATATGGAAATTCCTTTTATTCAAATAGGAGAAGAGAGGGCAGTGAAACATCATAGTCTGTACTTGCCTGTGTTCTTATGAAACCATAAACATTCCATGTCAACAGCCCTAGAACATGTATCAGTATGGTACGCTGCTGCTTTTATTGTTTTAGGTTGCACACTTGATTGTTTTGTACAACCCAAAGATGTTACAGTGAAAGAGTTTGATCACTGTTTTGTGTGCAGGAACAAGCCATTCCTTGCTTTTTATGTTTCTCAAAGGGGTTGAAGTCATGTTTATGTTACAGGTGGAGGTGCCATTGAAGATATTTGAACATGTTTTGATGAAGAGTTCAAAATAGGTGTTTGGGTGTGTACTTAATTGTATGTGTGCGTTGTTACGGTAACTTATTTCAATAAAGCTTTCTGCTTAACAAACTACTTGCTTCTCTTTATAGTTTTGACATGTTCTGATGAATTCACAAAACTAAACATATACTGTAATAATCGGTCTCAAAAAACACTATCACAGGCAATGAGCTGGCATATGCTTTCACTCAGTTTCCCACTTATCTTTATAATAATAATAATAATTACAATATTTATATAGCGCAAAATCTTGATAAAATCAAATCTAAGCGCTGAAGCAGACACACACGCAGGCAAGCACGCCCGCACACACACGCACGCACACACACACACACACACACACACACACACACACACACCCACACACACGCATGGCCACAAATGGGGAGAAAGAATAAAAGCAATAAAAGCAAGAATAAAAGCAATGGAAAATTATAGAGAGCATAGCATACAATTATATATTATAACCATGTGATTCCCTCCGAGCGGAGACAGGCTGCAGAGGGGAGGGTTGAGTGAGGTTAGGATTTTATGCAGGAGAGAAAAGGTGAGACTGACTTCAATAGTTTTGTATGGAGATTTCACGTGTTGCCATTTAGGATTGCTGTAAACCACACACCTGAAGATACATACCAGGCATTCAGGACCAGTATACCTACTCGTCCATTAGATCTACACGAGAGTCCATTAACATCATCTCCCAATCACAAGCATGTTTCATATATCTGGTAACCAGCCAAGAATGCCCAAGTCTGAGATTCTGTCTTTATCTAAAAGAAAACTAATGAGTGCAAAGCTTACATGCTTGTACCAGAAGTACCAAGGACAATCTCTGGTGTTCAAGTCGCATAATTACAGAGAAATACTGGTGTTATTTTGTTTTTAACCTTCACAGAAACTATAAAACTTAAATGTTTAGAAAGTATCTCATGGAAAAATATAAGACAGTCAGTGTGTGTGCTTTGTAGTTGTTGTTGTTTTAAATTAGATGGTTATGTCATGAAATTGGAATGAACCACCAAAGTGAAGCTCAACTATTGTTTGTAATTTACAATATGTATCCATTGTTTGCTGATAAAATCCACAGCCACTGGGTCACCTGGGATCATCCTGGTCAGCACACATGCGACAGTTGCAGTGAGCTTAACGCTCAGCAACATGTCAGATAATGTTGTTTGCTGTCTGCAGCATATAGATCATTCATATTTTCATGAAATAAATTTCTTCACTCAATTCAATACTCCTCATCTGTAAATCTATGTAAAGCCAATCAAAGTTTTCTTTTTGCAAAAATCTTTCCATAGCAGATAGGCCTACATATTAAGCATTCTGTTTCGGCGGAGTGGGGGGGATTGCAGATGAGATTGGTTTGTTATTGTTTCTGCCTTGAGCTCCATCATAATTTGTGCAAATAGTACTGAATGGATCAGCAGCATCATCATCAGTTTTATTCTCTCTTAGCTGGACTTGCGCACGCATGTGTGTGTGTGTGATGCAATATCTGTGTCAATATTTTCTGTAAATTATTTTGTATTAACATTAGAATGTCCTCTGTGGGGATTACGGTGGCTCTTTCAGTATAAATAGTACCCCCACCTTCTGGAAATTTTGTGCGAGAAATTTCCTCTTTTCTTTCACTCTGTTTCTGCCTTGCTCCTTTCCTTTTTTTCCCCTTCCTATCGTTTCTGCTTTGCTGGTCCTTTCACCATTATGTGTTCTATAAAGCCTTACATACATCCTCTTTGGATTGATATTCGGGTACATGTACTAAATGTGTTTTTAGCTCTAAGCTATTGTGATGTGCAGAAGCAATTTTATGTAATTCAGGCCCGTTTTTATATATGCATTAGTAGCCGTAGTTATGTTTTTATGTGTATTCAGGTTTTTCTTTAATCTCCTGTGATAAATAGGACGGAGTGGTCAGCACAGGGGCGTACCCTTAGATTATGTGTGCGAATGCATTGATATGTGTACTTGATTTTCATTTCCAAATGTTTTGTTTTTTTCCTTCAGTGAGGTATGGTGCACTTTTTGAGATGGTTATAGCCCTGATATGACTGTGCAATCAGCTGGGCTTTAAACAACAACCATAATATTATAAAGAATCCTGAGGGGTGTTGGAGGGCACACTAAATCATTGTTATTATCATTATTATTATTATTACTAGTATTATTATTATTGTTGTTATTCTCACCTCAGCAGCAGCAGCACTAGTAGCAGTGCTGGTGCTGGTGCTGGTGCTGGTGGCGGTGGTGTGGTGTTTGTGGTAATGGTCATGGTTGTGGTGGTGTTCTTCTTTTCTTTTTCTGCTGCTGTTTTCTTCAGTTTATCTTTCATTCAGTACAGATGATTATCGATAGTTCAGGATTTGGAATTCTTGATTGTCACTTCAAATGTGATAACGTGCACTTAACAACAGCCACGACTGCTGTGATAATTTCACAATAGCCACCCCATATTTGATAAATGTACTTAATTCGGGCACTGGTTTTGTGTAGGTTTTTATGTGATATGCACGCACACTCAGTAAGAGCCAACATTGTCCTGGTGGGCTCTTCATCTTTACATAGCTGATACAGTGTGTGATTATATGTGCCACGACTAGCACACACACACATGCAACACACACACACACACACCACACACACACACACACACACACACATATGTGCACACACTCATACACACACACGCACTCTCACACACACACAAACACAAACACACACACACATGCGCGCGCACTCACACCCCACACACTCACATACATGCACACACACACTCACACACCACTCTCTCTCTCACACTCACACATACACACTCACTCACACATACACACACTCACTCACACACACATACACACGCGCAACACACACACAACCCTCACATACACACATACACACACACACACACACACACTCACTCTCTCTCTCTCTCTCTTTATCAGTCTCTCTCTCTATCCATCTCTCAATGTCTGTCTCTCAGTCTGTATCTTTCTCTCAGTCTCTCTCTCTCAGTCTGTCTTGTCTCTCATTCTCTATCTATCTGTCTCTCTCTGTGTATTTTTTTCTGTTTCTGTCTGTCTGTCTGTCTCTCTCTCTCTCTCTCTTTCTCTCTCTCTCTCTCTCTTTATCAGCCTTTTGACCTACTGCCACCCCCTACAGTGCTTCATCCCTTTAAAGCTACACGTTTTGTAATGTCTAGACAGCATCGTCTTTATTTATGTATATTATTAAGTGTATTATGATTTAGTTCATGGCTGATGTGACCTGCACTTGAGCAAAGTTCTGCGCAGATAACGGAGTACTACAAGATAATGTTTATACAATAAGATTATATACTTTACTTTTAGGAGCACAGTACAGCTGCCTTCTATTTGTTGTTGTTGTTTCTGTTTGTTTGTTTGTTGTTTTTTGTTTGTTTGTCAGTTTTTACTTTTATTCCAAGAGAGAGAAGAAGAACGATGCCTTTCATTTAGCTAGCTAATAAGGGAGAGAGAGCGAGAGAGACACTGTATTTACCCCCTTTCAAATTGACAGAAAACATATCACAAATGAAAGGATTGGGGGTGTTTGTCTTACTGGATCTTTAGTAGATTGGTTTGCGTTTTTTGTTAAGAAAAGTTCCAAATCTTGTGTTGAAAGAGAAGAGCTTATCTGGTATCGAACATGAATATGCGGGCAGATGCATGCACGTATGCATGTGTGTGCACCACACACACACACACACACACCCCACACACACACACACACACACAACAATGCACACACATACTGGGGCTTTTTCTCGTTTTTTTTTTATTATTATTATCATTATTGTTATTTAACTATACAATCTTTCTTGGATGTGTGTATGCACACTGTTTTGTCCATGCTGTGCAGGCGATATGTTGATGCATAGTCTGCATACTCCACCTTCAGTGAGCAGGCATGCTGAGTGTTTTCAAAGTTTCAACAAGCCAACGGACACTAACATGATTAAAGGATCTTTTAATATACACGTTTGATATTCTGCATGAAGAAGGTCCAGGCACTTACAGGTCTGCACACATGTTTACATCGGAGATAGGAAAAATATATACCTTTTACCCACCAGGTGGGGGTACCCGGGAAAAATACATACCTTTTACCCACCAGGTGGGGATACCCATGAAAAATATATACCTTTTACTCACCAGGTGTGGGTACCCAGGAAAAATATATACCTTTTACCCACCAGGTGGGGGTACCTAGGAAAATATATACCTTTTACCCACCAGGTGGGGGTACCTAGGAAAATATATACCTTTTACCCACCAGGTGGGGGTACCCAGGAAAAACGTATATACCTTTTATCCACCAGGTGGGGGTTATCATCATCATCAGGTGCCCTGCCGCATGGCGTTGGCGACCATGGACTTCCAACCATCTCTATCTCTCGTTGCCCCCAGCATCTCCCCCACCCTCCTCATCCCCAACCACTCTGCAAATCCGTCCAGCATTCTCTCCCTGGGTCTACCTGGTGCTCTCTTTCCCTCCAGCTTCCCCGTTGTGACCAGGTGCTCCAAAACCCCCTTTCTCATGAAATGGCCTATAAATGTTGCTTGTCTTTTCCTAATCTTCCTTATGAGTGATCTACTTGTGTCTGCTTCCATCAAGACTGTCTTGTTTGTTTTCTTTGATGTCCATGGAACTCTCAACATTCTTCTGAGAAACCACATTTTGGCTGCCTCGATCCTGCTCTGGCTTTGCTTGCTGACTGTCCACGCCTCGCATCCGTACAACAGTATTGGTTCTATATAACATTCAAGGACTCTCTTTCTGGTGTTAATTGATAGGCATTTGTTGATAAGAATGCTTGTCATCTTCTTGAATGCTGTTTTGGTTTGGCCGATTCTGCCGGCTACTTCTGATGTGCATCTGCCATCTGATGAAATGACCATTCCCAGGTATTTGAACTTATTAACGTGTGTCAAGGTTGTGCCATTTGCTGTTATTTTGCATGAGGGGATTTCATGTTTTTTACTGATCACCATGACTTCATGCAGGAAGCTGGTGGATAAGGTAAGCGAGTCAAAGAGTTAAGTTTTGGTTTGCTAGCAGGGTTTGACACTGCAAGATGCTGTGACATGATGCGGGAGTCAATGGGTTAAAATTCCCTGTGTGATAAATTGGACGGAGTAGTCAACGCCATGTGGTATATCCTCAGATTATGTGCACGAATGCATTGATATGTGCTCTTAATTTTCTTTTCCGCTTTTTTCCTGTAGAAGTATTGTTTGTTTTGAAATGGTTGTAGCCCTGATATGGCTGCATGCAGTCGGCTGGGCTTTAAACAAAAATGATAACGATAATCCACCCCCAAAAAGGAAAAAAAAAAGCAAATCATGAAATATGTGTTGAAGCCAGTACGAACACAATGTTATCTTCTCGAAATATCGCTTCCAGGAAATGGAACAAAAAGAAACCAATGGGAATTTATCTTCTCAGAAGTCTTTATCAGAATATGACTAGACTTTGATTCAATGGCTAGGGTGAACTTATCTTGTCAGAAATTTGTCATATCAGAGTACAGTCGGATTGATTCAACGGCTTGGCAGATGTGATTAAATTGATTAACCTTATTCATAATGTAATACCAACAGGTTTGATGTGTGTGTGTGTGGTGTGTGTGTGTGTGTGTGTGTGCACGTGGTTTGCTGTTGCTGTGTTCTTGCTTTCGTGCTTAAGTAAAGTGTTCTTGGTTGGTAGCCGATTAGTTGACCAGCCATTTTGTTGATTGTTTCTCTGGTCACTGATTCAAGAAGGGATTTCGTTGTTTTGATATAACTGAATGTAAATGCACACACACGTGCATGCGCACGCAAACTCACAGAATCAGTCCAATGGTTGGTTGGGCAATTGGTTGATTATTCAGTTGGTTCTTAATTTTCCCAAGAAATTTATTTGTTTGAGTGTGAAGTTACAACCAATGTTCATGTAGCAACAAATACTTTTTCGTACGCACACTCGCACACACACACACACACACACAACACACACACACACACACACACACACACACACACACACACACACACACACACACACACACACACACGTACGCAGACATACACAAACACACACACACTCACTCACACGCGTATACACACACTCTCTCTCTCACACACACACTCAAACACACACGTACACACAAATACACACGTACACAAACACACACACACGCACGGACACACGCACACATGCACGCACGCACACACACTCACACAGACACACACACACAAGCACGCACACACACACTCACTGAAGTAGTAGACAGAGCAGCTAAACAAGGTGCACACAACACTGATAATACTATAGAATTACGTATTAAAACTTCCGTAAAAGAAGCTTGCAACTTGCTAGAATCAGCCTCATGGATTCGATTTCATGAACATTTCAATGAAAAGTTTGTGACACAACAAATGATAAAACTTTCATTACAAAATGTATGTAAAAAATTGCAGTATTCTTCCATATATCATTCAAGATCGATTGTTGCTGTTCATTTTCGTATTCAACTAAACGCGTTGAAAACAAAATATTGTAAAAATATCAAGTGTATTTGCGGAGAACAATTCACACTGTTTCACAGTTTATTTTACTGCAAAATGCTACGTTCTTTTTTACCAAAATTATTTACACAAGAAAACTATTCAGAAACTCATTTTAAAGAAGTAACTTCTGATCAGTCTTTATCAGTTAAAATTTCAGAATCATTGGTTCACAGTCCTGTTAATGTATTGCTTTAAGTTTCTGAAATTAGTATTCTAGCGTTAAATTTTTCCTTCACATTGTTAATGTTAATTGTTAGTGTTAAGATCTTGTTCCATTTTTCTATTTACCCATTTATTTATGTCTTTTACTTTGTCTCCCCTCTCCCCACAATGCAACTCGCCCACTTCTTATCTTCCATTCCCCCCCCCCCCCCTGTCTAATATCACTCATAGTGAACAGACGTTAAATTAAAGAACGAACACACTCACATACACACATACACACACACACGTATACACACACACGTACACGCACAAAGACACATACACACATTTTGGATTAAACTGATCATTTTTATGATTTTGTGTTTCAACTCTAGAAAATGGCCTTTTTCCCACCGATCACTCTATAAGTGAAGCCTTTCGCGGTGTTATCATCACAACAGATTTTCCTTGAAATTTAGCATAGAGGATGTTATCACAGTAGGCTTCGGTACTTTGCCATTCCTCCCATTTTGTCCTGTGTGTGTTCTAAGAATTTTATTTTCTGTTTAACAACTGGAAGTTGGAGTTTGTTCACGAGGGATTCATCGCACTCAGGCAATTCCATATGCACTCTACCTAAATCTGCCAGCAGTTATACAGCAGACTCCCTGAGACTGCGCAAAACCCTATGCGTGGTCAACGTGGAGTGTAGCTCCTTGTTAACCCTTTGACACCGTATCTACCACTGCAAAAACTTAACCTTTTGACTTCCTCATCATATCCACCAGCTTCCAGCATGAAGCTGGTGGATGGGGTGAGGGTATCAAAGGGTTAAGTTTTTGCTTTGGTAGTATGATTGGCAATGCAGGATGCTGGTGGACAGTGTGCGGGAGTCAAAGGGTTAAGCAGAGGGATTGCATGTTGACACCAGAATTGTAGTGGGGTGAGTTACAGTAATATTCCACATGTTAAACCCTATGCGCTATAACGTCTTAAAATGGAGTGGGACCTTTGAAACAATAAGTTGACACCGTCATGAATGATGGAAACATTACGACAGTCAACAAACTGGGAAGTTTTTAATGTTGTGGGCTGGGATTGAACTCGATATATAGGACATTTGAGTCCACACCTCTATCAGAGCGGGTCCCAGTAGCTCAGTTGGTTTGAGCGTGGGATTCATATGCTAATGGTTCTGAGTTTGAATCCCGGGGTACGCTACGTTTAAACTGGCCTTCTCGCTGTCTCATCTTTAATTTAACATCATTGTTGTTCTGGTGGTGTCAGTATAGGATTAGATAAGTCCCCCTTCCCCCACTTTCCTGGGATGGTTATCCCCGTCGGCCAGATCACCTGAGGTGGATGTCGACGTAAAAACAACCAAATCAATCAGTCAAACCTCTGTCAGAAGAACCAACCAGGCAGACAAACCAATTGGAGGCATGGACCCTGCGTCTTTGTTGAAGTAGAGTTATTGTGTGCTGAGTCCACAAGATCTATAAGATTCCAGTTTTGTTGTCTCACCCAAGGGACATGCTATTACAGCTGGACCTCCACTTGGGTCTGCTGGACGACAAGAGAATAAGGAGGTGTGTGTGTATGTGTGTGAGAGTGTTTGTTTGTGTGTGTGTGTGTGTATGAGTGTGTGTTTGTGTGTGTGAGAGTGTTTGTATGTTTGTGTGTGTGTGTGTATGAGTGTGTGTTTGTGTGTGCTTGTTTGTGTGTGCTTGTTTGTGTGTGTGTATGTGTGTGTGTGTGTGTGTATGCGAAGAATCTTTGGCTGATCAGGGCCGAATAAAACGCCGGACCTCTTACATCATAAATAAGTGCTATAACATTAGAACCACCAATCAGCTGACAGGCCTGATAGTTAAATTTACCCGTGAGGATGCCGGGGTCTCTTTCAGTACAAATAGTATCCCCCACCTTCTGGAAATCATGTGCTAGAAATTTCCTCTTTTCTGTCACTCTCTTTGTTTCTGCCTTGTTCCTTTCCATTCTGTCATTTCTTCCTTTCATTTTCTGCCTTGCTGGTCCATTCACCTGCATGTGTTCGATAAAGTCTTGCGTACTTTATCTTAGGATTGATAATTGGGTACATGTATTAAGTGCATTTTTGGCTCAGGGGAAATGAGACGTGCGGAAGCAATTTTATGTAATTTAGGCCTGTTTTTATATGTTTTGGTGTCCTTAGAAATGCTTAAATTTGAATTCAGGTGTGTGTTTTTTGTGTGTTTTTGTTGTTGTTGTAAATTCCCCTGTGAGACAAAGAGGGTGGAAGAGTTGCTTGAGGCAACAGGAGATAGAAACAGATGGAAGGCCATGATCGCCAACACCATGTGGCAAGGCACCTGATGATGATGATGATGATGTGTGATAAAGTGGACTGAGTGGTCAACGTCAAGGGCATGTCGTTAGATTATGTGTGCGTGTGTAGGCCTACTTGATTTTCATTTTCATTTTTCATCCTGTTGAAGTGTTGTGTTTTGAGACGGTTATAGCCCTGGTATGGCTCTACGCAGTCGGCTGGGCTTTAAACAACAATAGCAATAACAATGATGGCTAAATGGTTAGGACACTGATCTTCCACTTGGAAGATCTGAGTTTGAACCTGCTTGGGACTCGACACCGCCTGTTGGCTAAAGAGCAGAGATATTTCCATTCTCCCTGGTCAACATATTTGTGTACAGCCCTTCTAGTATCTGAACTTCATGTGAATAAGCACACGGAACGTAAGCACGCATGTTAAAGATCCTGTAGGGCATGCCAGTGTTCCGTGGTTTATAGGAACACGAAAACACCCACATGCATGCACATCCCAAAAATGGTACGACTGCCATACTGGCGGGGTAAAAGAAATCAGGGGGGGGGGTGGAGGGAAAGGTATACACATAAAAATCTTAATGTAAGTCTATCCTAGTGCGCCAAACAGTTGCAACCCATAACAAAAACAAGAAGAGGGAGAGAGAGAGAAAGAAGGGAAAACAAGAGCACACCAATCCACCAGCGGTGTTGAGTGTAACCAGAGTGCACAAAGGCCCCATTAGGTCAAAAATGAAAACAAAGCTCAGCACGCTAGTAGTACCGTGAGGTCCTTAGAAGTAGTCTGCCCTTCATCCGCAGTCATTAACAAGCCGTTATCTGCGTGTCTAGCTACTGAATGCCAACATGTTAACACTGATAACACTACTACCGCCAAGCGGTAAAGGTCTACCAATACAACCTATAGAGCGAGCACAGACCCTTGAAATAATTTTTCACGCCGTCGCGCGCTCGCACAGCACTCCATCCCTCGCAGCTGAACTCACGCTTCTCTCTCTCTCTCTCTCTCTCTCTCTCTCTCTTCTCTCTCTCTCTCTTTTCTCTCTCTCTTTCTCTGTCTGTGCCTCTCTCTGTGTGTGTCTCTGTCTCCGTCTCTATGTCTCTCTGTCAATGTCTGTTTTTATCTTTCTCTGTTTGTCTCACTCTCTCTCCCTGTCTCTCTCTGTCTTTGTCTCAGCCTCTGTCTGTCTCCCCACTCCCACTCTCTCTGTCTCTTCTCTAGTTATGTGTGTGTGTGTGTGTGTGTGTGCGCGCGCGTGCGCGCGTGCGTGTATGATATAAAAAAGAAAACACAAAACAACAGAGAGAGAGAGAGAGCAGATACATGTATCACATATGATCTTGTGTCTGTCTCCATCAAGATTGTCTCGTTTGTTTTCTTTGCTGTCCATGGAACTCTCAACGTTCTTCATACAAACCACATCTCGGCTGCCTCAATCTTGTTCTGGCTTTGTGTGTTGACTGTCCGCGCTTCACAACCGTATAACACTATCGGTTCTATGTAACATTCAAGAACTCTCTTCCTGATGTTAATTGATAGGCATTTGTTATTAAGATTGCTTTTCATCTTACTGAATGCTGTTTTGGCTTGGCCGATTCTGCTGGCTACTTCTGATGTACATCTGCCGTCTGGTGAAATGAGCGTTCCCAGATTTAGTTTGATGTTTCTTTTGGTTGTTGCCCGACTCCTAGTAACGGACATTTGGGAGAGGGTGGGGTGGGGGATTGACTAGATGACAGATTATAGAATTATTGTCTGTGATTATATATAGTCTGAGGTATCCTTGGAGGAAAGAAATCTAGCTTGGTTCAGTTTACCTCCCATGTCTTGGTACGACGATAGTTCTGTCAGCTTTCTCGTGTCTCTGTCTCTGTTTATCTGTCTGTCTGTCTGTCTGTCTGTCTGCCTCTCTCTCTCTCTGTCTTTCTATTTGTGTGTATGTGTGTATACATGTGTGTGTGTGTGCGCGCGCCCGCGTGTGTGCGTACGCTAGCGTGTGTCTGTGTGTGGGTGGGTGGACAGGTGAGCGGGTGGGTGGTTTCGTGCACGCATCAGGTATCTGAGAGACAGACAGAGACAAAGACAACGAGACGAAGAGACAGACAGACAGAGACAGAGAACAAACGTTACGGAATGGGATTGAACTCAAAACATCAGATTTTAAGTCAAGAGCACTGTCAAAAGAACCAACCAGCCCTATATACCACATTTACAGGGTTCTTTCAGAGAGTTCTTCAGTGTTATATGGGACAGATAAGTACATTAATGAAGAAGATTAAGAAAAGACAAGCAACATGTACAGGACATTTTATGAGCAAGAGAAATTAGAGCACCTGGTCACAACAGGAAAGCTGGAGGGAAAAACAGCACCAGCTAGTCCCAGGGAGAAAATATTGGACAGACTTGTGGAGTGGATGAAGACAGAGAGGGTGGGAGATATACTTGCAGCGACAAAGGGTAGATTCTTACGGAGGGCCATGATCGTCAATGCCATGCAGCAGGGCACATGATGATGACAGAGTTCTATGATAGCCAAGGCCTTCCGTTGTGGTTGTCAGAGTTGTTGTCTATCACCAGGCGTTTGTGCTTCTAACTTCACATCATGTGATATGGTGAAATCACCCGTGTATGTGTGTGTATGACCACAGATATTTGTCTGATGCATGGCTAAAGGGAGTGACAGAAAAGCACGTTGGTATGGCCATGTAACAAAATCCAATGACCTTACCAAATCAATCCTGTTGAGGGAGGGTGACGGAGGGAAAGACAGGAAAAACGATGGACCCATAACATTGCGGGAATGGACAGAGAAACCATTTGCAAAGACCCAGGCTTTGGCACATAGCCGATGTATCTGGACGGATCTGGTGAACAGTTCTCCGGTGACTTCATGAAGTGAAGGTAAAAGAGATGGCGAGATGCTGTTAGTTGACGAAGTTCACAAACACCAAAGGGAGTTGGGTGCAACTCGGAGCACGAATTCCCCCACCACTTTCAGGACAATTATCGTCCATGCTCCCGATACCACATCATCATCATCATCATGTGCCCTGCCGTATGGCGTTGGCGATCATGGCCCTCCATATGTA